>JAJTUV010000593.1:0-1200000 GCA_021653895.1 Mastomys natalensis
AGGAGAATGGAGAACACAAGGCTGTCAAAGGGCCCAGGAACACACTTTTTTTTTTTTGGAACACACTATTTATATACAGAAGTGCCAAAAGATGAAATGTTTATTGTAGGAAAACCAGTCAGCAGGCAGTCTCGAATACCAAGCAAGTATTTGAAATCAGAGTCTTTCTTGTGATGTTTTGATGGTAGTAGTTTTCAAAATGGTTTTCTTTTTTAAAATTAATTTTTAGTTTAACACAGGAATCAGTTTGACCATGGCATTTTCATACATATTATGCTTTGTACCTCCTCCCATTAGTCTCCACTTTCTGCTTTCCTCTTGTAAGTATCCCATTAACTTTCCACTTCCCTTATGGTCTCTTCCTCTCATTTCATGATCATCTTTGTTTCATGACACCCTCCTTCAAACACATGTAATTTTAAATTTAAATCTAGCATTATAAAACATGTATTTGTGCAAATGCTCATTTCAAAACTTCAATGGATTTCCATTTGGATCCATTTTCTTACAAATGCCATGACTTTACTTTCTTGTATGGCTGTTAAAAATTTCATATTGTTTTTGCACATTTTATCTTCTGACCGACTAATGAGTACAGAGGCTGGTTCAGTTTCCTGGCTACTGTGAATAATGAAGCAATGAGCATGGGTGTAAAGGTTATCTCTATGGCATGTTGCGTAGTTGCTAGTGTATATGTATATACTAAGTGGATTGGCTAAGTCATGGTAGTTGTCCATCTAGTTTCTTGAGGAACTGCCATACTAGTGTTTTTAAAGGGTTTATTACTTTTGTTTCTGAGATAGGGTTTTTCTCCATAGTCCTGGCTGTGCTGGAACTTGCTCTGTAAACCAAGCTGGCATAGAACTCAGAGATCCACCAGCCTCTCCTTTACTGGCAGTGTATGTCACCACACCCAGCATGGTGCACTTTTATATGTATGGGTGTTTTGCTTGCATGCTTGTCTGTACTTTAGGTGTGGCCAGTGTCCGATCTTCTGTAACTGGAGCCAACATGTGGCTGCTGGAGATTAAACCCAGGTCCTGTGCAAGGGCAACAGGTGCATTTAGCCACTCGTCCCTCCAGCTCCTCCATATGACTTTTTACAGTGGTTGCGTCAGTCTGCATTCCCATGGCAGTGTATAAGGGTTCCTCTTGCCTCATCTGGAGCAAGCTTTCCTGATGATAAGCTTTACTGGAGATGGAATCTCAAAGTAGTTATAATTTGCATTTCCCCTTTAGTTCAGGATGTTGAATGTTTTCCAAGTACTTATTGGCCACTTGCAGTCTTTTTCTGAGAACTATTTATTCATTCCATTTATTGAACATATGACTTGTACAATTTTTGAAGTGTATTAGTCTAGCAATTAACACTGTCTGATGTATAGCCAGCTGTGCTCTTTTGGCTTTCCCCTCATGCAGTAAGCTCTCTTCACAGGGACAGGTAATTATTCCTTTGCTGTGCAGAATTTCACATTTCATGTAATTCCATTTATCAATGCTTGGGATTGTTAATTGTGGTACTGGAATCCTTTTCAAAAAAAGTTTTAAAGTGTTTCCCCCCAGTGGTTTCAGTTTCAAGTCTTTGAGCTTCAATTCATTTTTTACCTTTATGTAGGGAAAATTAAGTGAATCTAATTTTGTTCTAAGTGTGGGAAATCCAGTTTCCTCAGAATCATTAAAAAGGCAGTATTTTTTCCAAGTGTTTTTACTAACTTTGTCAAAACTGGGGCTGTATGTACATGTATTAATTCTGAGTACTCTGTTCTCTGTTGGATAGTCTTTTGGTGTGTTTGGACTGTGTTGTTCTGTTGCTATGGCTCTGCAGTATGAGGCTGGGTATTATGATACTGCCAAGGACTGCATTATCCTCAGTCTTTTATACCTTCATACAAATTAGTGACTGTCGTTTTCTAATTTTGTGAAGAATATCACAGGGATTTTTATGAGGACTGTATTGACTCTGTAGATTGCATGGGGTAATATAACCACTTTTTATAGCATCAATTCTGCCAATTCTTCAACATGAGAAATCTTTCCATCCTTTAATATCTTCCCCGCTCCATCAATGTACTTTCTAACACTTGTTTGGAGTTTCTTAACATGCAAAATTGGGGTCTAATACTAGATTTGCTAAGCCCTGCATCTAAGGATAGTTCCTGGGAATCTATACTGAAGACCACAGGTGGGCTAGGTCATTTTAGTCTGTAACTTTGAGCTATTGCCTTATTTGTGGTGCTGAGGAAGAGGAAAAGCCCAGATGATCATGTGACTTGCAGATTTTCATAGCCTTGCAATGTAGGCATTTTAGGTTTGATGATTTCTGGTTGAGGCAGACAGCTGCTGTGTGGGAAATATGTTTATTAGCACCCTTGCCCTCTTCCTGCCGTCTGAGATACTGAAACATGGCCCTTACAGAGTCAACCCTGGAGTGAGTGTAAGATCTGGTTCCCAGTTATAGCTCAGATGCGGGAGAACAGTGTGAGGCAATTCCCAGTTGTGGGGAGAGAGATAAGGTGGCCTACATCCCTGCAAGGGCTCCTGTGTAAAGTGGACACTAGGCACTGTGCTTAATCAAGAACACTGTCTTGATTTTAAGAGTATGGAACATAAACTATAGGAGTAGGCTGGGTTTGGCAGGTTAGCAAAGTTTCTCTTCTATTATGGTTGACTTTAATGTTAATTTGCCACAAATTATAATCATCCGAATAGAGCCTCACCTGAAGAACTGTCCTGATGTCCCTGACTGATGTGGGAAGGGCCACCCTGACTGTGGGCAGCACCTCCAGGTAGCAGCCCAGTTAAAAGTCTAGTTCAGAGGGAGGGTTATCCTCTCCTGACACTTGGCTCTCCCTCATCAGCAGAATCAGCATCGCCAAGCTTCCATCGTTGAACAGGGGACGAACACAGGCTCTATGGGAATTTCCTGGGCTTCCAGTGACAGACTATAACTACTGTGGCAGCTCAGCTTGTGAAATGAGTAACTGTGAGTCATCACCTCACAGAGAGACAGCTATTTTGGCACTTCCTCCAACTGAGGCACCCAGTCAGGAGTGATATGGCCATCATTATTATGAAGTTCATCTCATACAGTGATTTTCTCTCTCTCTTCTTCTCCTCACAACCCATCCCTCTCCTTGGTGTTCCTCCTCTAGAGACCTTGAATAAAACACTTTTTGAGGGAAACAGGGTCGTATACACCCCAGGCTGGCCTTGAAATGTCCTTCTACACAACAGGACAATCCTTGCTATGGTACTAGACCACAAAACAAACAAGCGAGCAAAGATACAAGGAAAACAAAAGAAAAAGAGAAAAGAAAAAGGGACGAGTGTCAAAGCTTTCCTCACTTTAGGTTTCTAACTTTGTCCAGATCAAGCGTGGACTGAGAAAAGAGGCACACAGCAGCAGTCAGAGTCCTCGGCATCGGGAACATGTGTCCTGGAGTAACACGACAGGGCATTTGGAGAAAGAAGAGTCCTGTAGTCTTTTAAGAGAGGACACTTACCTGAAAAGTAAATCCCACGAAGGACCAGAGCTAACCTTGACTAGTCAGGTCAAACCAGATACTAAATTTAGCAATAATTTCAAAAGGACTCGAGAACTCTGTAAAAGCACTTATACAGAATATATTTATTCAGAAAGAAAGAAAGAAAGGAAGGAAGGAAGGAAGGGAGGAGGAAGGAAGGAAGGAAGGAAGGAAGGAAGGAAAGGAAGAAAGAAGGAAAAGAAGGAAACAGAAAAAAAATCCAAAGCGACACACAACGTCCCCGTCACTTGCAGTATCGGTCAGCTTTCAATTTGGCTCTCCTGTTTAAGACAAAAAACCATCGACGTAAAACACACCATACAGAGTCAATTGCTAAAGCATAGAAAATTCATGCTTGGAAACTGTTCTATTTTCATAACTATTAAGCATTCATAGTAAAGATTTTATGAAATTTTTACCCTTCAGTTTTCTTTTTTTTATATATAAAACTGATTCTAGTCTTATGAAACATATTTTGTAGTATTTCACAAAGGTGGCTTAAGGGCTTTTTCAGTTCACAAGAGAAATGATAGTTATTTTATGAGTTAAGTAAGTTTAAGTCTAAGTTTCTACTGGGCAGCAATGGTTTGTTTTTAAAAACCAGTTTTAAAGTTGCTAGATTAACAGATTACTCTATTTTAGAGTTCACAGTCTGACTATATTTTATGTCCTTTTCTGACTTTTCAGAACCACATAATTAAATGTATTAATTTTCCAGGCTGAAAAATATTCTCCCATTAATGGATTTCACCATTACCAACTCTATAAACCAGTTAACAGGAAGTACATAATTACATATTATTTTATCAGATAATGGAAAGGATTAAGAGTGATTTGCATCTTCTGACTGACTGCCTTAAGCAGCAGCTAACTTCCTTGCCTACTTTTTCATGTTGTAGCTGTAGGCTGTTTTTTATTGAAATAGAAATAAATTGGAACAAATATCAATAATGTGCTATATGATAAGTATCTTGTACACTGCTGACTCTAACCTTACTAAAACAAGTTTGATTTCCCTTACTAAACTTCTGGTCTGGAAACAAATTCATGGATTTTCCCCCCTCAGTTTTAGTAAACTCTACTACTCTAACAGAATGCACAGAATCTAATATTATTCAAACAACTTTCTAGCCCTGTTCCTAATTCTTAAGGGAAGATGATGGAAGCGAATTTATGTGAGGCAAACATGGTAACTGTTAACCAAAGAAATGGCCTGTTGGCTCAGTAAATTTATGAAAGTTGCAATGAAACCTGAAAAACTAAAAGAATGCATGTATTTACACTTAGAAATTTTGTAACTTAGAAATTTGTTTTCAGCATGCTTTCCCCAGACTTATGTCTTCTTTAGATAATATTTGCCACATAAATTAGAGATAAAGATAATTCTTAAAAGTAATATAAGAACACACTGCTTTTGAAAACTGCTGTAATTATGTGAATATACAATTACCTGTCCAGAAGTGTCTCGTGTAAAAATCCATCTTTCCGAGCCTTTTTAAGAATTTTACTATCTTCTTTGCTTATTTTGAGTTTGTGGTCTTGAAAGCTCTGAAATTTCTTTCTGTAGAGAAAGACATTTTCTCATTGAAATAAAAAATCTCAAACTTCTACTGTTTTCCTTATCAAATTCTAAATACTATTAAGTTTTCCCAACACATTTATTTGTTTAAAAAACCTAATTGTATTTTTTTTTAAAAAATTGATAGTTTTTCTGCTACAAAGGTAATTTTTTTATGATTCATCAAGAGGGTATTTTTGCCATTTGGGTGGCATTGCAAAGCCTCCTTCTCCTAGGGATGTTGGTGGGTTGAAGCTCTCATGTCTGGAACATGAACGACCCCTGGGTGGTGTGACAGCAACTCTATTAAAGGGAGAGCTGACTAACCCATGTGCCTTTAGCTTTAAGCACGAGGCCCTAAGAAAAGCACTGAGCTCAATGCTCTGTCTCCCTGAGTCTTCATTACCGGTCTCTGGTGGTCCTCAGGCTCTTTCCTGTCCTGAGCAGCCCAGAGTGTCAGAGTGAGGCTAGAATAGATACATACACATAGTGATCTCACACTGCTTCACGCTTCCCTTGTCTTCCTCTGGGATGTCATCCTTCTTCTTGGTTTCTCTTTCTGCACAGGATCTGATCTGGATATTGAGGGAACCCAATAGGTCACACATTCATCTTCCTCTTCCCACTTGCTAAGCAAGAGCACTCTAAGTGATTTCTCATGCAAACCAAGAAAACAATTAACTCACCAATCAGATTGAGGAAAAGACAAGCTCAGAAAAGTGGTGTGTGATTTTTATTTTATAAACATATCATTTATAGAAACTGCTGGAATTATATGTAAGCTGAAACAAGGCTCCATCAGATTGCAGTTAGCTACCTGAGGGTCTTGTGAGTTTATTGAGAACTTTATCGTGATGTGAATAAATCTGTATAACTTTTATAATTAAGTAAAATAATGAGTTGCATTAAGGAACTCTGCCTCAAAGAAGGGCTTTGCCTTCCAGTTAGTGACTTACAGCAAAGTAAAATGAACAACTGCTTTATGTGTTCATGCTTCTTCTCATAGACAGAGGAGGTGTACTTACTCATCAAGAGGGCAGAACCTGAGGGCCAAAGACCCAAACGGTCTACTAAGACTTTTATGTTTATTAGTGACTACTATCATGGGTGTTAAAGTAGTTAATAAAATTTTGCTTTTGTAGATTCAGTCATGTGTTGCAGCACTGCCTCTAAGGATACAAGCCAGGAAACAATTTACACTTTGATGTATAAGATACACTGGATTTATGATTAAAATGAAAGCATGTCTGGATCAGATCTGGAAAGTGGCAGTCAGTGGCTAGCGCAGGCTTCACAGACATCACCTATTGCTGTAGGAGGTGCTTACCTTTATCATTTCTTCTTCTCCTGCTGTTTTATTCTTTGCTTCTATATCGCCTGCTTCATTACATCTAATAAAGCAGCTATTTGAGGCCAGTAAAGCCATCTTCCCCTAAATAAAACAAAGAAAAAAATTAAGCTACAAATACTTGCAAATCTTAAGTCATTATGTTAATTTTCTTTCCAATTCTAAAATTAAAAAAAAAAAAATTGACAAAGCCTGGAAAACACAAAAATATACAGAAAGGGAAAACCAAAATCACCCCAAATAAATCTTAATTTTCAGACATTATCACAATAAACATGTCAGTGCATTTTTCTATGGGGTTTGAGGCTGTATCTCAGTGGTAGAGCATTACACTATCATTTTCTTTCTTCTAGCAGGACAGCATTCTAACTCTACAAAATTAACTCCTTTAACTCCTGTCTCTAATGATACAACTCATTAGGTAAGCTAAAGAGTGTCTTCAAAGAAAATAAAACATATCAATAATATACAACAATTTATTAAAATGCTAATATTTTGAGTGCAATTTACGTTTCTCCATAATTAAAAGCATTAAAAAGGTAGCCTTTGGCCTAGAGGGGATTTTGCATAGAATGATGTCATATTCTTTAGGGGTCTAATGTTTATGATTATACTGATTTCTATTAAATAAATCCCCCCAAATTAAATTTCTTGTGGCTTTGAATGTGAATTATAGTTAAGCTTTCCTAATGACTGTATGAGTTAGTTAAAATTTTCATTTGGATGATTCTTCTGGAAAACTTTGAATATCAGAAAAAAATTCACAAATACAATAATTACTGAATAATCTTGAAATATCCAATTAAAATAGTATGAGTCACATGGATTTTGTTTAGTGTCTTATTTAAGGTGGAAGGACTCCACTGTATGTAGCCACAGGCCCCAGGATCTACCTGTAGATCACTCTGCTTCTGCAATTTAAACCAGGCCTGGAAAAAACAAAACAACATCTTCCAAGCTAAAGCGAGGCAGAAGAGCACAGAAACGCCACAGTGCATAATACATGATAAATAATTACTGCTGCTCTTTGTCTCAGACCCAACTCCCATGGCCATTCCCTGGGAATCCTAAGCCCACCAAGGCAATAAGCAGGCAACCTTCAGCCTTCAGTGTCTCTCCTCACTCCAAATCCAAGCCAGAGTCTCATCTCCAGCTCTGGAGCAGATGAACTGTTGTGGCCTTTCCTTTTTCTCTGCCCCCATTTCCAGGGACTAAGCAGATCCAGGTGGCACACTCTGCTTTCCTCCCTTCTGTGGACACTCTCAACTCCAAGCCCATCCTTATTTCTAAATGTCAGCTCCTAATACCGAGAAACATATCTCCTACCTCAAACCCCATTGGCCATCCCTGGTAGGTCCTCAGATGTATTCCCTACCAGGTAACCCACAGCCATCACACTCTTGTAGAACCAGAGAGGGCAACAGAAACCAAGGAACTAAACACCAACCCAACAAAGACAAGATCAGATATGAGCATCTAGAAGTACAATTATCCCAAACCAAAATGCCTAGACACCAATGTAAAATCAGTAATAGCAAGGACGATCTATCTCCTCTACAGCCCAGGAAACCTATCACAGATGGTCCTGAGAAATGCAATATAGCTGACACACAAGGCAAAGACTTCGAAATAGTCTGTATGATTATGTTAGAGGTCCCTTAAAAAGGAAACGAATAAACCCATTAACAAATTAAAAAAAAAAAAAACAGTTCAAGCCATGAAAGTGGAAATAGGACTTTTTAATCACAACAGATAGAGAAATAAAGAATACAGAAATATAGAAAACCCAAGCTGAGGGATAACTGAAACTCCAGCAGGAAAGTCAGAGGCAAGCCTCACCAACAGAACACCAATAATGACACCCAATGAAAGTTATCAAGATCAATACTTGTTCAGGCATTATCAGAGAAGCTTCCTCTTGAAGCATATGGGAAAAAGTTCGGAGACTCACAGCCAGACAATATTTAGTGAGAACACGCAACATTCCAGTACTAAATGGGGTGTCTCCATGAAATTGCTTCCCTCTGGACTCAGGGAGCCCTGTGAGAAGGAGGTGGAAAGCATGCCCAGGCCTGCCTAGGCCTGCGACAGACAGGTTCCTAGAGCTCAGAGGTGGTGTGCGCATGCTCCCATCCCTAACCCAGAAGCTGCCTCTACCCGATAACACTTAACAAACGAAAGGGTTTTTCTCCAAAACGCAGCCTCACGGGGGAAATGAACCACTCTTCCAGGTAGGGTCCATGCCCAGCAGCAGACGACATGAACTCAATGGCATCTTTGGAGGTTGTTTTGTAACACAGAGTCAAGGCATTTTTTTTTAACCTCACAGTCCCATGCTTACACATGATGACTTCTGGTTTTGTGTTTGGATGAGATACCTGAGTGTGTGAACATGTGTCTCTGTTATCTGTTTCCTGTGCTTTTTCTCTTTTGACTGTTTTTTTTTTTTTGTTTGTTTTGTCCTATGTGATGTTTGTTTCTGTTTTCTTGTATTATATTTTGTTTTATTATTGTTTCCTAGATGCTTGTTTGTTTTCTAAGGAGGTAGAAAGGGATGTAGATCCTGATGAGAAAGGAGGTAGAGAGGAACTGGGGAAGGAGTATCATGACGGGAAACCATCATCAGAATAGATTGTATGGAATAAAAAGCTACTTTGAATAAGAAAAAAACCAAACCAATAAATAAATCATTACTGTTAAGTACAATTCTTGCTCATGAGATGTCAAACTATTTTCTCTCCGCATTAGCCTCCTCTATTGCCTTCTTATCAGTCTCTAAAGGTTCTGAACCAATTTATGTGAAAAAGATGCTCCTGAAATACCGTAGGATTTGCTTTTTTATATTTTCATGAAAAATTATGACAATAGGCCTCAATGGCAGATGGAAACCAGAATGGAAAATGTCCTCTTTTGCACTGTTTTGACAGCAATGTAATTTATCACTCTGGAATGCACCAAGCCATTGTAGTGTTGTTGATGTTGTATCATTATGTTTGGTCTGTGTGTGTCTTTATAGTTATAAGTTCATTTTAATTTTTCCAATTTAATGTATAACACTGTTACAATCTACCTTTATTGTTTTATTACTAACTTTAGAGAATATACTTTTACAGAAATGACTTTTTCTTAAACTAGCTTTTCTAAATAACAATACTTACATCTTGAAACACTGGCTCCCATTGTTCTCTGGGTCCAATTGCATCTGAACGTCCAACAACCAGTCCATCTGAATTTATACCAAGATACTTTCCATAGCCAGACTTCAGGGCAATTCTTTGGTTAATAAAAAAAAAAAAAAAGATAAATGTTAAAAACTGAGAGTAAGAATTTAACTATAGAATAAAGAGTATATTGAGTATACTTATGTATCTCTGTGTGTATAAATACAGAAATATATGTGTGTATGTGTATATATATGTAAAATAAATCCAGACAAGACATGTCTACAGTGGACACTATATTCTCTATCTGTAAGCTTACATTTTGCTAATATAATCATTATATAGTATCTTACATTGTGCAGTAACCATTTTCCAAAGAGATTACAGTCCTATTGTAGATGTATAAAAGTCACTTTTTATTCTATTATACAAAGTCTTACTGATTTCTCTGTTATATATACAACTGTTGATTTATCTTTAGAAGAGATTCCTAGAAAAGGAAGCCACTGGATTGAAGGTTATCAACTTATAACTGTAAAGCAATGTCTTTTTTAGCAGCTCAGCAGATTCCCACCAGGCCAGGCTATTAAGTGCACAGATGTTAAAACTTTACAGTTTTTCAAGAAAAAGCTATAAAAACTTAACTCTCACAAGAGAGGTGCTGGGAACTGAAAACACCACCTAGGATAATGCGCTAAGCTATGAAGCTAGCTAAACATTATTTTTAATCATGCTCTTTTGAAAATGATACCCTGGCTATGATGACATGTGCCTTTAGTCTTAGTACTCAGGAGACAAAGGCAGTTGGATCTCCTTGAGTTAGGGGCCATCTTAATAAGTTCAAGGCTAGCCAGGGGTACATAGTGAAACCCTGTATTTAAAGGAAGAATGAAAGAAAGAAAGAAGGAAAGAAAGAAGAGAGGGAGGGAGGGAAAGAAAACTGAAGTATATTTTCATTGTTAAGTTGATTTGGTTTGGAATCATCCAGAAGATTTACCTTGTGTCTTTGAGGTGGTTTCAGAGAGGTTTAAGTGAGGGGCAACCACATCCTAAATGTGAGTGGTACCATCTTTATGAGCTAGGGTTCCAGAATATAAAAAAGGGGGAAAGGAAGCCAGCTGAGGGCCAGCTTTCCCCTCTCACTTGCTGATGCCTGGAAATATGGAATTCCAGGCACATGCCCTCTCCTGGCTCCACGAGCTCTGTGACCACTCCTTGGCAAGACAAACTTTATCCTTCAAACTACAAACCAAAATGTTTTGTCCTGAAGTTGTTTTGTCAGGTCTCACTGATAAGAAAAATAATTTACATGTACTTTTAAAATGCTGAAAAATTTCAGTATGGGAAAATTGTACTGTATACAAATTGCATTACGGTCATTAAGGAGAATGACTCCGACATGTCTTTCATTTTCCTTTTCCATCTCAAAACTATATGGTGTGTTTCATTTTCTACTGACGTCATCAGGACTCTGAATGCTATGCAAATATATTACCAAGTAACCAGTCACTGCTGCTGGAGATTTGCTGAAAATACTTTCCTATTTTCTATTGCTTATAGCAACTATAAAGATTATTGACTGACATTTTGTTCCTCTGATTTACTCCTAAGTCTTTCAAAGAAATATGAAAGCATTATTTAAATGTGATTTTAAAAATTATGATTTCTGATTTTTATTTTGCCTACCAATCTCTGGGGACACTGGATTGACTTCCTTCTCAGTTGAGGCTGAAGATAATAATAAGTCATTATTATGTTGCTGTAATTACTATACAACACTGACACTCAATTTCTTTACTACTCCAAATGCTGTTCTGTACTTCCGCACTGTAAGAACAAAACTGGTCAACTGTTTTGTGTAAGGAACATTCTTGTTTACTTTCAGCAAGATTTTCTGTTGCCTTCCTATCTCTTGGCTTTTTCCTGAGCGAGGGTGTCACTCATCCCCTAGGGGCTACACTTGTTCTCTCCTTCCTGAGCCCCCTGATGTCTGCCACGAAGTTTGTTTGTCTCTTCTGACTGCAAAATCTATACATTATAGAATCACTGGCAGATCTTGTTTTATATTTATTTTCTGTTCATGCTCTTTCTAATCTATTTAATTTGGTCTCTTGACATTTTTCATTTTTTGGCTCTAAGTTTTCTAGACAAGGAGTATATACTGGGAATATCCACATACGTAGTACAGGTTAATTATCCTTAATCCCCAAACTTCTGAAATCCCAAATTTCTGAGCCAAACACGAGGCCATACATGGATAATGCCATAGCTGCCTTCCTACGATTATTCACAGCCAAATTCAGGAACAGTGACACACTGTATAAATGTATCTTCAGACAACGTATGTGTGATGTAAATAAAACACATGTGCGCCTTCACTAATGCACAAGTAGACATTCCCAAATTCTCAAAACCTAAAATCCAAAAAGTTCTGATTATAAATAACATGTTTTCTGAACACCGTATCTCCTTTTCAAAATAGTCTTTCGATTAAAATAATTCTGTGACCTTATATTCAGTAATAGTGCAATTCTGTTTACATAAGTGAAATTATTATTATTTTTTGAGACAGGGTTCCGTGTAACCCAGGCTGGCCCCAAACATAGCCAAGATGGCCTTGAACTTCAGACCCTTCTGACATTTCTTTGTCTGGTATGAAAGGCATACATCTCCATGCACGGTTAATGAAATTAAATTCTAAAGCTTTCAATACAGTTCAACTAAAGCTTACCTGGAATCAGACAATTTGACAGCAGTAAACTGCTCTGGAGGACTGGGGCCTTCATCAACTACAGAAAAACAAAAATGGAAAATATACAACATTTGTTAGAAATATACATAAAGGTATTTTGTGCTTTAAAAACTAGTTTCCCCCCTAAAATTACATATAAGGATATTAAGATATTTGGACATACTATAATAATATACTAACTACAACTAGCAAAATATCATTATTGAATTTATGCAATGAATTTATGTATTTTGTAGGACAGTTTGGCATGACACTTACTTAGCCACTTCCAATATAATCTCATGTTTTAAAACACAGTACATAAATAACAGTATATGAAATACTAAATACTTTATTTATTCCAGAAATGTCCACTCTGGTTTACTTTCACAGTTACTTCATTCCTTGTGGTGTTTCTGTATGGGCTAAGGATAAGAAGAAAATGTCTAAATGTCTGTTAACTAACCCAGTTCTAAAGGAAAACAAACAAACAAAAAAGCACTTCTGATTCAGATTTTCTTCCCACCTGAAATCCTATTTTTACTCTATTATTATTATTATTTTGGTTTTTTGAGACAGGGGTTCCCTGTGCTGCCCTGGCTATCCTCAGAGATCTGCCTGCCTCTGCCTCCAGAGTGCTGGGACTAAGGCGTGCGCTGCCACCACCTGGCTACAATGGCAATTTTTTAGGAGATTTTAAGGCGATTTTCTATTCCTATAGAGTTTCCTCTGTCACCAGTCACAATGTTTTCAAATGATTATTCTAGAAAAAGACACTTCTCAACAGCTAATAAAGAACAAGGAGGACAGAGAGATGTCCAAGAGCTCAGTGTGCTGGCGGCCTTGCTTCAGACTCATGCATAAACTTTGTAATGCTTTACTTGACAGGGTCTCCGTCCCGACCCCACAAACCTTCTCTGTGTGGAGCTCCTAGTGTAAACAGTCCATTGTCCAGGGCATGGATATAGGCTCCCTTGTCCATTTCAATGGCAATAGTTCCTGAAATCTCCCCAAAGTTGGATACAGTCCACCAGATTCCTACAAAATAAAAATCAAAATTTTCCTTTTTATTTAGGGTTACTCAAAAGCTCTGTTGTTTTTATTATAACTTAGTTTTAAAAAGCCTGTCATCATAAGAATGAATGCAGAGAAATCTGGTTTATCCAGTACTGACTTCCTCCTAACTGCAGCACCTTGCATATGTCCTGTACAGTCCTTAGCCCTCGCCACTGACGCAATCCTCAGTTACCCGTAGTTTACCAGCTTTGCGTGAACTTGTTTATTTACACATGTGGATTCCTGTGACTAACATCACAGTCAATAGTCAGCTCCTCTGACTGCAGGCCTCATCTCTGCATGCTTTGCAGTAGCAACAACTAAATGAGTACCAGAGGGGGGTTGGGAGGGGGAGAGACTGACTTTGCGGCAGCAACGTGGCAGCCTCTTCTTTCCCTCAGTGGATGCCGGAGACTAACACCAAATCCTACATACACTAAGGCTTTCCCTACGCCCAGCATGAAGCTTCATGCATGCTAGGTAACTATCCTACCACACCCCCATCCTAGTTCATAGTAAGTACATCATTTGAAATAGCATCTCAATAGTGAATTTCAGAAAAACAATAAATTCCTGACAGACAAGCTCTTCAAAATTTTCAGTCTCTGCCAAAGTAGAGAAAACAATACATCAGTTTAAAATTCTTCACTGCCTAAAAAGTTAGCCCAAGAAGAAGTGTTTTCTTCTTGGGAATTCAAATAGCCTCCACTCAAAGCCCAGATGTATGGTTACATGTTTCATGGATCATCCCATGGGCTAAGCTGTCAAAAGCAACAGACTATGAGCAGGACTCACGGAAGCTGCCCATCACTGAGTCAATCAGTTTTGTCTTGTTTTGGTGGTGGGGCCCCAACCCACCACCTCACTGAAAAAACAGCTTAACTTGGTCTAGTGTAGACACTAAGGCTCAATCTGAGAGCCACCCCAAAACTTTGGTATTTCTTAAAACAAAGGAAGGAACATGAAGTTGTTTATTTTTAGACCTTCAAAAGGTTTTGCTATGCAGTCTCATTTACAGTATGACATTATTTTCTTGGTGCATTTCTACATAGGTTAACAAGCGTACTCTGAGTTGTTAGTTATGTGTTTTCTGTATGTCAGAACAATGGCAAGGGTATATGTTCAAATCTTTGTTGCTCTTTGACTAATTCTACAATTTACTAACAACAGTTTTTAAAATCTTCACCTCTAATTCTTATTTTGGTATAATGCCTGTGAAGATCCTCTGCCTAAACTCATCCTGTCTGGGGACTTTATGCTGAAGACTAGAAAAACAACCATGGCTCTTCTCACCACATTTGTCCAATATTTCCAGTGTCCTGGCTTGTAAAAGAAAAACAGTAAAAGCAATATAAGACACAAGAAAGGAAGAATCAAACTATAGTCAAAGAAAACATGACTGCAGATGTTCATGTAAACAACGTAGCAATGATACTGAGTGAGCTTAACACCCCAAAGAGCAAGGCCAATACAGAAATACAAGCTATATACAACTGAAATACGGAACGTCTCAAATATTCTAGAAGCAACACAGTTCTCTCAGACAACCCAACAGACTTTATTAAATGAAATGGTTAAGTTGACTCTGAAATTTAACTGGACATAAACACTCAGAATAGCGAATTTTAACTAAAGAAACACAAAGGAGGCACACTAAACTTAGAAACCTTATAACATGAATAAAGTAATGAATGATATAGACAAACATAACAGAAAACATATAAATGGAAAATGGAACAGGAGTCAAAAAGGAGACCAACATACAGAACTCAGCTGTTTTATAAACAGCCATTTCATGGCAGAAGGCAACTGTTCAAAAGGAGGCTGGGCTGGTTATAAACAGGAAAAACCGAAGCAAAACCTAACCTCTGAGACTTACCTCACACTACATAATAACCCTGAAGTGAATGATAAAATAAGGAAAGAAGAAAACTCTAAACTATAATAGTCCAAAAGGAAGAGTACAAGTTTTTCCAAGATGTTGGGATAAGCTAAATAACGATTTCAAAGGCAGTAATCATGAGAGAAAACAATTAGCAAGCCTGAGGAAACCTAGTGGCCACCTCAGCAGACAAGCACTGGAAGGAAAACAAAAGGTACCGTCGTGAGAGAAAGGGCTACTTACTACCAGGACCTGCAGCAGACAACTTTCTTTTATCCTTGATAGGACTGTAAAACAGCAAACCATTTAGAAAAATTTGGCACATTCTAATACCATTAAATACTCACCTATGCTAAGAAATAGCAAATCAGCACATACCTACCCCTGATCCTGATCTTAATTATAGGATTCTATTATTTTAGAGCTGGTTTTTTTTTCAAGTAATGTGAGGTTTCCTAAATCGTAACTTCTACATCAGTGCCTGTCTTTAAATTCCTTATTACATTTATTCGCTCTGTGTGTTGTCTGTTGGTGTGTGTGTCTGTTTGTGTATAAGTCAGACAGAGGATAACTTGTGAGAGTCACTCCTCTTTCCTTCCTTCCCCCTGGGATCCATGGACCCCATGATTGAAAATACAGATATACATAGGACAAGAAAACAAAAACTATTTGGTTATATTGATTCTGCTTCTAGAATCATTTATAGGGCACCTTGGTGTTCTGTTGTGTTTACGATTTTCATTCATTTCAGGGTACATGATAATTAATTTGCTAGGTTATACTTCCTTTGGAAACAAAGAAATTGCAGACTTTTCACTATGGTTTATGTACTTTCAAAGAAAATAATTCCAGAACATACTTGGTTAAACGGTACTTTTGTCTGACTGGCCTTTAAAGTTATGGATCAGACTCAATGGAGTTTCTGGTCCACTTCGTGTTTCCTATGATAAGGAAGAACAAAAGTGACACCTGGTTACCCGACAAGCAGGCTGTCATCAGTTCTGACATGGAAAATACTTCAAGTGGAACACCAAGAGAAGCAAACTTTTCATACAATAAACCATGGTGCAGCTTGGAGCTAAGATGGCTATCTAGACTTGGTTAATGTTTGGAAACATTGTAAGAATCTGTAAGGCAAATGAGAATTACATGAACTCAAATATTAGTCATGCCATGGTCTGGCTGTTCGTATCATCCCCAAATTTTACACGCTGAAACCTTGTCACCAATGCTCTGGAGCTCAGAGGTGGCGACAGACAGAGGAGATTAGTTTGTGATCGTCAGCCCTCAAAAATTGGATTAGTCCCCTAATGAAAGAGGCTCTAGAGAGAAAAAAAGTAAAAAATAAAAAGAAGTGAAGTGGCTTACCTACAATATCAAGTTGGGTCTCCTCATCTTCTTCTCGTTTTCTCTTCTTATCTTTGCTCTTTTTCTTTTTACTAAAAGGGGAAAAAAGACACATACATGAATTTGGATATTGGAATATGTGTTAAAAATTACAGATGAGAACTCGGAGGAGTCATTCCAGCTATATAAGTGACCTAAAGATAAATGATCTTTTACGATTTACAGATGTTATATTTAAAATACTAAGAAGTTGCTTCTGCCCCTAGTGTCCACATTACTACATTAAAAGCACAATCTGCAGCCACTGTCAGGTTTTAAGCCCTGACCCCCGTTAGTCTGTTATTTAAAGAAAAACAAATACCTCAAAATCTTTAATCCTTCTGGCAATCAATGTCCCCACTTAGGAGGATAATGCGCCCAATTCCTAGGGTTATTACAAGAATTGTGTGTGACTACGTACCTTCTTCTATTGCTTTAGAACAGAGCTCTGTGCTGGCTACTGTTTTGGTCAGCTTAACACAAGCTAGAGTCATTTGGGAAGAGGGAACCTCACTTGAGCAAACACTTCTACCAGATTTGGACTGTGGGCAAACCTCTGGGGGCATTTTCTTGATTAACAATTGACATAGGTGGGCTAGCTCATAGTGGGCAGTGGGCAGGAGTCCAGAGCTGTGTGAGAAAGCAGGCTGATCAAGGCAGTGAGCAGCATTTCTTGGTAACCTCTACACTGGTTCCTGCCTCCAGATTCTTGCCCTGAGTTCCTGTCCTCACTTTCCTGGATGACAGACGGCAAGACAGATGTAAGTTGAAATAACCCCTCTCGCTAAACCATGTCTTTGGTCAAGGTGTTTTATCAGAACAATAGAACCCCTAACTAAAAACAGTCATGTTGTAAAACATTTCTCAAAAAGCTAGACACTGAGTTATCATAATAACCTAGGTGATTCTACACACACACACACACACACACACACACACACACAGAGAGAGAGAGAGAGGAGAGAGAGAGAGAGAGAGAGAAAGAAGAGAGAGATCGAGATCCAAGAGAACTGAAAAAAAGTATGTCCACAAAAACCAGAATATTGATAGCAACATTAGTGGAAAACATTCATCAAATGAAGAAGGAATAAAATGCACTATCAACATAATAAAAATAATCCTATTCAGCCATAAAACGGAACAAACACACAGCCCACAGCACGAATGCGCCTCAAAACTAAGTGTAGGAGATGGCTCAGTGGTTAAGAACAGTGACTGCTCTACCAGAGGGTCTGAGTTCAATTCCCAGCAACCACATGGTGGCTCACAACCATCTGTAATGGGATCAGATGCCCTCTTCTGGTGTGTCTGAAGGAGTACAGCAACAGTGTACTCACATATATAAAATAAAACTAAGTGCAACAAGCAGGTAGGGAGGCCTCTGGGGTCCCAAAAGTAGGACTCCTGGTTTCTGTTTCGGGGGCTCCCCTGCCACGCAGCATCAGCTAGGAGTGTCGGTCCACGACTCCACGCAGCTCTGCCTCTAGGTGCCCTGAGTGGGGTGGCTACCCCGGGAGGCTAGCACGGCCCTGGTCCCGGGGCTGGATGCACCGAGAACCGCAACTCCCGCCCGAGCGAGCGCCGCCTCACCTCTTGGCTTTAGTGCCCTTGAGCACGAGTTTGGTGGACTTTACATAGGAATATTCGGCCATGGTTCGGCACGCTGAAGTGGCAGCCGCTGGAAGAGCTCCTGCAGGAGGAAGTGGCTCTAACGGTTAGAGCACAGGAATCCCTTATTTCCTGTTTACTGTGTCGAGGCGCTACGGCGGCCGCGGAGGGTCCAACCGCGCCAGCGTTCCTGGGGCGAAGTCCCGGATGTTCGCGGCTTTTTTTTTTTTTCCCCTAACAGGCAAAACGTATACAGACGCCCCCTAGTGGACACGAAGGTATGTAGCAGGTTTTTTTTTTTTTTTTTTTTTTTTTTTTTTGCTGCTGAGGTTGCAAAGAGCAGACCAGGAGTTGATGAGCCAGATGATCTGTCTGCCCACTCTCTTCGCAGCGGACAGGGCACCAAGTTCCCCGGGCAGCTAGCCAGGCTGGGCCTGCACAGGGTAACCGAGATTTATGTTCTGTGGAGGCGTGGGTCAGAGACTTGGCCTTGGGCAAATTTGTCAACAACTTCAGCTCCCGAGTTGTTAATTGTGTTGTACACGTTCTACTTGTGTATTGTGTATGAGTAATGCACAAGAAACAATTGAGGAATGATATAATGTATAGTTGCTAAATACTGGTCCCTACCACAAGTGCTGAAGAGACTTTGGTCTTGACATGGAATACTAATCTGTCTTTCCCTATAGTCTTGATCCAGCCACGTGCATATTTCTTTGGCCTCCTCCAATCTTTCCCACAATGTTACATTACAAACCATGCACCGCTGATACAGCTTCAGTGTGATCTTTGTTTTTTTTTTTTTTTTCAAACCTCTTTAAAGGCCTGTGAAAGAAACATGAATACTGTTAGAATAAAAAATGGAATGGCTTTTGTCAACACTTGACAAATATAAAACACTTATGAAGGAGTGATTCGTATCTGTTGCTGCTTGCATGTAACTATTGTAGAGAAATTTGAATACAGCAACATGGCTGCTCTGGCAAGGGATCACATCCAAAGATATTCTAGGTCTGTGTGATCTGGCTGGAATAAGGACTAGCCACACACCTTTAAGCCCTCTGGCTGGAATCCAGACACACACTTAGCACACACCTTTAATCCCAAACAACGAAGTCTAATTGAGGGGCAGACAAGTGATGGATCAGAGGAAGATTTGACGGAATATGCTCAACTCTTGTCTCTCAGCACAGGAGAGAGAAGCTATTTACGTCAGTGGAGTCAGTTCAGTCTTTAGTTCTTGTCAATCAGTGGGGAGTTAGAGCAGGGAGTGCAGTGGAGTGGAGTTTCTTCATGAACTCATGCAATTCAATGCAGGTCAGCAGAGGCAGTTAAAAAGAGAATGAGGAGCCAGAAGATTAGAACAGATTGCCAGAGTTAGTCTGGGGGCAAGCAGAGCAATTCAGGAGACACTGAGAGAAGCCAGATAAAATCCGTCAGCTTGGAGTCTGAGCCAGAACAGATAAACTGAAACAGCCAGCCAGAATTTAGAAAGACGTAGAAAGGGTAAGTTTAATCAGCATTAAGCCTCTGAGACGGCAGTCACATCTGGCAAATAGAAGATATTGTTACCACAAAGACACTGCCTGAACCCCAACCTTGCACAGAGGCTGCCCACAACCTCATACACAGAACACTTCTGCAGGGACTTCTCCCTATCCAGCAAATAAATACAGGTCTGTTATTAATAACTCAGTCAATGATCATTGCTTAAGAGCATGTGACTTAACTTTCTTTATCTTTGTCTTGTCTTTTCTGGTGCTCGGGTTGGGGGGGGGCTGGCTTTGTAATAAGAAGGGGAGATGGGGACAGAACATATAGTTTAGGGCAAGGTTCTGGAAAGCTGCAACACCTGGGATGCCCTTGCTTTTCCCAAGAATACCAGAGGGAAGCTTGGTGTCTTATAACTTCCTGAAAGAGCACCTGGAGATGATCCTGAGGGTATGACCAAAGTTCAGGACACTAATCTCTTCTGGAATTAGATCTTTGGATTTTCATGGTAAAATAGGTTTTTAATCTCATCTCCAGTTTTAGCCCATCCCCTAAATAATGCTAGGCTTGTGACTCAAGGGAGGAAAATGCCACAGTAATCTCGATCAAAGGTCTACAGAGGCCCATTAAAGAAGAGATACTTTCCTTTGGAAAATGGTATAGAATCTCTGTTCTTAGGACGTGACCTAAAATCTTTTTTATTTTATTTTTTTTATTTCTTCAAAACAGGAAATATCTGGGGTGTCCTTGGCTGTCCTGGAACTTGCCCTTGTAGACCAGGCTGGCCTCAAATCCTAAAGAGATCCGACTGCCTCTGCTGAGATTAAAGGTGCGTGCCCACCATTGCCTAGTGAAACCTAACATATTAGCTTACCAAAATTATGAGTTAATACAGCTGGGCTTCTCATTTGCCTGGTAGAGACCATTCCTGCAAAAAAGAAAGGCTGATTTACCTTAAGCCTTGGATAAAGAGATCAGAGAAATAATTATCCTTGTAGTGAGATAATGTACTCCCCCCACCCCCAAACCTCATCATTGGTGTTGTTGGTTAGCAGAGCTGTCTGTGACTGGGGTTGTTCTAAGGGCTGCTTGATTTTTTCTGAGTTCTTACTTAGAAAAGGGTAACTCTTCCTTTTCCTCCTCTCTTTCCGCTCATCCTGAGCAAGCTTTCTCAGGCACTCTGGGCTTTTTTTTTTTTTCCTCTTTCTTATTCTTTTTCCCCCTAAAACCCCCTCCACTTCCACCACTGGCTGCTCACACTCACAAACAACAGTTTTCTCTCTTCCCCTGAGACAATGTTAGTATGGATGAAGAAATGTAATGCTCTGTGCTCTGGAGTTTTTCTTTTGAACACTAATAGAATTGTCCTTGAGCTTCTATTTAAGTTCATTCTTATATTCTTTTATCATGGAGACTAAGAAGCCCGAGAGGATGCCTCAGTTTTCCCTGTAACTTATGATACCCATCTGCACAGCATCCCAAAGTTTCTGTTCTACGACTGAGCTAAATCGGTGCTTCCATCCTCTTCATTTCTGTGTTTAAAAATTGCCCCTTGGTCTCCTTGAGAACACCCACACTATGCTCCTCTGTAAATGCTCTGAAGAATCTTATTTTTTTCCCTAGATTGACATTCTCCTCCCTATTGATATAAGGCAGCTCTTTTCCTTGTCCAGACAAGGAAGAAAATTCTATTATTAGTTAATAACTATTGCTGATCTTCTAATATTTAAACAAAGGTCTTTATGTGACTACATGTATATTCATTATAAACCTTGTGCTTGGAGGCGAGGGACAGAAGAAGACATTGGATCCCTGGATCTGGAGTTACAGGTAGTTGTGAGTTGCCATGTGAGTGCTTGGAATTGAACTTGGGTCCTCTGGAGAGTAGCCAACGTTCTTAACTGGTGATCCATTTCTCCAACCTATATTGATGATCTTCCCCCTGCCCCTATACTTAATCTTTAACATTGCACTGAGTTATTGAGAAGTTTTTAATGCCTTGTTTTGTCTTTTCTGAACACTGTCCTATATTTTTATTTTTTCCTAGTTACTCTTCTAAGAGTAACTTATCTTTCTAAGGCTGTTGGTGACAAGGATTCTACTGGAGTTTCCAACACTTGTCATTCATAAGAATCATGGTAGACACTAGTTTAAAACAAAGACCCAGGCCTCTCACCGACACAGTATCCACAGCGTATGCATAGGGCATATGCAGCTTTGATAAGAGTCACAAGCTGCTTATGTTCAAGCAAATACTCACCCAGAACTTCTATTTATATTCCTGACAGCTAAAGGTAGCTTTTGTACTTCCTGTTTAGAATGAAACCACATTTGTCAAGGAGAGTCGAATGACTAGTTATAGTATCTATACAGGTACAGTAATACATTGTATATTTCTGTCTTGCTTACACTTGGAAAAAATGGTCAGAGTGTTTTCAGAACAACCATATAGTAAATCAAAGGGGCAGTATACAATGGGGGGGGGCATTAGAAAGAATGTCATAGTTCTACTAGTTTAAAAGCCAAATGATAGAGTGTAAGGTTGCAGGCAGCCCTTGTAAGGTACAAAAGTTTTATAAACATGCACACTCCTCTCTGACTTTCAGTTGTCAGATGACTGACTCTAGACAGAGTTTCTCAAGGCTTGCTGTGGAGATCAGGCTATGCCCTGCTCTAAATCGCTCGAACTGTGTAAAACGTTGGCTTCCAGGCTATGCTGTCTCCATTTTATAAGCAACATTTGGCTCCATTTTTCTAGTGCAAATGCTGAGACAGAGTAACTGCACCTTGTTACACATGTGGACACTACCACTACCCAGTCTTACCCACGATGCACAAATAACTTAGGTATCTTATAGGAAAAGTATTACCCCGTGAAGTTATGTGACAGGAATTTCCTGTCCAATCTGTTTAAATATTAGTGTAGCAGCAGGAGGTCTATCAGGGCAAAGGGAGGCTGAGCTAAGAGTTACAGAGAGAGAGAAGAGAGAGAAAGAGAGAGAGAGAGAGAGAGAGAGAGAGAGAGAGATCGAGGAGAGAGAAGGAGCCAAGATGGAGACAGGTCAGGATGATTCAAACCACTGTGGCTTTAACTAACCAAAGGTAGTGGTGAATATCTTACAAGGTTAGAATAATTGAGATAACTTGTCTATTCTAGAGTGGCAGCTTGTACCATTACCAATTGGCCTTGAATTATGTGTAGGCATCTTGTGATTTGAGAATTGTTGATATATAAATCTGACTGGTTAATTATAAGCGTCAAGAGTTTTGTTTCGCTTCCTGTTCTGGTCGCCATCGGAGAGCAGCAGCTATGGCCTTGCGCTACCCTATGGCCGTGGGCCTCAACAAGGGCCACAAAGTAACGAAGAACGTCAGCAAGCCGAGACACAGCCGGCTCCGCGGGCGCCTCACCAAGCACACCAAGTTGTGCGGGACGTGATCCGGGAGGTGTGCGGCTTCGTGCCCTACGAGAAACCGCGCCATGGAGTTGCTCAGTGTCCAAGGACAAGCGCGCGCTCAAGTTCATCAAGAAGAGGGTGGGCACGCACATCCGCCCAGAGAGAAAGCGGGAGGAGCTGAGCAACGTGTTGGCAGCCATGAGGAAGGCGATGGCCAAGAAGGATTGATGAACCCTCCCCAATAAAAGACGCTCGTTCCTATTAAAAAAAAAAAAAAAAGATTTTTGTTTCTATCGGGTAAATGGGTGTTGTGGTGGTTGACTGCCGGGTGGACGGTTGTCTAGTGGAGATGGTGTGGCCGCGAAGGGAATGTGGGAGCTCCGGCCACACTGGAGAGTTGGCGGACCAAGAGTAGCTCGGTGGGACAGCACTGGGGCAGAGAGTTGGCGGCAGTAGCGTGGGAATCCTGCCATACTATTTTTTTTCTTTTTAAAAATATTTCCCCGCAATAAAGTTATCCAAGTAGCTTGGAACTATAGAACCATATGGACACATTAAAACCACACTGGAAAAACAAGGCTTAGTGACTTATGGGCCACACTAGGAAAAAGAAGAGTGAGGATATCCACGTTAATCCCATGAAGAGGAGACTACTCAACACTGAAGGCAACAGCTACCACTGTCTTCTGACTACCTGGTTTGTGTGAAGGTACCGACAGGAAAACAGCTTCCTGCTTCAGGGCTTCTATCAGATCTCCACTTCTGACAGAGCTGCTTTCAATTGCTTGCTTTCAGTTTGTCCATCACTTTATCTCTTTGAACCGGGTCCTGTGCCTGGCCAACATGGCATACACAGACTTGCACTTTGCCGCTGCATCCAACTCAACCCTGAGGCCATCTCAACATGGCCGCCCCCCAGCCAGTCTCCACTGCAATGACTCTTTGCATCTCTACTAGCTGCTAGCTTGTGTCTACCATGAGGCTTCTTTGACCTCCCTGAACTCTGTTGTGGTCTCTTTCACTTTTGTGTAGCTATTCTGTAAGATACACACACACACACACACACACACACACACACACACACACACACACTCACTCCATGTGTGATATGTAACATATGACCTGAAACTATAGCAGTAATTAAAACTACAATAAAAGAGCCCAGTGGTCTCCACGATATACAAACATAACTAACTTAGTCCTATAGTAAAGATGCTACCCCAGGAAGTTACCCAGGTAGCTTGGGGTTGTATAGATGTATGGCAAATTGCTGCCATACTTTTGGCAAATTGCTGGCAATGAAACTGTTACAGCTCATGAATTTGTTATTCCATACATTCTAACATTGTGGAAAGACACAAATGTGTTCACGTATGCTTCTGACATATTTTATTCAGGCCACACCCAATGCAGAGAGACTGAATAAATTAATCTTCATGGTCAATGACCAACAAAATTACGATAGCATTTGTGATGTCTGTGGCTCAAAGTGCTACCTAATTATATTTTATATTCTTACATAATGGTTTCCTGCTCATTACTCATGTCTCCTCAGTGAAAACAATAACAAAAAAAAAAAAAAAAAAAAAAAAAAAAAAACCAATTGTGTAATTGAAATACCTGGTAAAGTTGCTCAAGACCATAGCTTTCTGGAGTCAACTTTCCTCCAGGCAGCCAGGAGTGGGTCAGGACTACCTGCCCTAAGGAGTACATGCCACACTAGACTGGGCAAGCACCTCCATGGAGCCATTTCATGCTGTGACTCATAATAGCACTCAATTGTTAGAGACTTAGCAGCAGGGTAAGTAAGCCCTATGGAAAAAGCTGTAACTAATTTTTTAAATCCCTCCCTTTCTGGCTGGTGTGTGTGGTGTGTGTGTGTGTGTGTGTGTGTGAGTGTATGTCTGTGTGAGTGTGTGTATGTGCATGTGAGTATATGTGTGTGAGTGTATGCAAGTATATGTGTGTAAATTGTGTATGTGAGTGTATGTGTGTATATGTGAGTGTATGTGTGTGAGTGTTGTGTGTGTTATCTGTATGTGTATGTTATGTGTGCGTATATGTGTGTGAGTGTATGTGTGTGTGTGTGGTGTGGTGTGTATGAAGTATGGCATAAAGAACAAAGCACTACTCTAAGAGCTGCTACTCTTTATGTTGCATGTGACATCTGTTTTATCACACGCTGTACCCGCTCTATTGCTACGACTGATGCTCAGCCTTGTCAAGGTACTTTAGGAAGTTAGGAACTCTTAAACCATCAATTAATGAGAAAACTGATTTTTGTTTCTATCATTCCCAAATCACAAACAATTCAAATAACTATCAGAACATGGGAGGTAGACTGAGAGAAAAGAAGTAGAAGGAACAATACAGAAGAGCAAATATCAACTTAGAAAGACGGTAGTGGGTTAGCATTGGAGAAATTCCTTGCTTAGGACCCACAGATTTAGCTACTACCTCACTTGTAACATGGAATGAGAGCTACCAGAGGTTCCGACACTAAGGATGTCTGATGTCTGCATTGCTCAAACCCTCTTGGCTTAGTGCCAGACTCAGATGGATTTATGTTCATTTCAGTGAGTGTACCATATCCAGCTTTGCATCAGATGCTTGTATTTTATCACTGGAAATTCTGGTTCAGGGGCAGGAGAGATTACTCCATAGGTAAAGATGCTTGCTATGAGTCCTGATGACCCGAGTTCAGTCCTCCAGACCCACAAGATGGAAGGAGAAAGCTGTCTCCTGAATGTGCACTGTCACATGTGTGTATGTGTGTGTATAAATTAAAAATAAGAAATGTAAAAATTAAATATGATTCAGGGCTAAAGTTGACTTTGGGCCAACAAAGTTTAAAATTTGATGTTAAATTTGATACACCATGAAAATACAGGTCTGGCCTGTTCTGCGTCATCTCGCACAGTTCTAGTCTTTCTAGTCTGTCTGTTACCAATCTAATATTAAACAGGCCACCTACAAGCAATGAGCTGAACGCTTATGCACTCTTGCTGGAGGTCCAAGCCTAGCCTGGGCTGGCAGTTTCAATATTTGGAAGCTCCTCCATCTTGCTTTACCTTCTAGTTCTTGGGCTAACAACATTTTTCTTCCTCTTCCCCCCTCCCCTCTCCCCCTCTCCCCCTCCCCCTCCCCCTCCCCACCCCCTCCCCCCCCCCCTCCCCCTCCCCCTCCTCTTCTTCCCCCTCCCCCTCTTCCTCCTCTTCTTCTTCTAAAATGTATTTATTCATTATGTATACAGCAGTCTCCTACATGTATGCCTGAAGACCAGAAGAGAGCACTAGATTTCATTAAAGATGGTTATGAGCCACCATGTGATTTCTGGGAATAGAACTCAGGTCCTCTGGAAGAGCAGCCAGTGCTCTTAACCTCTGAGCCATCTCTCCAGCCCCACCAGCAACATTCTTATTCCTCCAACCTCCCAAAGCAGTGGCTCTTCTGTTCTAGTGACCCTTTCACTTCCTAAGGTACATTTTCTATTGTCTAGATGCTTGTTCATTTGAAAAAAAAAAAACTTGAGAAGGGAAGAGAAATGCTTCTTAATACCCCACCATGCATAAGGCGGCCCCTACCCCTGAAGAATTGTCCCATAGTGCTAAGGGTGTGAAACTTGCCCTTGAGCTCTACTTCGAACTGTCTTTTGCTAGCTCTCATTCTGCCAGAACAAACATTAAGTGGTTCGTATTCAAGTGTGTCAAAATCACCTGGGCCCTCGATCCAGCTTTAGAGATGGCATCGTAGCAGGTCAAGGCTTGGGCCCAGAATTTTCACTGTACGAGTGCACTTTCTGAAGAAAGTGATAGAAATTATCGGTTGCATGTAGCCTTAGCTTCCCCACTTAAGCTCTGAGAATGGGCTGTGCTATCAGCCCCCACCCAGCTTCTCTAGAACCCATGGATAAAAGACACAGACACAGTTGTTAAATTTCAGCTTGCCTTTGGACACAATTGCTGGGTGCTAATGTCTCCCACCTGGAAAAGTGGGTCCCTATTAATATTTTATCTCCGCACCTCCCACCTGCCCTAAGCTTTAGGTGCTCAGTCACAGCTAGCCGCTACTAAACGCCTCTGACTACCTGCCTGTAGGAGCGGCCTGTGTGGCCACTCGGTTTTGAGATCTCACATGGCTTTTCAACCCTTCTCCATCAGAAGCATGGTGGAAGCTCCCTCTCCTCCATTTTTTTCCTCCAGGGACCCGGAAGTCCAACCTATTCTTTCTGCTCAGCAATTGGCCCATGGTTTCTTTAATGATAGATCAAGAAACAATTGGGGAACAGCGTCAGAACCACCCCTACACTTTTCTGTCCAATAAACAATAAAAGATAAAAAATAAAAAATAAAAAATCCTGTTCTCCCAGACATAAATTGAACAAAACCAAAACAATCATGTAAATTACACAGTATGACACACAAATGACATTCAGTCCATCATATTTATTAATTAGATACTCTACCATAATTTCTAACTTAAAACTTAAAATCCCTAGATTATGTTTAGATTTTAGCCTGTAATGCCATCTGAAAGCCATGTCTTCCACTCTATAACTTCTCAATGTTAAACAACTTGAGTTTGATTATGAGACTAAAACTTTTCTTCAACCCCATTAGAAATCTGAGAATGACTTAAACATTACCTAGGTATATAGGAAGCACCAAAAATAGCTTCTCAATCTTAAACAATTTTAGAGACAGCCGACTACCTGAACATCCCCCTAATTCCTCAAAATGTTGGAGCATCAGTCTTCAGCCTTCTGGCCCATGGTCATCTGACAGACCTTTGCAAAGCAGAAATATTAAGGACAGCTTGCCCTGTATTGGCAGAGGCAGTGGTAGATGATTCTGAATAATGTGCCTTTTTTGTGGATATTATTTTGTTTGCAGATGAAATAGGCAGTTTCTGCCCAGTGGCTGCCTTGCCATGATAAGCAACCTTGCCTGGAGGTGAAGATGCTCGATTTCTTCTTTGAATCTAGAAGGAGGTGCTGTCAGGAGCAGACATGTCTCATTATCAAATGATGCGGGTTTCTGATGTTTTTGAAGAGTATCTCTCTATATAAGGTAATCTGAACGATTATACTTTGACTACTCTTAGCTACTTCTAATTGAAATATATTGAAAAACACCCTTAAATAATTAAGAATCTAACATAACCATGAGTTTGGTATCTACCCCTTAACTCACATTGCTTAATTATCTAAAAACAGCTTGTAATAGCAGTTATTAGGACTGGGTCTTTGTATTCTTAAATAAGTTGCATAGGTACAATGCCCATCTAAGAGTAACAATATTAATCTCAAATTTTGTATAAACCTAAGAAATTCATACCAATGAACACCTTAAATCTATATCAAAATAAATTCTGTACCAATATAAGAAATTATAACTTCAGCTTTGCATCAATTATAAAGATTGCTACAAATTAAGTTTATGGCTACACAGTCCATCCCACCAATTTCCTCCCTGTTCAAAATTATAACCATTCTCAAATTATCTCTTAAAATGACAACTTTTCTGTAATTTGTAAAATAACCATTACCAGACCCCCAAACCCAGGGAATTGGGTTGATGACTCTCCATAACTCCTTCCTGCTGAACAGGGGCAATGAAAAATTCTTTAAAGGGGTGGGGAGGGTTAGGAAGATTAGAAAATTTGGTTAGATTCAAGAGAGCTAGGTTTAGCATCTGTTATCCAGTCTCTGTATGCTTAGAAGGTTTAAGGATTGACTGAAGTTTTGACTAGATCCATCTGAAAGGTTGAATGAGGCAAGATGACCTGGAGTCCATGGCAATCTCTGAAGCTGTTCTGGGCAGCAACCTGAAGCAGGGGTCCAAGCAGATCAGTTCAGCATCTCTCAGAATGGAAAAAAAAATATGGATATCTTAGTACCATTAAGATATCCATATGAATTGTGCAGGGTACACAGATTAGTTAAGGATGAAATTCTGCTCCTTGTTTGAGTGTGTAAAAGACAATGGTCTTTTTATGAGTTAATTTTCTATTAATTACCAATTATATTAGGTCTTCATTCAATTATCCTCTGACAAACATGGCCCAAAGTGATTGATGTTGGTTGACTTCCAGCACAAAACACCCGGCTTGTTCTGAGACGATCTGCCAGATGACTGAGTTTACTGCAACAAATATTCTACCTTCTTGCATGGCTTTGTATGTAGAGTGTGTTTCAGACTTCCGTGTTACCTCATGCAGCCTCAATAGCTCCCCATTTCCTGCCTTTATCTTAGTGTGAAAAATTAACTCAGATCCCGATGAAGTGATACTCATTAAAAATCAGCATCAATCTGGCTGTGGCGATGGACATGAAAATGCGTATCTTTAAACCTAGTCCTCGGAGTCTGGGGAAGCAGGGCCAGATTGCTTTGAATTTGGAGCAACATAAGTTCCAAGACAGCCAGGGCTACATAGTGAGACCCTGTCTCAAAAGAAAAGCATCAAAACTGGGGAACAGTCACTCCTCCTCTTCCAAGACTGGTTTGACCTACAATGATGCATTTACTCTCTCAGACAGGCAGGCTGGCAGATAACCAGACAGACAGACAGACTGGACCCCCCCCCCCCCAGCACTGTCTGGCTCTGGAGCTTACCACAGTGGAGAGAGCCATGTACAATTAATTAAATAATTAACTAGTTAATCAGTCACTCAGACTGGGTCTTACCCTATAGTCTGGGTGGCCTAGGACTCTCCTTGTAGATCAGGCAGGCTGGACTTGAACTTACAGAAGTCTACCAGTCTCTGCCTCTGGAGTGTTGGATTAAAAGTATGCAACACCACACCTGCTACATCATGCTTTCTTACCAAGGCTTTTAGATCACTGCTGTCAGATTGAGAGTCTAGCAGGTGAAGAATAAACGTGTGTAAATATTCCCATGTGGTCTACATTTTCTATCTTGTATGTGGGGAAATTCTGTTTAAAGTAATAATGACATAAAGATACATTTTGGCTAAATATCTCCTAGCTTACCAGTCTGTAGTAGTGACTTTATCAAAATAGATTGCCCACATCCAAGAGTATTTGGATAGTACAAATTGAACTCAATGGATTTTTTTTTAGAAAAGAGAACCCAGTGTTGGGTGGATTGGGAGGTGGGAGTGGATCTGGGAGGAGTTGGAGAAGAGGAATGAATACAATTAAACTATAAATTCTCAAAGAATTAGTAAAATATTATTAAAAATAATAAGAATTCAAAAACAAAAATATAAGATTACACAAAAGTAATCTTTGGGGAAAAGTTCTCATTCCCTAAGATATTCTGACTGCTCATATTTTTCAAATTAGATAGTTTATATATAAATTTATTTAGTTATTTAAGTCACAGCATAATTTACTTATTCACACAGGGGTTATAAACACAAAAAGGCAGGATGTGGGGAAGGGAATGACATTGGAGCATAGGTGTTCAGGGGAGTACACATACCTTTCAGAACAGGGTATCAGCTGGGTGAAGGTTCAGAGGACAGGTCACTATGACTCTGCCTATGATTCACTTGTCCTTATCTAAGTTGGTACTGTCTGCCGAGACTGCCTATTTATAAGACCTATGACTACTCAGGCTGGTAAATTTCCACATAAGCTGCCTGTTTACATTAGCTTATAGCTTTCTGTTTCAGTGTTTTTCCACAGAGACCCAAGACTTTGTGTTAGCATGTATGCATGTCAGGCCTACTGCTGATTTTAGGCCTATGGCTGATTTTAGGCCTTCAGTGTATATGCAGGGCTGCCCCTGACATCTCCTCCCTTCTCTACGTATAGAGGGGCCTTGGAGATTCTAATCTTGCGAAGGCAGGGATAGAGGCCTGACCTCCAATAATTGAAGGGGACCTTGTAATGGCTCCAGTCCTCCTGTCGTTGTCCAGTGAGGCATGAGGGCCATACCCATCCCGATGTCTTTTTCCTGGAGAGGGGATACTTTTGACATCAACCCCTATGCAGTCAGGCATGTCCCTCAGGGAACCCAGAGAAATATTTTAAACTTTTATTTATATTCCCTTGCAGTGCTTAGCCTTGCAGCCTAAGCAAGAATTCAGATCGCCAGTCAGAGGTGCTTCTGGGTAGCCTCTCTCTGCTTGGTCTAGGGGTGGAAGCCCCCTCTTTTAGGTTGGGTGGAGATGGGTTTTGGGAACACCCTGGATAGAGTAACAACCTCATCTTGAGTCTCGTGGTCCTCCATAGCTAACTTATGATAATGTATCTGAATAGGTTTTGCTACCAAATTATCTACCTGTTGTATCACAAAGTTAGTCAGCCTATTTAGGGCCCAGGACCAAAAGAAATCAGCAAAAATAACCCAATTAATGGTCCCAAGATGGGAGGAAGTGGGGTTGACAACCATGGATAGGTTGAAAACCAATCCTTGTACTAGCTCTGATCTTTCTCTTTCTCTCTCTGTCTTTTCTCCAGGCCTTCTCTGACCTTTTTCATGCTCTCTTTAACCATTCCTGTCTTGTCTATGTAAGGGCAACATTCTTCTTTAAGGGCTGTACTGTCAAGAGCTGTACACAGTCTTTTCTATTGTAAAAGAGTAAATCAAGTCCAATAAAGTTCTTTGCAATTTTTGGAGATCATTTCAGACAGCGAAACGAGGGATTTCTTCAGATTAGTGATGTTAGTCTCTAGGTGTTTGGTGTCCTTGTCAATGGCCCATCAAAGGTCTGAGTAGTATAAGTCCGAGGCCAGCATCAGGATTAGAACTTCTACCAGCAGATATCACGGGTATTTCATTTTTACCTGAAAAGGAAAAAGAGGGGAATTCTCAGGGAGATTTCTCTTCCTGGAGGTCAATTGTCATTCATCTTATTTATAGTTGGGCCTGGCTTTGTGGGGGTATCTATTTATTTCATTAAACTTTTTGGCAGCCATTTAGCTGTGCCTTCTGTGGTATCAAAGAGGCATATCAGTCCCCAGCCCCATATGAGAACTGGGTCCGGGGCATTCCATTTAACGGTAAGAGGGACCTTCCACATAGCTATGGCATAGTTTTTAGTGGTCTCAGCGATGCCAGAGGCAGTCAGCAGCAGATTTACCATGAGCTTTCAGTTTTAGAGAGTTAAAAGTAAACAAGGCATGATGGAGAGTATTTTAGGAGACTCCTTCTGGGGGGGGGGAACAGTTCCCCCTCTTTTATTTTTAAAACAAATTTTTCAGAGTTCTTGTAAGATCTGGGCAGAAGTGCCAACAGCCGCCGGTTCTTCCACACTCAGAGAGTCATAAAGACACTATTTAAAGAAATATAAATCTACATTAATAATCTCTTTTAACAAAGGACTGTTATAGAACAGTCAACAACTAATCAGTCTATATAATATATCGATTAATAACAGCTTCTTCTATTTTTTGTAAAATTACTCCTCTTTTATCAATTAATTGTTAGGGTAATTAGGATTTACATCTCTCTTGAGAATATTAAACAGAGACTTAAATTCTTTTGTGGAGAGCTTAAAATAAGATCTTAGCCAATCAACATCTCCTAGAAATTTTTGAAAATAATTTAAAATAAGTAAGCTATCTTTTTTTTTGGTCAGACCCATTATGGTTTTTTTTTTTATTGGATATTTTGTGTATTTACCTTTCAATGTTATCTCCTCTCCCATTCTCCCCAAAACCCCTTATCCCATACCCCCTCCTCCTATTCTTATGAGGGTGTGCTCCAAATATCCTCCCAAACCCATCTCCCTGCTCTAGGATTCCCCAACACTAGGGAATCCAAACTTTTGGGGACCATGGTCCTCCACTTCCACTGATGCCTGACAAGGCCACCCTCAATTACCTGTTCTCAGGCTGGAGGTTTAGACCCTGGGAGCTCTGGGTGAATCTTTTGATATTCCTTCTAAAAAGGACAAAAGCACTCACACTTTGGTCTTCCTTCTTCTTCTTGAGTTTCATGAGGTCTACTTTGCATCTTAGGTATTATGTGCATTTGGGCTAATATCCACTTAACAGTGAGTGCATACCATGTGTGTTCTTTTGTGATTGGGTCATCTCACTGAGGATGATATTTTCTAGCTCTATCCATTTGTCTAAGAATTTCATGAACTCGTTTTAAATAGCTGAATATTTTTATATTTAGGTTCACTATCTTACCTTTACTGTCTCAAATTGCTTTTAAGTACGGTGGCAATTAAAAATCATATATTGTGTCTTTAGAAATTTTTATTAGATTTTTTTGTTCTAACTTCATTTTGCCCCTTCAATTTTCATCTACTCTGAGGTTTTCTTTTGTTTGTTTGTTTTTTCTGTTGTTTTGTTTGGAGCATACCCCTAGTTCCAGTATCAGGGTACTTTGGAGTTGGTTTCATTGGCTGCTTTTTCTTTTCAGTGTGTTTCTTCATCTATTGGACTTAATTGGTTTGCACCCTAGATTATAGGAACTCTGGATTTTGTTTTGTTCTGCTGGAAAACAAACAAACAAAAACCATTATTTTGTGTATGCCTATGAGTGTTTTGCCTGCATGTATATATGTGCATTACACATGTGCCTGGTGCCTGCAGAGGCCAGGAGAGCATCAGATCCCTAGTAACTGGAGTTACAGATGGTTGTGAGTTATCATGTGGGTACTGGGAATGGAACCTGGGACCTCCAGAAGAGCAACACGTACATTTAACCACAGAGCCTTCTCTCCAGCCCACTCTGGGAGAAGTCTAATCATTTCATTTAGAAGATAGTGAGTTCTGTCTCCAAATTCAATCTTTTTGTGGTAAGCTTCAGTGGAGTTTCTTTTCAGTTCCGGTTTTAGTTTGGCTTCTTCTGGGGAGGATTCTGTTTTTTTTTTTTTTTTTTTTCTGTTTTTAAGACAGAATCTCACTGTGTACCCTAAAGCAGGAACCTACTATGTAAGGCAGGCTGGCTTAAAACACACAGGAATCTGCCTGTCTGAGCTTCTTGACTGCTGGTATTGAGTACAGCAGGTGCCAGCTGGAAGCTTGCTTAGGGACGTGTGTGAGAAACTGGACAGTTTTTGTGGCTTTCTCATAGTCAGGACTCTCTCCTCAGGTTTCCCTGAACTTTGATTCCTCAGTTTGTAAGGGTTTAGCTTCTTTGTGGGTTGTGAGGACTCTTAGTGGCATTCATCGTCTGGGGTCTACCTAAGATATAAAAAGACAATCCCTTACTCAGGAGGACAAAATCTCCTCTACTTCCAGCTTATTTCTGGTCACTCTTCATTACTTTTCAATAATTAAAAAACAACTGTTTCAAGATTAATTTTTTTTATGCACAAGAGTTAGCCTGTTTAAAGGTACTCCACCACAATCTGCTCAAATTCCTACTGATTTCTCTCTGTGTCCTCCACAAACGGAGGATATGGGGTTTCTTAAGTAAATAAATTATTAAAGTAAATCAGTAAATTCATATGTTTTTAAATACATTAGAGTTATTCAAATAGACCCATGAACGTAGGTGACCCAGTATCTACTCCCGTGTAACGTGGAGCCCCTGGGTCAGTTTTGCAGACTCCAGCAAGTCTCTGCTTATCTGCAACTCAACATTGCAGGAATTATGTTTAGTGGGTTATTCTAATTTTTCAATATTATTATAATCGTTGTTGCTTTTTAAGACAGGGTTTCTCTGTGTAGCCCTTGCTGACATGGAGCTCAATCCGTAGATCAGGCTGGCCTCAAACTCACAGACATCCACGTGTCTCTGCCTCCTGTGTGCCAAGATTAAACGTGAATCCCATCATGCCCAGGTTTTTTCTCTATATTTTATAACTTAAAAGATATCAGAGGGCTGGAGAGATGGCACAGCAGTTAAGAGCACTTCCAGAGGTCCTCAGTTCAATTCCCAACAATCACATGTTGGCTCACAACCATCCATAAAGGGATCTGATGCCCTCTCCTGGCATGTGAGTGTACTTACGGACAGAGCACCCCTACATTTAAAAAATACATAAATGAAGAAATTAAAAAAATTAGAACATTCTAGCCGCGCCCTGAAGTTTATTACTCAAATTATTATGATATGGATATTTCATGGTAATGTTCTTTTGTGATGTCACCATAGTCAGCACTGTCCAAATGTAGAGTTCAGTGCAGATAACCTCCAATATACCATGGGGCTGTAAATATGAAATCCATCTCATCTAATGGAAATATTAGAAGTAAAATAAAAAGAACAATTGTATACCTTTATTGACCCTTTCCTCTTCTATCTCTTTCCAGACTTAAAAAAAAAAAAATGAACATTTGCCACATGGTGGTGGCTACGGCTGGACAGAGAAACTATCTCAAAAAACAAACAAACAAACAAAAAAAAAACAAAACAAAAAAACCCAAACTGAAACAAACAAAATTAAAGAACTCGATAGCAATAATGGCACTTTCCCCTCAGATATTTCTTGTGTATGCTATACTGAAGTGAAATCTCTGACTGTTTAGTAGGTTCTTATGCCTGTGGGAGACTGCTCGTAGATTCTACTGGTCTTGTCTGCTATGACAGAGAGAATGTGCTCCTTCCTTTCATGTTGTCTGGTGGTCAGCACTGCCTCATAGCTCATAAAAGCCACTCTTGTATTTTCAGAGTCTAATGGGGACTTACAAACCAGAATGTACAGGTGCTTCCTTTTCTTAGTGTTTAGTAACTACAACATGGTTCTGTGTGCTGTGTGCTGTCCAAGAGAGAAAGGCTGTGACAGTATTAGTCTGTGCTGATTCGTTCTTTGAGTGTTTCTTTCTCTATCATGAACTTTCCTAAGTCTGTTTATTGGCTACTAAGTGGACACATAAAGTAAGAGAATATGGAAAACTACAGGAAAATTTAAATATAAGTAGACCTTTGACTATAGTTCCTGAACTGTCACCTGACAAAGCTGGCTTGGTTGTGACTGTGACCATATTTGCAGTCAGTCACATAGAAACATGATAGTTTAAACTAACAATTTGAAATTCTTATTCTTCATTATCTCCAATGTTTGAGTCACCATTATTCCCTACTTTCTTATCTTGTTACTAAATAGTTTTACACTTCCGTTCTCAACAGGATAGTGGATACTCTGAAGGATCTTTCTTATTTAAAAAGAAATATTTGTGAAAGAGGATGGTTGGGTTGGCCCGCAGATATTGTATTACTGACTACGAAAAAGTATGCCCCTGCATTGTTAATTGCTGGGCGGGCCAGGCGGGCTGGATATATGTTTGTTGCTTCCTCACCTGCCCCAAGAGAAAGGCAAGCTGCCTTGGGAACGGCATGTATGTACCCCAATGCGACCTGGATGAGTAAGGAGTGTGGCTTTTTGCATAATTAAGAGCTAGCTTCTAGAGCTGGTGCAGAAGGACCAGAGAAAGACCAGCACAGAGACAGACTCAGAGGGACATAAGCATGGAGGAGGGCACAACAGGCAAGTAGGGCAGTGAGAGTCACACTGGAGAGACACAATGTTGGAGACGTCGGCTTGAGTTAGAGGCTTGCTGGGAGACTGCCTCAGCCACAGATCAGCACTTAAACTACACAGATATCTCTGCATCTCTAGTATTAAACAGCTAGGAAGTCTCCCGAAAGCCCCACAATGGAGGACAATCATTTTTCTAGTTTTAACTCTGTCAATGATTTTTCTTCTTTTCGCAGTGGACAAACACTTGAAACGCATCTGCTAGTGAAAGTGTAAAATCCAATGTGATGTTTCGCTGCTTCAGAACGGCTCTAATTATATAGAAGTTCACTGAAATACGAACTAACAAACAATAAATGAAACAAGAAATGATAGGTTTGATTAATTGCACTGCACGATGTTTTATTTATGAACTCTTTAGAATAAAGTTTAAAAAACTTAATTTATTTTTACCCGTATGAGTGTTTTGCACGTGTGCATATATGTGTGCCATGTCTGTGCCTAATAAAGTTGTAATAATTTATTTAATATTTAGTAAATATTTAAAACCTCATTCCACTGGACAAGGTATTTTTAAAGCACTGGTCATCTGGTACAAAGTAAGAGCCTATAGAAGCTGAAAACAATGAGAAAGCAGGAACAGTTGAATGAATAAAGCTACCTCTTTTTTTTTCTTTTTCCTCTTTTTTTAATTGGATATTTTCTTTATTTACATTTCAATTGTTTTCCCCTTCCCAGGTCTCCCCTTCAGAACCCCCTATTCCATCCCTCCTCCCCCTGCCTCGATGAGGGTGCGCCCCCATCTACCCTCCCACTTCCATCTTCCCTCCCTGGCATTCCCCTACACTGGGGCATCAAAACCCTCATGCCAAAGGCCACTCCTCCCACTTATGTCTAAAAAGTCCATCCTCTGCCACAAATGCTGCCGGAGCCATGGATCCCTCCATGTGTGCTCTTTGGTTGGTGGTCCAGTCCCCGGGAGCTCCAGGAGGTCTGGCCAGTTGACACTGTTGTTCCCCTCATGGGGCTGCAAAACCCCTCAGCTCATAAGGCTAGCTCTTAACCAAGAGGCTACCAAATCCTGGGACTTAGAACTTCTGCTTTGTTGAATGCCTTAGATAAAAGCGTTGGAGGCTGGACTCCTTTAGAAGGGGTTCTTTATATAGATAAAGAGCTATACTTCCAATGTATTGGGTGGGACATAAATCTCATGGAACTAAGGGGCAGTAATAAAATGTAATTTGCCTTTGACTCGGGAGGGAAGGAAAATGATCATCCAGGAGGTGTAACCTCTGGATAGCTTCAGGTAAGTTTGTGGTCTCAAATCATACTCCATGCTGAGTAAATAGAAAGCAAAACGAAATCTATAGGTGAGAGTTGAATTTAAAATCGTCTTCATTGGCATCATCTTACAGGCTCTAAAGTAAACACAGAAAAGAATTCTCCCCTCCCCCCAAAAAAAACAAAAACAAAAAAACAAAATGATCAGTCAAAATGGAAAAAAAAAAAAAAAAAGCCCCAAAACCAAAACAAAACAACAACAACAACAAAAAGGGCAAAGGACCCAGGGAGACAGCTGCAGAGGAGACTTGGGTTCGAGACCCAGTATCCAGGGAAAACACTCCATCTGAGGGACTGGAGAGTTGGCTCAGAGGTTAGGAGCCCTTGTTGCTCTTGCAGAGGACCCAGTTGTACTTCTAGCCCTAACATGGTAGTTCACAACCACTCCTAACTTCAGCTCCAGGAGATCCGATACCCTCTTCTGAACATCACAGGTACCAGGAACACACATGTAGGCAAAACATTCTTACACCTAAAAGAAATCTAAAAAAAGCATGTTGGACATGGTGGTTTGTACTTATAATCCCAGAACTGGGAAGGCAGAGAAAGGCAGAGATAGAGCTTGCTGGCCAGAAGATCCCAATGAGAGATAGTACACCAAAAACTAAGGTGTTCCTGAGTGCTTACCCATAGTTGATGGCCAGCTTCCATGTGTATATATGCACACATGGATACACACCTGCACGAACACACACCCAAACCTCACCTCCAAATAAGGCACTCTTGGGCTGGAGAGATGGCTCACCAGTTAAAAGCACTGACTGCTCCCCCATAGGTTATGAGTTCAATCCCAGCATGGTGGCTCACAACCATCTGTAATGGGATCTAATGCCCTCTTCTGTCTGGCATGCAGGTGTATGTGTGGATAGAGCACTCAAATAAGGCACCGTTACTGAAAATTAGCAGGACAGACTGGAACGTCCTGAACAAAATATTAGCAAATGGAATTCAGCATCATCATGACAAAGTAGCATTTGAATTCATTTGGTTCAATGCACAGCAAGCCAATCAACACTATACACCACATTAATAAAAGATAGAGAACCGGCAAGCACCTCAGTAAATAGGAAAGACAGTTGACAAAATTCAACAGCATCTCATGACAAAAGCATGAATAGGCTGGATATGACAGACACCCAACAAAGTAACTACCACAATAGGAATAAGCCATCTCTAACACATTAGTGAAAAGCTGAAATCTGTCCCTCTACGATCCAGAATGAGGCAAAGGGATTCATTCATTGCCTCTATAAAAGATGGAGCTGGCAGTTCCTTCAGCATAATTGGACAAGAAACAACTAAAGCATTTCCAAGCAGAAGGGGAAGAGTATACACACTTGGGGTAACCCTGAAAACTGCATAAGATGAAACACCTGACAGTAATACCACTATTAAAACTAATATACATGGTGAAGGTATAAGATACAAAATCTACCTCAACATCAGCAGCACTTCGAATTTCCATGGATTTATCCAAAAAGTGAAACAAATAAACTCCCATTTGTAATAGTACCAAAAAGACTAAAATGCTTAGAAATAAACTGAACCAGGAAGGAGAAAGAGTTATACACTAGAAAGGAATTAAGGTAGATACATAAATGGAAAGATAATCTGTCTTAGGATTTCTATTCTTGCACAAACTTTATGACCAAGAAGCAGGTTGGGGAGGAAAGGATTTATTCAGCTTACACTTCCACATTGCTGTTCGTCACCAAAGGAAGTCAGGACTGGAACTCGAGCAGGTCAGGAAGCAGGAGCTGATAAAGAGACCATGGAGGGATTTTACTTACTGGCTTGCTTCCTATGACTTGCTCCATTACTTTCTTATAGAACCCAGGACTACCATTCCAGGGATGGCACCACCCACAATGGGCCCCCCTCTGCTGATCACTAATTGAGGAAATGCCTTACAGCTGGATCTCATGGAGGCATTTCCTCAAGGGAGGCTCCTTTCTCTGTGATAACTCCAGCTTGTGTCAAGTTGACACACAGAACCAGCCAGTACATAACTCAAGTTTGTGGTGTTGCTGCAGGCCTGTTCCTTTAGTGGGGGGATAAGATAATGATCAAACAGTCTAGGTTCAATTGGATAGTACCGTGTTGTACACTTGTAGCATGCTAAGAGGATAGATGTGATGAGTACTTTCCAACCCCCCACCCCCCCACCCCCCCCACTGCACAAAATGCCAGTTACATAGCGATGCTAGATGTTCAGTTGTTTGATATGATGCTGTCACAGTGTACACATAAAACAAAATATGAAGGAATACAACTTGAAGTCTTTTGGTCCGTGATATCTCAATGATGTTGTGAAATAACAAGGATGCTACAGTTTTACGCTTACCATACTTAGAACTCTGCAGTAGGCAAGGCAGGCCAAGGTTAAAGGCATGGGGTGTTGGCTGGCCTGGTGTTTTCTTTTTTAGGGATGGTGGGAGTTCCCAGAACAGGAGTATGTGATGTAGCACATCAGTTCTCGAGCCTGTTGGCTTTAAGACTCTTCGTCATTACAAGTTAATCAGGATGCTCAAACAGGCTTGTTTATGAGATTTATACCCACAGTTAATGTATTCAAATTAACATGGAAAGTTTAAAATATTAAAAATATACCTGTCACATTCTTTCTTTCTTGTTGTTGTGTGTGTGTGTGTGTGTGTTTGCTCTCGTATGTGTGTGTATGTGCATGTATGTGCTTCTAAGCGAAGAGCTCACAGAGGCGATGGCAGGGAGGCAGAATCTCTAGAGATGGAGTTACAGACAGCTGTGAGTCACCCTATGTGGGTGCTGGGAGCCAAACTCCCTCCTCTGAGAGAGCAGTGCCCCCTCTTCCAGCTGAGCCATCTCCTCAGCTCCCACTTATTACACTTTAACAGGAATCACATTTTCACTGGAAGCTATTTCTTCAGAGGAATAGCTTTGATGAGAAGAAAGGCTGTGCTTTATACCCTTGCGTGCATCTTAATGCCGGCTCTGTAGAAGAGTGATCGATCCCTTCATTTGCTTTTACATTTAATTTTTTGCAGTAGCTGGGAGAAGAGGTATGAAAAACACAGTAGAGTTTGCGAATTATTAAACAACAACAAATTTTGATTTTGCAGAAGGGCGGCAGAGACCTCCCAGGGTTCCCTGCACCGAACGTTTATAGAGTAGGGGGAAAGAGCATGCACAGGAGAGAACTGTGGCTGTGAGCCCTGTTGGGTGGGCTGGAGGAGGGTTGGAGATGTGGAAATATCAGCCCTGGCCTCTGCCCCTTCACTTTCCCTTTGGGCTCTTGTTGCTTGGATCTCCTTTAAGTTAGAAATGATAAGAACTGGACATACTTGGTATTACCTGAATAAAGTCTTATTTAATCTGTCTTGAATTGTGGTACATTCTCAAAACCTTATCCCTTCCCTACCTAAACTTGGAATTTAGAAAAAATTCACTAGCCATGTTTGAGTGATGTATCCCCTGAAGACATTTTTGTGTCGATTATACAGCTCTGTAAGTACTATTCTGTTCTTTAAATACAAGATTATCCTACCCCATTTCCAGAGTGTTGGAACATCCTATCCAGTTTATGGTGTTCTGGGTTTGGAACGTAAGGATTTGTACATGCTAGGCAAGAATTCTACCAACTGAGCTATATTCTCAGCCCCTGTTAACTAAAGGTAAGTATGGTCTCACTACCCGTAGAGAAGGTGATACAAACTTTGTTCTTTATTTAATTTTTTTCTCTTTGAAATGATAATATAATTACATAAATTCCCCTTCCTCTTAATCCCCACAAACCCTCCATACCCTTGTTCTCTTTAAACTTTACGGCACGCTTTCACTTCCTCATCTTATCCACTAGGTGGTGGTGTTTCCTTTCTAGTAACTCATGGTAAGCGCTCCAGAGACACAAGGACTGTAAAAATCACCATAGTTCTGCTGCAGAGTTATTAAAATTTCACTACTGTGTTAGATTTACTCCACAAAGAGAATGTGTAGTGTTTTTCTTGTAAAAACATAATTTCTGGTAATGAACTAGTTCATACTTTGGCATTTGTCTGAATAAAGATGTCCCTTTAAGCCCCGATACTTAATTTATAATAATTGTTTTAGTGATAACCAACTGCTTTATAAAAACGACTTTGCAGTGTATAATCAGTGACTATAAAATATTTCGCTTTGAAGAACAGCAAGCTCACCAACCAGCAAACTGAGTATCAACTGGAGACATTTTAGGAAAGCTATTTACTTTCCAATTTACAAGTTGTTTTTTTTTTTTTTTTAATTAAAACATTTATAAAATGCATTGCTTATGATTGATTTTTAAAAAGTAATGGCTACCTTCCTTCCCCCCTTCTCAGTTTTAACGGTAAGGAAATTAGTTGAACTTCTGTGCTGTGAAGTGCTGAAAAACAAATCAGCATTCTTTATAAATAGATTTTACTGCCGGTTTAGAAATTACCTTCTACGCCTTTTAGGTGACAGAAAAACGAAGTCAGCAGCGCTTTGCTCTGCGCATGCATCGTATTTGCTGTGTCATTTCTGAAAGGATTATGGGACGTTGGAGGTCAAGATTCTCTAAACAGGGATTTCTGAGAAGTGATGAAATGAGAAAATGAAAATAAAGCATGTTCAGTTTCTTGGTTTTAAATTTATTTGCACCTCTAAGTTGAGAGGAGTCCTGGATTGGAAGCCAGTAGGCCAATGTTCCGGTTTTGACTAAGCTACGGGTGGTCAAACAGGCCTGACACAAATGCCAAGGCTGCCTGTGAGCTAGGCTAGTAACTGCACGAGGGAAGGAGCGTCCTGGTCAGAAGGAAAGGCTAAGTGTACAGCTTCAGTGCTGACTGAGGTGTCAGTGCACATTCCGAGCGCAGGGTTGACACCAGAGTCTGTACTTCCCTCCTGAGGCCGAGACCCTTGTCTAAAGGGTCTTCAAGTAGCCTTAGAAATCCAAGCCAGAGCGAACCCACCTAGGTGTGTTGTGCAGGTACTGGCAGTGAGCTCATCAAGCTGCTCCAATCCATTTAGCAAACATTCCCTGATGTTTGAGTTGGAAAGAAGCACCCCCACCCCCATCGCCAGCACAGAGCTTCTCTCTCAAGGGAAGAGGGATACATATATATATATGATTCAGTAAATATTATATACCATACATATGATATATAATATATATTATTCAGTAATATTATATATCATATATATGATATATAATATATATGATTCAGTAAATCATATATATATATTCAGTAAATATATATATATATTCAGTATATATATATATATTGTCAGCAAACACTATTTTGAGACTTTCTGCACATGGGCTCAATAAAATGACATGCTAGCCTGGAGTCTTGGACAGTAGATGTCCAGATTCTACGCACACCTTCTTCTGTATATCTGCAGGGATGCTACGGTTAGCCAAGGTTAAGGCTCTTTAGTGGGTAACAGCTAAAGAAGAAGCTTTCCTTAACTCTAAGTGGAGTTTCTTGGGTGAGCTGGAGAGTTACAGAAGGCTGGGCTTCCCTTTTGGCAGAGAGTCTTGTCATTTCTCTCTTCCTTTGGGATCTTGTTGCTCCAGCGCTGAGCAAATCAAGGGCTGCAGGATAATCCCTGGCAGGAGACTTCCCAGCTGCTCTCTTGTAGACAACACACCCAAGGCAAATCAGGAAAATGTACCAAATCTTCAGCAAGCTCTCTCGACGTCAGTGAGCATTCTCTCTGGCCATCGGTTTCCCTCTACTTCCCTGCTCACTGAGTAGTCTAGCTCTTTCTTACGTGAGTGACCAGATGTAAGACGTAGGGTTGGGTTGGAGAGAAGCAGCAGAAGCAGGTTGGGGGTGGCGGTGGTCTCTGGCCTGCTTTGGCGTCAGGCTGAGTTAGTGATAAAGCCCTGGCTCAGCTCAATAGAGTTCACTCTCAGTTTGGGGAAATCTCCAGGTTGTAATAAAGCATTATTTTTTTTTTTACCGAATCTTATTTTTTTGCATATACATTTTTTTTTTTTCACAGAGACTAGGCGGAAAAATGTTCCTAAATAATACCATCTTAATTGCCCCTGTTATCGCAAAGTTTACTTTCCTTACTGAACTAAATTTTAAAAAGAGATCCAACGAGCAAGTATGGAGAGAGCTGCACTATGAGGTAGTCTGTAGCATCTTCTTAGGGTCATGGATTGCCTTCCTCTGGTTCTTCTAGCCTTATAATAGGAGTGACCACATCCAAGGCAAAAATCTTTGGTTTGTAGGAAGGTAACTGTCTGTCTGCCTGCCCGTCTGCCTGTCCATCTGTCTGTCTGTCGGGTATTATCCCTTGTTAATGACTGTCCAGAAATCACACCTCTAGAGGTGTGAACCTGGAAGGCTACCTTTCCTTCTTGAGTACTTGCCTGGTGCTTTATGAACCACTGGGCGCGTTGACTCATTTTGAATATGTCACATCCAGCCCTCATTGGTTTCTATGCCAATTATTCTGTATCAGTTACTGTTTTCATTGCTGTAACAAACTATCGGACAGAAGCAGCTTAAAAGAAAGAGGCTGTCTTTTGATGGACAGTTTAAAGATGGGATGTAGGCCACCATAGGGGTGAGGCAGGGAGGTGGAACTGTGAAGGGGCTGAACTCATTGCTTTCCTGGTTAAGACACAGAGAAAAATGAGTGCTTATGCTGAGCTCATTCCACTGTCCCCTACTCCAGAACCCATGTCCATAGGATGGTGCCACACACACACACAGACACACACACACACACACACTGAAGGGGACTTTTCCTTTTAGTCAGGCCTCTCACTCACACCAGAGTTGTATCTCACAGGCGATGCAAAATGCAGTCAAGTTGACAACAAAGATCAACCCTTGCAAATCAAAAAACCCTTTGATTCCTAACACATCACTTTAAGCTACAACATTGAACCCTGGATCCTTAAATTTTCATGTCCATTTCACAATGCATAAATGTACTAAATTTATAAAAGTCCCCATGTTCAAAACTCTCTCTTCTTAAAAATATTTTATTAGGTCTGTTGATTTAGCTCAGTGGTCAAGGTCCTGGACTCAGTCAGCTATGGGGAAAAAAAAAGAAAAGATTTTTATTTATTTGTATTTTAGGTGGACACACTTTTGCCTGCAGCTGAGTATTGCATCGTATGAGTGTCTGGCACCTGTGGAGGTAAAAATATAGTGTTGGGCTCCCTAAAGCTTGAGTTATAGACAGTTGTGGGCTGCCATGAGTCCTCTGGGGATTGAACTTGAATTCTCTGCTTTAGCAAGTGCTCCTAACTGCTGAGCCACATCTCCAGCTCTTATCTATCTATCCATCCATTCATCCACCTGCCCATCCACCCACCCACCCACCCACCCACCCACCCACCCACCCACCCATCCATCCATCCATCCATCCATCCATCCATCCATCCATCCATCCATCCATCCATCCATCTATCTATCTATCTATCTATCTATCTATCTATCTATCTATCTATCTATCTATCTATCTTTAGTGTGTGTGTGTGTGGTCAAGCAAAAGTGTGCTTCCACTTATGGGTGGTCAGAGAGCAACTTTGGCAGTCAGTTCTTTCTATCACGTGGGTACTTAGAGGGATTAAACAGGTCATCAGGCTTGGCAGCAAACACATTTACCCACTGACCCATCCTGCCAGCCAAACTGGTAGGTTTTGAGAGGAGCAAAAGTCAAGTCTGGGACAGTGAGCCTGGCAGGCAGTCATGAGGAAGCAAGGGCTTAGCCCCCTTTAGCTTGGCTGAGGATCACAAAAGCAAGTTCTGTTTTCTTCCAGTGCTGTCCACACTTGCTGGAGTTAAACAGAAATTTGAAAAGAACCCTGCGTGGTCCTGAGCTGCCCACACTCATCAATATCTTGGCTGGTGGCTATTCGCTCAGGGGCAATTTGCTTAGTTTTGTTGATCCACACCAGAAAACATGCTTTTGAAGTGGTTTGGAAAGCTCCGAAGGAGACGTGCTTCATGCTATGGGTATTGCTGCCAAAGGGAAAAGATTCTGCTTTTCATTAGCTGTTCATACTGCTCAATGCATTTCACTAGCACCTATGGCTCATGGCCCTGTTCATACTGAGGTATAGCTAGTCTAACTGCAGCAGGACAGAACAGAATGGCCCAGCTTGTTCCTCTATCCCAGACGTATGGATGCTTGGATGCTTGTCTGAAGGCAAGCTGGAGGCGCACAGCAGTTCTTTTGACAGGAGGCTGGACATTCTTTATAGTTTCCTCAGACACAAGAATTGGCAGAGTTTGAAAAAGAGTCACGGGCAGGAAGTTCATTTGTTTTATTGCCACCTCCCCAGCCATAAAACTAAAAGCTGTTTTTTTTTTTTTTTTTTTTTTTTTACTTAAATCATGTTTGTTCTCTCCCGGGAGTAGGAGGCCACTTCCACCAGGCTTTTCCCTCATTGAAGTCTAGCCTCAGAGATTCAGTAATTTGAACAGTGCATTTGAATTTGAAGCTCTTCATAACGATGGTTCTTATTCTTCTTCCCCTTTGGGCTTTTCTTTTCTTTTTTTTCCCTCTTGCTTCTTAGCATAGGATTCTTCTATATAGCCCTGGCTATCCTGGAACTCACTCTGTAGACCAGTCTGCCCTCAAACGCAGAGATCTACCTGCCTCTGCCTTTGCAGTACTGGAGTAAAGGCGTGGGCCACCATGTCTGGCTTCCCCCTTGGTTTTGAATCATTTTAGCAAGCTTTTTCTTCTCCAAATCTCAGACACCTGAAGGTAAAATCTTCTCACTATGAACCTGGTCATCTTTCATGAACTAGAACTACATCCAACGCTAATCTCCTAACTTCCCAACACCTTTCCCCTTCTTTAGTTTCATTTAATAATTTAACCAGGCAGTTTAACTCTTGAAAATAAATGAAAAAAAAAAATAGAAGTCTCTCTAACATGGCTAAGGATTTATACAGCAAAATGCTCTATGCCGCTGACCCCATGATTTGTGCTGTGTTTGTTGATGTTGAGCCATCTCTTTAGGCCCCCTACTCCTTAATACATTTGTTATAGGACTCCAAGCAGATCTGCTCTGCCAGAGCCTTGACAAATACAGAGGCAGATGCTCGGAGCCAACCACTGGACTGAGCACAGGTTTGATGCCCCAGTATAGGGGAATGCCAGGGAGGTGAGGTGGGAGTGAGTGTGTGGGTGGGGTGAACACCCTCATAGAAGCAGGGAGGAGGGGGAGGGGGTCATAAGGTTTATGGAGGGAAATCTGGGAAAGGGGGTTACATTTGAAATGTAAATAAATAAAATATACAATAAAATATTTCAATTAAATTGGTACTTACAATGTTGCCATTTTCTTGGGTCCTGAGTTGACCCAATTCACAGCTGCATTTACTCTGTTTTCTTTGTTTCTTAGCATTCATGTGCATTCTTGTTCCCCTGAGTACCAGGCTAGCAACCTGGGCATCTCTGGGAGTGTGTTAGAACTGAGGTCTTAGTGACCTAGAGTGGTTTACTTAGGAACTCAAGTGATCCATGAATATTTTTATGTTTATAATGCTTTGCTATAGATTTTAGTCTACTTGCCAGTCATTTAGACAGAACTTTCTCAATTGGCCAATACACATACAATACAGATTCTGGATTTAATCACAGAATCTGTGACACCCGGAAAGGACACAAAGCCCAAATAGGGTAGTGACATCTACAATCACAAGTGGTTTTTAGAGTTTTATCTAAACTTAAGGGTATCAAAAAATTTCAGTTGTACAGAGGAGCGTGTGATGTTTGTGAGTAGTTTGTCTAAAGCCAACTGAAAATTGCAAGATTTGCTTGCTTTTGGAAATATTTTTGAGTTCCTTCTGAAAAACCAGTTTCTCAAGGTGGTTAGCTTTAATTTGCCACACCATGATGCCACAGGACAGTTACACAGCAGTGAGCTACAATTGGCTTGGGTTTTCCAATATTTCATTGATCTGTGTTGTGGGGTGCATTTTAGATTGTCCAACAAGAGCAACAATTCTTTAATGTGATTTGAGTCCTGTTTTGTTACAAGTCAATTGTTCAGTGTTTTGTTGCTAACACTTAGACATTGCATCATGGACCGAATGGTTTGTGGCTCCTGGGGTCATCTGTGGATTGTCAGAAGGGCGGTAATCATTGCAGACATCCAACATTTTACTGACAACATGTAAGGATTCAGATGATGAGCTGAATCACGGCTTGTAACTGTGATGAGAAAGAAAATGTGCAAGTGCTTCTTAAATTTGTCTCTGAAAGCATTTCTTAGGCATAGTATGCTTATTCTGTTTGCTTGTGATTCTGTTGCCTTTGTTATCAAGTATTTCAGAATTTTATGGCTATCAAGGCATTTTATCAAGTTAACTAAAAACCAAAACCAAAACCAAAAAACCAAGCCAACCAACCAACCAAAATCCCACCACCACCATCACCACCAAAACCCTTGAAATTATTCAGTAAATTGTAGCAGAATATTTTTCCCCGAAAGTTGGGAGGAGCTAAGGTGGAAGGAGTAAGGAGAGGAAGAGGAGGAGAAGGAAAGGAAGAGGAGAAGGAAGAGTAGGAGCTAGGGGAGAGAGGAGAGAGAGAGGAGAGAGAGAGGAGGGAGGAGGAGAGAGAAACATGGAAGCAGACGTGCGCCTATCTCTAGCAGTCAAAGGTAGTTGATATATCTAGGTTGGGTATTGGGTTACACCTCTGATTGTGTGGGCATCTTGTTATTGAGCACTACCAAACATATAAAGCCTTTGGATAATCTAAGCATTAGAGTCTCATTTCTATCGGGCCCTCGTGGATGGCAGGATAGTCCTGGGCACAGCCCAGCCTTGTGGAGACCACGTGGAAGATTGGCAGAGCCATCTCCTACGTTGGCGTCTTATGGGTGGCAGGGCCAGTGTCTCTGGCCGCTTGAGCCGCTGGACTGAGCTGCCAGCCTGAGCTGGGGCAGCAGAGAGAACACGCAGCTGCCCGTGACCACAGGCCTAGCCTAGTCGGGAACATGGCGGCTCTGTAACACAAGCAGATTGAGTGCCACCAATTTTAAAATATTACTTCAACGGTCAATGCTAGTGGAGATGTAATTGTGCACAGAATCTCACCCATTCCTTGAGTATCCTTGAGTATTACTGACCCCTGTTGGTTTAATAAGAGAGGTGCAGAGTAGTAAACGTGAGGGAAAGCAGGATGCAGGTGCAGTGCCATTTAGACATAATGGAGGACATATTTGACATCTGCTGCGAGATCTAGAGGTAAAGCAAGCCAGAAGTTCAAGCCACTCTGTGTCACAACTGCACCGTTTAACATCCCCCATACTTCCTCTGGACACTAGTAAAGACTCAAGGGAACAAGAGAGGGACCAACATTGCTGATTGCCTTCCATGGGACACTCACTCCGCCACCGGAAAACTCTTCAGGAGGCTTTATTTTTACCCAGAATCACCGGAGTAGCATTAAAAGAGACATTGCAAAACCAGTAAGTTTAGCTGCTATATATAAAACCTAGCAAGTGCTGGCAAGGGTGTGGAGAAATTGCAACCCTTGCACGTTGCTGGTGGGCTGCAGAGGGGTGCCCCAGCTGTGGGATATGGTATGGCGCTGCCTTCCAAAGCTAAGTAGGGAATTACCGTATGATTTCTGCATGCATATTTATACTTACTTCACATCTATATTTATCCCTCAAAAGATTTCAAGCCAGGACTCAGCTGATCATGTACCTCTGTGAAAGCCCAGAAGTGACATTACTCTCTGTGGTTGAACAGAACCAAGAAGAAATTCATTCGTGGGTAAAATGGCTAAACAAAGTATGCTATTCAAGTGTGTAGATTATTATTCAGCTTCAAAAAGGGAGGTGATTGTTATACTGTTTTTTTTTTTTTTTTTTTTTTGAGATAAGGTCTCTCTAGATATCCATGGCTGTCCTAGAACTCATTATGTAGACCAGGCTGGCTTCAAACTCTCAGAGATCTTCCTGCCTCTGTCTCCCAAGCTCTGGGAGTAAAGGACTGTATGCCAACACATCTGGGTTATTGTTATACTTTCTACAGCACCGATGGGCCTTGAAAACATTTCAAGTGAAATGAGCCAGAGAGAAAAACAAACACAAGATTCCATTTGTGTGGAGCACCTAGGACTAGCAAATTCAGAGACAGAAAGCAGCAGAGAGGCTTCCTGGGCTGAGGGAGGCAGGAATGAGTACTTACAAGGATACTGAGTTTCTAATTGAATGTGAATAACCTTTGGAAATCCAGTGGGACCTAGATGTCAGTGTCACATAGTCAATCAGTGCCTTGGGTCTCAGTGTCACCCTGTGAAAGCCAGGCAGCACCTTTGAGCTGCTTGTTTCAGGGGCCTTCTCAGAGTCTCTTCTTTTTTAACAATCAATGGTCCCGTGCATCTAGGCCAGTCTGGCTTCTTCTTTTATATTTCTATACCTCAAACTCAGCAATGTAAATCAAGATGACTTAAAATTTATGGTACACTACAAAACATCTTCAACAACTATCTCTCTCTTTTTTTTGTTGTTAATTAAATTGGATGTCTGACAATTTCTTGCACATAAATAATACAATTTGAATACTCTAGTTTCCACCCTCTCTTCTCTTCTACCATCCCTGTGAACAAGTCCCCTCCTCTCTACTGGTCCCTTTCCAAGGTGCATATGTTTTTATTTCTTTTGAGACACTCTAAGTTTAAGAAGGATTGTCTGTGTAATCATGGGTATATTGATTCCTAATCCATCCTGGTGGGCTCACCATTCCATACACATTAAAAAAATATTACTCTTCCTCCTAGTCTCTCTCTCCAAGTCTAACTCTAATCCTAAGTCTAACTCTAACCCTAACCCCTAATCCTAACCCTAACCCCTAACCCTACCCCCACCCCCTTTTTTAAGGGAACCAGATTTGAGGTACACTTCCCACAGCTCAGGGAAGCTACCAAATATGGTGACCTCTTTGTTCCTGTCCTGAATCTTTCACTAGCCAGTAGTTCAGTAGAGAGGGGAAGGACCCCATGAGTTCCTCCTTCATTCATGTTGATATTTCTGGCTATTGATATTTCTAGTCACATCCAGTCCTAATTCAGGCAACCACAGCTGCCAGTGAGTTTATGATTGCCGTGGCTGTGCTAAGCCAGAAGACAGCGTCTCCCCACCCTTCCTGCTGTCTTCTGGTTCTTCATTCTTTTGCCTCTTTCCCTATGATATTCCCCGAGTCTTGGAAGGGGTGATATCAATGTCTTGTCTAGGGGTTGAGCCACTCAATGGTCTGAGGAAATAGTGAGTTCTGACTAGGAAAAAGATAAATACCATTCATGAAGAGACTAGGAAGGTCAGGGTTCTTGTTCTTCCTTCGTTGCCCACCATTTCTAGTCTCTCCTTCACACACTGTGGCTGCCTCTGTGATCCTGTGTCCTGAGCTGTGCCTGGGTCTCTTCACTTTCCTCATAGCCCCTTTATCCAAAAGGGTGTGACTTCCAGGACAGCGCTGATCTACATCAAATTACATTATTTTAGTGGTCCTGACTTTATTGTGCACGCTGGCTCTCAACACTAGCAAAAGGAGACAAGTATGCCTTTAATGGAGAAGTCACCATGTGTCACCTTGACTAGGACTTCCCAAGACACAACCTACACGTTTCTGTGGATGCACATTTCACTTCCTCTTGTGTTAAACATTTTTGAACGAACATTCTTTCTGACTCCTTGCTCTATTATTGTGTTCTTTGTTGGAAAAGCTCATTTTCCCCATAGTGCCTCCATAATTGACTCGTTTGCTTTGGTTTGGCCAAAGCTGCTTTCTTTTTTTTATTGGTCTAAAATATAATTAATCTTTAAATCCAATATCTAACTTCTATCACATATCCCCATTTATTTTTTCCAGTGTTGAGGCTCCACCCAGGGCCTCATTTTACTACTGAATAGTATCTTTAGTCTCACATATCTCTATACATGAGTTCAAGTGGAGGCCTGAAAATGACATCAAGTGTTTTTGTGATGCTTTGAATAAAAATGACCCCTGTAGGCTGGTAGATTTGAATGCTTGATCACTAGGGAGTGGCACAGTTTGAAAGGATTTGGGGGTGTGGTCTTCTTGGAGTAGGTGTGGTTTTGTTGGAGGACCTGTGTCACTGGGAGGGGTAGATTTTCGGGTTTTAGAAGCCCATGCCAGGCCCAGAGGTTTTTCTTCCACCTGCCTTTGGACTCAGATGTAGAATTCTCAGTTACTGTGTCTATCTGTGTGCCACCTTGTCATGATGGTAATGGACAAACCTCTGACATTGTAAGCAAGCCCCAGCCAGTGAAAGCTTTCTTTTATAAGAGTTTGCCATGGTTATGGTGTCTCTTTACAGTAGTAGAACATTGACTGAGACAGTCTTCCTTTATTTCTTTCCACCTGGTGTTTGAATTTGTAGTTTGAGACAGGGTCTCTCACTGAAAGTGGGAATCTTGGATTGGCTAAACTGGCTGGCTAGCAAGCTCCGGGGATTTGTCTGACCCTGTCCTTGCATCCAAACATGGTGGCTATAGGCTCATGCCACTATGCCAAGCTCTTTTAATATGGATGTTAGAAATTTAAATTTGTGCCCCTATGCTTGCATGGCAGGAATTTTACTGACAACCATCTTCCTTACCCACAAAGTATTTTTTTTATTTTCTAATTTAAAATCGTAATTAATTAATTATCTAATTAATTATTAGTAATTAATTTTGGAAACAGGGCTCTACTGAAACTCACTCTGTAGATCAGGCTGGCCTTGGACTCAGAGACATGCCTGCCTTTGCCTCCTGAGTACTGGATTAAAGTCGTGTTCCACTGTCGCCCACTTTGGCTCCAAAGTAGGTTTTCAAACCTCCGTTTAGTCACCAAGCGAGCCAGGCAAAGAGAAAAGAATTCTGGAATCTCACATCTGCCAAATATAAATATCTCCTCAGTGATTTTTTTTTTTTAAAGTGAAACTTAAAAATACATTTTTGTCACCACTCAACTTCCAACCTGCTCAGCTTGGACGGGAGGCAGTGTGGAACTGACGAAGGGGACCTCATGTTCTGTTGCGAGCAGCTTGAAAACTCAGGAATCTTGTGAAGAAGCTGTCAATCCCTGGATAACCCCAAATTAACTATAATGGGGATATTTATGCGATAGAATTCAACAAATACTAAAATTCTAGCCTTTTTTTTTTCTCTTTATCTAGACAGGCGGCTCACTCATTCACTGGGTTGTTTTCATAAACATTTAGAAGTATTCCTCTCTCCTAGTACCTCCCTCCAAACCTTATTTCTCTTCCTGCATCCCATTCTTTTCATTTCTATTGTCATTCTGCTGTATCAGTCACACACGGGACATTTGGCCTGCTGTTGGCTTTTTCTTTTCAATTTTCAAAATTATTTTTAGATCTATTTTTTTATTTTATGTGGATGAGTGTTTCGCCTGCATGCATGTATGTGTATTGCACACATGTTTGGTGCCCATGGAGTTGAGAAAAGTGTGTCAGAGACCCTGGAACCAGAGTTACAGATGGTTGTGAATCACCATGTGGATGCTAGGAATACAATTTATGTCTCCTGTAAGAACAAGTGCTCTTGGCCACTGAGCCATCACTCTATCCCCCCTATCATTTCTTCCTTAAATAGTCTTCCCCAGATACTCGCAGAGCTGGCTCCCTCGCTTCCTTTGAGTGCTTGCTCAAATCTCACCCACCCAATGAAACTTTCTGTATCAGTTTCCTATGGCTACTGTCACCAGCAACCCAAATTCAATAGCTTAAAAGAGCACACACTGTGTGAGGGGGAATCTGTTTCCTTGTCTTTCCCAGATTGAGAGAGTGCCCATGGTTTTTGACTCGTAGTTCCCTTCTAGCCAGCAATTGTGTCATGGCAATTTCGGTCTTCATGTTTCCTGCCTCTAAGATTTTTTGCCAGCTTATTTCCTTTATAAGCACTTCTGTGATTACATTGTACCCATCTGGATACTATAAGATGCTCTTCCCATCTTGTTATCGTTAGTTTAATTACATCTGCCTAGATCATAATAAGGTATATGTACATTTACATTAGTGTATGATGTGTATGTACATGTATATGATGTATATATATATGTGTGTGTAAGCATGTGGTAGTTTGGATGTGCCCAGGGAGTGGCACTATTCAGAGGTAGGGTCTTGCTTCCTTGAATAGGTGTGGCCTTGTTGGAGGAAGTGTGTCACTGTGGGGTTGGGCAATGAGACTCTCCTCCTAACCAAGTGGGAGCCAGTCTTCTCTTAGTGGCTTTCCGATAAGATGTAGAACTCTCAGCTCCTCCTGCACCATGCCTGCCTGGATGCTGCCATGCTCCCACCTTGATGATAATGGACTGAACCTCTGAACCTGTAAGCCAGCCCCAATTAAATGTTGTTCTTATAAGAGTTGTGTACCAGTGAATAGTTAACTAGCTCAATGGCTGGGCACTTCCTACCTCTCGTGGCTAGCATACACTCCCCTCCAGTATTCCTGGCTTAACATCTTTTAAATCTATATTTTATCTTTGCTGTCCTGTTACCTTCTGGGAAACCCCTCTCAGAGTGCTGATATTCCTTTCTACCTACATTGCTGGATGATATTTTTCCTGCAGCTCTTAAATCTGATCCATCTCCTCTGTCCTTAGTCCCTTGTCTGTGCAATCTAAAAGTTTTGCCTCCATCTCCTGGCCAGCCATTGGCTGTATGTAGGGCAATTTTTATTACCAATTGAAGCCAGCTGGTGGCAGAGACCCTCAGCCTCTGGAACCATGGCTTTTGGGAGCAGAATTAAAACAGAGCATTAGAACCAATTCCCAACGGAGTTGTCTTGGTCATGATGTCTGTTTACAGCAGTAAAACCCAAATGAAGACAATGTACATAATGTAGACATGCATATTGAGTTAGGGTCTAGCTATGTGGCTTTGACTGGCTTGGATCTTGCTATGTAAACCAGGCTGGCATCCAGCTCTCAGAGATCTGTCTGCCTCTGCCTCCTGAGCTCTGGGATTAAAGGTGTAGTCCATCATGATCAGGTGCAATAAATATATGTTTTGATTCAACCAATCAGTTCTAGGGAAGGAGGCTGGCATGATACAGAACAGTCTCAGGTGATGAGAAAGGAACTTGTGGCAGACATCTAGAGGGACCAGGATGTTCCTATAGTCACCCAAGGCAGCACTCTTTGTTCTCATTGACGAGTCTGTTCATGCCCATATTTCTAGTACTCCTATAGTTTGAGATTTCTTTAGAACAATGGTTCTCAACCTGTGGGTCTTGACCGCTTTGGGAATTAAATATCAGATATTTACATTGTGATTCATAACAGTAGCAAAATTACAGTTATGAAATAGTAATAAAATAATTTTTGATTGAGGGTCATCACAATATGAGAGACTGTATTAGAGGGTTGCAGCATTAGGTAGGGGTGACAACCATTGCTTTAGAATATACAGATATGTTATACTTGCTTTTGTCTTTAAATTATAAACTCCTACAGCAAAGAAACATTTCAGCGCTCTCATTTCTATAACTCTGCACAGAACGAGACTGTCCTACCTGGGGATCCATCCCATATACTGTCACCAAACCCAGACACTATTGTGGATGCCAAGAAGTGCTTGCTGATAGGAGACTGATATAGGTGTCTCCTGAGAGGCTGTGCCAGAGTCTGACAAATACAAAGGCAGATGCTTGCAGCCAACCATTGGACTGAGCATAGGGTCCCAATGGAGGAGTTAGAGAACTGACTTAAGGAGCTGAAGGTATTTGCAACCCCATAGGAAGAGCAATAGTATCAACCAACCAGATCTCCAGAGCTCCCAGGGACTAAACCACCAACCAAAGAGTACACATGGAGGAACCCATGGCTCCAGCCTTGTGGGTCCCAGTTCTGGAGGGTGTCCCACGATGATCTCCCGGCTGAGGACAGAGTGAGAGCAGGGAGGGTCCTCTGCCCACATCTCTGCTGTCTGTTGGTCTTCAGCCCAGCCTGGTGTGAGAGGTCTGGGCCAAAAGGGTGCGAGTGCAAGTAGGGAGGAGAGATTGCCTGCCTCCGCTGCTGCCTCTGCTCAAGTCTCCGCTGTCACAGCTCAAGTCACTCCCAGGTGCTGCACCTGTCTCTCCACGTTGAGTTGGCCGGGCTGGGCCGATAGAAGCCGGCTAGCAGGCAAGGAAGCAGCTTGGTGCCCCAGAAAAGGTTCCGGGAGAGCGGATCTTCCCCAAGTGTTACAGCTCTTGAGACAGAAACTCTCGGACACCAGGATGATTCTCGAACACACCTTTACTTCTCCTGAATAGAGCCCTTATATACAGTTTCAGGGTGGGTTAGGGTCTGACAGCAGATAACGCCTATTGGCTTGGTTGGAGAGCTTAGAGATACCTCATCTGCATGTGGGTTAGGGTCTGGCAGATAATGCCTATTGGCTTGGACTGAGAGCTTAGAGATACCTCATCTACATGTGGGAGGGCCTGAGGCACTGTTCCTCGTGACTGATAGTCATAGACCTCCCTTTGGGAGAGGCTGTGGAGGGCCAAAGCTGAAAGAGAAGAACCAGGGCCTGGGGGCAGCGCTGAACACCTGCCGTCCTGATAAAGGTCCGAGGTTCAAGACATGCTCAACCAGGCACCCAGCTGCTTCCCACAGCCCACTGCCGCACCACAGCCTCGTATGTAGCAGAGGATGGCCTCATTGGGCATCAATAAGAGGATAGGCCCTTGGTCCTGGGAAGGCTCAATGTCCAGTGTAAGGGAATGCCAGGGTGGGGAATCGAGAGTGGGTGTGTGGGTTGGGGAGCACCCTTGTAGAAGCAGGGGGAGGAGGGATAGGGGGATTGGGGCGGGGGAACTGGAATGGGGATAACATTTGAAATGTAAATAAAGAAAATATCTAATTAAAAAAAAAGGAAAAGAAGAAAAAAGAACTATCTGTGGGATGAATAGACAACAAGTATCTGTTCTGCCCGTCACATTTCATGGCGTAAGAATTAGGGAGAAAGGAACCAATGCTCTCAACTACCTGTGGCTTTCTTCTTTTTTTCTTTGCTTCTTTCTTCCTTCCTTCTTTTCCCTTCCTTCCTTCCCTCCTATCCCTTTCTGCCTTCCTTTCCCCTTTGCTTCCTTCCCTTTCTTTCATTCCTTTTTTAATGGGAACAAGCAATAAGAGAGGGAAGAACACTTTTAGGAAAGAGCCTCTTTGTATGCTAATATAACTGAGTCTGGGCAGAGTGATAAGAAAGTTGGGATTTACAAGGTGTAAGGTGGCCATATACGTCTAGATGCATTTTATTGCATATGGGACTGGCATTCTGATTATTGAGGAAAAATAGTTTTGGGTGTCTGTATTAAAACTCATCAAAGTGTTAAAGCACTATGCAATGCTATACCTTTTTCTGCTAACTCTGAGGAAAGTAGCATGGTGAGACATGAAAGAACTTTTACTCAGAGTTTCCCAACTGTTTATGTAATAGGCAGAAGAATCATTTTTTTTCCCAATGATGAATACAGTCAATGCCAAGAGACTTTCGTTGGTGCCATTTTATGATTATGGAGAAAATAGAATTTTTATTGGAAATTCCTGACTCCAAGTTTTGAATAGATTTTTTTTGATACTTTGCTACTGTGGTCTGACTTGGAATTAACAATGAAAAAAAGGTCTTGCTGTCTACCTGCAGTTTAGGAAACACATGAAAAGGAGCTGGAGAGACATCTCAGTGGTTACAAAACCTTGATGATCTTCCAGAGAACAAAGAGCTCTTAGTGCCCATGGTCTGTGGCTCACAACTGCCTATAACTCTAGGTCCAGGGATTTTTGACATCCTCTTCTGGCTTCTTCTGCCACCACCCTTATGTACACAAACATACATGACATGCATATATGGATAAATAAAAATAAAAATCTTAAAAGAAAATGCATCCCAGCATCAACTCTACACTGGCGTTTCTGATTGCTATATTTACTTATTCGCAAGCAATATTAATATGCGAAGAGAAACAAAGTATTTTCTGTTGACATTTATGTTACTATGACAGATTCTCCCTTAGAAAAGCAATAGTATGTTGTGAGGACTCAACATCCTATGCCCTCAAGGCATTACAAATAACTTGAATCAATCTGGCAACCTTATGGAGGATAAGCAAACAGTAAAATGAAAGCCATTCATCTGACCCAGCAGAGCGGAAACTTCACCACTGTACTCTGAAGGTGGCTCTTACCCTGCCAAGGTTTTGCTCCATCAGAGCAAAGTATGAATCTTTCATCCCTCTAATAATCAAGGTCTTTAGCATCTCATGGCGTTTTCTCTCTAAAATTGCAAATACATAGAGAATTGTTGAAGTTCTGCTTATGGTTGCTAAGGATGGAATAAAGCTTGCTTTGAATATTACAAAACCATTGAAGGAAAGCTTTGCCAGAGGAAATAAAGTTCAATTACGGGCTCTATACAAAGGCCTTGAGGGTGGGAGGTGCAAACTTTTCTTGTTGATTTTAGATAACAGGAGCACATATCTTTGTTGAATTTGTCTGAAAAAACAACAAGAACCCCTCCCCCCAAAGTCCCGAGGGTTGTCTGTTCTGGTAAACTCATGTAAGCCTCAGCCCCTCTTTATTTCTTTTCTCTTTTTTGATCTTTGTTCTTTATACTTGTGTCCAACTTAAATGTGTCTAAATGGGGTACCCTGGGAACGTTTGAGTCCTTTCTCATGGTGATTCTTTCTACTACTCATAAAACAGTTTGAAAGTCAGTTTATTGGAATCACCCTCAGGATAACACTGTGTCCCAAAGGGAACTTGGTTGTGCTGGTTTAGAGCTGTATTTTAGCATCATACACTGTGTAGCATGAGTTTGAGAATCTCACACGTGTTCAGAATCCAGGCTATGTTCTCATGTATATGTGAGGTCTTAGAAACCTTACTTAGTCTCCTGAGCTTCGGCATTTGGGGCGCAGTGACACACACCTCATGTCTAGGCTGTTGAATGAATCACAGCTGTGTACCTATCGAGTGTAGCAACTCCCTCCTCCCTACCCCTTTCCTCCTTTCCATCTCAGAATTCTTCCCAAGGGTTATCTTTGAGGTTTGACTTATCAGGATTTAGATGTACAATCAAGTTCTAAATTTGAGAATGAGGAGTTACTCTTGGATGTTAAGAAATCAGAGGATGGCAACCGTGATGTGGAGGATCCTGGGATGCCTGTGAGGAAAGCGAGGTATGTTGGATGAATAACAAGGGAGGTTGCTTTTTTTTTTTTTCCGTCCATAGGTGTGGGGATATTTACTGAATAGTGTTACTTATTGGGTTATGGGCAACTTACCAATGGCTACTACATACCTGGAGAAGAGTGACTCTCTCCTCTAGCTAAGTGTCACCAACGTGATTCTAATAGACAGTCAGAATAGACAAGGAAAAGCCCATGAGGCCTCCTCCTTATACAAAGTACGACAGGCAACTAAGGAATTCCAAGAGAGGGAGAAATGGTCTTTCCTAGGAAGAACATGCCGATTAATTATTCAATACTAAATAGTTATTCCTGAAAACATACATTCAATTAATAGTATACAGACCGAGCTGGTTGCATTTAAGAATCTATCTATCTATCTATCTATCTATCTATCTATCTATCTATCTATCAAGTTAATAAAAGTGAGGTCATTAATTTAAAAGAAAGGAAGATATTATGGGAAGGTTTGGAGGTGGGAAACATAAGGGAGAAATGTGATAAATTATACTACAATCTCAAAAATAGGAAAAAGAAAATAGGAAAAAAAATGGATTGGGAATTTCCTGTCTACATGACTTCAATTTCTACTTAAGCATAAAGTATCTCACCTCCGAGAAGGCATTGTACTTTCTGAGTGGGAGGAAGATAATCTCACCAAGCATATCTGATAGGAAAATACAAGGCATAATGGAGGAGGTGTTATCTGAATAACCTGCAAAGAAGGAATAGAATTTTATTATGCAGCTATGAGAGACATTTTATTAAGGTTACATTTTCTACCTAACATCAATTGGAATTTCTATTTCATTTCTCTCCCTAACAATGTGAGATGAAGCTCACTGGAGTTTCATAGCAAATACATGATTGAAATAGATTATTTACCCTTTATCTCCAGTGTAGGAGCTAGAACCATAGAGCAGCAGCCCATTGCATCCAGAAGAGGTGGCCTGTCTCCCATGATTTTCAGACCAAATTACAATTTAAAACCAAGGCTGAGTCTTGCAGCAGAAGTCAGGTATATTTAAGCTGTGATCTGTTCTAATAAATGTATTCTTTGGAATAACTTAAAACCAAGTAACAATGCACCAGATTAGTTGCAGAGTATGCTTAAAAATAGTGGTGAAATGAAAATATTTCGTAAACTGAGACCTAAAACGCATTTGTTCTCATGTTTTTGTTTTGGTTTATGAGACAGTTTCCCACTGTGTAGCTCAGGTGGACCTGAAATTGAAATTCTCCTGTCTTGGCCACTAAAGGCAGGGAGTACAGACGTGTAGTACCACATCCACTTCTAATATCGTTAATATTTGTAATTATAGTTACACCGTGTAAATGTTAGATGACTACAGAAAACATGTGTGTTTAAATTACGATGCTACCACAAAGCATATAAAATTTTCTTAAAATTTCTTTGATTTATATTTTTAAGTGGATTAACAAGTTAGTGTCCTAGAAATGTGGGAAGATTTTGTTTGCATTTTTAATCTGTTGAAGTGCAGGTAGATAACTATAAGCATATTTGTTTCATAGCTCATCATCCTAAAGGATTAGTTAAAGCCATGGGAAATACTGACTCACCTTTTCTAAAGGGACAAACAACTTTCTTGACTTTAAAGCTCAAGTTCATGCTTTTGGCTTTTATTAGTTGATGTACTATATTATCATAAGCTGGAAAGAATATGGGTAATTGCCATTGCTCTTGGTGGCCCATCAGAGCCAGCTGGTCAGATATTATTACTAAAGATGGCACATGTCTGTGTCACATGAGACAAAGAAATCAATATGGAACTGGATTAGATGTTTCTTCTCTGTGGACTAGCCATTATAGTGCTAAAATGTGCTATGCATGCTTCTTTAGGAGAATTTTCATTAATAGTTTAACTACATGCAAGAATATTGACTGGCCAGGCAAGATAAGCTTAATGGTACAATGGTGGCATAACCTGTTATAGGGATAACCAGCTGCTTCATAACCTGTTATAGGGATACCAACTGCTTCCTGCTTGAATTTGGTGACAGGAGGGAACTCATGTCTGGTAGTGTAAATCTGGTGAAAGTTGGAGATGTCACTGTGGGGAAGCTACTGCTATTCTGCTAAACAGACATGATAGTCCTGTCATATTGCCTTCTAAATTGCTGTTTATGAAGTGGGCAATTCTTGCTTTCCTTCCTGTCCTCCATTAAAATCTCTTCAGTTTCATTCTGAACGCTTGTATAAGACTGATGGCAGGTACCTCCTCCATTCCCTGGGGACTCTCCTAAACCTTGGCATAGACCCAGCCTTCCTCCTTCCTGTGAACCCCCTCAGCCATCTCTTCTAGTCTATTCTCACTCACTTCTTCCTGTCAGATGCAGATATAATACCTAAAAACATTCTCTACCTAGAATCTTCAGTGGCTACTTCTGGCAGGAACCCAGGTGAAGTGAGTCACACTATCCTTCCTATCCTCCATTATGGTCTCATTATTCTTGCCCTCAATCTGGTAGCACTGCTTAATAGGCACCTCTCTTCCTATTCCGACTTCACCATTAGCTACTCTAACTCATGGTTCGAACTCTGGGTCCTCATAACCTTTCATCCAGTATTTTCAGATTATTTGTTTTACTGAAACCTACTTGCAGGATTCTCCTTTCTAGCATACCTCCAATTCCTTTAGAACCCTACCTCTTAGTGTGGACAGGATACCCTTAGCTCTTTCCTGAAGGCCCTCTCAACCTTACCTCCTAACCCAATTCTATTCCTCTTGTTTACATACCAATCTGTAGAAGCACCCCCTCCAGGCAACCCATACCATACACTTTCTTAAAACCCAAAGAGGAAACAGAAACCAAGGAACAAAACAACCACTCATCAAAGACAAGATCAGTTATCAGCACCTAGAAATCGCAAGCATCCAGTGTCAGATGTCTAAAAATCAGCACAAACACAAACATTAACAACAAGACGATATGTCTCCACCAGAACCCAGTGATCCCACTGTAGTAGGCCCTGAGAAATGCAATATAGCTGAAGCATAAGACTTCAAAATGGCAATTATGACTATGTTTAAGCACATTAAAAAGGATGTAGAATACATACCTTAATGAAGTATGTGAAAATACAGATAGTGGAATGAAATAACGAAGAGAGCTCAAGATATGGAACTAGAAACAGAATCACTAAGAGAAACCCAAACTGAGATAAAACTGGAAATGAAAAATTTGGCAAGTCAAGCAAAAACCTTATAGGTAAGCCTCACCAACAGAGTACAAAATAAGGAAGACAGAATCCCAAGCATTGCAGACAAAGTAGAAGAAATTGATACCTCGGTAAGAGAAAAATTTAATCTACAAAACTCAGGCACAAAACATCCAGGAAATATTGTGTCGTATGAAAAAAAAAAAACTACAAATAATTGGAAGAAAAGGAGAAAAGACCCAGGTCAAAGGACCAGAAAGTATTGTCAGCAAAATCATAGAAAAAAAAATTCCCTAACTGTCTTAGTTAGGGTTTTACTGCTGTGAACAGACTCCATGACCAAGGCAACTCTTATAAGGACAATCATTAATTGGGGCTGGCTTAAATAATCAGAGGTTCAGTCCATTATAATCAAGAGAGGAACATGGCAGAACCCAGGCATGTATAGTGCAGGAGTTGCTGAGAGTTCTACATCTTTATTTGAAGATTGCTAGCAGAATACTGGCTTCCAGGCAGTTAGGATGAGGGTGACACCACACCTACAGTGACACATCTACTTCAACAGGGCCACACCTTCTAATAGTGCCACTCTCTGGGTTGAGCATATGCAAACCATCACACTAATCTAAGAAGGAGATGCCTATCAAGATACAAGAATCAGAGACAGGACCAAAAAAGAAATTCCCAATACATATAATAATCAAACACTAAACATACAGAAGAATGGATATTAAAAGCTACAATCGAAAAGGACCAATTATAACATATAAAGGCAGACCTATTATAATAGAACTGACATTCAATAGAGACTTAAAGCTAGAAGGTTCTGGACAGATGTTCTATAAACTCTAAGAGACCAGATATAGTGTCAACTAATTTACATAAAACATCAATCACAATAGACAAAGAAATTTCCACATAAAACAACCTAAGCAGTACTAGATAAAGCTACAAATCCAGTTCTACAGTACTAAAGAATTGTCAATGAAGAGTTACCCAACACAAGAAAACACAAAGAATAATCTCAACCAGTAATTAAAAGGAGAAAAACCTTACATCATAACAACAAAATAACAGGATCAAAAATACTTTAAAAAGTTCAATTAGTCTTAATCTCATTAAAAAAATAGATAACAGTACAAATTAGAAAACAGAATCTATCTTTTTGTTGATTTGAAATACACTTACTTCAAGGATGATATGTTAGATAAAAGGTAAAAGTTCTGTACCCAAAGCAAGCATTAGCCATTACATTGCAAAATGAATCAAACAATATATAGATGGAAGATTTGTTAATCATGAAACACAAGAGATTTTGTAATTCTAAACATTTATGCACCAAACACGAGAGCAAAAGAAACACCACGACAGCTAAAAATTATATATATTGACCCTCATACAGCAAAAGTGGCTAATTTTTTTTTTAATTTTTTTTCAGCAAATCAAAAAAATTTAAAAAAGCATTCAAACAGAATAAAATGAAAAGAAACAAACAAGCAAAATACCAAGGGTCAAATATACAAGAATTCTATAGAGCCTTCAAACAAGCAATACTTTTTGAGTTATGTTTAAAAAAATTCAGAACCACAATAAGCTCCTTCACAAAGCAAATAATATTGAAATAGTGAAATCAAGTGTAAACCCAACAAAAATATATAAATTATAGTCCAGTATCCTCATGAGTATACATACAAAAATTCTCAATGAAGTAGTTGCAAACTGAATACAAGAGATATAAAAAATAATATTCCATGAATAACTGAATAACTGTTTTTTTAGAAGAACATACTCCATATACAGGCTGCATGTTTTGGGATAGCCCACTCAGATGTTGAGACCTACATGAAAACCAAGCTGCACATTTACAACATATGTGCAGGGAGCCTAGGTTCAGCCATGGAGGTAGATCTTTGTAGACTAGGTATGCTCCACGGTTGGTGATTCAGTCTCTGAGAGCTCCAAGGGTTCAGATTCGTTTACTCTGTTGATCTTCCTGTGCAGTTCCTATCTCTTAGGGCCCACAATCCTTCCACCTATTCTTCTATAGGAGACCTCAAGCTCCATCCACTGTTTGGCTCTGGATGTCTGTATCTGTCTGAGTCAGTGCTGGTTAGAGCCTCTCAGAGGACAGCTTGAAAAGTGGCTAATTTTAATACTTTACTATTGTTGGTAGGTAATCCAGACAAAAACTAAACAGAAACACTAGAGTTATGTAATGTCACAAATCAAGTGAACTTATCAGATATTTATAGAACATCTCACCCAAACACAAAAAATATACCTTCTTCTCAGAAGCTCATGGAACTTCCTCCAAACTGACCATATACTTGGACACAAAGCAAGTCTCAACAGATACAAGAAAACTGAAATAGCTCTTTGCTTCTTATCTGACCGTGGATTACAGCTGGATATCAACAATAGAAAGTATACAAAGTCATGGAAATGGAACAATTCACTACCAAATGAAAAATCAATAAGAAACTAAGAAGGAAATTAAAAAATTTTAGAATTGAATGAAAATGAAAATACAGTTCACCCAAACTTATGGGGCACAATGAAGGTGGTTCTAAGAGACGAGTTCATAACACTAAGTGGCTACATTAGAAAAAAATTAGAGAGATGTCATATTAGCAACTTAATGGCACATATGAAAGCTCAAACCACAAAGAATAAAGAACACCCCAAAGGAGTAGACCACAAGAAGTAATCAACCCAGAATTGAAATCTATAAAGTATAAACAACAACAAAACAATATATAGAATCAGTGAAACAAAGAGTTGAGAAAGTCAATAATATTGAAAAGGTCTTATCCAAATGAACTAAAAGGCACATAGAGAAGATCCAAATCAATACAATTAGAGATGAAAAAAGAGACACCAAGCAAATCAAGAGTATAGTAAGGACATAATATGTAGTTCACCAAACTGAAAAACCTAAAAGAAATGGATAAAATTTTTGAGATATGTGACCTACCAAAGTTAAATCAATATCAGATAAGCAATTTAAATAGACCAATAACCCCTAGTGAAATAGAAGCAGTAATCAAAAAACGTGGATGCATCACAAAATTCTACCAGACCTTCAAAGGATTAATGCCAATACTCCTCAAATTATTCCACAAAAATAATAACAAAAGGAACATTATGTTTTTAGACGGTCACAATTACTCTGTTACCTAAACCACACAAAGATCCAAAAAAGAAAATTACAGACCAATTTCTGCACATAGATACAAAAATTTTTAATAAAATATCTGCAAACTAAGTTCAAGAATACATCAAAAAGCTATCCACCATGATCAAGTAGGCTTCAGCATACATAAATCAATAAAGTAATCCCCTTATAAACAAGCTGAATGACAAAAGAAAACAAACAGAACACATAATCATCTCATTAGGTGCAGAAAAGGCCTTTGACAAAAATCCAATACCCTTCATGATAAAAGTCCTAGAGAGACAAAGGGATACAAAAGACTTTATTCAACGTAGTAAAGGCAGTTTACAGCAAGCCAAAGCCAACATCAACAAAAATGGAAACCTTAAAGAATTTCCACTAAAGTCAGAAACAAGACAAAGTTGTCCACTCTCACTAAACCTATTCAATATAGTTCTTGAAATCTTAGCTAGAGTGACAAGACAAATGAAACAGATGAGGGGATACAAATAAGAAAAGAAACACAGTATTTTTATTTGCAGTTGATATGATAGTATACATAAAAGGATCTAAAAACTTCACCAGAAAACTTCTACAGCTCTTAGATTCTTTTAGTGAAAAAGTATGATACAAAATAAAATTACCAAAATTTACACAGGAAAATCAGTAGCTATCTTACATACAAAAACAAATATTGAGACTAATAGTCTGCTACAGGCTGGGGATGAGCCTGGAGATGCAGTAACAGAGGACAGGAAGGAGAATGAAGATCATCTGCTTGAGTCCAGGTCTAGTGTGGCTACTGGGGGTCCCTGGCTGACACACTGGGATGGGAGGAGGGAGGGAAAATGGGCCTGCTCCAAGGTTTGGAGCAGTCTCCAGGGAATGGAGGCAGGGAGGGATGAGAGGGACCTTCAAGCAGTCTGCTCCAGGGACCGGGATGACTCCATAATGGATTTCTTAATCTTTCATTTCCATCCTCCAGTCCTATACCTGTCCTCCCCTGACTCTCAGTAAATGGTGACTGCAGTGAACCTATAGGCTGACGAACCAGAAAACTCACCATAACTCCTGTTTCTTACACTCCACATTAATACGTGCTGATGGAGGCTATTTAAACACCACCTCTTCTGGACATATTCATCTCACTCTCCTCATAAAGGCGATTCCTTTCCTGGATAATTTCTTAGCTCACTTCCCATTTAATCAACCCAGCTCCCTGAAACTTATTCTTCACTGAGTTGACACAGTGTGGTTAAAAAAAACAACATGAGACCGATGATGTTTTTCATTTGCTTAAAACTCTTCAATGTTTTCCGGATCAAAGTAAAGGTTGGTCAATGTCTTAACCATCTTGTCCTTCAACATTTCCCTGGTCTGAAGTCCAGTTTCACTTCCATTTGCAAATGCAGCCCCACAGATGTCAGGCAGATGTGCTTCCACACCAAAGTGTTTGCATATGCAGTGCCTTTGGTCTGCAGCGCTTTTCCACCAGCTATCAGAAAGGTTCAGTGTCTTCTGGCCTCTGCCTTCATCATCCATCATCCGCAAAGTAACAGGAGTCACTCTTGACCACTTGCAGGAGTTGGCACTCTTCTTCCACCATGTGGCTTTTAGGCGATGGAACTCAGGTCGTCAGGTTTGGTAGCAGGTCTTCTTTCAGCTGTCTCACTAGCTTCTTGTGCATTATTTTTCTTTTATGTATGTGCCCCCTATTTCTAAGAATTCCGATTATTCACCAGAATGACTGGGTCATGTATGTATAACAAGTATAACAAATTTTTAACACAAACTAAAACTGGCTTGATTAGGACTTGTTTTAGTTATATCCTCAAAGTCTATGAGAAAGCAGATCAAGACCATTTCCTGGGCAGGAGCGTTGAGTTAAAATAAGATCAAAAGAAGAGAAAGAACCCATAACTTTTAATTCTCTAGTATGAGTGTTCTTTTGTGCTTAAACTCTCTATACAGCTAAACCCTTTTCTGTCTTGTTGGAAGTTGAGTGCGGAATTAACCTCACTTTGGTATTAGAAGCAGAGTAAATCCTAGCTGACAAACATTAGGGAGTAAATGTCAACTCTTCTAGTTTATTATTCATACAGAATTTTGTGTAGCCTGGGTCGGCCTTGAATTCACTACATAATTAAAGATAATCTTGAATTTCTGATCTTCCTGCCTTTGTCTTCTGAGTGCTGTGATTATGGACATGTACCAGCATACCCCATTTATGAATTTCTGGGGGGGGGGTCGCATCAGGGCTTTTTACATGCTACGGAAGTACTCTACCAACTATATCCTCAACCCCACATATTCTATTTGAAGTGTATAGACGTGAGGTTAAGTATTTCTCACACATTTACAACCAGGGGTTGAGTAAGTGGCTGTTTAGAATAAGGAACAAAGAATATGGAACATGTATTCTTAGTTATTTAGGAAAAAGGAAGCATTCATAATTTTTATTTGTAACTACTTTTCTCTTGAATTTCAAGTAATATAAGATTTTAGAGTTATCTCTGGTGTCTGAATATAAACGAAGGCACCATACGATTTCCCCCTATCATCTACTTTTTTTATCTGGTGTGTGTATGTGTGTGTGCGAGTGCCTGTGTGTGTGTGCGTGTGCGTGTGCGTGTGTATGTGTGTGTGTGTGTTTCTGCCTCTTCAATGCACTTAACTCCTGCCCGTTGTTTTCTTTTTTCCCCTCGCCTATGAGTTCTGAGAGCTAGGTGTTGCACTGTGGTGCAGATTCACCCATTTCTTCCTGAGACTTCTTTTTCCTTTCTCTGTGAGGCTAGATCCCTTCTTCTACCACAAACATAGCTTCTCTCTGGCTGTCACTGCACATAGTAAATCCTGTATTCGTTTCGTTTAACAGTCCCGTGTTTCTTCTGCCATTACACCCTTCCAAGAACCTTCCTTCAATTACATAAAGGTGTTTTACAACATTCCCTGAAGAGATATTAGCTTACTAGGCTGAATCTCCTTTTTATTGCCTCCCTCCATTTCTAATCTGACTGTATTACTTGGTTTCATTTCTCAGCTATGAATGTTAACAGGAAGGTACAGATGGGCATTGTGATTTGCCTGCAGAGGTTATTAAGATGCCATTGCTTCTCCTCCCCACAGTCATTAATAAAGATGGGGAAAGTAAGTTCAAAAGTATTGCTGGATTGTAGAAAATCTCCCCTCTCTCCAAACAAATTTAGTATGCCGTTACTTAACCTTTCCTTCTGTTTTCTTTCTTCAACCAGCCAAATCCCTTTCACCATGCTTCTGGCAAAAGAAATGTTGCACTGAATTGTGAATTGAATTCAATGAACTTTCATCTGTGTTAAAGTCAGAATTTGGAATTTAGCATATTTTCTTTTTATGAATTAGCATTAACTGCATCGAAAGAGCTTAATGAGATTCACCTGGCATGCCTAGTGTGGCGCTCACTTTCTAATAATTAACCAAAAAAGGAAAGCTCATTGATTTGTTTTATTTTAAGGAGTGGAAAATGGCAGCCGAAAAGGGATATTGACCAGGGTCAAAGCATGTTAAGGTATGGTTCAGTTCCTTTTTAACAGATTGGTAGGGAGTGATTTTGTGCCCAAGGTTTACTGGTGTCAGCAGATTGAATAAGACCACACACGGAAATGCTGAATGGCCAAACAAGGGCTGGCCTCATCCAGCTAACAACTAAATACCTAGAACAGTAGTCCTGAATTGTCAGAGTGGCGCAAGTGCCCTGCCCTAGCCTTCCCAAATTAGACAATGTAGTAACTGATGCAGACAGATCAGTGTCTTCTTTCTCGACTCCAGATTTGCAACACCTGAGCCACCTGTGGTAGGGGGGCTTAAGAGTCTAAGGAGAAGAGTGGTTTTCAATCTCGGGGTGACAAACCCCCATGGGAGGTTACTTATCAGATATTCTGTATATCAGATATTTACATTAGGATTCATAACAGTGGCAAAATTACAGATCATGAAGTAGCAACAAAATAATTTTATGGTTGGGGTTCACCACAACATGAGGAACATGTTAAAGGGTTGCAGCATTAGTAAGGTTGAGACTCACTGCTCTAAGATAAAGGCTTGCTTCTTTCCCTAACTTTTCCATTCCTAAAATTTCCACTGTAGGGGTTGGAGAGATGGCTGGAGTAGTTAAGAGCACTGGCTCCTCTTCCTGAGGACTTGGGACTTGATTCTCAGTAATCCCATAGTGGCTTACAACCGTACATAATTCCAGTTCTAGGGGATCCAACATTTTCTTCTGGCCTAGGTTACCAAGGCACAAGGTGTATAGGCAAAACACACATATACATAAAAAACAAAAATAAATAAATTAATTAAAAATGCCACTGTTCCGGAAGCTTCCTTGCTTGAGGTGCTACTGACAACATTTCCCTTTGTTCTTGATCATCTCCTCACACGGGGCAGTGATGTCCCACAGCCGCAGTGCATCAACTGTGGATCTTCACTTGTATCTTCTGTTTGTAAGAAGACAACAGACAACCTGATGGTAGTGGTGGAGGTGGCAGCAGTGGTGGTGGTGGCAGCGCACACCTTTAATCTCAGGACAAGGGGCAGAGAGGCAGGGCCATTTCTGTGAGTTGCAGATCAGCCTGGTCTACAGAGCAAATTCTAGGACAGCCAGAACTACATAGAAAAACCCTGCCTTGTAAAACCAAAACCAACCCAACCAACCCAACCCAACCCAACCCAACCCAACCCAACCCAACCCCAACCCAACCCAACCCAACCCAACCAACCCAAACCAAACCCAACCCCAACCCAACCCCAACCCAACCCAACCCCAACCCAACCCAACCCAACCCAACCCAACCCAACCCAACCCAACCCAACCCCAACCCAACCCAACCCAACCCCAACCCAACCCAACCCAACCCAAACCAAACCCAAACCACCATCAGCAACAGCAACACCAAAAACCTTACAAGAACACAACAGACAAATTTGACTTCTTGTACTTTTCAACATCCCCTGTAAGAAATACAGAAGGATAAAGACAGAATAACACAGAAGTAGAGTTTGGGAGCTATGGAACCAAGACCCCAAACAAAGACCCACCCACATGGTCTGCAGTTAACCATTGACCTGGGGACTCCAGCGCTTGCCAATCCTTGGACGCTTTCTCAACCTTAAGAGTGTTTTAGTTCTCTCTCTGTTGATAATGATGTGCTGCAAGTAGAAACTACTGACAGCAAGGCTCTGATCGAAAACATTTGCCACTGTCTTTGTATCCCTTTGACATGTCAGTTTATGAAACACGGATTCAAAAGTGAAAACCTGTTCCGAAAATAACATCTGGATGATAACTGAATAACAGACACTCACATGATACTTCAGTATCTCCCGTCACCCCGGTGTTGTTGGCCAAAGAAAAGATACCTTCTGAGGCATTCTTAGGAGAGTATAAGCTACTCATAACAGTAACTGTAGTAGTGGATATATTCTGGTGCTAAAGATGTAGAGAATCTAATGTGAGCCCGTTTGCACACACATATAAATACACATGCACACACAGGCGAATTAATAGTTGTGCTTCTCCTACTTTCAGTTTTCAACACCCATGTCAAGCAGCTCTTGGTTGCAACTGTCTGCAGCTTCCCTCCCTGGGGACTGAACACCTCTGATCTCCTTGGGCATCTACAGTCATGTGTACATATCCACCATGCCATGTACTCACACAACTGAAAAATAACAAACATTAAGAAAATACCATTCGCTACTCTAAGGTCATTGCTTGTCATGTGATTGTGTGCTTGTGAGACTGTGTTTGTATGTGTGAGATCTTGGGAGACCACAGACTAATTCTTAGTTTTTTTCCTGGGGTTGGGGGGAAACATTAAACTCTTAAAGTACATTCACTTGGGTAGCATTAGTATTTGCTGTTTGAGGAGAGAGAGATAATAAAAAGATCTGTCTATTTAAGACTGCTGAATATAGATGGATGAGACAGAATCATTATTCACTAGGCCATAAACGAAGAGTTGTTGAAAACAACAGAATTGCCTTTTTTTGGTGGTTACTTGCTGGTTCTGAAAAGGTCAAGGAACATTACCATTTATGATATTCATTGAATTTTGCTGTTTATTGTAAAGCCAGTAGCTGGTCTGAGTCCCTCTTCACCTACTGTTCCTGGTATTTTTGTTGAACGTTTACTATATTCCAAGTGATGAAGTGAAGAGGAATTTTAATCCAGCACCATGGCTGTTTTAGCAAAGGTCACAGCCAAAGATATTATCTGGCTGGAATGCAGACATGCCCTGGATTATTGTATGATCTGGCTGGGATACAGACATGCCCTTTGTACACACTTTTAGTCTCTAACGATGAAGGTAAGGTTAGTTTATAGAAGGAAGCAGCCATATCTGAGAATGATGTCTAACAGACATTCAGACAAAGGGATGAATCAGAGAAGGATTTGACAGAATGAGTCAGAGATAGAATACACCAACTCACAGGAGAACAACAGAGGGAAAAAGGCTACTTAAGAGCAGAGAGAGGGAGAAAAAAAGGGGTGGTGTGGTGTGTGGTGTGTGGTGGGCTGCATGTCTGCCTTCATGCTAGGGTGCCCAAGTGCTTCTGGCAAGCCACTCAGGGGAGGGAGAACACAGTCCATGATAAGAGTGCCAGCCTGTGTTTTCCTGGGTGAGAAACATTAGAGTCTAGGACAGATGCTATGGTTCCTGGCCTCTTGAGTACCCAGACATTGATGGGGACCATGGGGAGTTAGGAACTGGGCTCTGAGCATTCTCTATGCACCAGGCAGGAAGGAGATGACTGAGCTTGGGATGGGAGTAGAATCTGGTTTAGTTCCGCCGTGCTGAGTGTTGGAAGAGGCTAGAAGAGAAAAGGCCTAGTCTGAGAGATTTAGGCATGCTTTTTATGATGAAGTCCCCCCACACCCAGGCAATCCTTGATAAAGGAGACAGTCCTTGCTTGTCCAAACTGCTTTATTTATGGCAGATGTGAATGCATATCTGACTAAGAGTGAACCAAGGATTGAATTCTTTTGAAGGAAGAGATGCCCAGGAAGGGAAGCTCATTTGCCAAACACTTGGAGCCTATCTAGATGCCACAATAAAATGGAGAACTCCAGGTGTTTATGCTATGTGACCATGTCTTAGTGGGGTGTCATGTATTCCAGATCAGGTAGTTTGGCAGGGAGCTGACCTTATGCCTACCAGTCTTAATTCTGAGATTTCCCAGCGTTTGGGCTTGCTCAACCTTACCAGTTCTTCTGTCTGGTAGCATGATCCACTTGCCCACAGGTATATATGAGTATTACTGGGACAGTTGTACAGAGACAGGTTGCAGAGTGAACAAGCTAAACACAGGTGAAGACAGAATGAGCCAGAGATTGAGGAGCTAAGATTAGAACATATTGCCAATATTAATATGAGGCCACACAGAGCAATTCTGTCAGAAGCTTTTGGAAGATTAGATTGTCTGGAGGTGTCTTAGTTAGGGTTTTACTGCTGTGAACAGATACCATGACCAAGGCAACTCTTATTTTTTTTTTTATTATAATTTATTTTATTTAACAATCTAGGAAGTTTGCGGCCATCAGCAGTGCCAGTGCAATTTCAGGTGAAATTGGGAATTCAGGAATTTCAGCGGAGCTGTTAGTATGGCGAACCTTGTAGATAAAATACATGCACACTTTTTGATAGCACATGTGAAGGGATCTCTCTAAAATTGACCTTGTTGGTTTCATTCTCGGCAAACTGACCTGGACCATTCAACATGGCCTTCATTGTTCCTGATGTTAATGAATGTTCTCTTTTTACAATAAATTCATGACTATCAGAAGATATTAATTTCACATACATAGCATCAGGGCCTTCACAGCCACTGTAGGTTTTCTCCTCCCCATCCATTCGTTCTTATAAAATTCTATTTGCTCCCAGAGGAACTTTAGTAGTATCTAGCCAGTCCTGCAGCCACTGCAGTTGTAACTCCAGGTACCACCACAGCCCCTATTCAGGGCCACCCCCCCCAACCCCAACTGCCTACCCAAGGCAACTCTTATTAAAGACAACATTTAATTGGGGCTGGCTTACAGGTTCAGAGGTTCAGTCCATTATCATCAAGGGAGGAGGAGCATGGCAGCATCCAGGCTAATATGGGGCTGGAGGAGCTGAGAGTTCCACCTCTTGTATTAAAGGCAGTGAGGATAAGACTGGCTTCCACATGGTTAGGAGGAGGATCTCATTGCCCACCCCTATAGTGACACATTTCCTCCAACAAGGTCACACCTCTTAATAATGCCACTCCCTGAGCAAAGCATATTCAACCTCCCACAGGAGGCTAGAAACTTCCAAGCCTAGGCTTAATTAGAAAAGAGAAGGAAAGGCTCTAGGCTCAGCCCAAGCTGTGTATTTGCACAGCTTGGCTCTCATCACTTCATCAGAGGATATAAAAGTGATGTTGACAATGAAGGTGGTGTGAGGTTCAGAAGTGCTTCTCCAAAACATATCACCTTGGGATTGGAATGGAACTGGAGCAGGCCACTTTCAAACTGCCTCCCACCTTTCTGTGATGAGAGATATTCTTTCCATACCTGGAGTTAGGAAGTACCTTCATGGTTGAAGATATAAAAGATTATGACCAAAAAGGTTTTGCTAAATATAAGCCCATATATTTATCATATATATTATCTGATTTATCATCAGGCCATACACCATGTTAGTTACTTCTCTTTTAGCTCTAACATGATATCTGAAAGAATTCTCTTGAGGAAGGAGGGGTTTACTTTTGTTCACAGTGTGGGGTGTCATTAATTATATGGGGAGACTATGGGCGACAGGAGCTTGACGTGGCTGGTTGCATTGTGTTCACATTCAGGGTGCAGAGAGAGATGAAGGTTGGTGCTCATTTTCTCCTTTGTATTCTGTCTGGGACCCCACAAAATGGTGCCACTCATATTGAGAATGAGTCTTCCCTATTCCAGAAATGCTCTCTTAGATATACCCAATGGCATATGTCTCTGTTAATTCTAATTTAGCTAACAATTAAGGTTACCTACAACACCAGATTTGTCCAGTTATATGTCTCTATGTCTGTCTTCTCTTCATTGAACCTGAAAATAAACATAGGCGAGTTTCCTTCCTATTGTCATAGATGAGTTTATGAAGCCTCCTGTATATAGAAGGTAGGCAAAACAGTGTGTTTGTCTCTTATTAATCTTGTTATAAGGACTATAAATACTGAACTATCACTGAGACTCATCTTGGATAGCCTGTTGATACTCAGAGCTAGGGTGATCTTGCAGTTGAGAGGGGGATGGACAGGATCCCTTAGAGCTCCTGGCCCTGGCCACACACCTCCCTGATTTAGGTGCTGACAGCCCCACAGGTCTCCCAGGCACCACTACCATGCTTGTTGCCTGTGGTCAGTGCTGTGTCCTTGCGCTCTCCTCTGCCAGCAGGGTCAGCAGCAAGAGCTGGCCTGAGCCTCCCATACTCCCTCTGCTCTCTGCTTCTCTCTACCCTTCACGGTTCTGCCCCACCATCTCCCCCGACCCCAATTTTATGATACCACTTCTTAAAAGCATCTTTCCATAAGACCTGCCTTTAAAATAGTTGTTTCAGAGATACTGTACACTTTGCTGATTCATCCTCTGCCTCCACCATATCTCTGCTGAAAGTCTCTGTGGGTCTCTGGCTCTTAGGAGTGGTTTGGGAGTCCCTGTGGTATTGGCAGTGGCTGCCATATTCAATCATAATTGGCCTATTTAATACATCTTGCCTGTGAATCTACAGTGCTGTGTCTAGTAGGTTAGCTTGTGACTGTACTGCAGTGGTCCAGAGATTCTGAAGCTCCTGAAGACACTGAAAAGAATCTGTAGGGGGAGTTGATGGGAAATTTGGGAGCACTCTTGCCCTGGACCTCTGGGGAAGTGTTCTAGTTCAAGCATATGATAAGTTCTTTGTCTCTACTATGTGAAATGTGGTCTCTTTTTTCTTGTTCAAGGGTATATATATAAGCAAGTGCTGTGATTCCTCATAGCTTAATCATATTTTTATATCGTGGTGGAGACATCAGGGTATTATCCAGAATTTATGTGTGATATGTCTCAGTGAGCCCGTCAAGTCTAGGAATTTAAGTCTTAGGTACATAGCACCCTGGGAATTATTAAAAAGGCATCATTGTGAGAATACAGATTATGAGTTGTGACAGAGATACTGAATATCTACATTGCTTCTATGGTCTTTTGCCTGATTTTTTTTTTTTTTTTTTAAGGTTTCAAAATGATTTTATCTTTAGTTGGTTTCCTTAAAGAATTGTTTGAAGCTACAATTTAACCCATGGTACTAGCTACTTTTCTATCCCTGTGATAAAACATCATGACCAAGATAACCTGTAGAAAGAGTTTATTTCAGATGGTTAGAGTCTAGGATGTTGGAGCCATGGCATGGCAGCTGGAGTTGGAAGCTGGGAGCTTCCATATTGAACTGCAGGCAGGAAGCAGAGAAAGCAAACAAGAATTGGTGTGTATCTTTACATTCTCAAAGCCCACTTCTTGTGACATACTTTCTTCTGCAAGGCCTTGTCTAAACCCACCCAAACACTACCATCAAATCAGGACTTTCAGATGCCCAAGATTGTTGGGGGCATTGATGATTCAAACCACCAAAACCATTTACCAAGGTCTATGGATCACAAAAATGAACATTTACGGCTATGAACTTTGTACGTATAAATGAAAAAAAAAAAAAGATCCTTAACAGGAGTACTGGAGTTTCTGTTTGTGACACAGAAAGGTGTGGCTCTCCATTTGGATTCTTCTCGTTCCCGTTTCCCCTGAGTGTTCAGCAGCCACTGCTTCTCATGCAGGAAAGGATGAATCACAGTCTATCTGGCTGTGAATGTGTGTATGTGTGTGTGGTCTTTTCTAAGGATTTCAGTGTTATAGCTCTTTTGGATGATATTCAGTGAAACAGGTTGTGTGCTTTTTTTGGGGGTGGGGGTTGTTAACAAGGGCTATATAAACCTTGGAGAGTGGAAAGGAGTTCTTCTTAGGGTAAATGAATATTCATTGGCTGAGTCCTAAAGTACTGGGAATTCCTTATTTGCATGGAGAGGCATCCCAGGAAGTCGAACCTGTAATTTTGCTAAGGACTATGTGATATTCTTCAAGTAGAGGATGTGGGGGTCCTGCTCCCCAGATATGGTCAGACAGGGATGAGGAAGCCCGGCTGAAAATAAAGGAGACCTCCATTTTGCATTGAGCTCAGGGAGCTGTCTGGTAATGGTAAACTGGAGCCTTACTCAATAGCAGGTTTCCCAACAAAAGGGGAGGTTTTCTTTTAGAAAGCGTTGTCAGATAGTTAGATTTGAGAGAGAGAGAGAGAGAGAAAGAGGAGAGAGAGAGAGAGAGAGAGAGAGAGAGAGAGAGAGAAGAAAGAGAGAGAAAGAGAGAGAGAGAACAAAATAATCGAAGTGGAAAATTAGAATTCTTACTGTTCATACTTCTTTACTGTTTATTTTGTTTTTTAGCAGGGGAGTGAGATCTAATTCCATGACAAAATTTTCCTCATACTTATTCTCTCAGAGAGCCTTGGAATTAGGAAAAAATTCAAAACTTGTCCTTCCTTGCTTGTTGTAGTATAAACAAATTCTCAGATTGAGTCAGTTTGAATGTAAAGCTGATATTCAGCTCATGCTTATGAGATGAAACAGTCTGTCTTTCAAATTTGCCTCTGTTGTTTCTGTCCCTCACCAGATATCACTATTAATTCAGCCAGAGTGGATAAAAGGCTTATTGCTCACATGAGAATGAAAGCATTGTTTTCCTACAAATGGATAGAAACTGCTGAAAGATAGGACCCCAGAACCAACTTTTTATCTTGAGTTCCTGGGAGAGCCATGGTGCTAAGAGATATTACCCATCTTTCTCCTAGATATTTTAAAGGTCTCTTGGTCTCCCATGCGCTGGAAGGTGAGAGGGGATTTAGAGTCTTTTTGAGAATGATTCTCCACATTACTGTGGTTTTCTATTCCTAACAAAAAATGCTTTCTCAACATCTGTGACACAGTGTTTTTCTTTTTTTGTTCTCTAAGGTAATAATACAAGGTAATCCCTCTCAATAAACAGACTACTAAGCATAAGGTAAATATGTCTACCTTTAAGAACATAAGGTAAATATGTTTACATTTAGTTCTAAGGAATGTGATTATTTACATTTAGTTCTGAGGGACTAAATTATTCACCTTCTGTTTTCTTCTTTGCTTTTTAAAGAGAAACGTAGCTATATATTTAGTAAGACTAGGAGCAGGGTGTTGTGAGGGCTTCTTACAGTCATTGCACTGGGAAGACAGAGGCAGGATGAAGACTGAATGTTTGAAGCCAGCCTGGTCTACATAGGGTGTTGGAGGTTAGCTTGTTACATACATAGTGATACTTTGTTTAAAAAGAAAGTCTTTTGCTTTCCAAGACTGGAGAAATGAGGGCTGGAGAAGGAACCTCACCTTGCACATCTGCAGCCTGTTTTTGGTTAGAGCCGGGAGCTTTAGTTGTTTCGCTTCAGGATCTATCTGCTGTAGAGTGGATCACTGCCTCTTTTTGATGCTGCTGAGGATGAAATACAGTCTCTATTCTGGGTTCTTTTTGGTGGAAGAAGCCTTCTAGATTATGGGTTGTAAACTGGATGAGAGGTTTCTTTTTGCCTGTTATTAATTGTTCTGTTCTCACGGTAACATTGTATGTGGTACAAAGTAGCCCCTAGTAACTAATGAAGTTAATCATGTTCATAGGTGCTTGACCTCCATTGACCTTAACATAGAAATGTTACCAGGGCGTGACACCACTGCCCTTTCATTCCTGTTCTGAGAGGATCTTGTCCCACTTTCTTCCAGACTAAGTAACTGAGGAAACAGAACTCTACCCCAGGTTGCCAAATCCTATCTTCCTTCAAGGAATTACAGTTGAAAATTCAAAGTTTCTGGGTTTGCTGCATTGATTCTGTGGAGAAATGGCAGGCACCAGGGCAAACTTTCTCAGGGCCTTATGGGTATTGGGCTGGTTACTCACCAGGTTTAAAAACTTTTCGAAGACCCAAAAACTTCTCACTCCTATATTTTTATTTTTAAATGCTACAGATGTGGTCAGCAAAGGATAAAGGAGCAAGGAAGGATGATATTTTGGAATTCATTTCTCATCATAAAAACCTCTGAGTATGTGAAGATGGGTTGGAATGTACAAAGAAAAGCTAAGAAAGCAGATTTGGGATTACACCAGCATGTGGCTTGCGTAACGGCTCTGAATTACCGACCAGAGAGGATGCTGACAGGTTCTTCTTTCTTAGGCATGAGTGCAAGGGTTCTATTTCTCCCCTTTAATATATCATTTCTGAGCCAATGTTAAGATGAGAAAATTCTCTGAAGAATTATGTGTGAGGTAGAGTATATTCTCTCTTGTTATCAGTTCCACCGATAAGGACGAATTTTCAGAGATCTTCTGCTTTCACAGTACAGATTCCTCACATCAGGGTAGATGGGGCAATGACCACATTTTTGGACATAATAATCTATGACAGATAGACTAAAACAATTCCTTTTTAGCAAAGCAGTTGTCTGTAAATCTGTTTAGTTGGTCATCCAGAGTGATGACATTCAAGATAGAGTTGATACGCTGTTTATCTTAAAGAGACATTTGGAAATTAATTCTTCAGCACCATGCAATATTTTATCTTCTCAGTTTAATAATATCCAAATGTGCTTATGGGAAGCAAAAAACACATGTGTGTTTCTTCATAAATCAGCCAGTTAGCTTTGAAAATAGAACATATTTCAAATACGTAGCAGAGGCCCTCCAGACGCCATTTTTGTAGAAGTATAGGGGGTTGGAGATGACTTTGCTGTGGTTTTGGATATTATATATATATATATATATATATTATGTATATGTATATATGTATATATTATATATATATTATATATTTCACTGTCTTCACCACTAAGACAGGAATATTTGACAGAAGTCTCTGGTTAAGAGCTAGCATCTTCTCTCTTATAACATTTTAGATCCCACTGTTTTTATCTGATATTCAGAATGAAACATACTCAGCTCATACTATCATGTTAAAATTATTAGAAAATACAGCAAGCAACCCTTCCTTTTGGTATTTTAGGTGACTCTGCTGGCAAGGGAACTGGTATTTCTGAACTGACTTAGCAAGAATTCCTCATGCACCTCCGCGAAGATAATGCGATTTGTGTTCTGCGTGTAGGATTTATGATAAAATTATGTGAGACCTTTACATTTGTGGAGAATAAAACATGTAACTTGGAAGCTATTTCAAAACACGTGTCAAATCCATCACTTTGTCCTGACAACTTTATCTTTAATATTTCTCATATTTCTTCATTTATTTTTATTTTTATCTCCAGTTCAGATCACTGTTGTTCCGTCTCTGACTAGTGGAATACCATCCCTTCCCCTGCTGAGGACTAGTTTACGACACAGGAAACACTCCACTTAAGAAAACAGAAGATTTACCTGGGTGGTGGTGGCACATACCTTTTCTCCTAGCACCTGTGGAGGCAGAGGCAGGCAGATCTCTGAGTTCAAGGCTGGCCCGGTCTACAGCCTGGACCGCCAAGGTTACACAGAGAAAAGCCAATTAAAAATAAATAAATAAATAAATAAATAAATAAATAAATAAATACAGACAGACAAGATTAAGGAAAGAAAGAAGACAAAGAGTTGATTCCTATTCACACTGATCCTGATTAAGGGACTCTAAAATGTGGCAGTGGTAGAATCAGAACTATCATTTTTAATGAACACTTTTAAATGTTTCCCAAATGTTCTATAATATGCCTGACCCTCTTGTTTTTTTTTTTTTTCTTTCAAACTAATTCAGTAGAAAAGTTAAGATGAAAACAAATATCTAAAATATTGTTGGGGTCTGGGGATCCCCACACAAACCTCTCAGACACTCACTTCAGTCAAACTGATCAACCAGGGACACAGTCCAGGCTCGGGAGCTGAGCTGCGACCCCTAACTGGAATCCTGTAGAGCCTCTTAAGCCTGAGCCTGAGCTCCACAAACATCTGTGCCAAGTTATTTCACCAATAAAGACTTAGGGATAGGGGATTTCCTTAGGAACATGTCTTTGTTGTACGTTTATCCTGCTTCCATTGGTTGGAGTATTCAATGGTGAGGGGAACTTGCCTTGTCTAACATTCATGTCTTAACTGGACAACCAGGATGTCAGTTATCCACGTACAAGTCTCTTTCTGCCAAGCAGGATATCAGTTCCCAGGGAGGTCTTGGGAACTTAAACTTTCCTCAACCCCTACTCAAAATGGAAGTCTTAACTCCAAATTGGTGCAGGTGTTTTTCTTAGGTTGGGGTCCAGCACAGAGGCAGCTTATAAAAGTTGGAACCATAAAGGCCTATACATAGGTGTAGGAAGTGCTGCCTGGCGGTTGATTTGGGTCCAAACTTATTGTGGCTAACTATTCAAAGCAGTTCAAACTGCCTTCTATTGTTTTCAATTAGCAATAATTGAGTCTCGGATAAACCTCATTGGCTACAATACTGCCACTGCACAAAGCTACTAGCTGCTATTGTGATTGGGTTTCCAAGAACACTAAGGCACAGAACATAACAGAATATGTAATCAACTCAAGCATGAGAAAGTTTCCCAGTAACAGCACAGGAGAAAGTTTCTTTATGACATTAGTAACAGCACAAAATGGCTTGGTAGACAGGCAACAGTTATCTAGGCCTTATCATTTTACCTAGGCCTTAACAGTATATTTTAGAAATTATTTGACTATAAAGTCAATAATATTGTTTTAGTTAAGGTTTAACTGCTGTGAACAGACACCATGACCAAGGCAACTCTTATAAGGACAACATTTAATTGGGGCTGGCTTACAGGTTCAGAGGTTCAGTTCTTTATCATCAAGGCAGGAACATAGCAGCATCCAGGCAGTCATGGTGCAGGAGGAGCTGAGAGTTCTACATCTTTATCTGAAGGCTGTTATCAGAATACTGACTTCCAGGCAGCTAAGATGAAGATCTTAAAGCCCACACTCACAGTGACACACCTACTCCAACAGGGCCAGACCTTCTAATAGTGCCAATCCCTGGACTGAACATAAACAAACCATCACAAATACATGCATATAGTTTTGGACACCAAGTGCATGCAGTACTCATGGGGGCCATGACAGTTCTGAGCTGTCACATGGATGCTGGGAACCAAACTCTGATCTTTTACAAGAGCAACAAATGCTCTTAACCACTGAGCTAGATCTCTAATCCCCCAAATAATTTTAAGGTCACTTACAATTGGTTTTTTTGTTTTGTTTTGTTTTTGTTTTTTTTAAATGTACAAAGACTTGCATGGTAGCTTTCACTGGGTAGATGGTCTTGAATAATCTATTCAATAAATGTTGCTTAGTCCAGCTTAATGAAGCCTATGTCATTTGGGTACCAACTGAAACACCACCCTTACATGCTCAGTTGGTCTTTCTCATCAGATCATGGTGGTTCAAGCAGACAAGACAATCCAGTAAAACTTCTGGTGACCAATCATGCTTGCCTTCAGATGTCCAATGAAGGGAAAGACCAAACATAGCTTAAAAATATTTAATTTTGTTATCAATTATATGTATGTGTGGGTATGTGCATATGAGTTGGAGGTGCCCTCAGAAGTTAAAGGACTTTAGGGAATCTTCTGGAGCTATTACAGATATTTGTGACCCCATGTCAATGCTGGTAAATAACTAGGATAGTCAGTAAGAACACTAGGCATGTTTAACCACTGAGCCACCTCTCCAGCCTCTGCACCTAACATTTTGCTCTCTATATATCTATTGAGACACACGTCGATAAGCTGTGTGATAGACAGCTCAGTAACCAGAAAGGCAGGCAAAAATAAAATACATATCAGATCAAATGACACATAATTAAAGAAAAGATTCTAATTATAGTTAATTTAATAATCTTACCAAAAATTTAAAACCTTGTTCACTAGGTGACTGCTCCACCATTGAAACAGAAATGCAGCACGAATGGAGATTGCCTCATTGCATATTTAGATGCACACTGCACCAGGCTGCTTTATTTCTTTCCTCTGCTTTGTTTCAGTCATGTGTGGGTTTTTTGAGAAAACAGCTACCCCACTGCTTCAGGGGCAGGACAACAGAGACAGCATATTTTTCTGTCTCGGAGATGTGTTCATCTCTGTAGACGCATGACAACTTTCTCCTCAGTTGTCCTGGAGATGACGTCCATGCTTTCACCAGCCAATGAACAGGTAGGCAAGTCCCTGCATGGCTGGGCTATTACTTACCAAACACCTTGAATTTATTCCATAAACTTTTCAGGGAAACAAATAGACTTTTTAGAGAAAGAACAAATTCTCAGTTGTTTAAATTGTAAAGGCAATTGTGAAAAAAATCACCGGAGATTTTTGAAGTATAAAATGTACTGGCCTGTGGGTTAACTGGTCAAAAAAAGTCAAAACAGAGACATGAAGAACTGGCTAGCACCTAGTTGTATTATAGCTACAGTGGCAGCTTATCTATCTGGATTTAAGTCTCTGTTTCTCTTTTTGCCCAGTGCGCATTTCTCCCTCATTATAATCAATTATATTGTCTTCAGCTCAGCTGCATGTTTAAATGATTAATAAACAGTTATTCAATATTTATCTATATTTATATGCTGAGAACTTTTCATAACATCTACAATATTATAAAAAATGAAATATACAATTGATTTTTCTCCTTTCCAACCCATTTCCCACCCAATATGATGTTAAAAGCAAATATAATTGTATCACTCCACCCCTAACATTGCCCAGTAGCTTCCTGTTATGACCTTGTTTGCATGCCTCAAAAATATGTGTTTAAGCCCTCATGGTGGGTATCTACTGTTGGGGTTGCTCTGGTGCTGCTATGTATTCAAACGCTAAATTATGTACCCTAAGATAGTTGCTCCAAGATGAGCTAATTCTCATGTATACTAGCTTTTGTTGTGTAAACCTTGCTCCCCAAGTTAATTGGTCAATCAAAGAACTGTGATTTGGCAGTAGATAGAGGAAGGTGGGACTTCTTGGGAGGGAGAAAGGCATTGAAGGAAAAAAGAAAAAAGAAAGTCCCCTGTTGCCAAGAGACAGGAGAGGAGCCAGATGTGACTAAGAGCCTGTGGCTGAATGGAGTTAGGTGGTTGGGTTAACTTAGATGAACTAGGAAAAAGTCTGCCCAGCTAAGGCCCAAGTTGTGAAATATTAAAAGGTCTCCATGTGGTTATTTGTGGAACTAGCTGGTTAAGGAATAACTGCTGCCGTAATGATTTTCTGAGTTAATTTAAAAAGAATATTAGTATTCATTTTACATCATACTGGGTATCTATGAATGTGAACTTTTGGGAAATAGAGTCTTTACGTATGTAGTCAAGGTAAAATGAGACTCTCTCGGAGTATGGTGGGCCGTAATCCCATAACTAATGCTTTTTATAAAAGAGACGTTTGAGCTGGGCAAGGGTGGTGCATCCCTTTAACCCCAGCACTTAGAAGGCCAAGCCTGGTCTACAAAGTGAGTTTCAGGACATCCAGGGTTACACAGAGAAACCCTGTCTTAAAAAGTCATAGCCAATGAGGTTTATCCATGGTGTGATTTTTCTAGTTGAAAACTTTCCCAGTACTCTGCCATGATGATTTGCAATATAGTCAGCATTGGAAGGTTTGACAGTCTCTACAGAGACTGAAGAAAGAAAAAAACCAAACCAACCAACCAACCAAGAGGCATTCAAATGAAGACACAGAGATTAGTGGGGAGAGTGTGTATAATGAAATCAGAGATCAGAGTCGTCTGTCAGGAATTCCAGGGATGACCAGCAAGCAGCAGGAGCTAGGAGAGGGACATGAGGCAGCTTCTCCCTGAGTTTCTGAATGTGCATCTCAGACTTTTGGCTTCCAGATCGTAAGAGAATGGGTTTCTGCTGTGTTGAGGTTCTTTGTCATGGTGGCCCTAGGAATCAATCACATGGATAAGCAGACCCATTGATGAGAGCTAACACAGACCAGAGGAAAATAAGACACAAGTGTTTTCAGAGACAAGTTTGAAAGTAAGATGAAAGATATCGCAAATCAAATAATCTTTCCTTATAATTAGCATAAAAATCAAAGATCATTAGTGTGGCTCTTTACGTCTATTGATCTTCTCCTGTTTGCTAGCTTCCTGTTGCTTCTATTGTTTCCACTGACCTTTTTATAAGCTCACTGAACAAGACAAGCTCTTGTCTGACTCAGGGATTTTTGTATACACCAATTCCTTTGCTGCTGTGAACTCTTTCGCCTGCTTTTTGCTTGAATAACTGCGACTGATCTGTCAGGCTCAGTAAAAGGTTACATCCTAATGGCCTTTCCACGATAGAGTTTACATCCGTGAGTTTCTAACTGATGATTCTAGGTTGGATCTCAACTTCGTTTATTCTCCATTTGTGCTTTGTTTATCCTCCACTGGACTTATTCACAGATTATGAAGTAATATGCATGTTATTTATATGATTTTCATTATCCGTCTTTCCCTCTAGACTACATGTCTTATTAGGCAATGAGCATGTGTTTTTGTCTTTTGCTAGCTATCAGCATAAAATTTTTGATTGAGTAAAGACATATTTTTAGACTTCTAAGTACATGGATGCACACAAAAATAAAAACATACGTTTTTCAAATTATTTTTGTAACATGATCAAAAATTTATTGGATAAATTGTTTCAATACTTTTTACCTAAGTAGATATCCTGTTAGATTGTCTTGAGTGTCACAGCATTAAGAAACCAGCTACCCTTTATTTGCTTTGAGTCATATTAAAAAATTAAAATATAATTTTAAAAGACTTATTATCTTATAGCGGTTGCCTGTGTGGGTGTCTATGTACCATGTGATCATGTGCGTGACTTGTAACCCCAGAGGCCAGAAGAGGTTGTCAGATCCTCTGAAACTAGAGTTACTGATGAGTGTTAGTCTCCATGTAGAAACCAAACCTGGGTTCTCTGGAAAAACAGCCAATGTGCTTAACCACTGACCCGTCTCTCCATCCCTTTAATACAATTTTAAGTAATTGTTTGAGAACGTTACATATGTATAAAATGTATTTTGATCATATTCATCCCCAATATCTTCCTAAATCTTTCTTGGTTTACCTCTACTACACATTCCTCCCAACTTTGCGTCATCATTTTTAATGATGATTACAATTTGTGATGCCCATATATTCATGGGTGTGGTGCCATCCCCTGGAGGAGGGTTGACCTACCACTAGGGCCTATGTGCTTAATGAAAACTGAGTTCCCTCCCCAGAAGCCATCAACTGTCAGTCATTCCTCAGATCAGAGTCATAATTTGAAATACACACATTCAACATGCTTATACCAGTATAATCAATTTTCTTTCACCTGTTACTAATAACAAGTGATATTCAGACATTTGATGATTAAGTGGATTCAGGTTCAAATTCAGTACTGCATTCCTTCTCAGTTAGCAGAAACACACACTGACAAAATTATAAAACAGGGATCTAAAACCGGTTAACATAAACTTTGTCATTTTTTGTTTAATTGTAGATAACTTTTAAGATTATCTATGATTTTTTTCCACATTCTCAAATGTCTTTTTTTTTTAAGCATGTGGCTCCTTGGACCCACATTGTGGAATTCTCCACCTGCCTTGGTTTGGCAGAAGGCCAGCATATTGACCCTTAGAGCAGACTGCAAATTCATCTTCTAAATTATGTATATTTTTTGACTGCTTTCTCTGTACTTGTGCCTCAAGAAAGTTAAATCACAAAGAGCAGGTCTGTAAATCCAAACATCTCACATATGTGTGTGGCTCTAAGACCCAAGGAGTTAGCAGAGGATCCAACAGAATAAGTGGTTGCTACATTTGGTACCAGCCTCACAGTTTTAAAACAACCCACTCTGACTTACCTAACTTAGTAGGCAAAAGCACAGAGGAAAACTACAAGTATCTTTCTTGAAAACCACTATAATCTGTTCCTCATTGCATATGGTTTCATGTCTGTAGAAAACGGATGGCTTGATGCTATTACTCCTTTTCCAAATGCAGGGGCTGTTTGATCTTACATTTGCATTGAACACACTTTATGGTTGGGTTACAGAATGATAGCAGCAAGTTCCCATACTTTATTCATTCCCACAAAAACTTCAGCTGGTAGCTAGCCACATATAGCCGTACTTTGGTATGACCCTTGAAGCCTGGAAGTAATCCCAAGTTGCCAGTGTGGGGACACAGGATGAAATAGAAAATACATAAAAATGTCAAGAGAAATTCTTGACAGGATTGCCGATCAGCTTCCAAGTTGGCATGAAGCTATTGAGAAAGTAATTCCCCAGAGAGTGTGGATTGGCCAGGGCGAAAAGAGAGGCCTAGGTGCATATCTACTGACTCCAGTGTTCTGGGATACTTTTGGTGAGCTCATTCTACTCTGACTCCTTTCAGAGGGCGTGGGAATGGCATGGTTAGTCTTCCTGGGTCAAGTATATGAAAGCATAAAGGTGTATCCCACATTGGCCAGAAAGAACACAAGATATTGAGGGTATCTTGTTTATCTGCCAGCAGTGGGGAACAGCCAGAGGTATTAGCTAAGAGCAGATAATACCTGCAAAACCAATCATGTCACATTCAGAAATTTCAGGAAATTCTAACCTCGTTTGAATCTCTACGTGGCCAGTCTCCAGGGCTAGGTTCAGGCCCTGCCTGGAATACTGTTCAAAGTAGGAGATGACCACTGTAGTAGATTTGAGAAAAGAGAAAGGACTAGAGATATCACAGCAGTACTTCCCACTGCTCTTGTTCAGCTTAAAGCCCACTCTAAGGCTCTGCCTAGTTGAGACAATTCTTTTACATTTTTATATTTTGAGCATTTCATACATTGACATAATGAATTTTTATCATGTTTATTTTTCCCTTTCCCCTCCAACTTGTTCTGTGTTCTCCTTGCATGTCTTCGTGGTCAGTGCTCTATGATGTGTAGAGACCGCATGACTGTGGAACTCCTAGAAAAGAAAGCATTTGATTGGGGCTGGCTTACAGTTTCAGAGGTGTAGTTAGTCCATTGTCATCATGGCAGGAAGTATGGCAGAACACAGGCAGACATGGTTGGTACTAGAGAAATAGCTGAGAGTTCTACATCTAAATTCATAGACAGTCAGAAGAGCAAGCTAGCTTGGGTTTTTGAAAACACCAAAGGCCATACCCAGTGACATACTTTCTCCAACAAGGCCATGCCTACACCAACAAGGCTACATCTTCTAATCCCCTCTCAAGTAGTGCCCCTTCCTGATGAGCATTTATTCAAATATATGAGCATTGTTATTCCACATTTCCACCACATCTCTGCCATGAAAGTAATACACACACACACACACACACACACACACACACACACACACATTGTTTGTTTATATATGCTTGAATATGTATATGTATGTGTATGTATATGTATATTTGGTTTGTATATATAGTGGAACTTGATTTGTAGACCAAGTTGGCCTTGAACTCAAGGCCTCTGCTTCCTGAGTGCTGGGACTATAGGTGCATGCCACAGTCGCCCAGCCCAGAAAACATTTTTGTAACATTTTCTGGTATTTTGGTTCTTATTGAATCCTTTTCTACAGTGTTTCCATTGGGGGATGGGCACTCCACAGTCACCTATTGTCTTAGTTAGGGTTTTACTACTGTGAACAGACACCATGACCATGACAACTTTTATAAGGATGATATTTAATTGGGGTTAGCTTACAGGTTCAGAGGTTCAATCCATTATCATCAAGGCAGGGATTGCTATGCTTAAATTTATAGATAACTCAGTAGTAGGGGTAAATATATGTGGTAGAAGTCCTAGAAAATTTGTAGAGCCAATAAATATAATTAAGGACATAATTATTAAAGCATCCAAGTAGGCATAGAACAGGAAGAGTTGAGAGTTCAACATCTTGTTCCAAAGGTAAACAGAAGACTGGCTTCCAGGCAGCTGAGACTGGGGTCTTAAAGTGACACAGTGACACTTAAACAACCACAGTGACACACTTCCTCCAACAAGCCCATACTTCCTAATAGTACCACTCCCTGGGCCAAGCATATTCAAACCATCACACCTATTCTCTGCACTTTAACCAGATGTTCTCTGTAATAGCCTCCTGTTGCTGCCAGAAGAAGCTTTGATGAGTAGGAAGAATAGCACTTATCTATGGGAATAAGAATAAGAGTTTAGAAAGTAGTTAGGGTACAATATCAATTTAGCAAAGTGGTAGTAATAAATAAGGAGACACTTCTTTTTAAAATATTATTTTTATTAATTCATTGATAACTTCATACATGCATACAATATATTTTGATCATAGTTACCCCCTGCCCCTCCCAGATCTACCTCCATTCTCTACCCTCTCCCAAATTCATGTCCTTTCTTTCTTTCTTTCTTCCTTTCTTCCTTTCTTTCTTCCTTCCTTCCTTCCTTCCTTCCTTCCTTCCTTCCTTCTTTCTTTCTCTCTTTTTTTCTTTCTATTTTTTTTAAAAATAATCTACCTAGTCCAGGTTTATACTGCTCATATGTATGGTTATTGGACCCTGCACTGGAGGGCAGTCTACTGGTGGTTATCCCCTATAAAGACAATTGATTCTCCCTCCCCTAGAATTCACCAACTGTCAATAGCTTCTCCTATAGGGGTGGTTGGTGAAACTCTTTCCCTCCATGCTGGACTGTGAATTGTCTTGATCTTATATAGGTCTTGTGCAGGCAACCATAGTTGTGGTGAGATTATGAATGAGTACAGCAGTTCTGTCATATCTTTAAGACATTTTTTTCACTCTGATTCTCTCTGACCGCTCTGCCAAAAGTCTTTCTACCCTACCAAAAGTCTTTCTTTGGTGGTGGCCTCTAAGTATTGGGGGCAAAGAGTGTGATACAGATATCCCACTTGTAGCAGAGCACTCCATAGACATTTTCTGTACTGACCATTTGTGAATGTCTGTTAACTTTTTTGACTAGGTCTGAGAGGTGCAGTAAGAGATATGAATTTAGAATAATATCACCATTTAGCAGATCCTAGCTGGATGCCCCATCAGAACTCAGAGCAAAGGTAGTATGCCAGCCACATACAGAAATTGAAAGAAAGCTTGACTTGCCCATGGTTCTTGCTAGGTAGGTCCTGCAGAAATCACAGGCTTGAGTGAGTAGTGAGTGTCTGTCCCTTCTCTGCCAATGAGAAACCAGTACAAAAACTAAGAGGTTATAGAACTCAGGAAATCATTATTCTTCTAAAAGAAATTAACAAAGGTCCAACATCAGACCCCAAAGAATGGGAGATCTATAAAATGAGGAAGAATTCACAAAAATGGTTTCTGAGGAATTTAGGGGCCTACAAGATCATGGTTACATACATGATCAAAATGAGAAGTCTGACAAACAGAAACAGCGAATGCTCAGGTCAAGTCTCTTGGTCTGCCAGAAGCAAAGTCTCCAGTATCAGTGAACCAGCACTAGAACTCGTGTTTTCAACCAGGCAGGCAGCCCAGCACTCTGCTCTCAACTCTGCTGTCTCTGAAAGATGCCTTGTGTCCTAGGCTCAGTAAGGGGCGGCCCAGGACTTGGACAAAATTTACCATTCATATGAGAAAGCCAAATACAAACAAAATGTCTTTTTCTTGCCTAGAAACAGGTAGGTCCTCTTAGTACTATTTGCTTTTAGCTTGGCCTGGAAGCAGAGTTGGTCATCTCTCTGGCTGAAGCAAAGCTTCATGAGATTACAACCCACACTGTGTATGTGTACATGTTCATGAACATACAGGTGGAGGCCAGAGAATGATCTCAGGTATGATCCTGTGTGCATCTACCTTGTTTTGTTTTCAGAGGCTATTACAGGGTCTCTCACTGTTGGGAGACTCATAATTAAGGCTAGCCTGGCCATAGCCAGCAATCCTCCAGGGGTCTTCTTGTTTCCCCTTCTTCAGCTTTAGAATTACAAGTGCAGAACACTGCACCATAGCCAGCCTTTTCATTCGAAGCCCTGTTTGTGTTTGAACATCAAACTTAGGTTTCTAGTACTACACCCAACTTTTAACTTTGGATTATGGGCATCCAGCTCAGGTATTCATGATTGTGTAGCTAGCATGTCATCATCTGTCTGTATTGTCTCTACAGCCCAAAACAGTTTCTTTTGATCAATTAAATGGAGATTGGATTTTGTAGGAGGAGCTAACGTGGGAGGAGTTAGGAGAGGAAGAGGAAGAGGAGGAGTAAGGAAGAGAGGAGAAAAAGGAGGAGGAGGAGCTGGGAGACAGGAGAGAGAACGAGAGAGAGAGAGAGAGAGAGAGAGAGAGAGAGAGAGAGAGAGAGAGAGAGAGAAAGAGAGAGAGAGAGAGAGAGGAGATGGAGGCAGATGTTCACATGTCTGTAGCAGTCAAAGGTAGTTGGTATATCTAGATTGGGTATTGGGCTACACTTCTGATTATATGGGTATCTTGTTACTGATTATTATCAAATATATAAGCCTTTGATTAATCTTTAAGCATTAGAGTCTCATTTTTCTACTGAGCCTGTGTGGATGGCGGGATGGCCTGGGCAATGCCCAGCCTTGCAGAGACAGTGTGGGAAATTGAGCCATCTCCCACGCTGATATCTCGTGGGTGACAGGGCTAGTGTTTCTAGTTGGCCATTTCTAGTTGCAGCATGCATGTGGCCTCCGGCCGAGAAACATGGCAGCTGGGCTAGGCAGAGCCGCTGCAGCTTAGATAGTTGGCCTGAGCCAGAGGTCGGTTTTAAATAATTACTACAACAGGATTTATATAAATAAAATGAATACATTTAAAGGCGGCAGTTTTAACAAATGTTTGCATTACTTAACCAATATATGTAGCATATTTGTCACTCCCATTTTCCTTGTCAGTCAACCTCACCTCCTCAGTCATTGCCAGCTCAGGAAACAGCTGACTTGGTTTCTTTCACTAGAGATTAGTTTTGCTTATATTTGAAATTTACATGAATGGAATGTCATGACATGCGCTAACATAGCAGCATATTTTATCAATTTGGAGGGCTATTTCATTCAGTGAATCCTATAAATTGCCAACTGACTCTTTTACTTTGCAAATACTTTGAAAGCTGTCTCTGCTTGGTGCCTTCTCTAAGGAATCTTTGACATGTCCCTGCTTTACTAGAGCAAGAAGTCTAGAGGTTAAGGCCAATGCAGAACTGGAAAGGGACTTTCTCTGAAGACATCCCAATTCTCCTCAAATGCAATGATGTGGCTGCAACTGTCTGAACATTGAATGTTCCATCATTTTGTGGCTAGTTGATCTAATGTTGCTTGTATTTTAATGCTAATTTTGGTCCCCCATGACTGATCGCCCAAGAGATGAGAAAGTCTGCACATATATGCTAAGTGACCGTGTCCCCAAGTTATTTCTGATTGGTAAATAAAGATGCCAACAGCTAATAGTTGGGCAGAAGAGATATAGGTGGGATTTAGGTTTCATAGGCTTGCGGTGGTGAGGAACCATGAGGACAGAAGAAGAGTGCAGGAGGAGGAAGAAGAAACCATCATGGGTTAGGAGTCAAGAGAACATGGCCCAGAAGGCTGGCCAATTGGAGTTAAGAGCAGCCCAGATGATACATAGCAACTAATAACTCAGGGTAATGATAGGAAAGTAGATTTTAATAACATAGAGGCTAGGCAGCTGTCCAGCTGTTGTGCTGTTAAAGGCTTATAGTCAATATAAAGGTTGTGTGTGTCTTTCATCCGGGACTGTAAATAGTTAAGGTGAGGTAGAAACCTGGGGCTGGGAATTCAATGCTTTATACAACAACTGGTGGCACTGGAATTTCCTAGGACACTTTTGCCAACTTTGATGCTTTGGGTCTGCCTAAAGCGGTCTACCTATAGGGAATTAAAAACTGAAAAGTGGGGAAGTTTCAGTACTTCCTAATAGTCTTCTGGCTTACTTCCTTTTCTATGCTATCCATATCAGCATGGATGATGCCAGCAATCTCTCACTGTCACTTCTGTGCCACCGTGCAGGTTTTGTTTCTCTAGTTGGTAAACCCCTTTAGGGTCTTTATTCCCCAGACAAAGCTATTAGCTCATTTCTTTTTTTTTTTTGACAAGATTGGCTGATCCTTTGCATCTTAAATTGTCCAGGCAGCCTTGTGTGAAGCTCCACACAGCTTAGGGTACATAGCACATGACCGAGTCCTCAGTAAGTACACAGCTGGTAGAGAATGCCTATGTAACAACCCGAAATGGTCTCTTCTCGTCACCCAATGGGAGCCCATGAGTGTTTAGGAATGAGAGAAGATATGGACACGGTTCTTGAATTATTTTCTCCATTACTTCTTCTCTAAGGCACATGCCCTGTTAGCTGTGATCTGGTGGTAAGGATGTGACTTTCCCACAGCTATTGTCTCATTGCTTCATGGAAGGGTCACTGTTGGAATCAATAGTGTGGACAGATTCCAGAGACCATGTCTCAGATAAGCAGTGCAGAAGGGAGGTTTTAAAACCACCTCCTAGGCTACAATGCATCTTACTACTGTAGAGAATATGCCTAGGGAGTTAAATAAATGGTAGGGGGTGTGATTTTAGTTGTGGGAAGAGCATAGTTAAAGCCCTTATTCCTTAGAATGACTTGATAATAATATAATATAATATAATATAATAATATAATATAATATAATATAATATAATATAAATAGTTTGTTCAGAGGGTCTTTGAAGACCATGAGCCATTGGCTTCTGTTACCAATTAAACTCAAATTGTGTTTCTAAAAACAAATCTAACTTTAAAATCGTCTTTTAAAGACAAATGTTTTAAAGGTAACTTTCTGAAATGATAAAAGGCTTACTAAAGAATAAAAACAAACTCAGATTAGTAACTTTTATTTCCAAGGCCTGAAAATTAATATAAGACTTATTGCCAATCAAAACTGGAGCAAACTGAAGATGCTGAGCCAGAGCTAGAGGCCAAGGGATCTGAAATTACCTTGATGTGACTTTAAGCTTACAGGATTGGAAGAGATTTGGAACTTAAGGATATACAGGGATATATTAACCTTTCTCAGAGGTTACACAGCAGGTGAGGAGAGCGCTAAAGCAGTTTCTACCTTGAAAACTATGTGTTCAGACAAGTCCCACCTCCAAAAAAAGGTACCTAAGTGAAAGATAGGCCAGGAAATTAAGGTCGAAAATGAACGGCGCTGGAAATGATGGATTTGGAATATAAATGTAGTTTTCACAGTGATGTGAAGTGGGGGAAAGGAAAAGGAGATACGATTTATGAAGATTTAGTGATCTAGAGCTAAAGTGTGTGCACCAGTACCTGTGACTCAGCCTCTGGATAGATACTGTCATATCCTGATTTACAACCGCTGGTCTGAGAGGGGGTGAAGAATGCTATTTGCATTGATCATGCAGTCCTATTGCATCTGAATTTAGATCTTCAGAATAAATTGGAGGCATCTGATAACATTTGTATAGTGAGCTGCTGAGAATTGATTGTCAGTGATAAATAAAACGTGGTTAAAAACTGGACTGATTGGAAAAGATTTAAAAATTATAATTGCCTATGAATGTAAAATTGGTTTATTCGACTCTGGATCTAGGCTCTATTTTCTTATGGGTTGACAGGCAATTTAAACCACAAAATTAAACAGTAAAAGATATGGCTTTTAAAATAAATGAATCTAGAGTTTAGTCTCTCTCTTTCTCTTTTTTAATCTCAGAAGAAATCTAAACTTTCTGTGAAGAGCACTCTGTTGTTCCAACTCCCCTTTTACTTAAAAACAAAAGCTTCTTTTTTTCAGGAGTTGGTAGTGAGTGATTTTGTGGATTTATTGTCAGGCTTTGCCCCTGTAGAAAAGCTTTCATAAGATAGCTCATTATTTTTGTTTCAGATTTTCCATCAAAAAGTTGTTCAAGTGATTCACTTGCAAAACCTACCTTAGGATTTGTTTGCATGTGCTATTAGATTTTATTTGTATTTTTGGAACATGCCACCTATTTTTCTTGCCAGTGTCCAACCTCCCAAAGGCAAACAAAAGGTGGATTGCCAGAATTTTTTTTTTTTTTTAATGATCACCCAGAAGATTCTGCCAAGTCTGGTATGGCCTTGGTGGGGACTGAATGACATAGTTCCTGTGCCTGGGACAGAGCCAGCAGGCATGGGCCAAGAGTGTCAATGTCTGATGTGGGTGTAAGGTTTGCTTGTATAATGGTGTTCATGTTTTCACATTCCTCTGAGTAATGTCCTCCCTGTTAATGTTAATGACTCCATGATAATCAGAGACAGCATGAGTCAGGGAGACTCAAGCTATGGCCCAAGGTGTGGCTAATGTCTCTCTGCAGAATGGTAAACATTGGGACATTCAGGACAGCCCTTAAGGCTGTGGAAAAGAACTCTAAAAACATGAGTTAGGAAATATATAATTTCTCAACTATGCAAAAATATAAGTATGTGATATGAATTGTATAAAGAGTTTCAGAGACCTAAAAGAACAGAGATAGCCACACTATGGGCCAGCATGTCAGAATGACGCAAAGACAGGCAGATATAGATGCAGGCAGATTCCTGAGTTCCAAGTCAGCCTGGGATAGAGCAACTTTAGGTCCAGACATGGTCAGAATGGTGATTCCAGGGCAGGGTCCCACCCAGCTAGCTTATTGTCTGTGCTTATGCTTGCTGTCTCTTCCTAAGTTCATAGAATGCTGATCTGTGGGATCAGAGGGAACCTGGAATAAGTAACTGAATTGATATGTAAATAAAAAACTGGGCATTAGGTTTGCATGAGATGAGTGAGCTGGAAGCTATGATAGCAGTTCTTTAGAATTTTTTTCTAGTGAGAGCTGAGCTGTCTGGAGATCTCTGGAGAGCAAACACAACTCTTCAAGAATTTTTTTCTACCAGGAGTTCTGACTTTGAAATCCCAAGAAGTTTCCTAGCAGCTACCCAGGGAAGGCTGTGTGAAGAGAGAACACAGCTCTTTAAAAAATTTTTTTTTCTGGCTTCCGGATTTTGATCAGAAAACCCAATAATGACTTTTAGAATGTTTCTAACAAGATCTCTGACTTGATTGGAAGATCCAAGAATTTTTTTATTGGTTATTTTATTTATTTATATTTCAAATGTTATCCCCTTCTCGGTACTCCCCTCCCCCCTGCAAACACTCTATCCCCTTCCTCTCCCCCTGTGCTTCTATGAAGGTGCTCCCCCACCCACCACTCCTGCCTCACCACTCTAGCATTCCCCTATGTTGGGGCATTGAGCCTCCACAGGACCAACAGCCTCCCTTCCCATTGGTGCCAGATAAGGCCATCCTTTGCTACATATGCAGCTGGAGCCATGGGTCCCTCCATGTGTACTCTTTGGTTGGTGGTTTAGTCCCTGGGAGCTCTGGGGCGTCTGGTTGATTGATATTGTTGTTCTTCCTATGGGGTTACAAACCCCTTCAGCTCCTTCAGTCTTTCCCTAACTCCTTCATTTGGGTCCCCATGTTCAGTTCCAAACATCCACTTCTGTATTGGTCAGTCTCTAGCAGATCCTCTCAGGGGACAGCTATACTAGGTTCCTTTCAGCAAGCACTTCTTGGCATCAGCAATAGTGTCTGGGTTTGGTGGCTGCATATGGGATGGATTCCCCAGGTGGGGCAGTCTCTGGATGGCCTTTCCTTCAGTCTCTGTTCCACTCTTTCTCCCTGTATTTCCTTTAGATACGAGCAATTCTGGGTTAAAGTTTTTGAAATGGGTGGCCCCATCTCTCAACCAGAAGCAGTGCTTAACCTCTGGATATGGTTTCTACAGGTTCTCTTTCCTCTTTGTTGGGTATTTCAGCTAATGTCATCCCTGTTGGGTCCTGGGAGCCTCTTGTTTTCCTGGCATTTGGGACTTTCTGGTGGCTATCCCCAGTTCTCCATCCTCCATTGCTACACACACCTCTGTTCAATTTCCTGACCCTCTTGTCTTCTCCCACATCTGATTCTGCCTCCTTTTATCTCCTCCCCTCATTTCTTCCTCCCAAGTCCTTCCCACCTTCTACCTCCTGTGATTTTTTTTTTGTCCCCCTTCTAAGTAGGACTGAAGCATTCACACTTTAGTCTTCCTTCTTGAGTTGGTCTGTGAGTTGTATCATGGGCATTCCAAACTTTTTTCCTAATATCCACTTATCAGTGGGTACATACCATGCGTGTTCTTTTGTGACTGGGGTACCTCACTCAGGATGATAGTTTCTAGTTTCATCCATTTGCCTGTGAGTTTCATGAAGTCTTTGTTTTTAATAGTTGAGTAGTACTCCGTTGTATAAATGTACCACATTTTCTGTATCCATCTTGAAGAGAACATGGCCTCCAGACTGGGTCTAGAATTTGACTTCTAGTCATTTGTTTCTGTTGTTCTCTGACACACCTTCTCTCAGGAACTTGGACCTAGCTGAGACTGGTCCTTGGCCAGAATCCTTGGTGGTAAGGGTAAGACATGCATTTTTTTGTCACCAACCTGAGAGGTAGGTTTGACTTGGATTGTGTGACTGTCATCTAGTCACTCACACAGGGCTCCATGCTTAGAGGAGCTCTCAATGTGACTTAAAGTTCTGCAGCTGTGCCCTTAAAATTCCTAAGTTTTAAACGAAGAAGGCTTAATAAATGAGAAATGTATATGTAAACTCATATACATAAAATGCACATATTTTATGTATATGAGTACAGTGTCTTCATGCACACCAGAGAAGGTTGTGAGCCACCATGTGGATGTTGGGAATTGAACCGAGGAACTCTGGAAGAGCAGCCAGTGCTTTTAACTGACAAGCCATCTCTCCAGCCCGGGAAGGCTGTATTTCTGTTTTGTTTTGACCTCGAAAATTATCTAGTTGTTCATAATTAATCCATTAGCTGACATTTATTGTATTCGTACTGCACATCAGGCACTGTTTTAAGTCATAATTACCACTTGTACTAATTATAGAGTTAGTCGTTTTGAGTCCCACTTCACAGACGAGAAACTGAGCACAGACAGAGCAGGTGAGTAACACTAGAGAGCGGTGGGGCAGAGTCCAACTCTCATCAACTGCTTCTGGAGGTACAGCTCCTAATCTCTATCTCTGTCTCTCCGCTTTACTTTCTCCACTTGTCCTCATTCTGAATTCTAATTGGCTGTTCGTGGTTCAGTCATTGGGCAAAACCTTCAGACAGCTGTGATAGGTCTGCTTGCGGAGAATGGGTTTGACAAAAGCAAATACATGACCGGAAGTCCAGACAAAGTGCCTTAATTTCACTTAAATTAGCTCACAGTGACCTTGGGCAAAAGTTTGATGCACTGGAAGGAAGAAGGGAAAGTGATTCAGGAAAGGGGTGTGTGTGGTCTGCAGCCACACAGGGTCCTGGATGGATAGCCAGTTGGGAGTGAGAAGGCGTGTGGGACATCCAGGCAGCCTGATAGACGAAGACTGAACAAAGTACAATCCTTGTCGCAGTTTGATTGTGGCAGATTCTGGAGAACCAAATGGCCGAGGTTTAATTTGGTTTGCGGAGGCTGAGTGAGAACAACTCTTTCCTAATTTGCAGGTGGCAGAATATATGGATGTGGTGGGTGTGCGGCTGGAGGCGGCTAATGCAGGACAAATGTTGAGCAACTCAGCAAGACACTTGCATGCAGGTGGGACTGGAGGTGGGCTAATTGGTTTCAGACTACTCAGGGAGGCCCTCTTGCTGCCTCTCTGACTGTCATGTAGCATGTGGTACACAATCAGCGCTCAGTAATATGTAAGCAAAGAGGGAGTCTAGCCGTTGTCCATTCTGTATTTCAGGCAGGCTTAATAGCTAAGACCTATTTGTCTGATTGACAAACTGACAGACTTATCCAGCCCTGCCCTTTATTGTTGTTGGTGCACAAAGCAGGGCAAGGACCTTGTGTCTTAGTTGGTGTTTCATCTCCAGTGACCAACATAATGAATAAATGATGGAATGTTGTTAGCATGGAATAAGAAGCCAAAGCCATTTCTTTAGGTCCCAGGGTCCTTATTTTCCCTAATGAGCTAAATATGGAGTCTCTGTTCACTGAATTTTGATATCCTGTTGCACTGAGCTCATTACTGATAGACTCAGCTGAAAGCATCTTACCTTGAGTTAGCTATAGTGTTGAACATTGGGGCGATATGTGATATAAAAGTAAATATGTATTTGGCCTTCATCCCTGCTTCCTAGCACCGATCTAAAAGCCTTGTAATTTCTTGATAGATAGGAATGAGGGGAACATCTTTTGTTCTTCATGATAAATCATTCTCAGCTACATCTGAATTTATGCTTAGATGTTTTGAACCCCAGATAGCTTCAAGCTAGCAGCTGCTTGACAGAGGAACTAACCATATAATTACAAGGTAAAGTCTTTTATCTCCAATCCATAATTTCTGCAGAGATGAGCATCCCTAGGAGTTGAGCTAGCCTCCAATGCTTAATAATTTAATCAATCATGCCTACACAAAACCCCATAAACTATGGGGTTTTAAGAGCATCCAGCTTGATGAATGCATTTCATGTATGGGAGAAAACATCAACTCATGTGTTCTGGATGCTTCTAGACCTTGGTCTATGTGTCTTATCATCTGATTGCTTATATTGGTTCTTTGTCATATCCTTTATAATAAACCAGGGGAGTTAGCCAACTATTTTCCTGAGGTCTGGCGAATGGGTTTGTGAGAACCCTTGCTTTACAGCTATTCTGTTAGAGGGGTTAGCCAGATTTGCAGTGGGCATTTGAAATAGAAGGCAGCCTGTGGGACTGAACCCTTTACCTTAGACATCTATGCACATTTTGGGTAGTGGTAGAATCAGTCGACTCCTTAGATACCTTGTTGATGTCCGGAGGGTTGGAGTAGTCATTATTGGTGTGGGAAAAGCCCATATGCGTGGTATTATAAGTGTTGTTTAGTGGATATGTTAGAGTAGTAGCTGGTAATCTAAATGAACAAATTTGTTCCGTAAAGGAATCAGCTAAGAGGAAAGTAGGAAGTAGCTCCTTTAGAGACAATGCCCTTTGAAGAGCAGCCCCCCCCCCACCAGGCCATGTCTCCCTGTCATCACATGCATAACTAAAAGAACTGGTGGCCCTGTTAGTCTTACTATCTCCAATATTTCTATTACTGCGCTGGTTTCACAAAGCACAATGCAGCATCTCCAAGCCTGTTTGCTTCTGTTTGTGCTTCATGTGCACGCCTGATACCACAGAGGCTGGAAGAGGGCATGTGATCCCCTGGGACTTGAGTCAGTCATGCTGCCATGTGAGGCTCCCTAGAAGAGCAGCCAGTGCTCTTGTGTGCTGAGCCATCTCTCCAGCTCTCCCAAGTCTGTTACAGAATATTCTAGGTGTATATCTCTTCTCTGGAGATTTTAACTTTTTCATCCCCTTCATACCCAATCCATATTTATGAGCTGAATGGTTCGAGGTTGTTGCTCATTGGTACGGTTGAAATGGGCCTTTTTTCACTTGCCTCTACTTATTTATAGCTGATGTTAGGAGAGTTCTATCATGTTTAAGACATGTCACTATTCATCTGTTTGGAAATGGTCTCAGCATGTAGATGCTAACTTAAAAGGTATTACACACTAAATATGAAGCAGCACAAGAAAATGTTCTTACATATTAAGCATTTTTATTCTTAATTACACAAAAATGACAGAATCTTTTGGTGGTTTAATTCATTAACCTATTTTTGATGAGTTCTATGTGCAGAGGTACTCTAAACATCTGTTGATAGCCCCATATCTGCTGGTTATGACAGGGCCCAGTAAATATGAGGGACTCAATATTTATTGACTGACTTCCTAGCACACAGCTCTTAGCAATCTTTTTGTTGTTGCTGTTTTGAGACAGAGTTTCTTTGTGTAGCCCTGGCTATTCTAGAACTCTCTCTCAAGACCAGGCTGGCCTTGAACTCATAGAGCTACTCCTGCCTCTGCCTTCCAGGTGCTGGGATTAAAGGCGTGAGCCACCACTGCCTGGATTGATTTTTGCATTCTTGATCTTGGCTTGTGAAGAAAATCCAAACAACTGATAGTTAAAAGTCACATGATTTATTACCCACGTCTCTTGAGCAGTTGAAGAAGAGATGAAAGACCAGAGGATATGAGACAGTAACAACTGGCACCATTGTTAATCTCCCCTTCCCTGCTCAATAAGAGCTGGTGGGAGGTTCAGGCAAGAGGATATTCATTGGAATTCTGTAGGATAAAAGAGGGCAGACACCATGCAGAATTGCACATGACTTGTCTACTCTTTAGCTTATTATCTACTCTGACTAATTAAGCATCAGAAGTAAGCATGTGTGTGAAAGAACATTCTAGGAATGCAGTCCAAACCAAAGACATCTCTTCCATGTAGGTCTGTCATCTACTAAGGAGCTTGGCGGAGGTATGCTTCAGGAAAATAACATTTCTCTGGAAACATCTCTAAGGAGACTCAAAGGCCTTTTCCTCATCTATATGCCTATTGGCCAGTAGCACAGTTCTAGGTATGTTTAAAACATTTACAAGTGACCAGGTGCCAAATGTTCATGTGATGTCTGGGCACTGAGAGGCAAAGTCCCTGCAGCCTGTAACAGTTCGAAGGGTGCTGGCATCTGCTGCCTTTGTAGGTAGCAAAGAATGTTACAAGTGATCCATCACTTCCTCAGGCATGCTAGCAAGGGAGAAACCCTTCGGAGAGACTCCAGATTCAGTACAGTGTTTGAAATTGCCTTATAAGTTACTCCTAAATTCATATTGCCTGTAAGCCATGGGCTTTGAAATGAAACACGTTTTACAAATTGTGCTTTTCCAGCCCCTCTTTCAGAGAAGCAGCTGTCCTATTTCCTCTAATAAGGTAATAAACCTGAAAATGCAATGTAAGCCTTTAGGGTATATGATTAGAGTGGTTTGCCCACACAGACCAACTCAGAGTCCCAGAGCAACGAGGGGATCGCTCCCTCCAATCATGCAGCTCTATGCATGTAAGTGGAGAGCAGGCATCGGTGAATTCCCTTGTTTGGTTTATGTGGACAAAAAGAAACAGGGAGACGAGATGTGGCATATGTTGACTTCCAAGCACAAAACCAGACTGCGCACACGGTACCATTTTAGGAACGAGACACTTGCCTCTGTACATACAGTAAATTTTAGGATGGAATTGTAGAAAGAACACCAAACTTATGAACATAATAGCCTCATAGTTTCTGCCCATGGGTGGGAAGAGGAAAGAACTGCTTAGAGAAAATCTATAAAGAGTCAGTCTGAGAAAAAGTAGAAGACAAACAGGCTCTGAAGGAAGCTTCATTTTCCCAAGTCCCAGTGTCTGTTGGGCATGATTCAGAGTTACCCAGGGAAAATCTTTGTAACAAGGTGCTTTATTTTTTGGTGATTGGGTTCATGAAAGCAATTAGCATGAGAACAATAACATTTAATTAGCAAGGGTTTTACTTTGTACAAAGTGCTTTTAAAAAAGAGGATGTAATGTATTTTGGAGTTAGCACTTATCCAACGTTGTATCATCACTTGCATCTGAAATATGAAAAAATGGAGGCTGCGTGAAGTTAAGTACCTGGTCTAAGATCAGTACTTATGTTAGTAAATGGCATAGCTATGGTTCAAACTTAGGTTGGTCTAGCCTGAAGGCATGAGCTCATAATCACTGACTTACACTATGACAATGAAGATGGGAAAGCCCTACATAATATTAGCACACTGCAGAGGTTTCAATCAAGACAGACAATTCCGCAGTGATTCTGATCTTTCTCTCCCTCTTTGCTATGACCCATTTAGAAGTGCTGATATTGTACCTAAGAAGTTAAAAAAGAGCTCCATGTATACTGCCTCATTTGTAGAGTAAGATTTCTTCCAGCAATTCTATCCCTGAGAGCTGTTTTGTTTCCTTCAATAATGAAGTAAATTCTGCAATGAAATGTAAATCATCAAGAATATAATTAAGGTGAGTTTAGTAAATGAAATCTGGGACAACAATTAAATTTGAATTTCAGGCAAACAATGGATAATTTTCACATATAAGTATGTACCAACTAGTAAACACAGCATGTATATACTAAAATATTATTTATTGTTTTTTGAAATTAAAATTTAAGTGGCCATTCTGGTTTGTTTGTTTTATTAATGTTAAATCTGGGCAAACTTAAGTTAATAGTAACAACAACCCCTCCCCCTTAGATCTATGTACAGATGGAAACTTGGATTTACTCTTTATGCCATTCTCCCAGAGGGTGAAGAAAACCTCATAAAATGAAGAAAATTACATAAATTCTTGGATCTTCTTGAGTTTTATAACTAGTTTTTCTTGTTACTGCTGTATGCTATTGCCAGCCATTGATATCTCATGGAACACAGAGATGAAATGAACCATTGCAGAGGTTGTTACCTCACAATCTTGAATATTTCAGCAAAGCTCAACTAGGGCAAGACACTGACCGCAGATTTCATTTTAATATCTCTATGGCTTAACATTTAATCTGAATACACCACAGGATCTTTGAGGTCTTGTGCACATGTTTTAACTGAGATCATGAATTTTGTGTTTGTAAGCTGCCCCATGGAGAGCTAAGATTGTCCCTTTATCCACTGATCCTTTGTGGTTGACCGGGCACACTACCTTTTATTTTCATTTTTTTAAGCATTGATTCCAAATTGCCTTTTTAAAAATGAAATAAGCCAGGTGTGTTGGTGTGCACCCGTAAATTCCAGCATCTAGGAACAGAGGCAAGCAGACCTCTGAGTTTCAGGCCAGTCTGGTCAACAGAGTGAGTTCCAGAAATCCTGTCTCAACAAAAGAAAAGAATAGAAAAGAATAGAAAAGAAAAGAAAAGAAGAGAAAAAGGAAAGAAAAGAAAAGAAAACAACAGCAAAAATAAAACAAATGAATAAAACCATTAATGCTCCAGGGATGTCTGGTTTTCTGGGCAAAGGTTGTACTGCTGCTGCTTCTTCTTCCTGCTCCTCCTGCTCCTCCTTTTCCTCTTCCTTCCAGCATCCTCCCCTCCCTCCTCCTCCTCCTTCTCATTACGGCTTCTATTTGTATAGCCCTGGCTGTTCTGGAACTAGCTCTGTTGACCAGGCTGGCCTTGAACTTGCAGGTCCATCTGCCTATGTTTCTGGAGTGTTGGGATTAAAGATGTTGGTTCCCACTGCCCAGCAGGATGCTTTTTTTTTGAGACATTTAGGAGATTTCGCTGTGGTAGCAGTGATGGTGACAATGGGGTGGTAGTGTATGTACACATGGATGAAGTGTGGAAGAAGGAGTGTGTCTCTTTGGTAGAATGATTTTTGACCAATATATCCCTACTTGGTTCTAGAAATTTACTTGCACATTTTAGCGATGTATCTGTGTATTTGTTGAGTGCTGTGCGTTTTAAACAACAAATCAACTCATAAAACTGTACTGCAGCAGCATTTATTAAAAACAAGATGCACATGGTATGCAGTGAAACATTAGTGGAACTCTGTGAAATGAAAGGAATAGAAACGTTTTATTTTCTGACAATATTTATAGTTTGTAAGGTCCCGATTACCAGTGGCTTTCGGGTTGCTTTTTCTTTGACTGATGATGTGTCCCAGACATGGTTACTCTCCCCACATGTTAATTTCAGATGTTTTTCAGTGGGTGAATACGGATTGATAATATGCAGGAAAGTAAAAACACACAGGAGAGTTTTAATATATGGTGAGAAGGTTTCAATTGTAAGTGATCTGAGAACACAGTCCGGTTACTCACTGTTTTATTTAAGAACTCCTGGTCTATTAAGGGTTCGCTTCACTCAACGATTTCATGTTAATCATCTTTTGTTTTATAGCCCTTTATTTTCTAGCTGGAATCAATATCCCATCAACGTCACCCGCCATCTACCCTGTGATCTATGAGAAGTTTCTGATATAGGCCTGAATTTATACCACAGCAATTTGCTGTGAATGTTACCAGCTCTTTATTCAAAACATTGCTTCTTCTAGTTTATTCTCAGAATTTTACTACATCTTGTACACCAATTCCTTCCCTTTCAGAGAGTAAAGAGAGACAAGTAAACTGTGAAATGTCTATATAGAGGATGCCGAAGTTTGGACTAAACTGCGCAGGCGTTAAATCCATGCAGTGACATCTGTTAACAGGGGAAGAACAGACTTTGAGACACCATGTGGCTCCCGCACGACAGTCTTTATGAATTCTCCACTTTCCTGGAGAACTGGATCATTTCAGGAAGACCATATTTTAAAGCAGTTTTGGATCCTGATGGTATGTTTAGATTGCCTTGACCAAAGCAAAATCAATCACGTGTGGTGTCCTGATGTTCTCCGCTGATAGTCTTGGACCCTATCCGTTCTCTGCCTTTCGCCTTCTTTGGCTGGGTGGCAGCTGCCCTCTAGATCATTAGTATAAATCCTAATTGTGGACCACAGGGGCCTTTGAGTTGTTTGCAAAGATTAATTTAGATATTAAAAGTGCATTATCCCCCTCTAAAAATATATTATCCAGACTGTGGTGCCAGCATTTGTAATAAAATGAATGATTAAGCTACCTCCTTTAATCTTATCACCAAATATAATTATTTGCAGTCTCTGGGAAGTGGTTGGTAAATTCTTGCTTGATGCCTTTTGGGAAAGCTCTGAGGACTCTGTCCTGTTACCACTCTAGTTTTAAAAACTTAACAGGTCCATCTAGTAAGTCTACAAAGCTTTATATCTCACAAAGGGATTCTCTTGTAATGATACTATACTTTTTGACTGTTATATTTGTTTAATCACATATTTATGTGTGTGTGTGTATGTGTGTGTGCGTGGTATGTGTGTGTGTAGGTGAGACCATCAGAGGACAACTTGAAGGAGTTCTCTCCTTCTATCATGTGGGTCCCAGGATTTGTTCGTTAGGCTTGATAGGAGGTACTTTTACCTGCGGAGACATCTTGAATGCAATCATAATTTGTTTTTTTAAAAGATTATTTTGGGGGCTGGGAAGTGGCTCAATAGGTAAAAGCACTTGCCGTGCAGGCTTATGACCTGAGTTTGGATCCATGGAACCTAAGTAAACATGCATACCCAGTTGCCCAGGCACTTGAAATCCCAATGCCCACCTTTAGGGAAAGGGAAGTGAAGACAAAACACTGTCCTGAAGCTTCAGGCCAGCTTAGGTGACCTGGAGGCAACATTGCCTCATAGAGTGTGAAGGTGTCCTCTGGCCTCCACTCAGGGTTTGTGACACGTGTGAATTTACACACACACACACACACACACACACCCCCCACCCCACATGCACGCACACACACATACATGTACAGTTGTGTTTTTCAATAGTCTTCTCTAGGGATGAACACAATTGGTTATCAACACCCAGGGTAAGCCTGAAAACATATACATAGAGTAACATATAGAATGAGCAGTTTATATTTAGAAATGTGTGTGTTGTAACAATTAATTTTTTTTTTTTTTTAAAAAAAGGCTATATATTCTGGAAAGGCTAAATGAAGTTTCCAGATCCCTTACTGCTGGTCATTAATTCATAAAGATTTCCGTAAGTATGTTCCTTCCCACTGATAGAGAAGCCAGTTAACAGTAATGCCTCACGCTTGTGCATCTTAACCAGTGATCTCCCATGGCTAGTGTGATTACAGGGGACATGGTTGAGGTGAAATCAGACTGGTTGCTCTACACAATCGAAGGAGGCAGGGACGTGTGACACGGGACAGGTGACAAGAGGCTGCCGCGCCCTAAGTGCTACATGTGGGAAAAGTGGTTGAAAAAATGAAAAAAAATCTAATATTATACCAATTACATGAGAAAATAATAATAGTTTGGATACAACAGATTAAATTTATTGTTAGGATCTTTAAAAAAAATGAAAAAAGAGGCCATGAATTTGAAGAAGAGCAGGGAGGGCTTATGGGAGAGAGGAAAGGGAAGGGAGAAATTATTTAATTACATTATAATCTCAAAAATAAAAGGAAAAATAATTTCAGCACAGGAAGATGTCTAAGTCATTCACATGACTGCCATATATTTTCATTTTTTTCCAACATATTTTTATGCACTGTGATTTTAGTACTGTTTTAAAAATAAAACAGAGTAGAAAGGCAAACTCAGTAGGTATGCAAATTTACTTTGTTGTTGAAATTGCTTTAGTGTGGGTTAGAAGATGCCTGTGCTGGCTAATTTTTATGTCACCTTGAGAAAAAACAAAGTCATTTGTCAAGAAAGAACTTCAACTGAGAAAATGCCCCTACGGCATTGGCTTGTATGCAGACCCGCGGTGCATTTTCTTGGTGGGAGGGCCCAGATCACTGATGGCGGAGCTAACCCTGGGCTGGTGGTCCTGTGAGCTGCTAGAGGGCAGGCCAGCAAGCCAAGGAGAGGAAGCCAGTGAGCAGCAGCACCCTTGCTATGGCCTCTGCAGGTCTCCTGCCCCCAGGTTTCTTCCCTGAGTTTCTGCTCTGACTTCCTGAAATGATGAAGTATATGACCTGAGAACTATAGGCTGGAATAACCCTTTCCTCCCCAAGCTGCTTTCTCACTGTAAGGGAAGCCCTAAGACCGTGCCTCAATAGCAAGTAGGTTCAGAGGTTGCAATCCAACATTTTTGGTTTTGGTTTTCTTACTTTTGAAATACAAAAAATTAATCTCTGTTCTAGGGTTCTCTCAAAGCAGCAAGGAAAATGTGAAATTGTATTAAAAGTCCTGAGGGTCATGTGGGGCAGACATGACAACGTATGTGAAGCCCAGTTATGTTGTAAAGATTACATTATCATTAATCACATTTTAACTAATGCCATGGAACTTTGGTCATATCTTTTTATTTTGCTTGTAACTCTTTTACACTTGATCTTTAGATTCACTTTTTTTTGGTCTGTCTGTCTCTCTCTTTTTTTCTTCCTTTTTCTTCCCTCCCTCCTTCCTCTCCTCCGACTGCTCCTCCTTCTCTTCTTCTTTTTGTTTCTCACTCTCTTAACTTCAGAATTGGAAACTATCATTTCCAGCTTGTCATTTCTGACTGTCACAGAGATATGCTGAGAGTAGTGGGTAACTCCAAACTTTTATGAGCCTCTTAATCCTCTTGGTGACTGGCGTGACCATGTCCAGGATAATCCCCTCCCTGGAAGACAAGGTTGCTCTGTACCACAGCTTCTGTTCCTTGGAGCATCACTGGACTTAGACCAGTTTCAGTCTTCAGAGCTCCTGTCCAAATTAATTCAGTTTTGACCTTTTTACTCATCAGAGCCTTCAGAAGTATCCTCAGAATGGAAACTACCTACAAAATGAATCTGTTTGGCAAAAGTTTTGCCTCTCATTTGTAAGGGATAGAGTTTAGAGCTGTTTATTGGTAGCAATGATCCATGTATATTATGCATTTAGAGAAAAATTCTTATAAATCTAAAGAAAACAAACTTACTTGTAGCTTGAACAGATTAATCTTAGATTAAAAGTAGTTTCCTTATTTCCTGATTATCCTTTGTATCTAGTAAGTGATTAAATACATCAATGAGATATTCCTTAAAATATATTTATTTTTACTAGCAAGAAGATATTTATGTTAAGTGATAAAATCCTATCACTAATGTTGTCTGTCTTTGATGTATCTCTTTCATAGATGGCGCTAAGTATATAATGGATGAGATATATCACATAAATGTGAAGTTTTGCTATGAAATCCATATGCACATGTAGACTATATTAGTTACTTTTTTATTGTTATGACAAAGTGCCCAACAGAAACAATTAGAGAAGAAAGAGTCACTTTTACTCACAATTTCAGAACATCATGGCAGGGAAGCCAAGAGAGAACATTCAGTTCATGGCTGTGGGAGTGTGGTTGAGACTTTTATATCAATTGTGGGAAAGATAGAGGAGGGGGGAAGGGGAGAAAGGATAGAGGAGGAGAGAGAGAGAGAGAGAGAGAGAGAGAGAGAGAGAAATGCCATGCTAGTATAACCATCAAAGGCATGCTTCCCAAAGAGTGCACAATCTCCAGCAATCAGTTGGAAACAAGCATTCAAAATATGAGCCTTCGGAGCATTTCCAGCTCAAACAGTAAACCTTCTCTCAGCTTATGGAAGCAGAATACAGGTTGCCAGGACTATGATCTCAAAGATCAAGTAATTAGAGAATTGGATTTTATTTGATTGTGAACTCATAAAAAAGGGCAGAATACTTAAAAAAATTGGTATTTTCAAGACGATCTAGAATCTTCAATTATGCAGCTGTAGGCTTAGATTTTTTCAAAATCTACTTTAATTATGGTTCTTTAATGCATCAACCTCCCTTCTAGTCCACCATCCACAAAAAGTAGGGGAAAAGAAAAGTTAATAGGAAACAGGGATAGTGGACCTATTTAGTTCTTTGGGACAATTCCAATCTTTGTTGTCAGCAGTCCAGTCCATGAGAAAAACACCAAACATGAATCAACAGCAGCAGTCAGTTCACTTGGCAAACAACAAATACAGAATCAGTATCAGTAAATCAGTAGCAGCAACTTAGTCCATTAGAGACCATGAGGTTCCACTGATCAGCACAAGTACATGGAAGAGGCAAGAAGCATCTGGAATGTCACTAGAAGTCCTTTGGTGCATTTCTTTCTATGAAGTCAGGACAAGTGAAGATAAGCAAAGAAAGCAAGATGAACCAATGCAAGAGTGTTGTCAGTGAAGGCCAGCATCAGTGAAGTACAATGAAGACCAGCAAAGAGTTGCAAGGTGAACCAATGCAAGTACATTGTCTACTGTCTGTTGGGTTATATTTATACTCTTTCCAAACATCACATGTCCTCTCAGGCATCTGCTCCAACAAAAGGTCACATGCCCTTTCACCAGGCAGCTTCCAGAAAAACATTACATGTCTGCTTCAATAAAACATCTTCTCATAAGACAGTTTCCAGAAAAATATCACATGACAAACTGAATCGCCAATGAAACCACGAATTCCCACTTTATGCAGCATGAGAGTTGACTTTCTGAAAGTAACCCTAACCCCACCCCTCTCTTTCTCTGTATGTATGTAGTTGCTGTTCTTCATATCAAAAAGGAGAGCTCAAGCTGGCTTTCTGACATATTTGACCAATACAATATATACAAAATGATAGTGTAGGATTTCTAGGCCAGGCCTTAAGAGCCTCACTTCCTTTCTCTTGAGACTCATTCTTGGATAAATGTTGCCATATTCTGAGATGCATAAGTCATTGGAAATTACTAAATTACTCTTGAAAGTGCCCCATGTGATAGCTAGTACCAGTATCAACCTTGGAAGTGAAACACTTTGGATATTCTGCTCCTGTTGAGCTCCAGATGCCTTCAGCCTCAGATGCTGTCACACAGAGTTGAAGATCCACCCAACTCAATTACGGAGAACCACAGAAGATGCTTAATATTGCTTCTATCATAAAGGGCACCTTCTTTCATTTCCTCAAGACCCTTGTAGACTTTGGTCCTACGTGTCAGAGTGGGTTATGTTAGAAATTATATAATATGTAGAGCAAACTGTGTTAATGATAACCTGAGTAGATATGGTGTAGTAGGAAGTATTTGGGTGTGGTCTGGCTAGCTCCTGGCCTCTGCCATGTTCCCGATCTAAGTTCCAACACTAAGGGCAGCAGGGGACCAGGCCCAGAGTGCTGGCCCTGGCTCCAGGAGATGTTAGCCCGGCTGCTGTCTCTGCCAGTCAGCTCTGTGGAGTCTATGGCTCTAAGCATGGCTCTTGGGCCAACTCTGCCACCCTCATAATGCTTGGCTCAACCCCAGACAATATCCGCCATGCTCACGGTACCCGGTAGAATGAAGACTCTTAATGCTTAAGATTATTCAATGGATTTATATATTAGCAAATACTCAATACACAAGATGCCCACACAATTAGAATTGTAAGCTTAGTTACCTAACCTTGATATGAATAACTGCTAGAGATATGAGGCTAACATCTCCTGCCATCTTTCCTCTCCTCCACCTTCATTTCCTTCTCCTTTTTTCCCTTCCTCCTCCCAACTCCTAGCTCCACCTACCTCTTCTACTGCCCAATCACAATGCTCCACTGCAAATACCATGGGCAGGAAAGGTTCCTGCAACAATATGGTGCCAGTAAAGTTATGGTAGATAAAAGTGGGAAGCTTTGAAAGTTGTCATCTGGTGAATGGTATCTTCTCAAATCCTCAGATGATGTTGGTTGTAGAAAACTTTTATGTAGAAGCCCTTATAGAGTTCTAAGGTAGCCTTGATCACTGTTTATGTAGGACTACAGCACTTTCAAGATCTAACCTGCATTTCTAAAGAACTAAGACTTTTTGAATAAAAGCCAACTACATATTTGTACCTTATATCAGTTTTATTGTTTAGCTTTTAAAACATTATGCTTTACTTTGTTTTCTAAAAGATAATGTGTTTGTCTAGTGATTTTTGGACAATGACTACACAATAGCCCATAAGAAATGTGGAGTAGGTTTGCGCTATTACATTTTCAGGTCATAAGGTGTTCTTTCCCTCAAATAATCACCCATTATGTTTTATTACTGATATCATATCATAATAGGTTCATTGAATTTAAGTTTATATCCTTATTAAACCCCAAGACTTAGTGTAGTAAGCCATCTTTATTAAAACATCAAGTTCAACAAATATTAAAAAATCAACAAATGTCCAGTGCTTCTCTTGAAAATGCACACCCACGGGTAACCTGGAGGGGGAAATCTCCCCAACATGACTATGAAAAATATTTTAAACTCCTGAAACAGGACTCTAAAATTAATAGAACTGAGAATGGAGAGTTATTTTAACTTCTATCCAGAGAAAACCACAGTACTCCTGACTAGAAATAAATGCCTTATCTCATTTATACTGGCTACAATCTATGAAGAACTAATGCATACCTATCATTCTATGAAGAAAGAAGTTGGCCCTATTTCAAGGAGTAGTGTCCTAGCAATGCTGTGAACTTTAATTACAGACTTTTAGTATGAAGAGAGCTTTATTATTGCATATGTGTATAATTTTTGTTTGTGAAATATTTGAGATTAGTTGGACCTGTCTACAATCCTACAATCTATCACTTTAAAAGCCAAAGCAGGAGAATTGCTATAGGTTTGAGGACAGTGTAGGCTACATTGTGAGTTCCAAGCTAGTTCTGGTCTATGAAATGAGTTTTTTATTATTATTATTTTTGTTCTGTTTTGCTTTTTTTGTTTTCTTTTTTGTTGTTGTTGTTTGTTTTCTTAACTGAAAAGATGGCTTGGTGTTAAGAGCACTGTCTTAGTTAGGGTATATTCAAACCATGACAGGCACTAATGGACTAGGGCTTTTGCAGAGAACCTGAGTTCAACTTCTGGAACCTACTTGGTAACTCACAACCATCCATAACTTCAGTTTTAGGCCTCTGTCACCCTCAGCTAACCTCCATAGACACTGTAAGCATGTGGGACATCGACATACATATTTACAAAACACCCATGTACATAAAAAACCACATCAAATCAGAACCAAAATTTTGTTCATCTTTTTAAACAGAGCATTTAAATATTCATAGTTTTAATTAGTTTTTCCTCCTCTTATCAAATTAAGGCTTACTCTTTCAATCTGAGAATCTGTGGTCTGTTTGTCAAATGCCTTATTTCTACCTTAATCTTAAGTTTTTCTTGTTACAAATTATTTGAAACCATTATGAAGCTCATCTTACTTATTCTTGAGCAGTTTAATTTTTTATAGATAAGAAAAGGTGTTAATAAATCTATCAGATTGTATAACATACTTAAAGGAAGAAGAGAAAGAAAGTTGTAATAAATTAAATCTATAAGGGTTTCCACTCTAAGAAGTTTTATGAATAAGAACAAGACTCAGAACACCTGTATGCTCTGCTCGGATTAACCTAGATAACATTATTTTTATCTTTACTATTTTCCTCTTTCAGATTTATATTTGTTTCCTAACAGATACATAAGACATAAAAATTGTATGTGTTTGGGCAGGGTTTTGAGTTCGAGCCAGCCTGTCTACGATGAGTTCCAGGACAGCAAGCTACAGGCAAACCCTGTCTCAAAAACAGAAAAAAAAAAAATATGGTTTTGAAAACCCCTTATTTCAATACACATCATCATTGCCTAATGTTTATTAAGTAAAAATCTTCTCAAACATACATTCCTCAGGTAACAATAGCTTAGATGTTTTAAAACTCACTTTAATAAGTGTTCTCAAATCCTTCAAATCCCCTTCTAGACCACTGTCCAAAGGTAGGGGAGAAAGTGTGGTAAATAGGACAAGGGGATATGGACCTCTTTAGAAGTAGTTCCTTGGGGTGATTCCAATCTCCATTTGTCAGAATAGTAACAATCCAGTTCAGTAGTGTCAGGATAGCAAATCAGCAGTGGTGGCACGATCCAACAGAAACCGCCAAGCCTCCACTAGGAGTGACCAGGACCAACTGGGGACACCAGGACAAGTTCTCTGCTGTGCCTTTCGAGACATGAAGTGTTGTAGATCAGTGAAAATGAAGACTCGAGGACAAAGTTGTAAAGCTAGCTATGCAAGTGCCCTGTCACTTTATTGAGCCCTATTTATACTGTCTCTAAACATCATACATGTGTCCTCCCATGGGTCTTGCCTCCGCAAGACTCACCATGTGAATCTGTATCACCTGACTTGTACAGAAACTTCCACTTTAAAAAGATTCAAAATTTCTTTCTTTTTTTTAGCTTTTTGAAAAACATGACAAATATTCATTTTCAGTAGTCTTATTCATCTACTGTGTAATTAGTATCAGAATGTCTTAGTCCCATGATAACTTAATAACCATTGATCATCTTTTCCATGCCTCCCCTTTATAGTTTCTCTCAGCTTCCTGTAACCAATTTACACTCAACTTCTAGAAGTTAACTCCTTAATGTTCTATATATGAGTAAGATCATGTACTTGTTAAACCTTTTAAAACGTATCCCAGTATATGTGTAATTCCACAATGGTTGCCACGAAATACAGGATTTCATCACATCAGTGGCCAAATAACCATCCCATCTTGTATAGTTACTGCTTTTTCTTTGCCCATTCATTGGCTGATAGAAACTTATGATGTTTCCATTATAATAAGGACTAGTGGATGGTAGGACATTCCTTCAACTTATTTCTTTTTCAGACTGCTTTTCTTTCCCTTTGTTTGTACCCAGTGGTAGGATTCCCAGATCATTTTTTCCGAGGAACATCCATATTATTTTCTATTATATTAACTTACATTTTCCAACAACAATGTTTCCTCCAAAGCTCTGCTCTTATTTATTTCTAGTCTTTTTGTTTATTTGTAGAGTCTTAGAGGTTCAGACACAATGGAACAAGGAAATGATAGTCTAAGCTGATGCACTGGGGACCCCAGACTCAACTTAGCATCCCAGTTCCTCAAGAGAGGGAGAGATTAAGGAAACCATACATATTCTGTGACCAATGTGTATACTGGAAGGAAACAGGTCACTGGCAGAATGAATGCCCAATTGAAGAAAAACAACAAAAAGGGCTACTAGATTTTTCTAAGTCATGCAAGGGGGAATTCCAGCCAGAACTTGTCTACAAGAATCTCATTAGCTAGACTGGGATGGACTCAGAAGAGGGAAGACCAGGCTACCTGAAATTGGGCCACCAAAAGCTGATTGGTACAATGGAAGTTTGAGGCCAACCTATGACATTTTTGGTAGACACTGGTGTTGAATATTCTGTAGTAACTATGACAGTGTCTCCCCTGGCAACCTGAACCACCACCATAGTGTGAGCCACTGGAGATAAGACAGTCTGACCTTTTTGAAAGTCTCACTGATGCCAGCTGGGAGGCCATTTAATGACTTATGAGTTGGTTTTCCTACCAGAATGTCTGATGCTCCTCTTGGGCAGAGACTTGCTAATGAAGCTGTAGGCCCAAAAAACCCTTTACTCCCAGAGGAGCAACAAGCTTCACCTTTGGTAACAAAGGACACTTTGATAATGGCAGTGATTATCATTATCCAGAGAAGAGGAATGTATTCTCCAGATGAAAAGCAAACTAATCTAACACCTTTGCTAAGAGTTTCCCACTGTCTGAGCTGAAAAGGGTCCATGGCTTGGCTGGAAATCATGCACCTAGTATGGTGGATCTGAAACCAGCGCTGTTCCTGTGTAACAGAGACAATATCTAGTGCCCTGAGAAGCGTACTTGAGAATTAAGGACAATATTCAGTGGCTGCAAGGTATAGATTCTGGTAGAGTGTCAATCCTTGTAGAACACTCCTTTTTCCCAGGTCAAGGTGTTTAGGGGAAGCGACTATCAACTAGTCCAGGATCTCTGTGCTGCTGTAGTTACCAACTGTGGTCCTGAATCCTTATATTCTCTCAAGTCTTCTGCCTGCACAAGTGAGCTGCTTTACCTGCCTTGGTCTTAAGGATGCCCTCCTCTGCCTCTGACTGTCTTTAAGCCAGTCTCTATTTGCCTTCTAATGGATGTACCCACACACAGGGAAGGAAATCACAGTTAACCTGGTTCAGGCTTCTACAGGTTACTAAAAATGTGCTTGATTTATTTGATGAGGCATTGGTTAATGATCTTTTGACCTTTCCTGGAGAGACCTTAGATTGCATCCTTCTAGGGAGACCTACCTCTGACGGTTGTCAGAATGGGACAAAGCCTTGCTGGCTCTACTCTTCACCACAGGCTATAAAGGTGTCCTGGAAGAAGGCTCAAATTTGCAGACAGCAAGTCAACTACCATGGTTTTGTCATCTCAAAAGGACACTGAGCATTTGGACATGAGAGGAAACAAGCCATCTGTGCAATACCCTGGCCAAACACCAAAAAAGAAGTCCAAGAATTTCTTGGGGCTGCAGGATTTGCATAATTTTTCAAGAATAGGTAAGCCACTATATGAATCAACAGCAGGGCCAGCAAAGACTCCCCTGAATGAGAGCCCTGAACAAGAAAAAGTCTCCAGAGAATAAAGATGCTATTAACTAGTGCCCTGGTGCTAGGGTTGCTTGGTGTCAGCCAAGGCTTTGACCTTTATTTGTGAAAAGCAGTGAGTTGCATTGAGAGTCCTTATTCAGGCAATAGGATCCTGTCAGAGACTTGTAGCATATGTGTTTAAAATGCGACATCCAGAAGCAGCTGGATGGGCACCATGCCTCTGGGTGACCTGGCAGCCACAGTGACTTGATCAGAGAAGCAGATAAGCCTTCACTTGAAAAAAATGTGTGCCATGTTGTTGCCATACTCCTGAATAGCCAAGGACATAGATGGCTGACTGGTATTAGGACGACACACTATCTAGTACTATGAAAACCCACAGTTTGTGAGACTATGTGTGGTGAATCCAGCCTGCTGAAGTAGGACTCATGACTGTGAAGATACTATAGATGAGGTATATTCAAGCAGACTAGACCCAGCAGACATGCCTCTCCAAAATGCTGAGTTAGAACTATCCACAGATGGAACCAGCTTTGTTCAGGAAGCAAAACAAAAGTCCAGATATGCAATAGCCACTTGAGATTTGGAGGTAGCAAAGGCCCTGCCACAAAGTTGGTCAGCAACATAGTCAGAGCTCTGGATGCTCAGCCAATTATTAAAACATGCCGAGGGAAGCCCAGTCAATATTACACAGAATCAGTATGCCTTTGCCACATTTTATGTCCCTGGATCCATGTATAGGAAAAGGGGGCTACTTACAGTAGGGAGAAAAAATTAAGAACGAAACCTTCTAATTGCTAGAGACAGTCTAGAAGCCATTCCAGGTAGCAGAGATACATTGAAAAGGACAGAAGAAAAGACTTGGTTTGTAATAGAAACTGGTTGACTGATCAGGAAGCAAGAGAAGCTGCCGATACGACAGTTTCCACTGAGAGCTCTGAACTGGTTTCTAAAATTTTGTGGGCACCAGAATTACCCTTTTCCCCAGTACACCCAGGAGGGAGATGAATGGATCATATATGAAGATCGAATTAAGGAAAAGTAGAGCTGGTAGACTTGGGCACATCAATTTCTAATGTGATATTGGTTTATCTGATGGCCTAGCATCATAAACTAATATATCTGAGAAAGATTGCAATGGAAAATTTGCCAAACTTTATACCTAAGCTTTTGTGATCCTCCCTTCTCCCTAGGGCTCTTGGCCACCAGCCCAGAGGACGAAGGGAACAGAAAGCCCCGAATATGACAGAAATGACAGACTACCCAGATCAAACCTTCAGAGAGGCAGCTCAACTTTATTTGGGGTGAATCAGGGGCTGTATACTTTTTGGAAAGGGAGCAGAGGTTTCCAGGATGAGTATGTACCATCATCTGGAGTTTAGGGTACTAGGAGTACCTCATTTGCATGAAGAGGCATTCTAAGAACCCAGGTGCTTGCTGGACAGATCTTTTATCAGGAGAAAGGAAGCTGAACCTGTAATCTCACCAAGGCTACAGGACATTTCTCAGAGAAAGGATGTAGGGCTCTGGCTTCCCAGATCAGGCAGAGAAAAGGAAAGCCCTGCTAAGAAAAGAGAGTTGTTCAGACTGTGACCTTAAATAGCAGGATGCAACAAGCTTTCTAAGTATGTGCTCAAGAAGTGCTTGGTGTGTAACATGTGCATCAAACAGTGCCAACCAAGGACCCTAGCTGAATCCTGGGGTTCAGACAACAGAATCTTCTTCCTGGTTTTCATCTCTAATAACTCTACTTCTACACACTAAGCCAAGTGCTAGGAGGTTGACAAGGTTTTTTAAGGTGTACTGGACGAGAGAAATAAAGGCCAAATAATCTTAAGTTATCTGCACCAGACCTGCCCAATCTGTTAGAATAAAGACAATCAGACTACTAGCATATACCTAGGCCTAAACCAATGCAAACTTATGAGCTAGACACCCCCTGGTACCAGGTTCTGAATGCTACTCACCATCCTCTTAATGATATAATCCCTACCTCGAAAGAGATTTCTAGTTATGTATATCTCTAGGATGCCCTTGGTCATTAACGACACCAGTGCCATTATAGGGCATAACTACAGTGGACATATCACCAGATCCTGCTACAGCAAGGCTTAGTATAAAGAAATGAGTTATCTCAGAAAACTCCAGCATGCATTACAAAAAAGATGCCATCTAGGTCAAGAGAATCAATGTGATTCTGGTAATCAATGTGATTGAATCCATTAAAGTCCATGGCCTGTGCATCCCTATCTTTGACTTCTTTTCATTTGTGGGAAAGGCTTATATTTATGCTTACCAGTAGATTAAACAGGAACCTGTACATTGACCTTACACCTTAAATGGACATAGTTACAAATAAACATAAAGGACTTTTACCTTTGTGTGCTCATGTCTGACCAAAGAGGGTCATCCAAATTATACCTTTATTGATTGAACTAGTGATCACTGCTAGAGTAGGTGATGGTACTAGAAGAATTGTCTCATCCAACAATTATCATTAAGTGTCCTAAGGCCCAAGAGAAGATAGAGAAAGAGCTTCAAAATCAATTATGGTCTTGTAAGAAACACTGGACTGCTTGGCTGAAATGGTCTTACAAAATCGAAGAGATGCCAATTTGTAAACTACCGAGAAGGTGGCGTTTGTCTCTTTTTTGAATGAGAATTTTTTTTTTTTATTTTTAATTTTTTTTCAGCAAATCAAAAAAATTTAAAAAGCATTCAAACAGAATAAAATGAAAAGAAACAAACAAGCAAAATACCAAGGGTCAGATATCCTTATACAAGGGATTTATAGGGCCTTACAGTGACAATCAATATCTTTTCGCAGTTAGGTTAAAAAATATTCAGAACACAATACAGCTCTTCACAAAGCAAATAATATTGAATAGTGAAATCGAGTGTAACCAACAAGATAATCATATAAATTATGTCCAGTATCCCATCTGATTTTCATAAAACAATTTTCAATGACGTAGTTCAAACTGAATACAGAGCTATAAACTTAAATAATATTCATGAATAAACAACAGACTGTTTTTTTTAGAAGACTGTTACCAAACAGGTGCATTGTATTTATGGAGTAGGCCCACTCCAGATGTTGAGGACTACATGAAAACTCAACTGCACATTTACAACTACGTGTCAGGGAGCTAGGTTCAGCAGAGAGTTAATATTGTCTGTAGAACTAGGTATGCTCCAATGGTTTGGGATGTCAGTCTCTGAAGCTCCAATGGGTTTTGAGAAATATTTTTATGCAAATAAAATATTAGGAATAGTCAGAGAGAAGGCTCAATAGCTCAAAGTCAAGACAAGATTAGCGATTCTTGGAATTATTGCTATAACATTTGAAGGTGGTTTCTTCCATTCACTGCGTCCTTCTATTCATACTATTCAATAGTTGTTTCATCATGTATCCTTAATCTTTCTATCCAGTTTGTTTGGTCCTGAGACTATACATGTGCCCAAACATGCCTGACTAAGTTGATATCCATGGTAAGATTTCTGGGTTTCCTATAAGCTCCAACTGCTAGAGTTTGGAGAGATGGCAGTACATTTTCAAAATTATATTAGGTGTCTTTAGTAAATCCATGACTGGATTTGATGAGTTTTATTGTAAGCCAATGGGAGAGAGACCAGAAAAGTATGACATTAGGAAAGCCAATGCATGTAGAGGTAGGGGGCCTTTCCCTCTGATCAGTGGATCATAGCATGTTAAGGGAGAGATAGGCAGGAAAAACAGATAAGAGGCATAGTACCATGGCTGCCCACTTTGGGCTGTGTCTCCCATGTGAGTCTTTCATTAATTCTGCCTCCCTTTCCTTTCCGAATCGCAGGGAGACTAAAGTCCAGGGCAATGCTTCAATAACAGTGGGAAGGATATCAGTGTAAAAGTAGTATAGTTTTGTGAGAAGAAGTTTGAGTTAGCCCTGGGTCCCAAAATGCCATCTTGGGGAAATCAATGGTCACTATTTTTCTTAGGAGCTAACACTTGACTTTAGTGGCCTCATGGTATTGAACGTGACCCTACTATACATACCATAGTGTAACTAGTCTTCCAGAAGACAGATGGTGGCCATGAAGAAACTAGGGAGTGAGTATTATAGGCCAATGGCCACACCAAGCACCAAGAAAAGATAATAAACCACAGTTTCATCAGAACATTGTTAGTAGAATGACAAGACATTTATGAACCTGGAATGCTGATGGCATTATAATAGAATCAGTAATTATTTAAGAGACCTGAGCAGATCCGACGTTCTTTCCTTAACATCTATCTTTATGGGCCATCACCACAGAAAGCTGAAAAATTGAAATTACCTCAAAGACACAGAGCCAGTTCCTAAGCATTTGATCTATAAGTCAGTAGCACTATCAAACGAAAGTGTGTTGCCTCCACCCTCTGGAAGAGTATGGTGGAGATTAGAGGGAAAGCTTCAGTTAGTCATAGAAACTGAGCAGGCTCAATTTCATCTGCTTGCCTGAAAGTACAGAGGACTTTTTATTCCGTTACATATCTTTGGCAGAAGGATGGTAGAGATCAGAATCGTGCCAGGCAGACTTTCTCATTGCATGGTCTCCGCTCTCCCGCTCTTGGGTTTGCTTCTGCTAATTTTGCAAGCCTGAAAATTGGACCGTTATGCCTGCTGCCCAGACTGTGTTATAAGACTCCTTGGAAAGTCCTATGTATATAGTTTGAGTTTCCTGACTAAGTTGTCTAAAGTACTCAGTTGGGTGTGAAATAGACTTGCTCCCAAACCATTTGAACTCAGAAGAATTAACTGTAATTGGTTTGGGAAATAAAATTTGTTTTCCTAGGAGCTGATGATTTTGAAAGAGGATCTTATTTCAGTTTATTGTTCTGGAGCAGATAGAGATGAACCATTAAACAGGTGTACAGTGTGGGATCTTTGTTTCTGACCATAGAACCCTAGACGTAGGATCTGGCTAATCTTCCAGGTTCCTAATCAGTCTCGTGGGGTTAATGATAACCGCTTACGTTTGGATGGGGCTTTGAAGTTCTCACAGTACGTTCATGAGCACTTATCATATTAGACAGTGCTGTTGGTAATGAATGATCTGTGACTCTACCTGCTGACCAAAAACACCCTGCCAATGAGATCCTGTCTCTTTCTAAGGATTTCCTTCTGAGGGTGATTTAGTTACTCAAAGCTCCTTAGAAATAAGATAAAACCGAATAAACGGGAGACTTTGACTTTCCTTAGTCTAGAAGTTCCAAGTTCATTGTGTTTGATTATAGAAGATAAACTTTAGATGACATTGACAACTGTTCCTTTGTGATATGAAAATAAAGGCAAATACCACAGTCTCAGTAAAGATCAAAACATCCCTAAGCACAGAAAAGAGGAAACGAGACAGCTAAGGTCACCTTTCAAGATTAAACAGTTAGGACAATGGATTCTGTTCACCTTTTCACGTTCCTTGTTTAGGGTTCTCTATAAGCCTGCAGACAACTGGGAAAGGATTTACTCAGATGGATGGTCTCTGTTTGCTAAAATTGGTGAGTGTTGGGAGGAGACATAGCAATCGAATCTATTTTTAGAATTAAATTAGCATATGGTTTTACAAACTCACATTTTCATCCATATAAAAGCCAGTGAGTGCTGTCATAAAAATATGGTCAGGATTTAACTGTCTCTCCGTGAGATCTAGCACTAAGCCAGAGGGATACCCTGTTCCTTAAACCTTAAACTCAGGGCTGCTGCCTCTGAAACTTGACTCTGTAATTTGGTAAGTGTTTTAAAAAATACAACTAAATGGCTACCACATGGTGGAAAATTAGCAATCTGGGACTGAGACTTTTGTGTGGCATTAAACCCACATATGGAAAAAATTAAATATCATCCTCAATGCCCTCCATGTGTTCAGTTGTATTAAATGAAATGCTTATAAAGTGTGACATTATTTAACTTTTATAGGGTTTGTCACATCTAGTAAAACTTATTATTGTTCTTTTGAAAAACTTCATACAGGTGCCTCTGAGCTCACGTCAGTCTGGATGCTCTATAATGTACATATAATTTGTTACTGGATATGGTACTAGGAAATCAACAGAATTCCAACCAGGATGACTTACGACGGCACCAGTCTCAGTAACTGCCAATAAGCAATAATATTTATAATAATACTTTCTTTTTTTATAGGGAAGATTTTATAAAACATGCAGGTAGAGTGTGGATCATAAATTGTTGGGGCGAAACTGGCCTCTTTGAAATAAATGACTCCAAGTATCTCATATTTCCCAAATTTAAATAGCAGACCACGTGACCCTCACGGTTTCCATCTGTGATCGTGGCTGTTGAGGAAATTCTATAATCAAATTTCTAACTCTAAAATTAATATAAATTCTCAGGAAATCTGTCAGCATGGTTTGTTTACATTGACATAGGAAGATAGCTTCTCCCACTTTTACTTGCTAGGGAATGAAGCATGCTTTTAGACCTGCGGCCCAAGGTGTTCCTTGGAGCCTAGGATATTATCTCTCTTTGTCTTAACAGGTATGGTTTGTAGTCTGCTGGCCTCAGTATTGCCTTCGATACCATGAGGATAGAGACTCCATTATAGACCCACCACCATCTGCATGCTGGGAAGTCTATTAGGTGATGTGTTTGTATCCTTTCTGAAGTGGAGACACTCTTGACACTCCAAAGCCCAGACTTTGGACAAACTCAGCAAAAACTGAAAATCTGAGGACATGTCTATTCTTATACATAACTGATATATCCAGAGTGTGATAATGTGGACTTACCTAATAGTTCTTGAGATTCTAAAGTGTGCTTGGCATAGAATTCAGTCCCTTGGTTGCGTGGGACACATTGCTGAGCCTGAGGTCATGGACGTTCTGTGTTAGGATATGCTGCCTCCATGGACTTCTCCTGTGACAGTGGGCAGGAGACTCGGCCTGGCTGAGATTTGATACCCACAGGTCTCAAATTCACCATAACATTTATGAAGTGCCCTTATATTATCTAAATTTAAACATTTAGATCTCAGTTCTGGAAGTGGTTTTTTTTTTTTTTTTTTTTTTTTTTTTTTTTTTAACTGTAGACAAAAGAATTTGCCCTGCTCTTAAGTGTGATAGATCAAATTTCCAGGCAGTTTAAAAGAGGTGTGTGGTTTCACACAGAGCATAGCAAAATTTACCAAATTCAATTCTTCCCGTAAAGACACAGCCAAAGTCTGCTTTATTACCACACACTGTGAAACAGCATCCTCAGGGCAAATGCTTCAGGTTTTGGCAGATTTTGCTTCAGGAGAACTTGCCAGGGTTAGCATTTCACCTTGGAAGAGCTGGGCAGAGGCAATGACTTGTCTACAGGAAAACAAATGATACCTTTGCAAGAAGCGTTTCGTGTATTTCCAGCACAGTTATCCCATCACCCCACGCCGCTGCATTCTGGGGATAATGCCGCTGTGGCCTACGTTATAGTATCTGTGGTTCTCGGGGCCTAGATTTTCTCACGGAGCCACAGACCTCCGGAGGCAGCTGGTGGATGATCAAAGGCTCAAAGGGCTGCTAAAAACGGGCTGTAAATGTTAATTTTTTTCAAGTACTGTTTTCGTCCCTTAGTTACCCATTTCATGCTGCACAGTAACGTTACTTGCGAACTGGCACAGTAGGGTGGGGTGAGAACACTCTGGAAGTTATGGAGTCTGTATTCCGTGGGGCTTCTTCTCAAAGCAGCGGCAAAACTGTCTGCATAGTTCAATTTCAACCCACAATCGTCTCTTTATTGTTACTGGCTGCAATATTTCTTCCTCTTCTGTCATCTCATGAGGAATGACGGTTAACTGCTCTCGTCTAGGTGTCTTAGAAGTTCCTACAATGTCACCAGGATTGGGAAGCAAACTTTTCCCTTTCTTTTCTCCAGCAGCGCAAGCTGTTATCTACAGCATATAAATATTGGTAGTCACTTTCTGCTGCTATTGACAACATCTGAACATTTACCCAGCAGCAGCCAAAAGTCAATGTTTTTTTTTTTTCCAAAGGGATTTGCAAAATACATGATTCCTTTGTTTATTTATATTTCTAGTGGAGAGTGCAGATGGGAGACTCTGGAGCCAGCTCCATTTGCTAATGAAATGTGCTGGTCCAACTGCCAGGAATAGGAGAGCCAGCCATCCAGTTTGGAGTGTTGCAGCTGGCCCTTGATAGCTTTGAGTCAGTGAAGGGGAAGTTAGAGGAGTTTGGTTAGATTGCAAGGGACTGGGGGCGACTTTCCCTGCAGTGAACATCGTGGCATGTTTGGCCTTGGCTTTCCTTTACCAGGGCAGACTGAATGCTGAGCAAGCGAGCTCTTGTGTTCACACAGTGGTCCTGGTAGCAGAGCTGCTTTCTGGCTGGCTCAGGTGCCCAAGGAACCCTTCCATGTCATCCGACTCCAGGGAGGCTGGAGAGGAGTACTGAGAACCCCATTTCATCCCTGGGGTAAGATTTCCCAGGGCCACTGACCATTGGTGACATTTGAGTGGAAGCAAAGTCAGAAACCACAAACCTACCCTTTCACTGGTAGTTTGAATACTAATTAGGAAATTAACAAAAATGGTAATATTAATTTAGAAAGCTATGAGACATTTAAGAAGCTAACCAGGACCTAATTATTTGAGATGCAAAATGTATATGTTTTTTGTGAATATATTGTATATAAATACATGCTATATACACATGTGTTATTTGAACTTAAACATGCACACATATTTTTCTTTGATATTAATTTTTTTATATCAGTCTAATGTCTTTTTTGTTTTTGTGGTGATGCTGTCAAATCTAGGACCTTGTGCACATCAGTGAAGTGTCATATGACTGAATTATATCCTAATCATCAAGGCCTTTTAAAAAATAGTTGACTTATAATCTTATTTATCTTTCCTACAGGAAGAACCACTCTAATGAACTATCCCTTACTTTCAAATGGAGTGAGAACTCAAAAAATACTTGCAGAGCCTTTCGAAGGCAGCTTCCTTACGGAGCTTCACATAATTTGATAACTATTTTAAAAATGTGACTCAACCCTATTGAGTTGTTTTAAAACAACCATTTGGAGCTTTAAAAATAGGAACAATAACTCTCTTTTTGCACTCCTCACTGATTTCAATAATAGTTCCTTAATTTAGACAATTACAATCCGATCTAGCATCAATAGGCTTGGGTACGAAGCCGATGAATTTTTGGTCCCGTAACAGCACCTGGGATGGGAGGAGAAGGGGGAAGGCATACTAGAGTGTTCTGTACCCAAAAATGGATTTGGATAGCAGTGGTGAGATCCAGGGACTGGATTAAACAAAAGTCCGTTCAGAGAGCTTGTGTGTATTTAAGTGGAGGAGACTGGTTTCTATTGTGTGTGTCTTTGCTATAGAGTCACAACTTAGAAAGTGTTGAGCCAAAGGGGGTTGTAGGATCTGTGTGCTGTGATGTCTGATTCTTCTGTGACTCCTGGACCAACAAGAGTCTGTCCTAGGCCGCACTGGAAAGGCTTCTAATTATATTTACTCAGAGCAGTAGGCCTTGATACACAAGCTGGGTGTTCGTTTGTTTGTTTTTCTCTGACTAGCATAGTGTGGCCCGTTAGAAGAACACTAGGGTGTGGCTGAGCCAAGGCCAATATTTATCCTCCTCTCCCTTATTGAGATGGGAGACATACTATACCTTTGCCTTTCTTTAAGTGAACAGAAAAGGAGACATGACAGCCATATTAAAAAAGAGATTGCAGTTTCAGGACAGAGCTGGCCTACATCTGGATTTGGTAAAACTTGCTCTTTGTGCCCAACTTTACAACTGAGCTAGCTGAAGTACTACAGGGTCATGACTTGCCTAGGGTCAGTCAATAGCTAGTTGCCATATGATCTCCAACCCTCGTAACTTTAAGCCCTATATTTTAACTATTAAGCCACGTGGCTACAGAATATGCCAGAAAGCATCCCAGATGTACACTGGGAATAGTCCTTCTGTGACCCAGCTGACATCCAGCCCCCTTAGGACTCGGCGTTTATTAAATGTTCTCTTACAGTGTAAGCGCATTAACCCGGGTGTTATGAGGATTTCCCTGCATGACAATGTTATAAGATTTTCTTACGAGGTCACGTCCTCGGAAGGTAGGGATTTAAAAGCTGCCACAACAGGCAGCGAAGCAAGCAACATGTGGCTTTGCTTCCAGTCTGTCATTTTAAGTACTGGAGAATTTATATGAATACAATTTCGGATACAGCTGATGTAGTTCTTTTGTTAGTTCATATGGGTTGGTTTCACCTTGAAAACATCTCTGGATACCCAGCATGTACTTTATTCCTGAATGGTGTATTAACTCCCACTATTTCTGACTTCTAGTCATGAGGATTTCAAAACCAATTGCGTATAGCAGCTAGGCTTAGCAGCCAGGCTTAGCAGTCAGGCTATTCACTTTCAATGGTGGATCCCCGAGAAGGCCAGCATTTTCTATTTGTGTGTGTGTGTGTGTGTGTGTGTGTGTGTGATATTTATCCTATCAACTATTACCAGCCCTGATAGAAACCATTCCTACTTAAAGAATAGACAACATCCTAAGCTACTTCTTCCTTCCTAAAGAAAGTGTTCAGATCACTAAGGTAAACCATGTCAAGTCAAAATATGTTGGTTGATGGAGCGCATTTTACCTCAAACTATGACTAAAGCCAGTATTTCACTCCTGTTGAGGTTAGTTTATGACACTGACTTTACATTCCAATGATGTGACTCAATTCAAGGCATTTCTTTAGACATATCATGGAACATTATGGATGTTGTCCTGTTTTTAAAATGAATGAACCCAACACCTAATTTGTTAATTTTTTTCAATGAAGTTTATGAGTTCTCCTTTTTTTCTCAAATAAAGCTTACAAACTTCCTGAGCCTTTTTTTCCCTGGGAGCAGCTTTACTCCCCAGACCCTCCAACCACCCTCCACCCCTACCCCTTGCAAATGATCCTATGAAACATATTTGACTGCGTTTGTTTAACAAAGGGCTGCAGCCTAAACCAAACTTCCCTCCACGCTTTGTTTTCCACACGTGTTTGCTAAGTCTGTGTAATTTGGTACTTTGCCCCTCTGAACCCACTGTTAGTGCTGTGTAATCACTGAGCAGCTGCTGAGGTCCTAGCTGTTATGCAAAGGCAAGCAAGACCATGAGGAATTCAGGAAGCCAGGCAACAGGCTAGAACGGGCCACATGGACCAGAAACTTCAGAACTGGGCACCTCCAACATGGGCTTGCCTGTTCCCAAAGTAGTTCTGAGCAAATCAGGATGCCAGAGACAATTGCCCTTTCCAAATAGGATTTCTTGTGGTGGTGTTTGGGAAAAACTCCACAGCTTCCAGCTGCTACTTCAGTCTGGGATTTGGGACCCATTTCAGCGTCTGCATCTGTCTTGTTCTGGAAAGTTATAGCACATACTGGCATGATAGGGATCAGGTAAGTTTTGTAGAAGTAGTTTGAGCTAGACCAATTTTATGACATCACACTCAATTGTCCTTCATCCTTACAAAAAAAAAAAAAAAAAAAAAAAACCTGATTGTATATGAAGCATAGGGTTTAGAGGAAACAACATCAACTATCTTTTGAAAAAGATGTATTTTTAAGTGTCTCTGTGTGTATGTTAAATGAAAATGGAGGCCAGAAGGAGGCATTGGATTCTCTGGAACTGCAATTATAGGCAGATATGGGTGTTAGAACTAAACCTAGGTCCCCTGCAATAGCAGGAAGTACTTCTAACCACTGACCATCTTTCAAGACCCTTAAGTGTCTTTTTATATATTGTGTAATATAAGTCTCTAAATGCTGAGTGCAAATTAAACAGAGCAACTCATCTGTTAGCAATATTTCATTAAACACTGCACCAAAATGTACAACGTAAGATTCCTATCTCAATCAACCTTACATTTTTAATAGTAATAACTTATGTAATAAAAGAGCTAGATATGGTGCCATTCACCTGTAATCTTGAGTTTGGTAGACTGAGCCAGGACAGTTGAGAGGCCAAGGCTTAGATTATGTAGCATTATATTAAGATACAGTCTTGAAAAAAGGACTAGTAAGAAATAGCGAAGAACACTTTGAAGTATTAGTCCAAGTTAGTCCTCCAACTATGTTTACTGAATTAAAGGATGGCCATGGAATTGAGAAGAACTTCTTTGGAGAGCCTTGAAAACAAAGTGTCACATGGGCCTTTCCTTACTATGGAAATATTTATTTATTGTGGAAGCATGAGAGTATGTTGGAAAACATAAAGTGAGAGATGATACTATCATGGCTACCATTTTTTTTCAGGCAATATACAACTTGTAGTGATTCTACTTACAGTATTTTTGAGTATCTAATAGTAAGAAAGCAAGATGCCTTCGATGGAATTGGGAGTTTGGATTTTAATGACTTCCCAGGCTAGTGATATTTAGCATGATTCTCTCCCACAATGTGACAATGAAAAACTGCAGCTTCCAGTCAGCCTAAGATCATGAGGGTCAGCGACTCGTATATTACAGGGCACTGTGTTGCCAAAGTATCGGGTCTGGTAGGTTAGGCTTATTAAATATATTTTGTTCTCATGATACTTTCAGTTCTCAGAGTTTTTGAGAAGTAATTTTATTAGTTCCCTTGTACATGTGTGCATTAAAAGGAAAAGGTTGAAGAAATATTTATATTGACTTATCTATTATTATGTATCTATAACTATAAACTGTAATGGATTTTAAACCTCTTTTAACAATTGAATGTATTACGAGCATTTTCCTCTGTGAATGAAGTTTTGCAGGCATGATTTTTAATGGGTCACAATGTAACAGATTATATGAGTATGCATGGTCTAATATTTTAATCTTGAACCTTAAGGTTATTTTGAAATTCTAAAAAGTACAAATTGCTTCCAATTGAGTATCTGTATATGTACACGGCATATGCTTTTGCTTAGTACTAGGGTAAGGTCAGGAAGAACAAACTCTGAAGTCACTGAGCCAAAAGAGATTATTTTTGAAGGGTCATAATTTCCCACCACAATTTTTAAATTAGCAGTGGATGAGAATAATTGCATCCTACATCTTTTAAAATTGGTTACCAGAGTTTAAAATGACTGCTTTGGGGGAAAAAAAAACCTTTAAGGCAGAAACTGTATTCAGATCATGGAAATGTTAATATCTGTATTCTAAGACAGTTTATGTAGTCTAAAATTTCTCATTTAAAATCTGGAAATGTTCAGTTAGGTTTACCAAGTATTTTCCACTTTATTAGTTAAAGTTGTGGTCACACAAACTTGTCACTGCGTGTCTTAGTTAGGGTTTTCATTGATGTGAAGACACCACTACCTTGGGAACTCTTATAAAAGGAAACATTTCACTGGGACTGGCTTACAGTTTCAGAGGGTTAGTCCATTGTCATCATGTTGAGAAGCATGGTGGTATGCAGGCAGACATGGTGCTGGAGAAGGAGCTGAGAGATCTACATCTTAATCTGAAGGCAGCAGAAGGGGACTGTGTACCACACTGGGCATAGCTTGAGCTTAGGAATAGGAAACCTCACAGTCTGCCCCAACAGAGACATAGTTCCTCGAACGAGGCCACACCAACTTTAACAGGGCACCTATTAGTGTCACTCCTTATGAGCCAAGCATTCAAACACATGAGTCTATGAGGGCTATTCAAACCACCACACTGAGATATCAAGACTAGCTTTGAAAGTCAAAGATGATGTGGGCTGATGTAAGAAAGTGAAAAACTCACAGTTGCAATAGTTATTGGGGTGAATTGTTTAGTTTTTGTTTGAAGCTTTCTAGGGATTGGTACCACAGTCTTACTAGGTAATATTAGAGCTCGATTCTGTAGATCAGGTTTGGACAGCTAACCTATGTTTTTGTCCTTGAGGGCCATCCAGACTTACCAGCACATGTACCACATAATTGTCTCATATTTCCTGTAATTTGTGTGTGGCACATATTATCTTCATTCTATATTTTAAAATTTGCAGTGAAGTAGGCATACTCTTGAAAGAATTCAACAAAATATTGTCTCTGGCCATAAGTTGGTATCAAACTACCTAATTGTGGTTTCATACATACTATGGTAGACTAATTGTGTTGTGACTACTTAGAAAGAGGAACATGTTCTTAAGGGGTGTCTTTCTTTACCATGGCATTCCCTGCAATACAAACTTGCAACATAGACATTGTAATGCAAACATAGCTTCCTAGTATGTTTGAACCTCATGGCTTTCCTCAGGACCCACTTCCTTCAGTTAAGTTTTATTTCTGAAAGTTTCGACAACCTCTCAAAATAGTGTCACTAGCCGGTGGTGGGGGCAACTGTTCAAACCTATGGGTGGCTGGGTTTCATGGGTGTCAGGTTCTCTAGAGGAAAGGTACCAAGGGGATAAATAAATGAATGAATATATGGAGAGAGAGAAAGAGAGAGAATCGAATGAGCGAGAGAGGGTGGGTAGAGTGAGGAAGAAAGAGAGAGAGAGAGAGAAAGGGAGAGAGAGAGAGAATCTGGAGCTCCGCTCTTGAGGCTGGGTGTCTCAACAGTTAGAGTAGTCCCAGAATAGCTGTCTAGCTGTCTCTCACTGTGGGGGACAACCCCTAGTTACTCATTCCACAATCACAATCTGGGGTACCTCAGTTGTCTTAGTTTGGCAGGGAGCCTGGAAAGTTCCTTGAGAGCAGCTGGTCCCTATTTCAGGATGAAAGCTTGAAAACGTTGGTTCTGATAGGAGTGAAGGAGCTAGCTGCCTTAACAACAGGACAAATCAGCTCAAGCAGCAAGGGGGATGGCCAACTGAGCAAAAGGGGAGACAATAAATTGTCCCTTTTGGAGGAGCTGGGTTGCTACCTGAAGGTGCTGTCCACATATGGGGTGGGCATTGCCATGTCAAACGAGGGCAATAGGGGGATTTCTTCAGGTGAGGCTGCTACTCAGGTGACTGTAATTTGTGACAAGTTGACATTAATGAACAATCGTCATACCATAGTAGTCATGAATTGTGTTTATAAACTTTGTGTTTATTGAATGAAAGTTATCTTTTAAAATTTTGAATAATCCTGTAGGTGGATATAAAACTATATTATTCTCTCGTTCTTTCCTCTTCTCTCCACTTATTCCCTCTCTTCTTCCGCTCCCCCTTTTCCTTTTTTTTATTTCTGAGTCAAGGTCTTATTACACATCTTAGCCTGGGTTTTCCTTCTTGATCCTCCTGCTTCAGTCTCCCCAGGGTTGGCACGACAGCATACATCACTGTGCTTGGCTTTTTGTTCTTCGGCACAGAGTCTGTCTGTCTGTCTGTCTGTCTGTCTGCCTGTCTATTTATTGTACTTGAACTGAGGCCTTGCTAAACTGGGCAAGCACTCCACCACTGAGATGCACTTCAACTTTGTATTTTCTCAACTCAAAGGATAAAGAGGTTAAATGTCTCAGCAACAGATACTCAGTTCATCATCTGCAACTGATGTCTGTACTTTTGATTATAAATTTTATGCTCTTAAAAGAACATAATTTTATACCTCATAATTTTTATCTCATAATTTTATACAGTATACAAGGTCCATTGTTTCTGAATTCGTGCTTATTGGTTTTATATGATGCTTTGAGGCAAGTGTTTGAGTCTTTTAAACAAATTATGTGTTTGTGTGTGGGATGTGTATGTAAGTACATGTATGATGTAGTGTGTATGTGATGTGATTATGTGTGATGTGAAAGAGTATGAGGTATGTGTGATGTGAGTGTTTGTGTGTGATGTGTGTATGTGATATAAGTGTGTATATGTGTATGATGTGAGCATGTGAGTGTGTATGTGTATGTGTAGGGGGAGAAAAGAGAGAGAAAGAGAGAGAGAGAGAGAGAGAGAGAGAGAGAGAGAGAGAGAGAGAGAGAGAGAGAGAGGGTGAGTGTATGACTGCACATGTGGAAGTCAGAGAACAGATTTGTGAAGTCATTTCTTTTGCCAGCTTTCCATGGGTCTGGGGATTGAACTCAGTGTGACAGGCTTGCGTAAGCACCTTTACTTATAGAATCACCTCAGTACCTGCTAAGGGTCTTGTGAGTCTCTTCTAGTACAAGGGCTGAGCTAAAATAGCCTGTTGCCTTGACTCAGAACTTTCTAAAAGGAAGGAGGCTGCACTGTGCACATGTCCTCATGGCCCAAATTTCTTCTCATGTTGCGAAGACAGTTTTGTCAGCAGGAGAGAAAAATGTCCAGATCTTTCTTAGTGAATATGATCAGGTTACCATACTTACCAGAGCAGGGAACCCAGACTCCAGAAACTAATGACTGGCAATTGGTGAGTGTTTGGTGATCCTAAAGGCCTCTTCTCTGTCGATAAGGAGGAGTAGATCAAGTTGGAAAGATCAAAGATGACCCCATTTGTATCTGGTTTGTATTAATTTATAACTACTTACTGTGTGACTATAAATGTTGATGTCTCCAGGATGGAAGAAATAATATAGGCTTAGAGGCCTGCTCTAGCATCTGTCCCTGGAGATGAGAGCTCCACTGAAAGATAAAGGTCACAACGGAAGTGAAGTGCCAAGACTTTCATTAGTTCATAAATCAGAAATTTATTTGACCCCAACTCCTCCTGCTGGCACCCAAGGGTGCTGTAAAACTGATTCTAATCAAAACAGAATAATGAAATATAATGTAAAAAAAGGATAGGTGTGTAGGTTAGCTTTCAAAACACAGAGGTATTTTGTTATTTTAAGAACAGTATTCTCTCTCCGACAAGTTTCTTCCACAATTGAATACAATCTGTAAGGTATATTTTTTCATAAGTACCAGAGTGAGACACATAACAGTTACATAAGTAGAATGGAAATGGGTCTCAGACAGTTTCCAGGGTGGAAGCAGTGTAGGATGGAACGCGTATAAACTTTCTCAAATATCAACCTACATTCATTCCTATGGAGACAGACTAGTTAAACTCAACTTATTTATTCCTATAATGAGCAGATACTGAGTGTCAACCATGTTTCAACAACGTTGTTATGTCTTATGCCTTCCATCGGGAAGCAAAAGTAATTGTGGACTGAAAGGTAAAAGCCTCTTAAATTGCATTTGAATATTTGAACAATACTATGTTCTCAAGCTCATTGCCTGCACTCAAATTTTCAGTCTAGCTTCTTTTTGGAGATTTCTTTTTACATTTGCTTATTTAGCATGTGTGTGTGTGTGTGTGTGTGTGTGTGTGTGTGTGTGTACATGTATGTGCATGTGTGCTCAAAGGTTCTTGTGTGGAGGTCAGAGGACAACATTTGGGTCAGTTCTCTCTTTTTACCATTAGGTTCTACCTGGTTGTCAATAGTAAGTTTTCTTATCCACTGAGCCACCTTGCCGCTCCAATTTGGAAATTTAATTAACGTTAATAATTGCAAAGAAGTTAGAGATGAAGATCTGTTTCTCAGTTGTTGCCCATGTTATTATCTTATGTAACTGAGGAGCCTTTCTTTATGCATCCTAGTGACTATAAAGTACCTCGTAGATGCCAAGTTTGTTGGCTTTCATTTATGTGTGCTGAGGATTGCCTTGTGAATGCCAGGCAAGGGCTCCACCACTGAACTACACCCACAGACACACTTTCTTTTGCTATTGAAAAATTAATCCCATTTTAGAAGCTTGGCCGGGCAGTGGTGACTCACCTGTTTAATCCCAGCCCTCAGGAGGCAGGCAGATCTCTGAGTTTGAGGCCAGCATGGTCTATAGAGTGAGTTCTAGGCAAGAGAACCCCTGTCTGGAAAAACCAACCAACCAAAACCAACCAACCAACCAACAACCAACCAACCACAACCAACCAACCAACACCACAACCAACAAAAAGTATTGTATTAAAACACACATGCATGCAAAGGGTATGCATGTGTGTGTGTGTGTTGTGTGTGTGTATACGTCTATGTATATGTGTATGTGTATGTGCATGTATAGGATGCTAGAATCAAAGATTGGGCATTTAATACAGAGGTAACCACTTTGCTTCCTAGTACGATGACCAAGGCACAGGAGAGGCTAGGTCAGGTTCATTTCTGCATGATGTCTGATAACCAGAGTGAATGACTGCTCATTTGATATATCCCATCCCAAGTACTAAGTGCCACAAACTAAAAATAGCTAAGCTACTTTTTTTTTTTTAATCAGTTTACAAAAGTAGAGAAGCAAATGCAGTTTATCTTTTCTCACTAGAAGAACCATTCTTAAGTTAAAAATAGATCAGTTCCCAATGCTAGAGAAAATCCAACACAGGATATGCTAAGCAAAAAAGGCACTTAGTATTTTTATAGCCAGTGAAATAGTTAAAATAACCTAGAGAGAAGGGAGTGCAACGGCTCTTATTTCTGATAGTAAAAGTAGCAGGTGTATGCGACCGACACAGCTGATCTCCAGCTGTGACTGGTAGTCAATGACTGCAAAGGTTGATATAGCTCTTAGGACTTCTGTTCTAAGTGCTGGGGACTGAACCCAGCTAGATAACCCCTCTAAAAATCTGCCTTGCCCTGTGTATAGCATCTGTATAACCTGTCTGAAACGAGCTTTCTGGGATCTGTTTTTACCCCCCTGGAGCTCATATTATCAGAAAGTCTGCTTTTGAAAGAAGTCAGAGACCCAATAACCCACGGGTCAGGACAGTGTTCTACTACTGACTTAATACCACCAGCCCTGTCATTTGTTTGAAACTAGCTTTTTTTCTTTTGTGGGCTCCCCCGACCCCCATCCCAACACCAACACTTTGGGCCTCTCCTCTGATCTGAACTTTTCCCATTTTAACTTTTTAGATCATCAGTGCTGTTATTCCTCTCTTGTAGACAAGGAAACTGAAGCACAGAGATTACATAACTTGTTGGGGTTGGGGCCATAAAACTTTTGCTTATACTGGAAAGGAATGAATGGTCTCAGTCTGTAGCTTGGAGGAGAGTCCTTGCTCCACTGGGAAAGGGGAAAGGTACAGGCAGGGCAGAAAGTAAGTATCTCAAATTATCACCCATTGCATGAGGTCTGTCTGTTCAGGCCTGGCATATGATAGATGTATAATAAATGTTTTAAAAAATAAATAAATAAATGAAAGCTTTTCTCATATCACTTAATCTCTCTAATATCTGAGCTTTATATTATTATAATTAGATTCACTTTTTGATTTTAGGTTTTTCAAATTTTAAGATCATCTTTTGGTGGCCTACAATAGTTCTCAGAACAGGAAATACAAGAAAACCCCTTTAGCTTCACTTTTTAAAGCACTGTGCCCAGTCTGTCCAGTGTCACAGAGCTCTTTGTCATTGATAGAATTGATCAGTTTGAATGTTCATTTTTAATAGCTCTTTCTCCCTTGACGTATTGTGCACATGAGGCCCCTGGATACTACTCTTGAGTTTTGCTCAGTGATGGCAGGCACTCCAAAAGTCTACTTTGCCCTGTGTACAGCATCCATATATCCTGTCTGAAACAAGCTTTCTGGGATCTGTCTTTACCTTCCTGGAGCTTACGTATCAGAAAGTCTGCTTTTTGAGAGAAGTCAGAAAACGTACTGTTCCATCTCGGTGATGAGAGGCAGACCTCCCATTAAAAGAAAGCCTGAGTAGGTTGGCACATAAAAGGGAATTGCAGCTGGTTAGTTGAGGCCGCTGAAAAAAAGATGCAGCCCAAGAATGCTTTCTGGCTGCGGGCCCACAGCATTTTCAACCGATTGTGAAACAGAGAGATTTTCATCACATCGGAGACTTTGCTTTTTAGTATCGTGTTGTTCTGATAGAGCAAAACAAGTGAGATTACACAGGTTGGCCTTGCTATCACAGCTTACACTCTGCACATGATCAGAGCAAGAGAGCCTCCTGCTTGATGATACAATGAAAGTAAAGACTGAGAGCGAGGATTTAGAAATACTTCTCTTTTCAAGGATTTTCCTCCCCCCTTCCATACCAACCACCTAATTTTCTTTCCTTTTGTGCTATTCTGGATACACTGAAAGTGCTTTGGGTGGATGAAAACTGTAGAAAGTTGTTTATGTCTTGTCTTAATTGTTTGCCCAATAGCTTAACACACCATAGATGAGTTCTTATGCATCTGGGCAACCTGCTACTGCTGGTGTCCTCTGTGCCATGACTTAGCAACTGAGAACACTTTGATCTTGTCTGCCTAACAACTCCTTATTCTTGGCAGTACAAACTTTTCCTGGCTGCAGGCTGAAAGTGACATATGTCACAATTGTTCCCACTTTCCCTAACCAACGGGGACCAGAAAATCATCTTCCCCTTTACTTGGGTAATGGTAACTATTGGCAAGTACTAATAATAGCATGGTAAGATTTACCACACACCAACGCAATCCAAATGGTACAGAGCCCAACTGAACATATAAAGCCCTCAAGTTGGCAACCACCCAGGTAGACTCCCCAAAACAAAACACTTTCTCTTATAAAGTCCATTTCTTATTTCTGTGAAGCAGCTAAGGTTCTCTCAAAGAGCTGCTCTGCCTGTAGAATTTATTTTCCTCCTGTTCTACTTGTTGCAATGTAAGCTTGAGTCTGTAGGTAGAGTCTGGATTCCCAGCCCTTTGAACAGATACCTTCTTCAGTAGGCCAGACTTAATTTGCTTCGGCTCTGAACATACATTGTAACGACGGTGGAAGGCATTTGGAGCTGTCGTGTGCAGCTGGCTACACTTCGTTAGTTCATACTCTCTTGGATCTCTGGACTTGTCATGGTCCTTCTCCTTTTCCCTCAGAACACTCAGGGACCTGGCTATGTAGTGTCCAAAAGGAAATGTCAGTTTGAGGGATAACTGGGCAGATATTGGTATCTCATGACTCCAATATTCATTAATTCTATTCTAACAGTCTTCTAGGTTTTGTGTAATTCTTTTTCTGTCTGGTATCACATTCTTTCTCCCTAGACACCTTTCTTGAATATTTCTTGAAGCTGGTAATGAATTATTTCAGTTGTTATTTGTCTGATAAATGAGTCTTTAATTCTACTTTATCATTTTGGATTATAAACTTCAAACATACAATTTCACAGAAAGCAGAATACTGGTTTGACATTTTATTTCCTTCAGCGATTTTAAGATATTAGCCTTTGTTTTTAGTGTTGTATAATTCCTTATGAGAAATCTACTGTAAACTTTCTTTGGCCCTTTTTATAAATAATGAAGGATATAAAGAGTCTGTACTTTTATCATGTTGACAAGCCAAAAATTTAGTCTGTCACAGTTTCACAAAAACAAAAACAAAACAAAACAAAACAAAAAAACAAAACAAAACAAAACAAAACAACAACAAAAAAAACCTGGCAACAGACAAAGGCCTCCAAAGTCAGAAAAAATAACTACCTCTTATGGCCTGGTGAGTGAGAAAGCCTGGCAAATTTACTTCACTCCCTCCTCCTTCTAGCTCTTAGAAGGCTGATGTCGCTGCATCTACATGGATCATGTTGTAGGATGCTGGCCTTAAAGAATTTAGATTTTTATAACGAACAACATGTGTCAGCTCTTGCTGTCAAGACACTGTATCTTACAAGGCAAGCCCACTGTTTGCTCTGAAGAGAATTACTGTTTCTACCACTTGATGTCATCTCATGGCAAACATTTTTGAAAAGATATTGTAAAACGAGGGCAGCCAGTGCTTGACTTTGTAGACAGTTCTCTTGACAGGAACATGTTTTGTCTTTTCTCTTGTGTGTGTGTGTGTGTGTGTGTGTGTGTGTGTGTGTGTTTCTTTTTTGATTTGGCTGCCTTCAGGATTTCCCAATTGAAAAGAAAAATATTATCCTTTAGGTTGGCATACAAAGTTTTGCATTTCATTATGGTATCATCATGCATTTAATAGGTCATTGGACTCTGTTCCCATCCACAACTACCCACTCTCTTTCTCTTCTGCCTCCAGCTAGTTCTCTTCTTCTTAGGCCCCTTTGTCCTGCTTTCCAATTACACAACTTTTGTTTTGATAGTTCAACTGTGCACCACGTAGGTGTGTTTAGCTGTTGGAGTGTTTTCTGCTCAACTTGGATTTGAGTTTAGAAGTTTACCATGTTTTTTTGTGACATTCTTGGCTATTATTTTTTCAGCCATTTCTTTTGTCTTGTTCTTACGTGTGTTGTTCTTCTGATATTCCGATTACACATATGTTGGACCATAAGGTTTTATCTCACAGATACTGGATGTAATCTTTCCCTTTGTGTTTTATCCTAAGGAATTTCTTGTGACTGCATTAAGGTCACTGACTCCTTCCTGGATGTATTTAGTAGAATGAAGCAGCATCTAATGGTTTGGGTTTCATGTGTTGAATGATTGGTCCCTTTGACAGCAATGTTCAGAGATGGGAGCCAATAAAAGGTCATTGGATCATGAGGACTAAGATCTCATTAATGAGTTAATCTACTATGGTTGACATCACAATGAGCCACCCAAAGGTGAGGCCTAGCTGCAGAAATAGGTCTCTGAAGGATATGTCTTCGAAGGGACATCATTTCCTTGGATCCTTCCTGTGTTTCTGCTTCTCGCAGCCATAAGTGAGTAGTTTTCACTACTACAAACTCCCATGGTAGAGTCTGATGTTTGTCTCTTCCAGGCCAAGAAACCAGAAAACGAAGTGACCATGGACTCACATCTCTGAACTCAGGATCTGAATGCCCCTCCTTTAATTTGTTTACTCCAGGTATTTATCTCACAGTGATAAGAAGCTGACTCATAGTTCAGAATATACTCTTGATCTAGATTGCGTGTTTTCCACCTTTGGGATTTGAACTTGGTTATTTCTTACATCTTCGATCTCATGCTGATTACCTATCTGATCTAGCAAGTGGTCTATCTCTTCTGTAAGGACTTTAACATTTGATTCATAACAGTTTTAAATTCCCCATTAGATACTTCTGCATCATAGCTCAATCTTGTCAGACAGCTTGTCTCATTCTTGGGAGTGTGTTTTTTTCCCTCAGCTTTTTACATGTCTTGTAATTTTTTTTTTCTTTTTGCTTGAGAATCAGACACTTTGTAGAGGGGAGTAAAGACTGAGCTGGGAAGTTTTTATGCTTGGGAGTGAGTACCCTTTTCTTTTAGGCCTTTCTGTTCACCTAGTGAAGTGTTGGATTGGGTTTCAAATTGGTAGTTGCTATGGTTTACCCTCAGTGCTGACATTTCTTAAACTCCTCTAGCAATACCTGTGTGTAAGTGTGAGGTTTTCCAGGACTTTCCCTTAAAGTCTGCTCTACCCTCAGCCCTAGCTTTTCCTTTCCTGCCCCTTCTTAATGTCCCTTGTAACTCCTCTAGCAATCTTACCTTGTGACTTGTTAATTACATCAGAGCTTGTTGATTTGGTGGTGGTATATTTGAGGGAGACTTTCCTTCTGCTGTTCTGATTAAATCTATGATAGCAGAATATACAAGGACATTTTTATACATGTATGTGTTGTACTCTGAGCATGTTATTACCATCCTCCCCTGTTTATCATCCTCTTCTCTTCCCATTAGTGCCTTTCTGTTTCACTGGGCAGTTTGCTTCTACCGTCATGCCATAGATACATACAGGATTTCATATACTTCTATACAATATAAAAATCATTTGTCATGACTTCTTGAGAGAAAGCCTCTGTGTATCCTAGGTTGGCTTCAAACACATGATTTTCCGACCTCTGCCATTTAAGCTCTAGGTTTCTCAGTGTGGGCCAGAAACCCAGGTCAAGCTTCAGTGTTTGAGAAATGAGCTCTTCCTAAGTATCATTCCCCCTGCCTCCTGCCTGTGCTGTGTTTGATCCTAATATGTTTTTCCTGCCTCTGTCTTTTTATGTTCTCTTCTTCTGGATGGAAGGGGACTTCATCAGTACCCTAAGAATGATGTTTTATTTTTTTATTGCCTTTTGGTACTGCTAGTTCCACAGGGTGATTTGGTAGAAGCACCTGATGAACTTTCATGTTCCTCCTGCTGTGGCTGCTGCCATCTTCTTTTAGATCTGAAATGTGAGAATTCCCTATGCCCACTCTGGCATTTTCCTGATGATCATATGGTAGGATGTATGGAAACTGTACATTCCTCATCTTCATCTGCAAAGGTTCCTCAATGTAGTCCCACCAAGCATTGCTTGGCTTTGATTAATTGCCAATTTTTTTTTGTAGCTAAATTCTAATTTTTATCTAGAAGTACTAGCCCCAGCCAAGCATATGTCTTTGTCTCATTTCTTTTCACAGGCACCTACTCTCATGTATTCTTTAAAGTTTTGGTTATATCATCATTATTCTGAGAATGTGTTTGATATGTGTACATGTGAATGCATATGCCATGACATGCATGTGGAGGTCAAAGGATAATTTTGTAGAGTTGCTTCTTGCCTTCTGCCTTCATATGGGTTCTGGGAAAGGCATCCAGGTCATCAGGGTTTTGCAGTAATTGCCTTTACATCAGAGACATCTCAACTGCAGGGTTTTTAATGTTAGTAGTTAGGAGGGGACAGATCTTTTTTGGTCAGTCCTTTCTCCAAAGCTGGAGTATATATGATTTTGAATGAGTCTAGTAGGATATTTCTGACCTTTAGAGAAAGGCTTCCAAGTATTCTCGAAACATTCTCTATATATGTGTTCACGTATGTACCATGGATGGCTTCTATTCTAGTTCTGTCGAAATTGTGCCATTTGTCCTGACTGCAGCTGAATGTCTGTGTCACTTGTTTGCCTTCTGGGCTGAGGTATGGAATAGCAGCTGGAGGTTTATGTTTACTTTCCCTAGGGACTTGGCAGTGGAGCTTTGTGTTGGAATGTTGGCCATTTGTCATTTGAGTTCCCAAATAACTTCGTAGTGCAACCATCACCAACCTACCTCAGACATGACTAAGAAAGAAATACATTTATATTGTTTTAAGCTTTGAAGTTGTGGGGGTTAGGTTGTTGTCAAAGGGAAATGAAGTTTATAATGGCAAATATATTGAGGTAGTCTATGAAAGATCTGGGGAAATAAGATTGTATATAATCTTACTTTAGCCGAAGGGACTGACAGAAGTATCTATTTCTAGCTCAATAAAAAACAAAATATAAGTTATTGCTAGATAATACAAAATTGTAAGTAGATGGTAGTTAAAATCTATAAGGTATTCTATAGTTCTAACCAAGACTTTGGATTTTGTCAATGAATCTCAAGGAACCAGAAATGTATGGTTCCGTTGCTTCAGATTTTCTGTTTCCCTATTGGGTAGAGAGTTAGAGATCACTGTAAAGACCAGATTGAGATTTGCAGCTCCTGCCCTCAGAAACGTGTTTATTAAGTCGGCTGTTGTTGTTGTTGTTACAGAGATGGAAATTAATACTTGTTTGGTGAGTGTATTAAAATGACTCGTCCATTCTGCTTTCCATCCAGAGCTCTTAGTTCTGTTGCAGGTGTAAAGCTTGATAAGATCGATCATGAGAAAGGACAGGGGAAAAGGTAGCTTCCTTTCCCTGCTGAGTGCTCGCCACAAGTCTACTTTTCAGGCTTCTTATACTGTGAAGAAATGGTTCAGAATGTAAATATATTCTTATTTCTCAAGCTGGCACTACTGTGAAATTTTATATTTTAACGATCTTCTCTGAAAGTCCCCCAAAGGGGTCAGTGCCAATTTTATTAAACCAACCTCTTTTTGGTGCAGGAGATTTAGCTGGGGGTGGGTGGGTAATGTGCATAAGATTTGGTTTCCACTCAAGACTCAAATAAAACAAAACAAACAAAAGAAAATATAAAAGAACTTTTTCCCCCACATACAAACACACACATACACACACACAAACACACGAACAGATACAGACACACACACACACACACACACACACACACACACACACACACACACACATTGAGACAAGACCTTGTGCAGGTAAGGATAGCCTCAAACTCTGTAAAAGCTTAAGACCACCATAACCTCCTGACCTTCCTGTCCTCATCTCTCTGGTGTTGGGATTATAGGCATGTCCTGTGCCTTGTACATATTAGCAAGTACTCTACCAACTGAGTTACATTTCTACCTCCTTAAGGCGTCTTTTGAATTGGTTTTGAATACAGCCAAGCATTGTCAGTGTCTTCTAATAAACTTTCTTCACTATCACATCTCTATTTTCCTACTTTGATGATGTAATAGAAGCTGGAAAACCAGGCTTTGTCAAATGTAGACAAATATTCAGATGTATGTATATGCTACATAATCTTGTGGGAAGACAGCTGGGCTGTTGAGGAAATTCTTTAGCAATAATGCCTTCTGCTTTCCAATGTAAGGTGACAATACTCTGAATACATGTGAGCTCAGGTAGATAAAAGGAAACTTTCTATTAGTGCTTTTGTACTGTCCTCTACAGTGATATTTCTTTTTGACAAACGTTTGGTTAGCATTTGAATGTGCTGAGTTTGTATAGTGATACATGGAGAAGTCATTCTTTGTAAAGAGAGCCATGTATTATATTAATATTTGTTCAGAAAGCACATGGACATAAGATATTACAAAAACATTCTCAGAATTCTTAAGACAACATATCTTCATACATACTTATGCATATGTGATTTCTGACACCAAGGACATAATGATAATAATACTTGTTTTTGGATGCAAAAGACTGGTACTGCTACTTTGGCATTGGCAAGTAAATAAATCAACACTAGCGAATCCAAAAGTCATTCTCCAGGCAGGGATTCTGCTAAACTAATCACCCAAGAGAACAAACAAACACACCACCAAGAATAATTAGGAAACTGAGAAATTGTGTGGGTATGCGGGGTTACTTGCAGGAAAGCAGCTAAGAAAGAAACGATTCATGACAGCTCACCCGTGATTAAGCTTGGGAGAGAGCTCAAAGCTCCATCCTTGTGTAATTAGATCAAGCAAGGTGCTATTTGTATTCATTTCTGAAAGACAACTAAGTTTATAGTGAAATATTTTTGTAATATATTCTGGGCAATGAGATCCCCAGGATGCTGGCTGTCTGCAAGGCCCGAATTGTGGTAATATTACATTATAGATCTTAGCAGCACTTTAAATAGTAATATAAATTCAGAATAGAATGAAATGAGGTAGATGAGGTAGACAATGACTTATAATATGAATGGTTTGGTGAAATTTAAGACCCCCCAACAAATCAGGGAAATGTACTGCAGAAAGTGCCAGGACGTAGACTGCTGTATTGGTTAATCAGCACCCCTTCATGGCTCTGCCAAAGGCGGTTCTCTCCTCTTTAGTCCTCATGGTTTAATTTATTTAGCTAGTTTTACATCAATGCACTCAACTGTATCTGGTGGTAATATATTCACATTCTCAATGCAACACATGAATCCTGCAGAATTTTAAGAATACATTGAACACTATAGAGTTGGTTTTCACTCAGATAACAAACAGTCCCTCTTACGACGCAGAGTGAAGGCGATTATCTCTGTTTGCCATCCTTTTGGGGGAATATTGTTGGTACAACCAACAATACCATGGAGCTCACTTTATCTGCAAAGCAGTCTCTAGGAGGATTACAACGGTGAGTGGGTACACACGGCCTCATTATGTGTTGCAGAGTCTACTGGGCTGGGGTCATGGTTTTGGCTGTTGGGTCAATTAACTGGACCAAGGTTTGTTTTGCAAGAAAGGGAACAGAGCAAGACCTTTCAGCTTCTGCAGCAACAACGGGTATACAGAACAGATGCTTCCTCAGTCTTCTCCGTCTTCACAGCACTTTGAAAGGTCTGCAGAAAAAATTTCCAAAGTATAGGATCTGAAATGTCTGAAGAGGAATCAAATGCCTGTTTCTAGCTAGATTTCAGTCCTTCAATACATGAAGAACTTGTGTTGTTTCAAGGTAATTGAGCAAAAAGTAATGGACATTTATGGAGAGTGTACTATATGAGGCAGACCAATGTGGATGGCAGAGTAACTGAGGAATTTGGTAGGCTTCTGGATTTGAGTTTAATCTCTGTTGTAAAATACTAATTGAGAAAACACCAACCCGAATACTTTATTCTGGCCACCAAGAATTTGCAAATATACACAATATATTTGGTTGACTGTGAAGCACTCCCAGTTGGGCAAACGTGAGTCCTGTCTCTAGGCATGTCCATTCTGAAGAGCAGTAAAAAATTATCATTTCTCTCAGGTCATGGATACCCTAGTGGCTGTGCAAGGATGAAGCTGGGATGTTTTCTCTTTAGTGTTCTTTACTCTGTCTAAGCAGAGTTATGCTGAAACCTTGACAGAGTTTAGACACTGTTTAAACCTTCAATATTTAAACCTTCACAACTTTGTATCTTGAACCTGTGTGCGTGTGTGTGTGTTGTGTGCATGTTAGACACAAAGTTAAAGACACAGAGAGAGCAATAGGCCATATGTGGACAGTCTTTTCTATATGTGTATTCTGAGACTTGCCTGTAATGCAGACAACTGCATACACTAGAGCTAGCAGGATTTATAGGATAATGCTGGGATGCTCAGAGTAGCTCAGGAAATGTGTCTCTTGTCTTACATCTGAAATGAATTTGGGTGAAGCTGATGACTATCAGTCACTCTTTAGAGTGTGGTTATTACTACTGGAAATTGCTTATAATGATTTAAAATTTTTTTTTACTGGTTTTGAAAACTAAGAGGCCTTTCTTTGCAGGGCTTCATTTTATGTGTGCAGAAAGTTGACATTGTATAGGAAGGGTCAGAAATACAAATTGAATTGTAAATTAATATTTTCACATTGAAATTTATACTTAAAGTACACACTTAAAGCAAAATTGACTTGGAAACAAATTTATAAACAATAGAATACCCAGTGTTGGTAAGGGCTTGTGTAATGTTGCTGGCCTGTCCTAAGTGGGGATTGCTCTTCTGGCATCTCAATTTCTAATATTGTGAGTGAACATCAGTCAATATTTTGTGCATTGATATTTATTTTTTTTGTTAAATATCTAAGACCTATTTAAAAAGAATAAATATAACATTTAAAATCTGTTTATTTTAATAATGATTTAGTTGGAAAAAGCATAAATTGTGAACTGGATTATCCAAAATGCCACAAGGGTTATGCAAGTACACATGGCATGGACCTAGCATTGTATTCAAAGCAATAAAGCACCCCAGCTGCAGAGACTAACATGTAGGCAGAGTTTCTCAAAAGTCTACCCAGAAACAGTGCTTTGGGAAATATCCAGCAGAGGGCAGTAGAATCCCACTTTAGTGAATTCTGAAGGTTGCCTTTCACAGGAGGGCAGTTTGCTTGGTGTTCTGAAACTTTCAGGCTTGACACATAATTGTGGACATTAAACATTCTGAAGAGGGACATAAAATGTATTGCAAGGTCAATGGAATCCTTTGTCAAGACTTCTCTGAAGATCTGACCCTTTGTCACAGCAGTGCAAAACGCTAAAAATGTCTATCATTCACTGACTTATATTATCTTGGGGGGTGGTGGGACTGGGAGATTCCCATTGGCCAAATGTTTTTGTATATGTATTTTTTATTGTTGTTTAAATATAATGGTAATCTGGTGACTGCATCAGGATGAAATGTTTCCTGGTTGTCAATAAATGGCAACTGGGCTGTATCCCAAGTCCATTGTTATCAAATTTTGTCCCAACATCATTTGACACTTCACATTCTCTTGAACAACATAGTACCAGTCTGTGACAAGATGGAAGGAGATTTGTATTCCTTCTCCTTAGTCCGTCATTTTCCCTCCCCTCTCCAGATTTCATTGGAGCTGCTGGCAGTTTGACTTGAGTGGGAAATGCAGACAGTCTAGTAAGAGAAAGGAATTCTCACAAGGCAGAATGGAAACTAGAGGGCCCTGGTGAGAGTCATTGTTGAACCCTGCCTGTGGCCTGGGTGACCCTCCTTGATCTGTGAATGGAAAGGCTGTGCTACTCATTGAAGAGGTTTCTGGTGAGTGCAGGGGTCATAGCAACCTCATTACCTACTCAGATTGAAAATTCTATAGACAGAAGTAGTTGTGGACATCTCAGGGGTTTGGTTTTCAGGAAAACCCACGAACCATGTTGGGCAGGGTGTGGAGAGGCATATTTCAGTGGCTCTCTCTGTAGCTCCCTTTTGTTTGTTTCCCTGTTAAAGCTGCTCAGTGGACACTGCATTGTATCTCACCCCAAAGGCCTTACAAGCAAAAGAAAATAATGCCAAAAATGACAAACTATATATTACTTGGTTAGAAATTCCTGTTACGACAGGCTGTGGATTATATCCAGAGGCTCCAGTACAGCAGGAAACCCTTGAAGGACAAAGTCAAGGATTTCATCACCCTGGAAGAATTCCTAGAATAGAAGTTCTTTAAAATCAGTCTGTTTTGTTCACCTTTGGAAGAAAATGCCAGTGCCTTAGACCATAGCAGGTCCTCTGTTTACTGTTGTTAAATGAGCAAAGGAAGCAGTTTACTTAAAAAAAAAAAACAACAAAAAACTATACCAAATCAAAAGAGTCTGTTTTTATTAGAGATATAATCCTTGTTTTAATGCTGAAAATTTAAAGCTGAAATCTCTCTCACTAACCTTATTTAGCTCACCATTACTTTTTTTTAGGCTTTAAGAAAGGATGGCGATCTGTCAGTTGAATACAAATGAACATTTATACTATAATTCAGATAAGACACTTCCTTATCAGTGGGTAGCATACCCATATGCTACCTAACCTATAGTGAGGTAAGATGGGAGGCTGCTTGCTACCTTGCCCTTCATGAACACACTCTAATCCAGGAACCCACATGAAAGTACCAAGAATAGCACAGGGCAGGGTATCAGTCAGCACTGTATGTCTTTATTGCAGATTATGAGTTATAAATCAAGGGAAGAAAAAGACCAGCGGAGATAGACCTGGTTTAGAAAAACATCATGGATGACGTGGAACCAGAGTGAGAAATTCAAAGTGGATGCCATGGGGTAGAGAAGGAGGCAAAGGGTATTTAAAGCACTAAACTCAGCTTGGCCTCTATGCCAGGCTTACCTCTGTTATTTTTAAAGCAACTTTTATATTCTGGGAACTATTTGCTTTCACAATCCAGCGTGGCTATTAAAGGTATTTCTATTTAGAGATGGGATCTTGCCTTAAGTGTTCAGGAGGTCTCCACTTTGTCTGACCCATAGCCGAGGGTTAGTCCTTGACTGAAGGAGCTGTATCTGAAGGTGGGATATGAGGGGGCATATGTGGTCAAGTGCAAGGTGAAGAGAAGATACAGTCTCGCTGACTGCAGCAAAGAGTTTGAGTTAAGGATAGATGCAAGGGATTTGATGGATATTCCCATCAAGGTAATAAGGAGGAATTTAGATGAGATATGATAGCAATTGGCAACTATTTAAGAAGGAGTGTTACATAAAGACAGTTATGGGAAATTATTCTGGCTGTGATACATGGAATGAGTTTCAGAAAGTGGAAGAAATTATCAGCCAATTTGATGGGTGATACATTTGATGATATAAATGCCTCTCGATCCAGCTATTCTTTTTATTCAGCTTAAAGTGATGGTGATCCATGAATAAGTTATTGGTCAACATAGTTTCATAGAGATTTCCTTTTCTATAAAATGAAGAAAAAAAATCTCTAAGTATATGTAGCACAAGGAGACCAGAAGGAAACAAAGTTTAGTTTTTAAAGAACATGTGAGGAAGATTCTTACTATTGTACCCATCAAACTTCCAGTAATAACTAGGGGGAATGATATGCTAGCCATTAATAACTAACCAGCAAACATGTGTGGAATGTGGGAACTTCTATTTGGACCTAGGTGAGTGTTACCATACCAGAGTGATGCTCAAGTTTGTGGAGCAGGGCATCCTACAGCAGCTCCTGGGTAGGCATCGCTTCACTGGGAGGAGGGGCAAGCAGACAGCATCAGACAATAGCATTACCAAATTAACTGACATGTGCACATGGTGTTGCTCAGAGAGAGCAGAGCTATAGTTGCAGTCAACGTCCTGGGACTTTATGGAAAGATGTGTTGGTTGGCAAGAGCTTTCCTTAGCCCTTTCACCTCATACATGAATATGAGAGACAATTGTCATCCAAGGTATGCTTGAAACCCATCCATTCTTTAAAGTTGGCTGCAATATTGTATTCTTCCTACAGTTTGCTCTGTTTCCCATCTACCTCTTCTCTGTATTGCTGAAAATTTCAGTATGTATTTTACTCTTCTGAAACTTATTTTAAGCATGCCATATCTAGAGTTGGTGTTATTTTAATTAATATTTTAGTTAGCATATTTAATAATGTGCTTCATAATGGCATCTCACACGTGTACAACCATACTCATCACCCTTTCTACCCTTCCCAGGACACTTCATGCTGCCATGGGTCTCCAGCGGGCACCCAAATGGTCCCTGTTTAGTTTGTCTGATATCTATCTATCTATCTATCTATCTATCTATCTATCTATCTATCTATCTATCTATCTATCTCTATTTATCATCTCTCTCATCTATCATCTATCATTTCTATATCTATCTTTTTATATCTATCATCTTTATATCTATCTGTCTCTGTTATTATCTATCTATCTATCTATCATCTATCTATCTATTTATCTCTATTTATCATCTCTCTCTATCTCTATCATCTATCATTTCTATATCTATCTTTTTATATCTATCATCTTTATATCTATCTGTCTCTGTTATATCTATCTATCTATCTATCTATCTATCTATCTATCTATCTATCTATCATCTATCATCATCTATCTATCTAATATCTATCTATCTTTATATCTTCCTATCTTCCTGACTTCCTTACTGCTATCTATCTATCTATCTATCTATCTATCTATCTATCTATCTATCTATCTATCTATCTTTATCTATCTAACTATCTATTGTCTATCTATCTATCTATCTATCTATCTATCTATTATCTATCTATTGTCTATCTATCTATCTATCTATCTATCTATCTATCTATCTATCTATCCATCCATCCATATCTATCTACTGTTGTATTTTAAGATTTGTACTTCATGTAGGTATGTTAGAACTTAAGTATTAATTTTTTTTCTAATTTTCCATTTAGCGTTTTATTTTCCTTCACTACCTGGGGAGTACTTGAACTAAAAAATATTCTGAGTTGTCTGTAGTATTATGTACATATATTTTCATTGGTTGCCTGAGTACCACATTACCTATACATCTTACACAATGCAGGATGCTGCAGCTTTTCTTGTATTTTCATTACTTTTTCATATGAAGTAGTAGGTTTAATTATGGCATTTTCATAATACTTTGTTCTTATTGGTCTCCTTTCCCGGTTGTCTTCCTAGTTTCTCTGTACCTGTCATTGTCAGTCCCCTGTTCCTCTCAATCATCCCCTTCAGGTCAAACAGTCTATAGCACTCCAATAGTCTCATTTCTTTTTGTTGTAATCCCTTTCTGGTTTTAGACCTACCTACACACACACACACACACACACACACACACACACACACACACACACTACACATGCATACACATGCACATGTACATACACATTAAAATTAAGGTGTGGTATTTGTCTTTCTGGGTTTCACTCATTTTGATTAACATAATGATTTCCAGGCCCATCCATTTTTCTGCGAACACCGTGACTTCACTCTTCCTTTTGGCAGAAGAGAATTCTATTGTCCCTGAACACCACCTTTCACTGACCATTCATTTATTGGTGGGTATCTAGGCTGGTTCCATCTCTTACCAGGTGTGAATAGTACAGCAACAAACATGGTTGTACAAGGATTTCTCTTGTAGGACTTACAGTCTTTTAGGTGTACCTCAGAGTGGGCTGCTGGGCTATGTGGTAGTTCAACTTCTAGTTTTTTAGATGTTTCATTATGCAACAGTTTATGGTCTAATAAGCAATACATAAGGGTTTGTTCTCCTCCACATCCGCTCTAACAGGGATGAAGTGGAATATCAAAATAGATCTAATGTTCATGTCCCTGATGGCTAAGGATGTTGAGTACTTTAACATATTTATTGTCTGTTTGTGCCTTTTTTTTTCTGAACTGCTTATTCAGTTTCTTATTCCATTTATTGACTAGAAGGTGGGGAATTTTAGTGTTTAATATTTGCAGTTTTTTGTATATTCTAGATATTGACTCCTGATCTGATGTACACTTGAGAGAAAAATTTCTCTGTGCTGTAGATTGTTTCTTCATTCTCCTGATAGTTCCTTTAATGTGCAGAAGCTTTTTAATTTTATGTAATCCTATTTGTCAGTTCTTGAAGTTATTTTGTATGTTATCTGAGTCTTTTCCAGAAGTACCTGCTTATGCCTATATATTAAAATATTTTCCTCTAGCAGTTCCAAGAGTTCAGAACTTATATCCTGGGTTTTGGTCTATTTTAAATTAATTTTTATACAGCCACAGCTATAGGTATAATTTCATTTTTCTGCATGTGAGTATCTAGTATTCCCAGCATCATACTTGAAAAGAATGTTTTACTCCAGTGTGTGTGTTTGCATCTATAACTGTTTTAATAACATTGTAATTTATCTGTTTGTGTGTATGCATACATATATGCATATAACATGTTGTACATGTGGAGGTCAGATGAAAATCTGTGTGATTCAGTTCTCTTGTTCTTCCATGTGGGTCCCAGGGATTAAACTCAGGTTGCTAGGCTTGGTGTCAAGAGCCTTTACCAACTGAGCCCTTTTACCATCCCTCCAGTATATATTTTAATATGTTTGTCATAAATCCATCAGCTGGAGCTATATGAGTTTATTTCTGTGTCTTCTATGCTATTCTACATGTTTGTTTTTGTGCAGTAAAATGCTGTCTTCTCCAGTATGGCTCTAGAGAATAATTTTGAGTCTAAGCATTATGATGCCTGCAGAATTGTTCTCTTTGCTTAGGACTACTGTGGATATTCAAGATTGTGTTAATCCTCTCATTGCTTTAGCAAAATACTCGACAAAAGCAATGGAAAGAATAAAAGGTTCATTACAACACACCGTTTGTGAGTGCTTCCCATCACGGCAGGGACAGCATGAAGCAGGAACAGGTGACAGCTAGTCCTCTTGCCTCTGTGTTCAGAAATCTACTCAGCTTTCTTTCTTCCTTTTATTCAGTCAGGCTCTTAGGCCCATGTAATGATGCCACCCACATTAAAAGTAGGCTTTCCCATCTCAATTAATCTAATCTAGAAATCCCTCACAGAGGAGCCCAGAGGCTTGTTTCTATTGTGTCTATAATTCCCATCTAGTTGATAAACAGGATTAACTACCATAGCTCTACAACTTGTCAACTTGACACCCAAACACATCAATCACTTTTAAACATGATCTTCCCATCCTTGTCGCCATAAGCTTGCGGCAATTCAGAAATGCAAAATGGATCAAGTCCAACTTCAAAAGCCTCATAGTTCTTAACAATTTCAGCTGTTCAAAAGTCCAAAGTCCACGACTCATATGAGACCTATTTATTTTAGTTAAACCTGTTTTTAGAAATCTGTTGAATTAATTGATTAATTTATATCCCAAATACTGCCCCTCCCTATCTCCCTGTCAGGGTTCCTCCCCCTCCTCTTTTCCTCTGAGATGGTGGACCCCCTAGGTATTCCCCCACCCTGGCACATCATATTTTATTTTATATTTTCTCTCATATATTAAATCCTGACTGTATTAACTTCCTCTCCCTCCTCTCCTCCCAGTCCACTTCCACCAACCCCATTCATTCCTCTTCCACTTCCCTTCAGAAAAGGTTAGGGTTATCAACCGAACATGGTAAATAAAGTTACAATAAGATTGGGCACCTCTCCTTGTATTATGTCTGGACAAGGTATTCCAGTGGGAGGAAAAAGGTCCCAAAAGCAGGCAAAAGAGTCAGAGACAACCCTTGCTCCCACTGTTAGGAGTCCCACAAGAAGAGCAAGCTATATAACCATATCATATGTGCAGAGGGCCTAGACAGACTTTTCAGGCTCCCTGATTGTTGGTTCAGTCTCATTGAGTCCCTATGAACCTACATTAGTTGCTTCTGTGGGTTTTCTTGTGGTATCCCTCTCTGTCTAATTCCTATTATCCTTACTTTCCTTTTGCAAATTTCCCCAAGCTCTGCCTAATGTTTGGCTGTGGGTCTCTGCATCTATTTCCTTTAGTTACTGGATGAAGTCTCTCTGATGATGATTATGCTAGGATCCTGTCTACAAGTATAGCAGAATATCATTAGGAATCATTTTATTGACATTTTTCTTATCTTAGGTCTCTGAGGTATCCAGCTTCAGAGTCGTAGCCCTCAAGGCAGTGTCAGGAATGGGTTTCTTTCTTGTGGCATGGGTCTCAAGCTGGACCAGTTATTGGTTAGCCACTGCCATGACTTCTGCACCATCTTTTTCCCAGCACATCTTGTAGACAAATTATAGGTCGAAGGTTTTGTGGCTGGGTTAGTATCCGAGACCCTCCATTGGAAGTCTTGTAAGACAATGTCCCAACTGTGCAAATGTGTATGTATATGATGTATGTGTATATGACATATATGTATATGTATGTGTGTTCCATATTACATATAGATATAATAAATATATTATACAGCTATAATAATATAATAAATTAAATAAATATATGTAACTAAAAACACTTCCAAAGGACAATGATATAGAATGCAAGTTTCCTATTCCAAAAGGGAAGAATCAAGGCATATTAAGGAACAACCAATCAACGCAAGTCTAAAACTCAGCAGGGAAAGTACCAAATCTTTCATCTTCACATCTAGGATCTAGGGATCATAGTGGAATTATCTGGGTTCCAAAAGGTTTGGATAGTTACCAGCTCTGTCACCTTTATCACCCATGGTCTCTTTTCACTTCTTGCATGAAGCTTTCTTCAGCAGACATCCTATTGTCCTCTCAACTCCAACATTCACGAGTCTCTATAATTTAGGTTTCTCCTTCATAGCTTCATGAAGTGGCATCTCCTTGCAGGAAGTTTGACCCTGCCATACATTACCTGCTTCCAAAGCTCTCTGAAACCATAGTCTAGGATTCTCTGCTTCTCTCAATCCTGCATTGTTCTTATCCACAGAACTGCCACCACATGGCTGATGTTGCCAGGTTTTGCTGCTAGCTTGAGATGGCTCTTGGCTCTCTCGAACCACATTTACATCATCTTGAGCATGCTTACCTTCAGTAAGCCCCCATACCCAACTCATACACAATCACCAATTGATAATCACTTGCAAATGAAAATTTAGTTTTCTTGAAGGGAACCAAACTGGGGAAACAGACTTCTCTTTTTTATTTATTTAGTTATTTTTTATTGGATATTTTCTTTATTTATATTTCAAATGTTATCCCCTTTCCCAGTTTCCCTGAAACAGATTACTCTTCAGGGTAGGCCGCATGCCCAGACATAAGTAGATGGTCAACAGAAAATGAATGTAAAGTTACCTTTGGGGGTTCCTTGTCAGATAATGTTGTGCGTGGCCTTAAAAAAAAAAAACATTTGAAAGCATTTTTCTCTATCTATCATCTATCTTCTGTCTATCTGTCTGTCTATCTATCTATCTATCTATCTATCTATCTATCTATCTATCTATCTATATCTATCATCTTTCTCTCTCTCTATCTATTCTTCTATCTAATAACTTCTGTCTATCTTTCCCTTCAGGTCCTTTGTATACACACACACACACACACACACACACACACATTTTTTTTTCAGTTTTGTGTTTTTATGGGATTCTTGAATATGCAAATAAGTGGGCCTCTGAATCTATATCTATTTCTTGTGCCTTTTCTTGTTGTTTTTCTTTCCTTTGTTTATTTTGTCCTATTCCAATGTGCTAGTTTCGTTTTATCTTATAATTTATTTTATATTATTATTCCTTAGAAGCTTGTTTGTTTTCACATGAGAGTCAGAAAGGGTGAGGATTGGTGTGGAGGTGGGGAGGAACTGGGAAGGGTAGAAGAAGACAAATTCATAATTAGGATATAATTATATGAGGGGAAAGAGGTACATTTTTAATAAAAGAAAAAACCATTAAATTCACTTAGAAATAAAATGAAAGTAATCTGCTTGGATGTTAAATTGGTACGTATTGGAGTTATGGTAGTCAAAATTTCCTAGCTAATGCTTTTCCAGAGGCAAAGAACCTCACCAGCAACATTCTCAATGGAAGCTATCTTTTTTCAAATTCGTTTGCATTTTCATCATCCAAAACCTTCAGTGGGTGGGGCCTTGAACTGGAGCGGGGCAAGTTCCTGCTCTTGTCATGCAAACACATCATGTTGCTCTTCTGTGGTGCTCTTTAACAATTACAGACACTTTCAAATCTGTCTTGTCTGTAAGTCAAACACAATCTTCCCTCACCAAACTGTACATTTTTCATATCTTTCTGCTCAGTGTTTCCATCCTGATTCTAAGCTCCATCAAGCTGACAATCAAGATTAACTATCTCCAGGGTCTTTTAGGATTGTGTTTTCTAGTTCTGTGGTGAAAGCATTAGAATGTTGTTGGGAATAAAGCATGTCACATTTTAGCAGATAGTTAATGCATTTCTTTCCTCCTATTGACTGAGTTTCTTGAGGAAAGAAACCATAGTTCATATTATATTTGCATTTTTAGGGCAGGGATTCTGAGAAGAGCTGTAAGTTCATCATTTAAAGACAATATCATATGGTAGTAGAGCAAAAACCTTAGGATTAGACAGGCATACAGTTGTAATGTTGACCCGGGCAGGTTGTGAGAATTTAGACAAATTGCTTAAAATTCCCAACCCTATATTTTTTCTTTTTAAAAAACTAATTAATTCATTAACTCATTTTGCTTTTATTAATTTTTTTTTCATAAACTGTATTTTGATTATATTATTTAGTCTGTGACAGCATGCACAAGACCAGACACAATCTCAGCACTGAGACAGGGAAGTGGATGAAAGTCATAAATGAAAAGTCACCCTGCTAACAAGCTGACAGCGAGGAGGGAAGGATTTTCTGTAGCCATGTTCAGGGTTTGGCTGCTATAACTGATGCATATTGGTTCAATTCGTACCTACCTGATGGGGTATCTGCCATCGGATGACTCAGTCCAGGTTGGTCGCTTCTACCACCTTAGCACATATGTCAGTATTTCTTGTTTCTCTTAATAGCATCTCAATGGCAAGCTTACCTCTCTAATCTTGATGACATTGAATATTTTCATATTTGTAACACACATGTGAAGACTTCAGCGCTGTGCTTCTATATAACCTTGTGTCCCTGGATTTCATCACTTTTATACACTAGGGTGTACACCCACTCATAATCATCATTTTCATCCTGAAAATTCCCTGGAAGAGAGAACTCTTGTTTGTCTTTACAGCACTGAGAACAATTTAGGAGAAGACACGCCATGATTAGTTGTTGAAAGAAAGAAGAAACAAAGAGTCTAGCAGAGATCCCAGAACAGCAGTTCTTTTCTGTCATGCTTTTGTATCGTCTTTCTTTTTTCAATACCTTTCCTTTTATCATTCTGGTTGCTATAGTTTTTGGTTGTAAGTACTGTTATTATTGCTATCATCATCATCATCATCATCATCATCATCATCATCACCACATCATCACATCACCATCATCATCATCTGCAGCAGCAGCATCTGCAGCAGCAGCAACACTATAATTATAATCATCACCTAATATCACCTCTATAACAACAGGATATTGTTAGCAACAGTTAGGACCTGAATGGAATGACAGCAGAAAAGGCTGCAGGAACATTGGCAGCAATTCAGAGGAGTAGTAGATGCTCTGTTCTTCTCAGGGGGATCTACCCAGGGCATCAGTCTGTCTGTTTCTAATGGAAATAGAAATACCAAGGCCAGATCACATGGGCTCTATTGGTAGTATCCAATAGCAAAATTTCGAGTGAGTTGCTTCCTTCTTGTTCTTTGGTCCTTACTTTTCCATCATTTACAAAAATTAAAAGTATTTATTTAAAATGATAACCATTATTATTAAAAGAAACTTGCAAAAAAAGAACTATAGTTATTTTTAATAAAAACACAACTTATTTTTAAATTTTATAAAATTATATCTCCTCCAGTCATCATTTTATCTATATGAGACAAGGTCTCTCATGCCTACCACCTTTCAAAGGTTATAGAGATTAAACAAAGAAAATTTAGACAACATTCTGACAACACGTCTAGCTTGTCACATAGGCCCCAGGGACAAGAATTTGTGTTCTTGGGATTCCAGGTTAGGGCTTTTCCACTGTTAATTTTCACAGTGGACAGTTACTGGCTGAAAAGCAGAAGTGAGTGTAGAAGGAAGGACAGTGTGGTCACCTGTGGGTGTGAGAATGTGTGCTGAGGTTCGAAGTGACAGAGGCTGTCATTGCTCGTTCCTTATACGACCTGTCTTTCCACATACTCACCTCTTCTACGGTTCTGTTGCCCACTTATCTCATCTCTACTCTTGAACAACCATCTTCTTGACTCTGCCAAACCTATGCACATTCATCATCACCATTTATTTTCCTATTCTCTTTTCTCGGCCTCACTCTGAAGGTTCAATAAACACCTAAAAATATAAAATGCTGAATTTGAAGGGACATTAAAATATGTAATTTTGATTAATTTACACTATAGCTAGTTTTATATGGGCTATTTGATGTCCAATGAGCCTTGAGAAGTCTTAAGTTTTTCCTTCTGAAATGGCAATACTATATATTTTTTTTTGAGTAAAACTAACTCAAACACTTGAAGGCGATTTTTTTTCTTAAGAACTTTGTTTCTTGTCTTACAGAAGATACACATGTTGATCTTTTCAGCTGTAGAAATTTCAGCAAATGAGCTCTGAAAACTGTAGAGCAGGATATACCTGTAGTCTGCACAACATCTCGTCTTGAGCAGTGGCAGCCACGGGAACAAAAGCTTGAGCACAGACTAATAGACTGGAGTCAAGATGGAGTCTGAGTTTTAGTTGCGTTTGACTGGGACGGATGACACTGTTGGATTGAGCAAGGATCGTAGGCATGTGAAGTCGGATGGCCACATAGGCAAAGATCAAGGTTGGTGCACCTGTGGAGCAGGCTCCAGGAGCTAAGGGCCAGTGAGGATAAGGGTTATTCTTCTGTTGGCATGACGGAGCCAGAGTCTGAGACAAATCACAGTCTGCTGCTGTAGACATTCTGAAGAAGCCCCACACCTGTGATTAAAATGAAAACATATTCTTATAACATTGCTGTGTTTTTCAAAGAAACCAAAGTTCTTACTACATGTCCTGATTGTGTGTCCCTGGACATGCTACTTTATTACTTTCTTAGCTTCATTAACTGGCATATTGTATGAGTAAGCACACGCTAGTGTGAGCTACTTTCCTATTTGCTGTTGCCGTACGTCATTGTCTAGGATGGCTTAAGTCTGAAAGCATTTGTGGACTGTCTCTACACATGGAAGATGTTGAAGAAGTGGTGCTTTTAAGATGCATGGATCATTAGATAGATTAGATTAATGACCTAAGCTGTGTTAGACTCGAACCACCTATTTTCTCCTTTGGTACTTTTCTGTATTACAGAAGAAGCAAAGTCCCAGTCTACAGTTCTTGGATATCCTTCTCCTTGAGGCTGTAGACTCAAATTTACCAGATTGATTATATTCTTCTATCCAATGCTTGAAAATCAGAAGTGAGAAGATGGTCACTGCAGGCATTCCAGTGGTGGAAGACAGCATTTCTCTATAGCTGAGTCCCAGAGCCTTGGTACTACTTTTAGTGGGAGTTAATGGAAGTTCCTTTCTGACTATTCATCTTTCTGCTCTATGAGGTGTTCAGTTCCTTAGGGGAGTTCCACATAACGTGATACGATATTATATAACACTGCATTTCACATATCACATTCCTTTGTGTTGTATTTTTCTGCTTTCTACAACTACACTTGGAAAGTTTCACAGATGATCATTTTAAGCCTAAAAAAAGATAAAGGGAAAGACAATCTTATCTGATTTCACAAGGATGAAAGAGCACAGCTATTAATTGTCCTATTTCGCTTGATTCTCTAGTTGAAAGTACTTTCCTAGGATTGCTCATTTGTCAGGTCAGGCTGGGAACTTTCTTAGCTGTTAGAAGATATTTAAAACTTTTCCTTCTTCTGGTTGACAATAGGCAAGGGTTCTGGCTACTAATAGAGGCATCTGGCAAGACTGTGATTTTATTATAATACATGGGTATTATATAGTAAGTCACTTCAATGATGGGCAATGATTAAAGGTCCAGTAGTTCTGAGGACACAGTATCTGCTATTCTGCCTGATAATCTATGGTTACTATATCCAATACTTTAGATTAATTTGTAGTGTGACAAAGGAGGAATTATTTAGGTTGTGCCCATGATTTTTGTCTTTGTTGTGCCAGGAAGCGTTCCTGAACCCCAAAAGACCACCAGGGTCTCCTAATTACAAACTCAAGCTTGAGCTCTTTCCTCCAACCCAACCCTGACCCTGCAGGATGGGGAGGCAGAGAAGCCTCGAACCCTCAGGAGGACAAGGTTTATAGGAAATGGGAGCACGTGAAGGGGTGTCTAGTCTGCCAAGTAGCTAATAGAATGGATATTGTAAGCCAACAGGTGAGTGTTCTGAAGCAAGACCGAGAACAATCACAGTCTGAAAGCAACATCTGAAACAATCAGACTAATCTTTAATTAACGGTTTCTAGGAAGTATCTAAAGAGTAACTCTGGGGTATGGCCAAGGACAAGCCATGGGGTCCTTCCTGGTACTTGGGTGCAGTTTGAGATCAGCTCCAGGTCAAGTTTTCAGGCTCTTTTTTCTTTTAAGATGAAAGCTGGTCCCAAGATGGAGTAGGTTTGGCCTTTCATCTTCTTATTTTTGTAGGGTAGCAACTTAGATCTTGAGAGGTTAGAAGGAGTTCTGCTAGGAGGTTAAATCTGCTGAGATCCAGGATTGAAAATGTGTCCAAGGATGAAATTGCTAGATGGAATTTGAGAGTCAACACCTGTGTGGAATTGCAATTGCCAGATGATGGAACAAGGAGAGCACAGCTATGGATGACCTATGAGGATCCACACTGCTGCTTTCCAGGGTATGTCAGTTGTAGGCTTAGTAGTTCTCTTACAAATTAGGCAAAATAACTTATATCCTTAAAATTAATTTTTGAATGTATTTTGACTATTTAGCTCTATCTCTCAATGGACAAAATTTAAGCTCTGAGGAAGTGATTTTCCCCAAATAACTTTATTATAAATGTTAGAAGCTAATCATTTACCCATGAAGAAGTACCAGGTCAAAAGTAGAGAGCTTTGGTGTGAAATTCCAGGAACATCATCACAAACCACTAGCTATAGTGAGCCTTATTGTTGGAGGGTGAAGGATGTCTACATTTGAATAGAGAATTAGGTGGTTCTGAATTTCAGTCATTGTATCCTGCTGTGGTTTGAATATGGTTTGTCCTTCACTGTCTGGTTTCTTGTGAGTTGTTTTGTGATGGTGAGACCTTTAAGAAATGGGCCTAATAGAAAGTGATTTGGCCATGGGGTTATAACCCTCATTAATGGATTGATGCTATCTCTCAAGAATTCTAATGAGTAATTAGTATTATGAGACTGATCATCATGAGTGAAGCTACTTTGCTCCTATGGCTGAATCCCTTTGTGTTTTTCTGTATGATGGGGGTGCTGCTACTTAGTCACTGATTTTTATTGCAGCAATGGGAAATGAACTAACATTATACTGGGGCTAGGTGTCTGGATGTCCAAGATTAATTTTTTATTTTTTGAAATGATTTGATCACTGCAGACTGCTGAAAAACAACATGGAACTCTATTTAGCTGGTCAGAGGATTTTTAGTAGATGGAGGCCAGCCAGTAAAAGGAAGTACCAGGTAAATAATTGTGATGGTTAATCTTGACTGTCAATGGGTTTTGGAGTAACCATGAAAACAAACCCCATGGCATGTCTATTAGGGATTTTCCAGATTAGGCTAATTGAAGTGAAAACAGTTATCTCAAATGTGGGTAGTACTTTTTTTATGGGCTTGACCAGAGGCTAAATCAAAAGAGAAAGCAAGATAATCACAAACCTTCATCACTTTCTGCTTCCTGAGAGGGGATGCAATGTGACCTGCCACCTCCTGCTGCCATGCTTGCCATGATGGACTGTGGACCATAGAACTGTAGGGTGAAATAAACTCTTTGTTCCTTTGGTTGTTTTGTTAACAATGAGACTAGTAATGAATATGGCATAAAAGCAGGCTCTGGATGCCATGCCAGGGAGTGCCAAGCAATCTGTGCCCTACTATTTTTATTTGAGCCAAGGTGATTTTTTTAGGTTTCCCTTTCCTTCTTTCCTTGTCGTGTTCCTTGCTCACTCTTTTATTTACCTCCCACTACTTTTCATTTTTTCAGGACAAAGTTATAGAGAGTTGGAAAGATTAAAATACTCTATAAGTATGTTTAAAGTCAGCACTTTGCTATCTCTTTACTCTCTTACCTAAAGTGGATCCTTTAAATTTTATCACATTTTCTTTAATGGGGGATGTGTAAGTATTTGTTTACATATTTAAAATAGCAGCATCACAGAGAAATCCTTTTTAAGGAAAAAAAATAGCAAGCATACTTTTATTGCTAATTTTTAATGTCATCAATTTAGGCATTACCTATTTTCTAAATTACACTGACTTATTTACTATTATTTCACTCTCAAATCTTATCTTAGGTATTGCACATACTTCTATTATTCTTTGAACATTTCCGTAGGCATGTATAATGCACATGTGCTATCCATCCTCGTTCCCCACAGTCCATCCCTTCGCACTCCCTTCTTGTACACTTACTTCTAGCTTTAGTCTGCTCTGTATTATGATTTAAAATAACCACCGAACCCAATAATGGTGCTCATGTGTACATGGCTGCGGGGTCATCAGTATGGGCATGGGCAACCTGCCAATAGCCATTCCTCAAAGAAAGTGGCTTCTCCATCATTGCTTAGTTTAAACAGTGTTTGGTATTATTTTAGGATTAAAGGTTCTCTCTCTTTGTTTCCTCTCCAACCCCAGAAGCATTCCTCATCAGTTTATGTTTTTAGTTAGCTCAGTATTTAATTGTTTTCATTACTGTGACTTATGTAACTGCCCTCCAGTGGTAAGCCTATGCAAATTACGATTGCTTTTTGTCCTACATGATTTGTCTTTTTTAGAGTAATAATTTTATTTTCTGTTCAGACTTGTAGTTTTCACCAGTTCTGTCCAAATCTCCTGGAGTTGTCAAATCCAAACTCAGAGTTCCCTAGGTTAGAGTTCCGAGACCCTCATCTTGAGTAAATTTGTTTTCTAGAACCTTATACTTGATCATACTCTGATTTTATGTTCACATTTCTACTTAAAGTATCTGCCAGTATTTCTGGTATCCAGGCAGTGAGGTAAAAGATCCCTAAAACAAACTGATTTGCTAAAGCAGTGAACTGGTGAGTCCAGATTCAAACAAGAGACTCTGCTCAATACATAAGGTAAAGAGTGGTCAAGGAAGACAGCAGACATCATTCTTGGGTATGAACTCTTACATGTGTATCCCTATACACATGAACTCATGATCTCTCTCTCTCATACACACATATGCACACACATGTACACACATGCACACACATGCACACACACATGCACACACAGACACACAGAAACACAGCACACACAGATACACACAGACACACAGACACACACACACACACACACACACACACAGAGTTTATTGGAAGCAGGAGTTTCTGATTTGGGCTCTTGTATAGAGTGATATGATTGAGCCGATGCATTGGGAAACCTGGCCATCGGTAACTTTCATCAGTTCCTGATGGGAGCAAATCAGAGTACTTGGAGAAAAGCCCTCCAGTTTTCTGAAGAGATGCAGTTCCATGATGGGGAACTCAGAGGCAGAAGATTACCAGTCTCAGAACTTAGGATTCACAGTTTTACTTCTTCTTGTACTTTTTGTCATGGTCTTCTACTCTTCCTTGTTGAAGAAGGCTCCTTAAACATTGTATTTAATAACCTCACAAGAACAAATCTTCATTTCCTTCTAGAGTAGCTGTCTGGAAACCTATGTGTTTTTGAAATAGACTTTTCTAATACCCTCTGACTTCTATCTTGCTTTCCAGCTGGGCCTTTAAGGTCCTTTAGTTTAGGGCTAGAGAGATGCTCAGCAGTTAAGAACACTGACTGATCTTTCAGAGGTCCTGAGTTCAATTCCCAGTAACCACATGATGGCTCATAACCACCTGTGATGGAATCTGATGGGGTGTGTCTAAAGATAGTGTACTCACATACATACAATAAATAAAAATCAAAAATAGAAAAAAAAGGTTTTTAGCTTAGATCATATTGGTTCTTAGCCTCCCTTAGAGTTGGCTGCAGATTGTCATTTTTCTTTGCTTGATCAAGTCAGTTCACACAAGCAATGGCTTCCTAGCTCTGCCTTCTTTCAGTCTCTCATCTTTGTAGGTATAATCCCTAAAACCTCCTTAGGATGCTTTAGAAGACTCACACGAAGAGTGAACTCAGATGTAGAAGTATTAGTCTCCTTCCTAAAGAGAACTTCTCAGACTTGAAAGGGGAAGCGCTATTCCTTCCGGTATTTGTAGGTTTTATCTATATATTTGGTCCTTGTCTCAGGGCTACTGAAGAATTAGGCTTTTATTCATGATTGTGGTCTGACTCTGAAACACAGTTTACTTTCTAGGCATAGAACAAAGAATTCAATACCAAAGGACATGTTCTGCACTGTGGCCCTACCTGCAATCCACTGTTTCTTCTTTGACTGTATTTCAATCTAGTCAGTCTCCTGCTGTTATCTCAGCTGGGTCTACAGCTCCAAGAGATCCACGGGGTACATTCTCTGGGCCTGAGACCTCTAAAACATTTCTTCTGTTATATCAAGTATTTCTTCATTTAGTCCTCTTCAGATAGGCTCCACTGCTAAATGAATTCAGCAACTAATAATGGCCCAACAAATTAAAACGATTTTTTTGCTTCCAGGAACACTTGTTTTAATGCCTTTTTGCCCAAGGAGTGAGAAAGGTGCAATATTTAGAAGTTATTATTAACTGGGAGATTTACTTTGTTTATATAAAGCTATCTGCGACAACATCTTTGTGACTTTGTTCTCAGAGCTAAAACTGGCACATTGCTGAAGGTGAAGTAAGGTTACACCTCTAAGTACAGCGATTTTGTGGTCAAAAGAGAAAATGCTGCCTCAAAAGTCATCTCTACAGGGTTTCGATGTGCTGATACTCCAATCTTGCAGAAATTGACTGGATTTCACAGAATTTGAAGTCAATTGTAAGATGAGGTCTGCTGGAATCATTTCCTGAATTCCAAGCATTCAGAGCAGTGTTTGCTCAGGCACGCTGATTGAGGAATTGAAGGCGGCGAGAGAGCTAGGCTATGCTTGGTTATGTGCTGCCACATGCCAGCTTTGAGGAGAAGCAGAGTTTGTTGTTGAAAGCCACCGTGAAAAGTAGACACATTTGTTGTGAAAGTGCTGGCTGGTGGAACACTACCTCCTTAGAAATGAAATCGTTCTTGTCTCAACGGACTTGGAAGATCGAACCTCAGCCATTCTTACTGCTGCAGAACCCAGTTGCCATCTTTATTTTTAATTTCAAAAGAGTAAATATTTAAACAGTTAAGACAGGAATTATTGTCAGTTTCTTTCTGCAGACCCAGGGCTGGGAGTTTAAAAAGAAACTGAAACAGAATTCACACACGAAGAAAGAATATTGTCAGAATTACATGTAATCCTTTAAAATTAAGGATGTTAGACCTCCTGATTTACAGTTGGCCAGAATGAGCACACTTTTTTCTAGAAAGCTGTTTTAACATAAAAAAATTATGAATTTTCCTAAGTCCCATGATTAGAGCACAATACCTATTTATGGTCCCCTCAGGCACCACCCAATAAAAATAGGGAAAGCCTTTGGTCCTTTTAGTAGTTCACAATTTTATTGCCCAAGTTATTTTGTAGATTTTATGCTTAAAGCAAGGTCAGTGTATTGCACTGTATAAATTATTCTAAGTAATTGCTCAGTTATTTTATAGCTTAGTCACAGGATTTTTTCATTATTAAATGTAGCTTTTCCTTTAAAGTTAGGATGAGAAGGGCATCATAAATCACAGAGCAGTTTGCCATTGGGGTTTTAGCTTTACCTGCGATAAGAGTTTAATAACAACCTGGCCCAGACACCAGCTCCCTCTCAATTACCTTTCCACCTGGGCCTTACTTCACACTGTTTATTAAAACTCCCCTTGTAGTTTTAAAATGGAGTGTTTCAGATTAATGGCCCCCATGGAGTTTAACTTCATTGCACTTCATTAAAGCAAGATTGTACAAAAGGTTACTTCAATTAAATCCAGAATGCGACCTTAAATCTGTATAGATTTCTTTCCCCCCAGAAAACGTGATAAAATTGCTCTGTCAATCCTTTGAGATTAACAAGGCAACATCCTCTTCAGTTACTGAAGTGCAGAACCTTATATGCCTGGTCTGAATTTTCTTATGGCTTTAGGTTTGGATTTTGTAGAATTAGGAGGCAAAGCTTGGCCATGCTGGAGTTGTGTGTGGATGGATCAAATTAGTAGAGAACAGACTCACCACAAGGGGCTAGACAGTTTATAGAATATTTCGTTTCACTCTAGTGGATGCTCTAAATTTGGTTATTTAGTGAAAAAAAATTACTTTGTTTCCCATGTAATGGGAAATTCTCATAAATTTCTAAATAGAATAGTTTGTGTCTTCTAGCAACAAAGCAATGAAGAGTTTCCAGAGAGAGCTCACTGTTGGATCTTCCAATATGTAAAACATAGCTTGTGCAGTTAACCAGTTTCCACTGGAAATTCTTGATAATTGGTCACATTAATTACCCATCATACACCACAACAATGTGGCCTCATTATCTTGAGGCAATGTGCAAACTGATGCTCATTATCACCATAACTCAGTTGTTTAATTTTATCCTTTGCTGCTTTCAAACAGCTCAGTACGACAGCTCCAATCCATTTTCTACTCTTTTTCTTTGTCCGTTTGTTTTGTTTGGATGGGTGGAATATTTAAATTGTTTGATCTCTTGAACAAAATACAGACCTTGATAGGATTTTCTTAATGCTTTAAAAATGCTATTGAGTTTTTATTCTTAAACATAACCCAGGTTGATCATTGATAAGGTTTTGTGGAACTGATGCTAATTATTCCTCCTTGAATGTCAATCATGTGGCAGAACTTCTCATGTTTGAGTTTATGTCTTTGGTTTTCTGCTTTTTTAAAAATTGTTCCTTTTGCCTTTTGCCTGATTTGTTTTGACTTTAAAATTGAAAGTGACACATAGTAAGGAATATGAAGTCATCTAAGAATTTTTCCCCCAGAGTTTAAAAAATGAATTCCTTTGTTCATGAGAGATATTTTCTGGACCATTCAAATCAGGTCTGGGAAGGTGATTTGGGCAAAATGTGGCGAACAGATGAGTAAACATGTATTTGAATGTCTCCCTTGACAATAGTCTACACACTTGTGCATAGAATCAGTAAGTGTAGAGAGAAGAAATTATATGTCTAAAGAAGATGACATAAAGTCCTTCCTACTGGACAGAGTCACATGCTGTCTAAGTCCCTTATCCTGTGATGGCATTGAAAACTATTTACAAACAATATTGAGTAGAAGAGGGATGAAGCATCAACCGATTGTTGACAATTAACAATTCAAAGTCATTAAAACGATGACTTATGTACTTTGACCCTCAAGGAATAATTAGAACATGAATGAATTTTGATTTTCAAAGAGCAGAGAGCATGTTGGCATTGGGGACCCTTGCTAGCACAGCCTTTATGAGAAAAACTTGATTGCAGGTTTTCCAGACAGCAATCCATTTATGTTATTAGAGTGTCCATATGTCTCTGGGGCTTGTGGATTTCTGTAAGTTCTCCATAGCTGAACCAAGAAGAAAGACACAGGCAGATTGCAACAAAAAATTTAAATCTATGAAAGAATTCAAGGAGACAATGAAGGTTAGTATTTTATAGAACAGTGGTTCTTAACTTTCCAGTGCTGTGACCCTTTAATACAGTTTCTCCTGTTGGTGTGACGCCCCCTCAACCATAAAATTATTTTCATTGCTACTTGATAATTTTAATTTTGCTACTATTATGAATTGTAGTGTAAATATCTGTGTTTTCTGATGATCTTAAGTGACCTCTGTAAAAGGATCATTCAGACCTGTCGCTACCCTTGTCCGACCAGTGGAATAAGGCAACGGAAACTGTGTTCAAGCAGTTTATTCAGGCTTCCTTGTACAGCAAGCTTGCTCCTTCTTCCTTTCCTCTTTCTCTCTCTCTCTACTGCCCCAGCAGCCCCTTATATGCATTGCCTTAATCCTATCAGCAGCTGCCATGCCATCACTGTTCATTGGCTGTTCCATATGATGCGAGGTTAGCTGATCGGGACAACCACACCTCGAAGCACAAGCCTTCCAAATATGGAGTTGTTTTTCTCTTTAGCAGTGCCTACTCATGCTTGCTGGCTACATGCCAAGTGTCATCTTTTAATGGCGGGGAGAACTGCTTCCTACACAGACCCGAAAGAAGTCATGATCTATAAGTTGAGAACCATTGTTATAGAGTGTCAAGCAATTTTGGGATATAAAACATTTCATTTAGATTGAGTGCTGTAAAAAGTTGTCACTGACTTGTGTTCCTAGACAATGTAACATAAAATGTGTGTTAGAGATATATATGCCTCGTTTCTCTTGATAGGCAAGCTATGGATAGCAATAAAAATAACAAAAATAGATATTTGGCATGCCAAATAAATTGATAAAAATTAAAAACAGTATAAGACAAACTTGATTTGCATTGTGGTTGTCCTAGCAAAGTACTGGCATTAACTAGTAGATACTTCATATATATTTGTTTAAAAACAAATGAGAGGTGAATTGACCTCTAGGAAATGAAGTGAGACCCATTATTAATACTGACAATATGAGTTAGGTGCACCTACAATGTGAGTTTTCAGTCCTTAGTTCTTTTCAAACTACTAAATAAATTTGTTTCATGATTTAAAAAAAAACACGTCATTTTCCATTTTGATGTGATCTTAGGGTGTGATGAACGTCATTCATATTGAGGCTAGGTTATACGTGATAAGGCAGGTTGGGTGTTGGGAGTCATGATCATATGGATGGGACTTTGGAAGATATAAGTCAGAAAGTGTGTCTACATTTGCAGTTGTGGTGTTTAGAATGGAAGTCAGGACCTTGGATAGATCCTTGAGCACCCAGGTCTATAAGAGACCACTGTCTCTCATGTAGTCTTTTATTTACCTTGAGGCTTTTCTGAGTGGCCTCTTCCCCTGCCCCCCCAGAGAGAATTCTTGATTTGGTCACTGAAGATCTCTGAAAATGGAATACAGACTTTATCAATGAGGTACTAAGTTGTAAATAATAGATATCAACTCTGGATAATTTAAGTAGATAATTCAGAGGTAGTTACATCCATTGGAATTATACTTAGAAGATTCAGTCCCAAGCTTAGAGAATCATATGGGGAAGTAAGGGAAATTTGGTAGCTGACTACATAGTCATTGACACACTGACAATGCAAACATTAACTTCAGTGACTCAACATTATCTCCACCCTAGATCTGGTCAGAGTGCTGGCTGGCCAGTGTCCACTCTAACTTCTGGGGAAGAGCAAAGAGATCGCATATCTGTTCTTTATTTGGCTTCTGTTACATCCTAATCTACAAGGGTTGGTACTTAAAAAAGAAAAACTTAATCTTTGCACTAACCTTCAGGAGTCCCACTTGGAGGGTTAGGAGTCTTCTAAAATGGCCTTGATATTTGTTTTTCCTGCTACACCTTTTATGTTTTAAAGGCTGTAGTAGAAGTTCATTGAGCTTGGCAGATGCCCAATGGTGATGTGGTGATTTCAGTGCTTTCCTTTCTGATCCCGGTTTCTGTTTAACTTAAATTTCTTCTTATTGTCTACTATTATGCCACTTTAGAAAAATCACCTCCTCAACATGTTTTCATAGCATTTAAAAACATATTCAATATTCCCATTGTATTCCTTCTGGTTATCCTGATAATCACACACTGTAGAAATAGGAGTTACGACTAGTTCCTTGTAGTTATCTCATTAAAAGAATTAAAGTGCAGATACTCAAATCACATAGAAAAAAGATTCCTGGAAAAATATGGGAGGGGTGTATTTGAATAAGTGTGTTTAGATGGTGATTCAACAAAATGTAATTAATAAAGTTTCAGAAAACAAAACAAATATAAACTTACATTTATAATTTGTTTAGATTATTTATTGTGAGTCTAGTATTTATTTAATTTAAGTGCTTTTTTTTAGGATAAAGTTCCAAGTACACACAGACTAGTGAAACAAACAAACCAGATGGATAGAATCTGAATATAACAACCACAACAAACCAATAATATGCACTAGCATTGAGTCCCATTTATAGCATTAAGTTCTGGCTTAATTCTGAGCATACATTTGAACTCTGTATTTTAAGAACATTCCCACAGGAATATGCATATAATGAGATCCATGCTGGGTTTGAGATGGAATTTATAAGTTATTTCTCATGATAATAACTAAAAGATCAATGTGTAAGAATGATGACTATTGATGTGGGTGTTAGAATTAAATTTTGTTACCTTTAAGTTAAGAACGCTTGTTAATAGAACATTGATGTGAAACGCTATAATTTAGCATGAAGTTAACATTTTTTGGGCTGATCTTGATGGTTTGGAAAGACCTGAAACACAGCTCCTGCTCCTACACTTTCCCACATGGTGTCTTCATGTATGCATGCTCTCTTCTAAAAGCCTAAGCAGACATGTAATTCCTCCCTTCTTATTTCTCTTGTACTGGATTTTGGAATCCTGTCATATGACTATTAAAATATTCATAAAATTTAATGCCTTGTACATAAACATGTTGATGTTAAGTGATAATAAATCAACATGATATAGAATATAGATAAAGTTTTCAAAATTCTGCCATTTTTTTTCCTGTAGAGGTTAGCCTGAATGATGTTGAAAGTAGACTATTATATTGCACTATTGAAATTACCCAAATCCAAATAAAAGCCTTTCTCTTGTTACGTGCACAGCACAGTAATGTTTTATTTAACCGGTAATAGTGGGGATTGGGTATTTCACATAAATATTTTTTTTCAGATAAATTTAAGTTACCCTTAAACAACCTTAACATTTTAAATTTTAACTAGCTGAGATGAAATGCATTAGGAACCATACTGACTACCTCCTAGATTTAGAAATAATAGAACTGAAAAAAAAAAAAAAAGACTAGTTAAGCACATATTTCTACCACATAACATTTCCTTCCTTTTAAATAAAAGATTTGAATATAACTTAATATTTATGAAATAATCCTTGTGAACATATTTGTGAGCAGTACTACTGGGCTATACTGAAACGAGGAAATAAACAAAGAGAAGAATATAGACTATGGGAATAGCTCACACTTTTAAGTTTATTTTATGTGTATGAGTGTTTACATGCATGATATATGTGTACTATGTGAATACTTGGTCATTTTCCTCTGAAACTTAGAAAAATAATTCCTTGCTTCTTCCTTAGCTTCTTCTTAGATTACTGATGGCTTTTAAATAGCTTTTTTGAATCGCCCATCTTCCTATTGTGTTCTTTGTGTGTGTGTGTGTGTGTGTGTGTGTGTGTGTGTTCTTTCTGTCTGTCTGTCTCAATACCCCTTCTTACAGAGTTATTCTGTATTATAGACCATCTTAATGGCCTTTTGAAATCTGAGCATCATTTTTTTTAATTTATATAATGTTTTAATGCTATAATTCCCCCCCCCAAAAAAAACCCAAAATATTTATTACTTGAAGTATACAAACAAAAGAATGTCCTGCAAGGTTTTAAAGACAGAACTAGATTTTTCAGCCATATGGGTCTATGTGAAAACAGCAAGTCGATGCTGAGAAAACACAAAATGGGTCCAGGAAAACAATGTTATCAAAACTAAAACATAAATTAACTTCACATAATTTGCCTAGAGAGATCTAGAAATTGTTCGAAAATATAGGTGAGGGATGGAGAGATGGCTCAGTGGTTAAAAGCATTGACTGCTCTTCCAGAGGTCCTGAGTTCAACTCCAGCCACACATGGTGGCTCACAACCATCTCTAAAGTGATCTGATGCACTCTTCTGGTGTGTCTGAAGACAGCTACAGTGTACTCGTATAAATAAAAATAAATATATTTTTTAAAAGATTTATTTATTTTATGTATTCACCATTGCTGAGCATCTTTTAAATCTTTATTTCTGGAAACTGAGAGCTGGGACTTCCATGTGTGTATTCAGGGTGTGGGGCACAATTAAATACACAGCAGCTCCTAAATCTCATTTCTTTATCTGCAGACCTCACAGAAATCAATGACAAAGAGAATAGAGTTATGTTTGTGTATATACTGTGTGACTACCTGAAGTGACTTTCCTAGTTTATTCATATTCAAAGATATGAGTATAGCCAAGAAAGATGCTAGCCTGCTTCTCACCATCTTCACAGGAGCAGCTGATGGAAAACCACTTGAGATCTGTCCAAATGGACTTCCTGTGAGGTGAAGGAAGACAATTGCCCATAGTAATCACCCCAGAAATAAAGACATTGGCAAGAAGCATTGCTTTGTTTGACAGATGTTGAAGAAATGTAACCCAATAGCCTGGTTCTTGCTTCTGAAACACAGGGAGCAGTAAAATGGAGTTGAGTTCTGTGATCTGCCATTTTCTTCTCTGTTAAGGATGAGTAAAGATTCCTGTAGAGAAGCAGAGGGTCTCACTCCTTTGGTTCTCGCTCTTTTTCCTCTGTAGACTTTCCCTTGCAGTAGATGTTCTCTCATCTGAGACAGGTGATGTGGAGGAAAATGACATCTGGATGTGGACAAAAGGGCTGTCTTGTTTTAATAGCTCTGAGGAGGTTCATTCGTGTTTACAGTCCTTTTACTTTAATGTCAATATATTCGCAAGTGCTAATTTCTAACATCTCTTTAGCCATCTGTTTTCTGTTCTGTGTACTCCTAGGATAATTGTGCTCTTGGTAAATCGCAAGGGTAGCTCTGTGGGCCCATGTTTAGGGTTTCAGGAGCTCCTTAAAAAAAAAAACGTATCTTCATTCTGCTGGCCTTTAGGTTGTGAGGCCCGTTTCTGAAGAGTTAAATGACAGGTGAAGTAGAATCTTCCTTCTCTCTCTCCTCTCTTTCTTTCTGTCTTTCTCGTTCTGTATATAGCAAACATTACACATTTCTTACCTTTGATTTGGAAATGAGAACACAAAACTGCTTGCTGATACACAAAATAATGAACAACTATTGCCTCCTACAGCTGAAGGCCAGCTACTGTTAAACAAAACAAAATAAGGTTTGAAATGACCCAGGAATTCTAAGATGGAAGAAGTCATTTGGGAGATGAGAGCTTTGTGTGGCAAATGGTGATGGCAGGACCCCCTTGGCATTTTGGTAAAATTAATCGAATTCACAGTAGAATGCTGACAACCAGGATAAAGACTGTGTGATAGTTTCTAAGCACCCTGATCCAACAGTCATCCTCTTTGCTCTGCTCTTGGGTGTGCCAATGTTGCTAGTTAGATTCTTAGATGAAAAGACTAATACAAGAGTGATATTGTAGCCAACGTATGTTTGATAACTTTCCAAATTAAGTCTACTGTCTTCATGGGATTTGAACATGGAAAGGTCACTTAATGTTGAGGTATCTCCCCATGTGTTCTACTTTCATCTATTTGGTTTTACTCCACAGCCTTGAGTTTTAGGAACAAACCTCTAATGAACCAAGATCTGCAACATGAATGCATCTGTTTCAGATGGAAGCACCCGAAGGATGTTCTCAGGGGAGTATTTTATCGTCATTGTTGGGAGAGCAACATCATTCTATCTGTCCAACATCTGTTTAACCCAGAGTTAAGACTTTCAGTTAGAGTTCAGCAGTGCGAACAGAAGAAAAAATAGAGTAATCTATTTTCTCAGGAATTTTTGTACCCATATGACACTTCTTTTCTTCCTTGGATGAAAAATTCTAAATATGCTAGGAATAATATCAGGATCAGGAAACAAGCAGGCCATCTGTTGTGAGGGAGTGTCACCAATTTATTCAGAAACCTGATTTGAGGAAGTGTCATGAGCTATTTTAGAGGAAGGCTTTGACACTCATTTTGCATATTATTGCAGTCACCCAGTCATGCCAATCTCATGTGATCACATGTCCTGCTTCCTCTCAACAGTCTTTTCTTTTTACAGGCTTCTTTAGCAGGAAGACCTGGCTTTAATTGCTGCTAAAAGGAGGAACTGATCTGCTTGTTTCTGTCCATCTTAGAGCTAAATAAAATTTGTTGTACAAACTACTGTATACAGTTTTCTCTAGAGGGAAAAAGAGCCATATGCAGACTCTTACCAAAGAATAAATAATTTTCCATTAAAAATTTTTTTTTGCCACTATTTTTTTCTTTCAGAGAAAAGTCAAAACTCTAGTTAAGTACCACAGCTTTCTGTGTCCTGTCTCTGATAGGATGCTAACGCTAAAGCTCCTTTTTTGTACAGTAAATAGCAGATATAGTTAATGCAGTGACTTTAACTTACTCCTAAAATAGTTCACACAGTGGCCCCAATTGACTACTAAAAGTGGGCCTGTTCCTGTAATCAGGTACATGTCCATAAAGTCAACACCACAATAGAAACTATGTTTTTCTACATATTGATGGGGTTTTGAGCAGGGATTCACAAATGTTTTTGGTTTTGCAGTTAAACATAACAAAGGAGTTTTAAGAGCTTTGGTTTGTGATGGTGGATTACCTGCGTTTACAATATTCATAATTAAACTAGGAAATTAAAATAATAGAGCCAAACATTGTTTGTGGCTATAATCTCAGATTTTGGGAGGCTGAGGCAGAAGGATTTCCTAGAGTTTGAAGCTTGACTGAATTACTAGTGAGTTCCAGGCTAGACTGGATTACAGAGTGAGACCTTGATCCAAAACACAGAAAAACAAAGACAACAAAAGAAAGAAAATGAAAAGTTAAAAATACTTGTTAACTCAATCAAAAAGGATATGAAGGCAACCATTTTTAACATATATTTGAATATATAAATATATATTTGAAAAGAACTGTATTTAGTGAGAAGATAGAGATCCCTTTATATCCTGGCAAATCTTTTAAGTTTCTGATTAAAAGATGACAACTAACTGCAAATGCACAAGAGAGGTATCCAGATCAACTAAGCCTGGTCCAGATAGAACTACCCTGATGAAGTCACATCAAATGGCAAATACTTTCTACAAAATTTTGAGCTAATTAAATTTGTTGTGCAAGCTACTGTGTATGTCAGTGTTCTTTAAAGGAAAAAGAAAGCCAACAGAAAGTATATGGAGTATCGTGGAAGAATGGTGACTGGAGACCCAGCAAAGAGCTGACGTGGCAGGTAAAGGCTCCAGCCAACCAGCCTGGGGAAAGAGTTGCCTTTTCCTGAGGGAGTCTCAGTCTTCTTTACCCTTCAGGTCTTCAACTCTCTGAGGCTACTGAACATTATTGAGTACCACCTGCTTTATAGATGCCCACTGATTTAAATATTAGTCTCATTCCTCAATTCCTTCACAGGACCTTACGACTGGTATTTGATTTAAATACCTGGGTCCATGGCCTAGTCAAAGAAACATAACATTAACTCCTCAAACCACCAGCTTTGTGATGGTTAGTTAAGGAATATAACCTGATATTTTTAGTAAACATAATTCCTTTTAGCTTTCAACTCTATAGACACAGGGATTTTTTTTTTTAAAAAAACTATTCAGCTCCAAATTTTAAAGTTTACTGATTCCAAAAGCCACGATAATCTTATGTCTTTATTAAATTTTAGGCTTTGGAAATATATTAATATGAATCAGGCATGGTGAGTCACGCTTGTAATCTCAGCACTCAGGAGACTGAGGCAGAGTTTAAAATGTTTAAGCGAAGCTTTTCTCTTTTGCATGGAGCTGGATGATGCACCAGAGTGAATCAAGGCAAACAGTGGTTTCCCTGAAAGGAAGCTTGGGCTGTTGCATAGAAAATTCTTTTGATGTCCTTTCCATTGCTCATCTAGCAAGTGTTAATCGAACTCCTTGTGTTACATATTTCCTCTCAGCCTTCGTCTCTACTCTGTAGGCACAAAATTGAACAAAATCGTCTTCCCCCTAGCAGTTGAGTTTTTTAAAGCAATTTGTTGCTCTTTTTTTTTTTTTTTTTTTTAAAAATCAAAGGCATTTTTTTTAAAGTCTCTGCGGTGTGTGTCTAAGTACCTTCACTGGGATAAGACACACTGGCTATTCTCCTGGAAGAACTGACCGCTGCTCTTTTTCATCCATCCCCCGAAGCAGCGGTGTATTGAACTGGTCCAGCCCTCAGCAGCTCTTTGTCTCTTCATTTTGTTCATGGATCTCTCGAGGCATGGATTACTGTGTTGTTTGTGTTTCTGTGTTTTGGCAACAACAACAAAAAAAGGAGTTTTAAAATAACCAGTAGGGTATTTCCTGTACCCCTACTAATAAAAACGGTAGAAGAAAGTGCTGCTCCCTAGAGAAAAACCTTCCCTCCATCCCTCACTCTTGGCTTGGACTCCTCGTCAGCTATGAAACTAAAGAGTGTGCCTATTCCTCACAGATTTCTCCCATTAAAATCCCAACTCAATTCTTCACAGAGTTAGAAAGAGAAACTCTCAAATTCATTTGGAATAACAAAAAACCCAGGACAGCGAAAACTATTCTCAACAATAAAGAACTTCTGGAGGAATCACCATCCCTGACCTCAAGCTGTACTACAGAGCAATAGTGATAAAAACTGCCTGGTATTGGTACAGAGACAGGCAGGAAGATCATGGAATAGAATTGAAGACCCAGAAATGAACTCACATACCTATGGTCACTTGATCTTTGACAAAGGAGCTAAAACTGTCCAATGGAAAAGGGACAGCATTTTCAACAAATGGTGCTGGTTCTATTGGAGGACAACATATAGAAGATTGCAAATCGATCCATTCTTATCTCCTTGAACAAAGCTGAAGTCCAAGTGGATAAAGGACCTCCACATAAAACCAGATACAATGAAACTAATAGAAGAAAGTGGGGAAGACCCTCGAATACCTAGGCACAGATTTCTTATTGTAAACATTGTAGATGCTTCTCTATGGTGGAGGGAGGGTAAGGCTTGCATTAGAAAGTATGTGTAAATATAGTAAGTATCGTGTATAGGAGCCGCAAGGCATGCTCACACTCCTGAGCACTTTGACTCATTATTAAGTTAATTCTTACACAATCATATGAGTTAGATATTAGACCAAAGAAATCAAGGCAAAGTGATTTCCTGAACCAGAACATTTGTTTTGAATATGAAGTAGTTAGTATCAGACTAGGAATGAAGACCCAAGTCTGTGTCATTCCATTGTCTAGCCTAACAATATTTATACCTTTTTTTATGGTATCTCAGTGGTCAAGAGTGCCAACTTTAGAGCAAAATTGCTTCTGATCAGTCCTTTGTTTCTGTAGTTACTGGAAGTTACTGCCTTTTTTCATGTCTCAACTTCCTTTTAAAAGTGAATAGGTTACTGTTTACCCCTTTCTGGTGTCTTTTCAGGATTAAATGAGGAATTAATAATTGTACATCACCACACATTTATCCACATACTGTTAAATGTTAGTTATTTCTCTTGTGAAACTGTATGATACATCTACATCAAAATGCCAAGACTCTGATTTCCTTTACAAGTAACTCAGTGATCTTATGTTTAGTTGCTATGTGATGTCAGAAGGTAAAGAAAGCCAATTGTTGGGGGTCTAGGATGGGTAGGGATTAGGGGTTAGGGGGATGGAATAAAGCCAGTGACCAATTCAATTGAAATGGTAGTCATGGATGCCCAGTGGCATCCTGAATGACAGAAGCAGCAACTTTTGCCATGGGGCTTTTGAAAGGTTGTGTATAGGAGATAAGTGGAAGAGGTTGTGATTAAGTTGATTGTTAACTTCTAATTATCAAGAAGAAAAAGGTGTAGCAGATGGGAAATCAAACCATTTTCAGAGTTGTCGTGTGTCACCCTCACAGATGGGGATGATAATGGAAGGGCTTGGAGGAAATGTGGATGTTCAGAGACCTTGCTGTCCAGGATGCTCTGGGGACTGTAAGTATCTCAGGGAAATCATCAATTGCTCAATAATTGTTTTTCTTGCTTAGTGAATTAAAGTTTCTTATTATCTATCACCCAAAGTCATCTCACAGCACTTGCTATGTGACTGCATTTGATATATAGAATTGAATCATGGTCCCAATTTTTTGAGAGTCTATCACATAATTATAAACATTCCATACTATTAAACACTTGCACTTCCATAAGATTGCTATAATTTTAACATCAAAATTGATTGATTTGTAGAAAGGTGAGATTTTTGCTCTAATGTACTTGTCCAGATTAAGAAGATGAAATAAATGAAAATTTGATTATTCATATCAATGTCAAGAATAATGCTATTGATACATCTTTAGTTTGGCTTTTGAAAAGTTTGTTTATATAGGATATAATAACCCCCAAATTATATTCACTAGAAAGATATCTCTGATATGAAGTCATGACAAGACTAATAATACTATCAAAAATTGAATAATAATGTAAAGATTAATTGCAATCATATGTGAAAAACAGAATTGTGTCTCATTTGATCAAAGTTCCTTGTTTCAGTGAGACCTGAGAAGAGGTTTTTTTTTTTTTTGCATTTCTTTTGTTTGTATGTGTATGTGGAATGTGTCAGTGTGTGTGTTGTGTGTGTGTGTGTGTATGGGTGTGTGCGGTTTTTTTTTTTTTTGTGTATAGCAGAGAAGTGGAAGAGGTTGTTGAGTGTCCTGCTGTATCACTGTCTACATTATTCTTTGAGACAGGAACTCACTGAGCTTGGAAGTATGCTGTTGGCCAGAAAACACATATCATCTTTTTGTCTTTATTCTCCGGAGTGCTGAGGGTACAGGTATGTGTGGCTATGTCTGGCCTTTTACATCAGTTTTGGGGATCCAAACTCAGGTCCACAGCAATGCTCTTACTCAGTAAGCCATCTCTCAGTTCTGAAATGTTGCATTTGAAGACTGATAACCTGTGAAATCCCAGAGTGTAAAGCTCTAAGATACATCTCAGAAGTTGGGTGCCTTGGGATACTATTCCATAGTTCTCAGAAAAATGTCTAACCTGTTTTGAAGTAAAGACCAATGATTCATATGATAAATGAGTGATTTTTTTTCTACTTATGAATAATAAGTTTGGATTTGGCTACTGAAGTTGAAAGATGGTGAAGTCACAGTTATTATCCAAAGTCATACCTACCTTGCTCCCAGCCCTTGACTGGTTCAGTGAAGTAAGTGATAGAGCACAGGTCCTTCCCACCTGCCCAGACCCAGCTAAGCCCTTTATTTACCATAATCATAACAAACCAACGTATCCGTCTTGTCTCTAGGTTAGTTTGGGAGTTCAAGCCCATTGTAGTACTTGTAAAATGTCTGTGATTTAGGATGGCTGACAGGTGCTAACAGGTGCATAAATTATAGTGTCAAGTTAATGGTCTGTACCTGAGGTGATTAGGTAAAGGTCGAGTAACAGGTGTGGAATGAGTGGTTTATGCTTTTTTACATAGCACCTGCATGTCAGAACATAAAATTTTGAGCATGAGAAATGTTACAATAGAAGGGTAGCTCTTTGTTGAAAAGAGATAGAACATGGACACATTTCTCCTATAAGTTTCCAATTCTTCCAGTGAATCTGAGACATTTGATGAAGAGAGGATGATGTAGTCAATCAGCAAAGAAGGGCTTGGTCACCTGTCCTGTTGACAGCACCATTTTCTAGGCTTTTGTGTGGTTTTCTGTCCAATGGATGAACTACAGAGTTCTACAAACAACGTGGTAGTGAGCTACAAGCAAAGAACACTGGATAAATGTAGGATCTTAGAGAGTTTCTAGTTTACCCAGTGACAAGTATGGGGAGAGTCCTTACTGTCCCCTCATCTCAGAAGCAATGGACATTCTTCCCAAAGAACTGGGTCTATGGAAGTCACGTCCACTGGGCTTTTTATTATTTTTTTCCCCATCTCTGGAATTCTGAACACAAACCCATAAATTATAGATTTGTTCCCTCTGCAGAGTCAGTGGATATATCTTGAAACTTAAGAGATATTCATAGATAGGAGTTTTTCCTGTAAAGTTAATTGTGGTGGCTTGAAGAAGAAATGTCACCGATAGGCTCATGTACTTCAGTACTTGATTTCCTGTTAGTGGTGTGCCTGTTGGAGGAAGTATCTCACTCGAGGGCAGCCTGGGAAGTTTATAGGCTTGGTCCTCATCATTGCTCTGTGTTTACAGCTGAAGATGTGATCTTGTAGGCTTCTTGCTCAGCCACCTACTGTAATGACTCTCCTGTCATTAAGAACTCTCCTATGGAACTGTAAGCCAAAAAACAAAAGAAAGAAAAGAAAAAGAAAAAAGAACCCCAACCCCCCAAAAAACCCACAAACCACAAAACAAAAACAAAAACAAAACAAAACATAACAAAAGAAAAAGCCACTTTCTTCTAAAAGTTGCATTTGGTCATGCTATTTTATCACTGTGACTGGAAAGAGTTACTAATATAGTATATAAGCAAACTAGAAAAATTCAAAAGCTGCAAAGCCATTAAAAGTATCCATATAAATATCTGAATAACAGAATCATTTCATAATGAGTCAAAAGGATTTAGGATATTCTGACATTTGTGTACCCCTTGAAGACAGATTTTATAGGATCCCATTGTAATCTTTTTTACCAGTTTTGTAACAAATTTCAAAGACAGATTTGTGGAGAGTAAAATAAAGTTTATTTATCCAATATTATAAGATTGGATAGGCTTATAAGCGTGGGGTTCATGTACATATTTCTAGAGAACAGATTTCTCAGATTTGTTTGAAATATTTTCTACGGTGCAAACCAATCATTGGTTTTCTTAAGATTTTCTTAAATCAACCTTTTTGCTTCTACTGGAGCAATATCTTGAGATGGGGCCTTGGCTGTGTTGCTTAAGCTGTCCTTGAACATGAAATACTCTCATGTCAACATCCCAAGTAGCTGGAGTTATAAGTGTGCAATGCCATGTCTGACTCCCTGGAGTTCTTACTTTTAATACTTGGAGCACTTTATTTTTCATGTATATCAGACAGTAGTAAGCCACAAAATAAATAACCCTTAGCACTCACTGGGCTTGACTTTCCTGGCAAACCACATCTGGATGGAGAATAAATCAGTGACATGATGTCTCTTCCTCAACTTGTGCAATGAACTGATCCACTGTTGGGGATGGGTGGGGGCAGCAACAGTGGGTATGGAGGAGCATATGTTTCAAATGTCAACAAGAAAAGAAGAAAGACAAGAAGAAGAAGAAGAAAAAGGAAGGAAAACATTTACAAATCTCTGGAGTTCACCTTCTGGGAAAAGTTCACAGCTTAGTAGGTTTTACAGTCCCTGTCCACACACTTGGGGTTCCCACCATTCCCAGTGTTCACTAGATTTGTACATCCATGGATCAATTGAGCTGGATGGTTTTGACATTCACAGCAAACATGGAAAAGATTCCCGTCTGGTAAAACGGGTTTGGTATCTGGGTTCATAAGGTATACAGACAATAATTTCTGAAAAGGATGCGTATTTAATGTGTTGATTGGGGGTCTGAAAGGTGGAGCTGTCTGCAACAGTCTCAGGTGCAGAATTACGGGAGGCGTTGAGTGCCAGCTCAGCAGTATCCTCGCAGGCCCTTTTCATTCATTGCTCTGCAACACATGGTAGATTTGTTTTCTCTCACTAAAGAATTTGGGGCAATTTGAAGAGCAAATATTAGAGCCAGTGACAAGCCACACATGTGGAATTTTGAAGACTTTTGCAGATTGTGTAGATCTGGTGCTGTTGTTCTACAATCTATAAAATTATTATAACAGACCAAAAGACTGTGAAAGTTACAACACAAAATATTTAAATTATGGGGCCCAGCAAAGCATGAAGGAGCAGCTGAGTCACCGTGCACATCTCTATCATTTAGCATCCAAGTGGGCCACTTGGGTAAATATTTTTTATTATCTCAATGCTATAATAATTCTTTGAAGTAGACTGATAATTTTATTTTCACAGTGGGTGATTATATATAGACCAAAAGAATGGAAGAGACTCTAAGATTTCTATTTGTAAGACAGTGAGTTTAGCATAATCTATTTGTTCTACTTTATTAATTATATTACTCTTATTCTGTTTTTATTTTATTTTTGAGCATAGGATCTACAATATGTGTGTGTGTGTGTGTATGTGTGTGTAGGTGATTTAAAACATGCCACTTTCAGTCATATGCCTATGTTTTGATTTTGTACATTTTGAAGCTTTCTTTAGTTAGGATATTAAAATTTATTCATGGTGTAGTTTTATTATGAGTGTGCCAATTCAACACAATACAGTGCTCTTTTAACTTAATAAAAGACTTTAAATGCTATGTTGCCTGAGCAATGTTGCTAGGGTTGCTTCTTTTATGCATGTTTGATTAGTTAAAATGCACACAGTCTTGAATGGATGGCTTCCTATCTCAGCTTTCAGTTGTATTCTCAACAAGCAGTAGTTCTTGCATTGTTGCTCGCTTTTGTGTTAACTCAGCTAAGGCACTGCAGACATGCACAGAGGAATTAGACCGTTACCATCCAATATGAACTTATTTAAAACTTCCTAAATTCATGATTCTCTATTATCTTTCTTCTTTTGTGTCCTTATAGCTGGAGATACTGGAGCAGTACTAAGAGGCTGAGGGATGGACTGCATCCCGAATGATGGGGATGTAGGCCATGAAAGAATAGAAATACAATGTGCTCTACTTGGCTGACCACCTTGAGCCAAAGGGTCAAAGTGATCTCCTTCACGGCAGTGAAGGAGAAGAGGACAGTAGTCTTTTATTGGTTGTCTGGGGTAAGCTAAAGTTTGGCAATTGTCCATTCATTATGGGTGTCATTTCCTTGTTGTGTACAAGCACAATAACCTTGGGGTTTTCAGAATAAGACATGGCAACTTAAGCTAGGAATTGCTGAGTTGCTTGTCCTTTTGCTTGAAGGCCTTGTGATTTCACCTGAGCCTTTAAGATAAGCCTAAGGGACTGTAAGTGCTTGAACCCCAGAGTAAACAGACGTGTGGTATGCAAACCATATCTGCTTCAGTGGACACTAGGTCAAATCAGCTCTGTATTATAGTGTTGGATAAAACATTTCAGTGTACAATGTGCTTATGTTGTAATGCTAAATAGAATCTGACTGAAGAGTTAAGACAGCAAAGGGGACAGGAAGATACAGCACAATTTTCCTTATTTGGTGTGATGTTACCCAGGCAGTGTAAGGTGATGCTTTATACTTCATTGCTTAGCTGTGCAATCTCCTAAATTACTGATTTTTTTTCAATCTACTCAGAGTGAAATGTGTTTTTGCTCAAAAAAAAAATGCTCATACATCCTGGATGTATTGGGGTACTGGTGAATTTATTGTACAGTATGGTATTTCCTTGCTAATAATTATCCTTGTTTTATTGTCATTTGTCTATTTTAAGTTGTGCATAGTCACAAGTTGAGCTGCTCTGCAAGGTCTAGGCTCAGGTTTTGTTTTTCTGTCACTGTGTGAGATGCTTCTGCTGTGAAGGTAGATGGCTCAGAGTTAGCTTGTTTTCTGTCCATTGTGGTGGGTTCTGCCTGTTCCAGTCAGGTAGACTGGCTTCTGCATGTCCTTGATGATCATTAGATGCCATGACCCGTCTTGTTTTTGCCCATCGAATTACTGCCCCACTGTTCGTTACTTGAATGCTCATTTACCCTTGCTTTTCATGAAGCTGGCTTGTTCTTACCATGACACCTTCACACAGGTTCTTACCTACTTAACACTTTGTCTGATTATTTTGAGCTGGCTTTGTACTTTTGTAACATGCTGAGCTATGGAGGACGCAAGGATGAAAGATCCCTACAGAGACTTTTTTTAGAGTGCTTTCAGAACATGATGTCATTTTTGAAATACCAGCTTTAGGATTGCTCAATTTAAAAATGACATTCATGCTTATTGGGAAAAATGAAAACTCAAATAAGAAAAGTAGGGAAGGAAGAAGGCAAATATTTGCCACACATTCATTCTCCCCTGAGGAAGATATGAGGACTATGGTGCTTTGCTGAGCAGTAGCGTGGGTTGGTAGAATAGTTGGCCACTCAGCTCTTATAAGCCAGTAAGCCTGAGAGTAAATTTACAGACATTTAACTAGATCGTGTTAGCACCAAGTAATCTGGATGTGGGAGTCAGCCATCTATGAAAATTTCCTTGAAATCCTAGGTCCTGCGGGATGTTACTGTGTGGGATAAAAGATGTGAGCCATGAGTCCTGGTGGCAAGCTGTGCTTGGAGATACCCCCTTCACTCCAGGGACAATGTGCTGAGAAGTGTCTCAGAGAGAGCATTTGGGGACACGTTATAGGGAGTCTCCGCTTATCGCCTTACACCCATTCTACAGTATGGACTGTTTTCTTGCTGGAAAGTTTTCCTTTTTAGTAACACAACAGGAGAACTTTTATTTGGTGGAAGAAATGATCAACTTACATCAAGACCTCCGTTTGTAATAAAACATAAAATCTTTGCAGGTTTGGGTTAATAGGCCTCCAAGGAAGAACCACTTAAAATAGAATGGGACAAAGTGCTAAATAATCTACTGTCCAGCATAATGTCACTCTCAAGGGAGAGGACAGCGTGTTTGATGTGAGGTTTCTATCTTCAATTTCAACAACCCACTGTTAGGATGAAGTGCAGAGCTTGCTGACTGCCTTAGTATGCTCTGTGCATCCAGCCTTGCTTTCCATGGCCTCCTGTGCTCTTAGGCTGCTCCTCCCCAGGAACTGTAAAGTGCACAGACATCAAAGTCCTTTTAATAGCATTGGGGATAGGAAGCAAGGTCGGTAATACTCTATAGAAATGAAATAGAATGTGGACCACAGAGCTAGCACACTGCTGTTAGTTTTTGTTCAATTAGGATATCTTATATACTGATGCAAATCAGATGCAGTGTTAGAGCTCTCTATGGGGGCAGGGAGAGGAAAAGATTCAGTGAGATTTTTAGTTTAACATTCTAGTTGATTTCCAGATCATCTGGTTGTAACTGGTCTCCTGCACGTTCCTCTCCATGAAGCCTGGTCATCTACACTTGAATGTAGCCAGGCTAGAAACAGTATCTCTGGAGATTTCCTCCACTGTAAGACTTAGATGTTTTCGACTGCTCAGTTAAGGGCAATTCTTGGTGTATGTATGCTCATTATTTTTCTTAAAGAGTTTTAAAGGAAAATATTTGCTACTTAACAACTCAGCCATATGAAGATGGAGAAGTTCCTTTAGGGAAAGTTTCCCTCACTTTGGCGTTGGTGAGTTTGGGGCTTGGTAACTGAGCCTTGCTGGATGCTCAGCAGATTCCTGAGACTTGCTGTTAGAGGCCATTGCTCTCTCTCCACAGGACTTACACAAAAGAAGGCGTTTTCTAATCTGTCAGTCGCTCTCAGGGGAGGGTGAAGCTCTCTTGTTAACCATTCCTGCAGTCTTTAAACTGTTTGACAACTGGTGACTTAGGTAGTGGTAGGTAATTAATTTCAGAACGATGTAGCCCTTATATGTAAGTAGAAGACACTTCTGTATGTTTTATCATTTAACACAGCAATTTGAAAACATTAAATTTCATTGACAAATTAACAACAAAATGAAAGGAAGTGATCCAACCATAGAAGGAGTTGCAAGAGTGAAAGCGACATCTTCTAAGGCCTACATTTATTTTCTGATGAAGTGAAACAGTGATCTCTTCCCAGGACAAGCGATTCCTGGAAGAAGCTGTTGACTTTTTTTTTTTTTTGCTATGGAACTATGGAATTTATAGCCTTTAGGATCCATACCAATTAGTATGTGAGTGCTGGGGAAAGAAAGGTGGAGCATTGCTGATGGGTTCCAGTTCCTTCCCACTCCAGTCTGTTGGCCTTAGTATTGAGATACCTGTGGCTTAATTATAGAAAGTCTACAGTAAATTACAGCACAGGCATAATCCAGAATTGCATACACTGACACACAGATGTTAATGCTAAATGTTGTCTTTTCAAAATAGGATCCCCAGAAAAAATAATTGATTGATCTAGAGCAAGGAAAATACACAGTGAGCCTAGAGAATCTTAAAGTGCCAGAAAGAAAGAAAAGTAAGGAGTAAATAGAAGATGACAGAATCAAGACAGAACAGTAACAACCTACATGAGCCAACATGAAAAACAGCCAATGGTCAGAGTTACAACCATGGGAGCAAAAATAAATGCATAAAAACATCACTATAATCCATAGACTATACTATCTGTGAGTGTGTAATGATAAAACTAAATGACTTATTAGTAAAAGTAAAGGATAATTGACAGATATTCCTTACAGAAAGATTCCAAATTGTGAATTAAGAAAGCATGGAGGCATGGGAAAGATGAGGAAAACACTTAGAAACACTTGTAAGAGTCACAGATGAAAGCTAAAATTTGTGGCTGAAACAGTAAGAACCAGAGAATGCTTGCTTCGGCTTTAAATATCGCCTCCTAAATATTTAATTACTGTAAATTTAACACTCATTCACAAGGTCTTCAATACACCTCCCACCAGCAGAAGCTTCATTTTCTTCCCTGTGAGGATGGATTGCTAGACTTAGTGTGACTTGCTTCTAATGAATATGGTTTGGGAAAGAGAAAGCAGTGTCTGGGATGAAAACATCTGGCAGATGTCACCTTAGCTGTGGATGAAGGTTAGTACCACAATGATGATCCTTGTGAATATCATGTAACCTTGATCGGTGCAATGAGAAGGGCAATTTACTTCTTTGGTACATCTCCCTGAATCCAAGCAAAGCATGAGGAGACATCAATAAATCAACCTCTGAGTTTCACTCTATAAAATAACAGATGACTACCAGCCAGAATTGCCAAGGTCACAAGGAAAGAGTGAAGTTGTCAGACTGCGAAGAGAGAGAGAGAGATGACAATGAAATATAACATGGTGTTTTGCATAGAATCTTTGAATTGAAGAAGGCATTGCTGGAAAGTTCAAAGAAATCTGAAAAGTCTGTTGTAGTGTGGCTAATTGCTTTGCTTTGGTAAATGTACCAAGGCTACCTAAGATGCTAACATTAGGGGCACATAATTAGAAGGTATGAATGGACCCTATTACAACTTTTTATAGCCTTACAACTTTTTAGGAATCTAATATTATTCTAAATAAAAACTAAAAAAAAAAAAAAAAAAAAAACCTAAAAAAAAAATCTGCTCTTTACATGCTTTCTAAACTTTGTTAGAATACTTGTGAATGCAATCACTTCTCTGGAGAGTAAGTATCATCCTGAAAAATGAATCCATTTATTCCTCATGACCTACCTAATGGATTTTGGGGGACACTTCAAAATTGTGTGTGTGCTTAGTATCACTAACTGTGAGGGTGAGAAACATCAGTTCCATAAAGAGATGCCATGCCATGTCATTGCTGTGGTTGTCACGGAAGGGAGAGAAAGGAACAGTAGTGTTCAAGGGAACATGGAGATATTGGAACCCGTGTGCACCACTTGTGGAATGTAAGGTTGTGTGGTTTCTATGAAAAACAATCTGCAGTTTCCTTAAAAGATTAGAAATAGAATTATCACATTCTTTAGCGACTCTATCTGGGTTTATAGCCAAGGAATGGAAAGAAAGGACTCCAAGAGAGATTTGTACACTGCATCCACTGCAGCACCATTAGTAATTGATTTGCCATGGAAATGAATGAAGAGTCTATATGTGGGTGAAAAGATAAACAGAATGATATATACATGCAGTGGAGTCTTACCCTGATATATATATTTTTTACAGGGATGAACTTAGAGACATTATGCTAATTGAAATAAGTCAGCCACGAATGACAATTACTCTGTGATCTCACCTTTATAAGATTCCTGCATTAGTCACCTCATACAGACAGGAAGGAGAACGGTGGTTTCCAGAGGCTTGGGGATGAAAGAATGAGAGTTTAGGTTTAAAAGGTTAAAAGCTTCAGTATAGGATGATGAGGAAAATCTGGTGTTGGTGTCTGAACAATTAGAAATTATTTGATGCCATTGATTGTGTGTTTACAATGATCAAAACAGAATATATACATATTTTCCTACAATAAAATTAGTTCAGATTATTTCATAGGCAAAGCATATTTATTTTCTTGATAACTCTGTCCTGGTTATGTTTTTGTCAACTTAACACAAGCTAGAGTTATTTGGGAAGAGGAACCTCAAATGAAAAAATGCCTCTAACAGATTTGCCCAAAGGTAAATCTACAGGGCATTTTCTTGATTAATGATTGACACGGGAGGGCTCAACTCACTGAGGGTGTTGCCATCTGTCATGTGTTGTATGTGAAAGCAGGCTGAGAGAGCCATGGGAGGCAAGACAATAAGCAAAGTTCCTGCATGGTCTCCAGTTCAGTTCCTGCTTCCAGAGTCCTGTTTAAATTCTTGACCTCACTTCCTTCCTTCAATGATAGATGTAGCATGGAACTATAAGCCAAACAAGCCCTACCCCACTCCTAGTTGCTTTTGTCCATGGTCTTTAACATAGCAATAGGAAACTGGAGCAAGCACTGGTATGTTATGAACTTAACCAAATAGAAGCTACTGGGATCACTTCTATGTAAAATTTTCTTGTGGTTTAGTATACATTCTTAAGCAATGGATTGCTATTGACTTCTGCTTAAAGCATGCTTTCCTAACTAGATATTATTCTGTAGAAGAAAACATGGAGATGGGATCAGGCCCTGGGATGCTGGTTGATTTCTAGTGGCTTCCACTGGTGAAAGCAGCTTGTGACATCTCAAGTATGCAGAACTGATGTAGCAGACCTGTTGGAAATAAACATATTCTAATGAGATACTTTGTGTCTCTCAATCTGACTGCTGGGCAATTGAAATAATGGATGCCAAAGAAAATGGGAATTTCCAAAGGAATCTCATGCTCAGGGAAGACAAACTAGCAGTCAGAAGGGGAAGATATTTCATACAGTTCTAAGAACTGTACTGTCACTTTACAGGATTAGGTGGAAACTCAGGCTTCGGGCATGGGTTGATGTGGGTGGGACAATACCTTCATGGGGCTACTTAGAAGTGCATCTCCTTGACTCTCTATTTGAACTTTGATCTCACTGCAGGATCTGAAAGATAGACTTGGGAGTTTCACTGGATCCCTTTGTCCCTCTTCCTAACATGATTACATTGAATAACCTCCCGCTCTACACCTTTAGTTTGTCTCTTTTTAATAAGTCTATTGAGGACAGGTGGTCACCTTGACTTTGGACACACGAATCTCCTTCCCAGGTTTGACAAGAGAATGGTGGCCACAAAGGAACTAAGACACATTTTGTGGGTATTTGACAGTGTAGCCCTGGAGCCTGGGTCATGGCCACTATTCAGATACAGTGGGTCTGTCTTAGCAGTGTGGACTGAAGCAGTAGTGAGTGACAGGGACTGTACTGTTACTGTCCTCTAATCAGTAAGTAGGCTGAATGCAGCCCCAGCCTTTGGTGAAGGCAAAGGTAGAGAGTTGGGATTAAACTGCCACTTGATAACCGAAGGAATTTTAGATTTGGACTGGGTATTGCTGTGCTGGTCAACCCTAGCCACATGTAGGATAAAGATATGACATAAATTTGATAAGGATAAGGAACTATTTATTATCTCTGTTTGTTCTAAACCTACATTTTTATGTTCCTGGTCATTAAGTGCTGAGCAATGTTCTTTCAGTGAAGGACATTGACTTGCTGGCCACTCAGCAATTTCATCTCACAAACTTTTTCTATTTTGTCTCTGAAATGGAGGAGGAGAGAGTGATAATTGTTCATGGTGTCCTTTGGTAAATATCATTGATGTTTGAGAATGTTACCGATAATACACCATTCACAGAGGCTTGACACATAGTTGGGCTCAATAAATGACCTTATGCAGCATGCAACAGCGCATGCGAAAAGTCAATAGGAATTTAGATGACCTAATACAGGGTCAGCCAGATAGTAAATATGTTTGGTTCTGAGGTCATATGGTCTCTGTCACAGCTAGTCTACTCTGCTGATGAGGTACAAAAGCAGCCAAAGGCAAGGGCTAAATGAACGGACAGAGCTTTCAATTATCTTTATAAAACAGAAATGGACCCAGCTTAGCCTTTAGGCTGGTGGTTTTCAGTTTCTAATAACCTTGTTTTTAGCTGGTTCCTTTTGTTTAGTCTTTGAGTATGTGGTTTCTAGAAAAAAAAAAAAGCTTTTAGATTAAGGGAAGATTTAAGCCGAAGTATATTAGTACTTTATTCCCAGATACACAGTTAAAATAAATGGAAATGATAACATAACCCAAGCACAATTTAATGATAGACATAGAGGATACAAAAACACGCTCATCACAGTAATGACTTTAGTAACAAAAATGAAAAATGTTACTTTATTTTGTAATTGGAAAAAAATTAATATTGACTAATTGCTTTTTAAAATTTTTTTGCCTTGTATTATTTTTGTCTAAATTCCTGAACACTTAGGACCCTTATTATGGATATGAAGAGATTTTCTGCTATGACAACCCAGATGATTATAGTCTGTGTTTAATACTTTCTTGAATCTTCTTGATGCTCACAGGGGGAAACTGAGGTGGTGTTTTTCAACCAGGTGGCAAAATCCTATCTTTTGCATGTATAAAGATTCCCTTGCTTTCTACACAAATATTTACTTGCTCTTAGCAGGGAGAATCAGGGTGTTTTAGGATTTTTACTGCTGTGAAGAAACATGACCACAGAAACTCTTTTTAAAGGAAAACACTTAAGTTGGGGATGGCTTACAGTTTCAGGGGTTTAGTTTGTTATCATCATGGGGGGAAACACAGGAGCATGCACGCAGACTTGGTGCTGGAGAAGGAGCTGAGAGTTCTGCATCCTAATCTACAGGCAGCAGAAGGAGACTATGTGTCACACGGGGACGAATAGCTTGAGCATGGTGATCAAGGACACACCTATTCCAATAAGCCCACATTTCCTAGTAGTGCCACTCCCTATGGGCCATGCATTCAAACACATGAGTCTATGGGGGCCATACCTGTTCAAACCACCATACAGTATGAAGGCAATAAGCATGAAGATAGAACAATGGACGATAATGAGAATCATGGTGAAAACAGAGAAGAGGAATGGGGAGTGGAGAGTGCTCACATACATGTATGAGTGAGCACCTTTGCACACTGATAAGGGACTTCACAGGGCTTCTGTATTGAGTAGTGTAGTCAGGGCAGCAGAGTGGTCCTCTCTGAAGTCACACTGGAGGAGAAAGGCATTGAGGAAATAGACAATGAACACACGTTACCAAGAGAAGGATGGCCCTCTATATTTCTGGACAAGTGAGTTCTTTGTGGCTATAGCAGGGGACAAGGGTAGACATATAGCAGGGGTGGATGGACTGTCCTCAGGGTTTGATTGCCTGTGGCTACCAAATTCAGCCTCAGGACTCTGGCACTTACTCTGAGTGAACCTGAGAGTCACCCATGGGTGTTAGCAGCTGAGTGACACAGAAGTCTTAAAAGGTGACTTCTGACTGCTGTGTGCAGAATAGACAATAGCATCTGATAGTATCAACCATGATACCTTTCAGAGGTGCTTCTTTTTTTTTTTTTCATCTCTGAGAGTAAAGGTGACTGTGTCCTGTAACATTGGAGGTGATAAGAAAAGCCAGATACGAGTAAGACTTTGAAATAGGGCCAGCAGAATTTTATGAGTGATTGGGTATAGATTGTGAAGGAGAATAGAGTGAAGAATGATGCTTAGGTTTTTAGCTTGAGTCATGGGTTAAGAGAAATATCCTATACACAGGCATAAAAGGACAAACTGATGTAAAAATGATAGCCCGTCACGGTAACCCCTGCTTTCATTTTGCGCTTTCACACTGCCATTTGAGAATGCTAACAAAAAAAAATATATATAATTTTTTCTGGTCCGGAGACAGAAGCTTTTTGTAAAACCTATCTGCAATGTGTCATTCTCTCGCCTTGCTTTTGTGTGCATCTCATCAGCTGGTTTTTAACAGAGGCTTATAACTGAGATGGCACAGACTCTCCTGTCTTTTACTGTCTCGTTTTTAGATGAAAATAAGTATTCCAGGTACTTGAATTAGTTCTTGATATTACTCCACTTATGGAAAAAAATGTACCCTGAATATTCATTTTCTGTGAGCACACCTGAGGAATGATATTAAGACCGTGGTGTATCATCCTCGGTGTTCTAGAACATTCTATAGACACAAAACTAGTCTGGAATCTCCACACATTTTATTTTGTTATTTCATTTTGTTTTATTTTATTTAGTATTTTGTGGTACTGGATGTTGAACCCAGGGCTTCATGCATGCTAGACAAGCACTTTTACCATTGAATTACATTCCCAGTCTACATTGCTATTCAAGTCTTCATGGAATCAAGCAATCTTTAACCCATTCCAAAAGATGAAGTTTCATATCCTCACCAAAAATAAATAATTAATTAAAAATTCAACTTGTATAATTTAAATAGACTCTGAGGCATGGGTCTTGAACTCCCCCAACTGTAGACTTATGTTGGCCCCCCAACCACAAGCTCTCACCTCAAAGGAAATAAGAGATAGTTTATTCTAGAGGCAAATTTGAATAATAATGGTGTGGTAGTTTGAATAGGTTTCACTCTCTTAGACTCATATGTTTGAATATTTGGCCCATGGAGAGTATCACTACTAGGAAGTGTGTCATTGTTGGAGTAAGTGTGGCTTATTGGAGGAAGTATGTCACTGTGGGGGGTGGGCTTTAAGGTCTCCTATGCTCATGCTCCACTCAGTGAGGAAAAAGTCTCCTCCTGGTTGACTTCAGATCAAAATATAGAACTCTTGGCTCCTCTTGCACCATGTCTGCCTGCATGCTACCACGTTTCCCACCGTGATGATAATTCACTAGACCTCTGAAAATGGAAGCCAGCCCCAATCAAATATCTGCCTTTATAAGAATTGCCTTGGTTGTGGTGTCTCTCCATAGCAATAAAACCCTAAGACACATAGCTGAAAACGTAGATTTAGATTATCACAAATTTCATATTTCAACACTGAAACAGCTTCATGAACCTCTCGTAGTAAGGAAACAAAATCACAATTCAGAACACTTTTTACCAGAGTAGTGTTTCTAGCAAGATGGGGGAAGTTTTCCTCCAGGCCTCATACCATCTATTGATACTATTAGCTTCTGGGTTGGCGGGAGTGAGTAGTCTGCTACTTAATAGAATCCTCATTGGTTTTTCTATTTGCCACAGAAGGCTAGTTCTGACACAGAGGTGAGCAAGGAATGGCAACTTCGGGGACTAGCACAAGATAAGTAATTAGTCTGTGGACCTGTAACAGCCCACCCCTTCTATGTCATACGGTTCTAATCATTCAATCACTTTTTGCAGACATAACATCTCTCCTGGCATTTTCCTTGACACCTGTCTGTCTCAAAAGCTGATGGTCTTCTGTGTTTGTTCCCTATCATCCTGGACCCGGGTTAGCTTGACATATGAGAATAAAGATGATTGAATGATTAGATGATTATTGAATGCCTGTGATATGCCCAAAGGTGTGCAGGACCCCAGGAGACAGAGATGGATAACAGCCCTGAGACTGAGGGAAATTCCTGCTTCTGGACAGTTGGATCAGATCGGTGTGTGATAAAAAGCAGAAAATTCCTTTGGGGGATGGCTTCCATAATTCACTCAGGGACTAATATGATGAATTAAAATTTTGTACTAATCAAAGTAACTTAGTGATTATTTAAATTGCATACTCATACTTGAGAATGGTTTGCGGTAGGTTTATCTTAGAATAAATTAGAGCCTTTTGTAGCACGTGCTCATTTATATTCTTGTTCTCCTCAGGACTCACCCTGAGTCGCTTGCTTGCTTCTAGAAGGTGATGTGGAGGGTCCTAAATACCACACCCCATGTCTCAAATGTCATTTTAGAATACACTCTAATCACATGCTACTTTTATTATGTCACCTCACAGGGCCCTAAAATATCTGACCCATCCTTTGGGGCCTGGTGAACACAGAAGTGGGTACACAATTGAAGACAGATTTTTGAGAGTCCTGTGGCAGGAGCTGTAGTATTTCCTCTTGTGTGTGTGTGTGTGTGTGTGTGCCTGTCTGCCTCCCTGGAAACACACAGAGCCTATGGACCACATAGCCCCATAGCTTTGCTCTTTGACAACGCCCTGGATTCCTGTCAGTCACCGCAGGCTGAGCACATCACCCTTTCCTTCATTCTGCCAGTTACAAGAACGGAGGGTCGAAAGTTCCATCTGCCTGCGGCAGCTTAGCTGTCCCTTTTCCTCTGTTGTGTGAGTAGAGAGGAGGGGACTGCAGAGAGAACACTGAAAGCATCTCTGCTTTCATGGTGACAGACTCCTGGCTTTTTGGAAATGTTGTTGCAGGAGAAGCAGCTTCCCTTCTTTCAGTTGCAAAATGGTCTATGCAATTCAGAAAGAAAAACAACTCATCACTACGTTTGTTTAGCACCTATATGTATGAAGTTTGCAGACACATTTTTCTAGATTAATAGATGATAGTCCAGTTCTCCACTTTGCATTTGGATTGGGCAAATTTGGTTCACCCTGTGAAGGTCTCCACATTCTCGCCTACAACAAAAGGGGCTAAAGTGAAGTTTCAGAGCTAAGGAAAACCCTACTGTGTGATGGACAGAGTAGGGCTACACAGTTTGCTTTTCCAGAAGCCCATATGTTGCGTGCAGGCTTGTCCACCTCTGTATAGGTGGGAGCATGGAGTCTGTGATGCTTACTTTCAGTTGTCAAGTGAAACAATCTAGAATTCACTAGGGAGGCAGTCTCCATGAGGGATTATCAAGAGCAGGTTGGCCCGTAGGCATGCCTGTCAGAGATCTTTCGGAATCAGGTTAATTGAAGTAGAAGACCTACCTTAAATGTGAGCATCATTCTTTCAAGGGCTGTTCCTTGGACTGAATGAGTCCAAATTTAGAGAGAGGAAGCTGAGCATGCTTGCATTAATTGGCCTCTGTTCCTGATTATGGATGTGGTACGACCAGCATCCCAAGCCTATGCCGCAATGACTCCTCTCTTGTGATGGACTATAACCTTTACTGTTAACCGATTCAAACCGTTCCTTCCTTAAGTTGCCAGTGTCTGAGCATTTTTATCACAAAAGGAATCAGAGTCCAGGTTCCATCCTTGGGGCCAGCAAGGGAAAGGTTAAAGAAGATGAGGGCAGGAAGCCAGGGAAGGCCTCTAGCTTTTTCTGTTTCTACACACTATGTGTCAGATTTAAAACTCACAGGGCAAACTTTTGTGAACGATTGTAATTGTCTTGACGTTGTGAAGCGTGTAATCAGGTATGCTGGACATCTGAATAATTAGATCTTTGGACGTGGGTGCCTTCTAGCTCACAGTCTATGGGTGTTTTATTCAGAAGGCTTATTACCTATTCCCATTCTTCTGCTTTAACTAAACCTGTTCTAAAGGAGAGCAAGGTGACGCAGGGTGGCTTTAATTTTGAACTCCCGTAAAAACAACTTTTATATGTTTAGCCGTGCTGAATTGTTATTTGTGTGCTGAACTTGATTCTGTGGTTTAAAAAGGGCAACTAACAAGGCAATTACATGTGGCAGATGAAAAGAGACATGTGAAAATGATAAATTTAGCTGTGGATCTCTGACCTAATGGAATAATCATCTTGCTCTTGAAATCCCAATTATTTTGCAGAGAAACATTTTTTTTTTCTTCACCCTCCCAACTCATTTAAAGAGAATTTAAACACTCTCCTGGCTACACTCAAGATAAAGTCAACGTGTTTAACTATTGCATAGTCATTCAGCTTTACATTAAGAAATATACTTAGGAGCTGAGGACAGGTGAGCACACCTGTAAATCCCAGTATGTGGGAGGCTAAGGCAGGAAGATTGTTGTGAATTGGAGGCCAACCTGGACTACATAGTGACTTTTAGGATTGACTGTACTGTGGAGTGAGATTCTATCTTAATAAAAGATTTGGTGGCTAGAGAGACAGCTCAGTCAATAAAGTACTCGGAGAACAGGAGTTTGATCAAAGAACCCATGATAACGCCTGGCACTGTGGAGGATATTTGTAATCGCAGTCCTGGGGAAGTGGAAACTGAAGGGCTAGTTAGCCTGTCCAGCTTCATTGGTCAACTCCAGGTCAGCAAGAGACTTTGTCTCAAAGGAAATGAATGGATTTTATGAACCTAATACTAATACTTTTGGTTGCCCTCTGGTATCCACATGCATAGGTACACACATGCATGCACACACACGTGAATGAACATTAACACACATGCATGCATATTTGCACATGGGCATTCACACATATACATCTCCTCTTGTACACACACACACGTGTATACACATGGTTACCAATGTTTTCATTTTTAATAGTAATTAACATAAAGTGGAGCATAACTTTTATTACAAGTCAATACATTTCCTATATGAATTTTGTGACTTTTTGTGCATCAGGTAAGTTTTCTGGAGTGTATGAAATATCTTTAAATATAACTTGTTTCTTTTGAGTTTATTTTCTCCAAAAAAAAGATTGCTGGAAAATGAGAAAACTAAATGTATCATTTAGAGATATGGAGAAATAGTAAGAGTTAAGTGTTGGGTTTGTAAGCACACTACATTGGCTTGGTCTTTAGTTAAACATTTTAAGGTGACACTACTTGTGATTTTCAAGATTATAAAAATTATGCTAATCAATAATTTTCTTTAAAAACATCTGTATAAAGATAATGTATATTATAAATTGGGATACATTTGGCATATATTCCAGAGAATTTTGTAAGTAAATGCACAAACTATTTTACAGGACCTGATTTCCTGGTAGAATACCATTTTTTAATTGAAATTTTATATAAAGGCACCTTTTTAACTTTTAAGAAATGACAAACCCATTGGATTAAACAAATTAGAACAAATATTGTTTTCTCTTTTGTTTCCCATAGGGTTGACCTAGTTAGAAACAACCCATTTTTCATACCAGCATAGATACTTTAGAGGGAATTTTGATCCCAATGAATTTAGTTTAATTATTTTTGATAGGGTCTGTTCTTTATTTTGGGGACAGGGCTGAAGCCTAACAGTGACCTTACCTAGTTGGAGAAGCAAATGTGTCAGCAAGAATAGGAAAACGGGGATCTTCTTGCAGTGGATGCTCAGTAAACTATATAACATCACTCTCTAGGGAACATTTGGTGGGTGCAGCTGCAATAGACCAGAGCCAGGTCCACATCCAGTATAGCTGACTATGAGCCCCAGTGTCAGCTGAAGAATAGATGGAGTTCCAGGGTCATGCAAAATCTCCACTGTACCTCCCTGACAGGTTCCTGTCTGGAACATACTGACTTGTTATTCAGCAACTATCAGAATGCCTCTTCCATATTTGCTTCCCTGGTACTGGCCCCTTCCATCTTACAGGGCTTACCTAAAGCCTGTTCTGCACACAAGGTTGTCTCTCATGTCATCCCCAGACTGTTCACCACTTGCTTCCATGGCCCAGTATTTCTTGTTCTTGTCTCTGACCTCCCAGTGTCTAGGTTAATCCTGGATCATGTTAGAATGTAGACTTTAACAAACAGAGTTTGAGTGAGTTACTTAGCTTCTCTCTGTCTCCATTCTTTCACTTCTGAAACATTAATTTATCATATTGTCACTAAGACTAGGATCCTTGATAAGAAGGTTTAAAGAATATACATCCTTTTATTTTGCAAATTATGGTGAAAAGAGGGCAATAGAAGAGAGCATTTAAAGGTAACTCAATGACCTAACAGGACTTGTTTAGATGATAACTATGTTGTTGTCTTAGAAGTAGCAAGTTTTATTTCCTCACTCATTTAGAAAGCTATATTTAGTTCCATCTATTTTCCAGTCACCATGCTTGACTTTAGGCATGTCAAAATAGAGAATCCAGATTTAGGGGTTTCTATGCAAATGAAGAAGAAATTACAATAATACATGAACAAATAGATATAGCTAGGTATGCTAAACTGTTACAGGCTACGTCTCAGGCAAGAGGGAGGCACTAGCCATGATTGTACAATTCTGTCTTGGTTCCAGTGTAAGTTGGGAGGAGATGTTTGCCTCAATGTCTGTACATTGTAAAAGGACTCACTGCATGGGTAAAGTTCCTGGGTAGAGCAAATCGTATGTGCAGAAAAGAGGAGTTTGGAGCAGGCCTACCTCTTAGGGAATTAGCAGGTGTTTCTGTATAGTTGGAATGCAACATATGATAGGAGGGCCTTAGAGACTGAATGATAGACATGTCAGACAGGGACCTTGGCAACTAGGCTGAGATATTCATATTTTATCTTGCAAATGTCAGTGATCATGACAATAATGTGCCAAAATCTCAGACACCAGCAGTATCAGCATTGTTTTTGATTGGCAGGTTGTAATTATTTACATTTATAGGGCACAGTGTGATGCTTTGACATGTTTATGCAACATGGAATGACTAAATCAAGCTCAGTACCTTATTCATCACCTGCTTACTATGCTTCTGTCCCCCCCATAGGAAGACATTTGAAACTTTCTTTTATTTATTTTGAAATCTGTAATATATTGTAATTGTGGTATACAAATATGCAATGATCTCAAAAAGCTAGCCGTATTATCTGAAACTCGGCACCTGTTGATCAATAGCTCAGACTCCCTGCTTTTCATTCTTTCAGACTCTGGAAGGTTGTTACAGTTTCTACTTCTATGAACTTAATTTTGGTCTATTCAAAATTCCCATTTCTTTATAACAGCCTGATTGGTTGCATATAGCTAGAGTTTATTATTTCCTTTCAGATTATCATTTTGGGATTATCAGAATCCTTTGTATTCTGATGATTTCAGCCATAATGTACCATAAATTTCTAATTTTATTTGAATTTTTATTTTTGTAGATGGTTTAGTTAAATGCTTATATCTTTAACTTTTTTTCCTAAATTAAGTAATTAATTTCAATTGCTTCACCTCTCTGACTTTAAAAGATCTATTTGATATAAGCATTTAGCACAGTAATTTTTTTCTTAGGACTCTTTTGGCCACATCACAAAATTTTAGGAGTACTACAGCTCTATTTTGATTTGTATCAGTTTTTTTTTTTTCTTCCACTTTGATTTCTTTGGTAACTCATTGGTTTTCTGGAGTATATATGTTAATTTTCATATAGTTGGGTTTCTTTAATATTTCTTTTATTATTGATTTCTGGTTGTAAGTCACTGTGATCTTTTGCACATTGCCGCTGTTGGCCTGAGTGCTCTGTATGTATCTGTTTGGTGCATTTGTTTGCCTAAGATACAATTCAAGTCCAATCTTTCCTTATAGATTTTCTGTCCATTGTTCAAAGTCAGCTATTGAGGTCCCCTGCTGTTGTGATGGTCTTGCAATCTCCCTCTTCAGGTCATTTCATAATGGTTTTGTATAGTTAGATGTTCAATATGGGGTGCATATGTCTATAATTGTTATACCTTCTTGGTGAATTTGTGTATGTATCATTATGTACTGATCTTTTTATAATTTTTAATAGTTTTTCATTTAAAGTCTATTTTTTTTTAATGTAAGTATAGATATTTCTGTTTTCTTTCATTTTCTGCTGGAGTTGAGATGTCATTTTCTGTGTCTTCACTTCCAATCTGTAGGTATCTTTTCAAGCAAAGTATCGTGTGGGACTTGTATGATTGGCCTTTAGAAAGTTCATCTACTCTGTGACATTTTATTAGATAATTTTGACACATTAATATTTATGACCATGATAGCTAGGTAAAGATTTGCCGAGGCCATTGTATACTTTGTCTTAAAATTATTTTGTAAGTCCTTTGTTCATCTTCGCTTCCTTTGTTATTTATTTGTGGTTACTATGGTGATTAGCTTCCAATAATTTTTACACATTTTGCGCTCCTGATATATGTTTCTCTTTCCTGAGTGTTTACTTTAAATTGACAGCAACTTCTCCTTAGTACAGCAACTACACTTTCATTTTCCCCCTCCTTCACCTTCTCCGATCTTGATTTTGAAATCTCTATTTGCTTTTGTGATTTGTATCCTTTACCAATGCGTTGTAGCTATACTTATTTTGAAACAGCTTTGAAAAACGGATTTATTTATTGGAATATGTTTATATGTTTGTGGGCCTTTGAATATACCTAATCAACTTCCAACAAGATGACAACTTGTGGGAATCAGTTCTTTCCTTTACCATGTGTGTCTTGTGTATCAGATTCAGATTGTCAGTCTTGGAGGCAAAAAGTCTTTTCTTGCTGAGCCATCTTGCCAGTCTAAAATTCTTTAGAAAGAATAGAATTGCTTTATATAATGTCAATTGTGATATTTTCCTCTGTATATATATTTTAAGAGGAATACTCTTAAACTCTTTTTAATAATTTTATAGATCACTCTATTTTGGACTATTATTTTGAATCATAATACTCTGATAGTATCACATTTACCGAATTTTCAAGTGCTGTGTTGGGGTATAATGGGTGTTCACTTGAATAGATGAGTGCCTTTCTACTTTGAAGATGTGCTTTACTATGGTTATCATTTAGTCTGGCCTGGGATTCTGGGTGGTATGACTGATAGCATGTTTAGATGGCAGAAGACTAAATGTTGGATTGTCAAGTTGGACCATACTGCCTTCTGTGCTCTGAGGCTAAAATAGTATTGTTGATTGTTTTCCATGGTCTGATAAAACCCCAAACTGTACTCTACCTTACTGAGCTCTACAATTGTTGATTAGGTAGAGGCACAGATTATTTCTCCTCATTTGGCAATCTTATTGTATGGAATCTATAGTTGAATACAACTGCTGGGGTCTAATGCTACACATGGTCTCTCATGTTGCTGCTTGGCCATCTGGCAAGAGCCTATGCTCCACAGATACATGGGAGCTCATTTTGAGCACTGGTGTTTGGTAGAGTCACTGTTTAACATTAGGGTCTGGCCAATTGACTCTTCTGTAACCAGTCAGTGCCTCGTTGTCTCTTAGTCTGAAGAATATGAAAGAAAAGTCCTTTCTGCACCAGAAACTGAACAGGGATCTGTTCTACTTTGCTTTTCTATCATGACAATAAACACCATGACCAAAGGAACTTGGGAAGGAAAGGGTTTATTTCTTCTTATAGGTTACAGTCTATCACTGAGGGGAATTTCGGAACTTAAGGCAGGAGCTTGAAGCAGAAATCATGGAGGAATGATGCTTGTTGGCTTGCTCTTCAGTTTATGTTTAGCTACACTTCTTATATAGCATAGAACCAGCTACTTAGGGGTCATAAACCTCCAAATGGTACATTAATTGGTAATCAAGAAAAAGCCCACAGGCCAGTTTGACAGAGACAATTCCTCGATTGAGGTTTCCTTTTTCATAGGTGTACCAAATCTACCGGCAAGTTTAGCCATCTCAGGGCTGAGCCTGGAAGACCATATGACCACATTTACCAAAGTGTGCCATTGTTGATTAGTTTTTCTTGCATGGCACCTCCATTAGCCAGAAAGCAGCAATCTCCAAGATCCAGAACAAATTAAACAGTTTAAATAAGTGCAGTGTGAATTGCAGTGAAAAAAGAGAGGGGAATTATATTTCCCATCAACATGAGGAGGTGAATGGTTTTTAGAATCAAGGCTTAAAACTCACTCTTGTTTTTATAACTAGCAAGATTTTTTTTGTATTTGTCTTGGTTTGTGCATAGAATATTAAGTAAAAAGGGTTTAAGTGTGTTTTTGAGAAAGAAAGGATGAATTATTTCTCACAATATTCATATTCTTTTATTGTATAGAGTAAAGGGAAGGATTGATTATATTTAGAGATTAGATTTACCTCAATAATTCATTTTAAATACCCAATTTCAGAATAAATTTTGTGTTAATGATATTGTATATTAGTGATATAATGTATTAATTGTTAAAGGAAGTTTTTTTTTTTTCTGCAGGAAAGTGTTATTTTTCCTGTTAGTTTTAAATAATGCTTGTATATGGGCAGTAGGTGCATTTCCTATTGAATGGTTACTTCATGTGGGGACTGAGGAATGGTGCCTTTCTAAGGATTAATAGAAACATTAAATACCTTGCATCTGGGAAGTATTGATTTAACAGATAATTGCTTATCCATGTTTCTGCTTGGCAGTGGCTGAACATGTAAAGTTGCTATGCCACAAAATGAAAACAGATGAGCAAATCAGAGGCCCGAGTTATATAGCTGATGCGTGCTAAAAGCAGCATCAATAAAACCCGGGGGTCACAATGTCAAGAGATGGAATCCTTCCATTAATGGGGAATTGCTAATGAAAGTATGCAGCTTGCCTATAATAGAGATCTCAGTTTGCAAATAGCAAAATAGAGGAAAACTCATTTTAAATAATGGAAATCTAACTAGGCAAATAATCAAAGTATACATAAAGTAGTTATAGAGAAATATTCCCACAGTAGAAGATACATACAGAAAGTTTTGTTTTGCTCTCGATAAAATTTCATTTAAACAGGAAGGTCATCCCTGGTATTCTCAACCCTCATTTTTCTTTTATGTATTTTACTAGCAATCAATGTTTAGGTAGAAATGCAAGAATTCTGTAGGTTCCATCCCACATATGCCATTAAATTAAATGGCAGATAATTAAATTATTTTATTCCTGTCTGGTTTTAAAGTGACACTCCCCTCTCTGGTTCTATTGCTTTGTCTAATTTTTCACTTCATTAAGACCAGCTTTTCTGAATTTATGTATCTAATTTTGTATTTCCATATGCTTCTCTCAATTTCCTTCAGACACTAATATTCCTCAATTCCCCCATAAAATATCTACACTATAATTTGTTCTCTTAGAGCTAACATGTACCTAATTGGAACAAGGTGGTCCTGATGGTCATCTGTAACTCATTTTTAACTAGAGATGCTCACATATGACTGTTTATCATTTTTCCACTTTCTTCTTTTATATTTTATTTGTTTTTGATATTAAATATAATTTCATTTCTGCTTTCCATTTCCTCTCTCTAAATCCTCATGTGAACCCCTCCTTCTATTAATTGTTATTGCACACATATATGTATAAAAATGTATATTCCTAAATATAACCTGTTCAGTTTGTATAATGTTACTTGTATCTTTTCAGGGTTGACCTTTTGGCCCTGGACAACCCATTGGGTTGCTGTTCCCTAGGGAAGACAACCTTTCCTATTTCCAGCTTTCTTCAGTCCTCAGGAGCCTATAGCTCTTTGTGTAGGGTTGAGGCCACTTCCTTTTAATTCATCTCTCCCTTTCTCTCTCCTTCCCTCCCTGATTTGTCCCTTCTTCCCTTCCCATACTTTTTATCCTTTCAAAAAATACTTGTTGAACAATCATTAAAAATGAGATTTTGAAAATCTTATCCTTATACCTACAGAACAGATAAGTACAGTATGGAGACCATAAAGGAAGTCGCCATGCTTCAGAGGAAGAGAGAGAGAGTCACCAGCCATCTGAGATCTTGGGTGGAGTGGCCATTGGCTGCTTTCCTGTGTGGGAGATTAGAAACACAATTAAGCTAAACTCAGGTTTAGAGTGTTGAGTAAGGAGTAAAGAAAAAGGCATGGGAGGCTTAGAAGAGCACAGCTGCTCAGCCATAAGGCAGGTTGAAAATGAGCTCTGTGTGTGTGTGTGTGTGTGTGTGTGTATGTGTGTGTGGTGTCTTTCATCCACAGATCCAAGAGAATCAGGGCAGTGACTGGTATGTGGGTCTGTCCAGAGCTTTAAAGTGGGGCAGTAGGAACTACACACTACACAGGAAGGAACTCCTTATTGATTATCCAATGGTGAGTTCTGAAATCGTATGTACACAAACAAGGAGAATGGACACAGATGTTATATTTATATATTTGTGCATACATACACACATACACACACACACACACACACATATATATATATATATACACGCACACACACATGTATATCTAGTATTATATGTAACAATAATAATCAAAGAAAAAGAGGTTAGCAATTTGAGAGTTGAGGGATCATGGGTGCGATCACAAGAAGAAAAGATGGTGAAGATGAGATGTAAGAGGCTGCTGCCTGTTATAAGTATTGTGTTTAAGTAAATTTCTGTACTCTTGCCCATGAAAAGTGTGTAGTATACAGTTTATACATAAACATGGTCATTTGATATTGTTGTCAAGTGATATGCATTATGCATATTACTATATGTGTTATACTTTAACACTTGATTAAAATAAAAAAGGGATATTTTGAGTGTTTACTAGTAATTAATGGAGACTTAACTTCATATTTTGTAGAACTCAAAGCTTTCTTTCTAGTGAAAGAAGTGAGTGACCACAGGGGCCAGTTTAGTTTTGCTACTGAGTACTTTAGTATTCTTTGGTTGGAACCATTTGAAGACAACATGAAAGAAGAAAGATTGGTGATAGTGATTGATGCAAATAAGGCTCAAAGAAACAGAAGAAGTTGCATGCTAGGGGCACATTAAAGACTAAAATGTCCATTCCATGACTGGAGGAAGGTTTTTAATGTGGATGGGAGAGAGAAAACATCCAGAGGCATCTGAAAGAATCCATAGCAGAGAGAAAAAGAAGCAGACTGGACATGGCTGGGGCTGTCTGAAAGAGAAGGTAGACTAACAGGCATAGTGGGGAATCCTTGTAGTAATAATAGTGGGTTTCTGGAACAGTCTAGTGACATAGTGCGGGAGGGTGGTGGAGATGAGAAGAGCCAGGGGTTAGCATGGGGGCTTTGAGATGTATAATAAGTACTTATGCATAGAGAAGGAGGGAGCCTGGAGTCCAGCACGGGATATTCAGTCATAGGTACAGGTCAATGTGGAGCCATGTGTCTGGAGGAATGCTGGCTTGTATCTAACCACCAGAAATCTTTCTATAGTCCAGCTTAAGCTGAGCCAAGACTCTTGTTTCTGGACATATGCACTTCCTGAGATCTAGGAGAAATGAGCTTGGAAACAGAGTTCAAGAGTATTCATGGATCAAGGACTCTTACTCTGTAAAGGAAGTCAGTTTGGGGCCTAGAGTGAGCTAAGATCTCATAGTCCCTTTGTTTGCTTACTCTAGGACCAAGATTCTGAGCCTGAGAAAGGTGCCTTAATGGTGATAGCCTGGTCACACTTCTGTCTGAGGGTCATTGAAACTAGAAGGAAAATATTGGTATTTTATGTTTTGGTTTTAGAGACAAGGTCTCACTACATAGAACAAGTTGGACACAAATGTATGACCCCATTACCTGCCTCCCGATTGCCAAAATTATAGGCAAACATCATCATCATCAAGTCCAGCTTGGAGACCCATTTTAATTCTAGTGTGAAACAGTTTTCTGGGTTGATCTTTCCAGGATCTAACATCATGAATAAGGCGATTTAAATCAGGCCAGTATTAAAGAAGAATAGGAAAATCCGAAAATCCTCCTTTCTCAGAACATAACCCAAACTGAATACAAGAAAAATATTCACCACGATTAGTATGAATTTACCCGAGAACTAAGTCAATATATGATCATGATTTTAATTTAAGCTTTTATTTAAACTGTTTGTACTTCAGAAAGGATTTGTTGGATTTACTATAAAGGACAGAAAAAAATTCTGTCAATTATAGAGAACAAAGGACAAATATTAGTCTGGCAGAGGTAGTGGATCTTGTCTTTTTTGTAATAAGTGTATCAGCAGCACCTAAAAATTAGCTGGATGTAGATGATCAGAAAATTCCTGCTGAGTGTGCATGAGCCAGTACTTGGGGATGGTTGGTAGTGTTTGTATGATTAGGTTCTGTTTTGTTTGGTGCTCTGAGGTGAGGATTAGGCAAAGGAGCTGTAAAGAAAGATGCATGGTTGGAGATGGATGTGGGGACAGAGGAGTGGACACCATCAGCGGCACTGAATCCTTAGAGTCCAGAGTTTCAGACTGAGGTTCCAAACAAGGAAGACTTGCTTGATCATCTTTAACTTGCAAGTTGAGGAAAATTCAGTAGTTATTGACTTCAGAATGTCTCAGTTTCTGCATCAATAAGCTTAGAATACTAATTCTTCATTCACATGCTTATGAAAGTGAGATGAGATGAAAATTTGATAGCACTTTGAGATTTCAAGATCAAATATTGATAGTAACAAAAATCGCATGAAGTGGGTGCCTTTGGTGTCTAATTTCGCTCCTTAAAAATATTGTAATAGCAAAGATGAACTCTAATACAAAACTTAAGCTCTCTCTTTTTATAAAAGAAAGAAAGCTGTGTACATTTGGTTGCAACCTGGGGAGCTAAAGGTAACCTTAATGGTAAGTATGTCTTTTGGAATAAATATTCATAAAAAGTTTTTTGAGTGAAAAGACTGGCTAAATTAATTAGCACAGAGTAAGGTTGTTTACAGAGTGAGTTACAAGGAAGCTGACAAATTGATTAACAGCTTAAGTAAGAAAATTCAATTACTTATTAAACACATATTCTATGGCTCAATGAACAAATACAATTTCCTTTGACAAGCATCTACTCCAAAGTTTATGGTCGTCACAGAGCCATGGTATAGGGTCCCAGTGCTCAGCTTTACAGGACATGCTTTCTTGCCTGGGGACCAAAACAAAAATAAAACAAAAACAACAACAAAACTCTGAAAAGAAAAAAGATAAAGATGTAAGAAAACAATTAGAGTAACAACAACAACAACAACAACAAAAAAAACCCAAGCAACATTCTTTTCTCCTTAAATGTAAGTAAACATAAGAGAAAACTGTAATTATGTTTAAAAAATAGAGCATGCACAGGTTTAAGTGAGTCTTCCCCATTGTGGATCTTCAGCTGTTAATTGTCTGAGATCACCAGAATATAAACAGGCCCAACCTTCTCTCCTTTTATCTGGCTGAGAACTACAACCCCCTTGGAATGACTTGAAATGAAGTCATTATGGTTAATATAATTACCCCATTTCAAATGTTCTCACCCAGAATCATGGCATTGTGTAGTTTTCTATTCATTTAAGTCAAAGAATAATCAAAATATGGAAAGTGATACTTTTAATGACACATTTGTTATGTCTCTTTTGGAAATTTCTCAGTGGAAAAAAATTTACTGCTATAGTCAGTATCCTTTTGATGCCTAGTATCTAACATTGTTTACAAGGTAGGCTGAATGGAATGTGGAATTGGACAAATAATGAAAGAAGAAAGCTTTTATTTTGTGGTTTTAGGAATTGAACTCAGGGCCTGGCACGTTCTAGGCAAACATTCTGCTGCTGAGCCAATCCCCAGGTTGATCTGGAACTCACTATGTAACCAAGGCAGGCTTTGAACTTGCGATTTTCCTTCCTTAACATAGGAAATAGTTACAGATACAAGTGTGCATCCCCAGGCCTAGCTTATAGTATGTCATCTCTATTAATTTGCTGTATGTCTTAGGACAGTCACTTTCAGTCACAGTCAATTGAATGATTTACATCAACCCTTTTGAATGCAATGAGGAGTGTCTCTGCATTACAGAGGGCTGGAAAGTTGTTCAAGACTCATCTCTACATTCAGGTGGCTTCAGACCAATTTGTAAAAAAAAAAATGAAATATGAAACTTGGAACAGACTATGAAGTCACTGGAATCTTAGTGGGGAGAAAATTTAGAATCTATGCCAGTAATATGTACATATTTTGCTAAACTCTTTGATATCCAGCCAGAAATTTGAAAAGACCTCATTAATTGAGCTAATAATGAAGGGCAACAATAACTTATCTTCAATAGACACACCGATATTTAAAATAACATTGGGTAATATTTTTTAAAGTTTATGCAGCAATATCTACATAGTAAGAGTCCCAGGAAAATCAGAACAAGTAAGGACAGGTCTAAATTCTAGGTTGCTCATACTTATCTCCCTTAGTTACAACTTGTTTCAATTAAGCTTTTGTTATATTTAGAACAGAATTAGGTATACATCCCCATATGTACACAGTGTATAAAACTTCTCTCATGCCTGTCCTCTACACATATTTAGAGACTATTCTAGCTGCGTACAGGTATTTTCTCCCCACTGAACCCAGGGCTTCTTGATACTCTGGTATGTAAACCCTGGTGGGTCCTTCCTGGTCCTCATACATACTTGTATACTGAAGTGTTAGGACTTTATTCTCTCAGACGGCTTCTCAAGAATGATGAAACATTGAAGTCCCCAAGGTATAGTTAAATGATACCGCATCCTGGGTCCCACCTGCAGATAATCTGACTTAATTGGTTTGCTTTGCAGCCTGAATTAGCTTTTTAAAAGCTTCCCAGATGACTGTAATGAACAGCCAAGGTTGGGTACTGCTGCCCAGGTGGGTGTTTTACCAGTGGTGGAGGGAGATGGTGGACAGATCCATCTCCAAGTTGGAAAATGATCAAGTCTACACAACTCTGCTGAGTATTCCAGTGTGATTAACGTCAATACCCATAAATATTGATCTCTTGGGTAATACACCTTTAAATTTACTTTCCCCGTATCTCCATCTCACTTTTCTAAGATTAATTACAAAAAGAAAAACAAATAGAGAAACAAAAACCAGAACACAACCTACCCTCATCCAACTGCTTGTCTATAGCTCCTCTTTTGAGAATACACATAGGCTAATTCAAGTAGAAGAGCATAAAGCTAATATCTGTAGGATAATTTGCTTTCTGAACCTCTTGGGAATCTATGCAGGGAATTGTGTTTGTTTCACATACCAAAAATATGCAAAGGGCTCTCCTTGCCTCAGCTCATGCTGTATTTTCCAGCTTACATTGTGTCTTAGCTCCTTTTTTATTGCTGTGACAAAATACCATGACCAGAAGACCACAGTTCCAGAGAGTTGAGATCACGGCTGTCCTTGTGGGAGCATGGAGACAGGTATACAGGCACGGTGCTGGAGTAGTAGCTGAGATTTTACAGCTAATTCACAAGCAGGGGCAGACACAGAGGCAGAGAGAGCTAACTCTGAATGGCCTGGAATTTTGAAACTTCAAAGCCCTTCTATCCATTGACACACATCCTCAACAAGGCAACATCTCCTAATCCTTCCCAACAGTTCCACCATGGTGGGGGTGGGGATGGGGGTGGTAGGGGAAGTGGGGGGTGGGCACCAAGCATATGAGCCTATGGTAGCCATTCTCATTCAAACTTTCATACCTTAAAAGCCCAAGGCAGGTACCCTGAGACAATAATATTACTACCTTTACTGTGATTTAAATTTCTTTTTTTTCTTTAGGATACTCATCATATGTAACTTGTAGTGTTCTCTCAAGTACCTCCTCTACTGATGGAGACTTGAATGAATCTGTACTTTGAAATCAGTATCAAAGAATAAATTGATGCCAATTTTGACTCATGTAGTTAACTGAGTGACTCAAACTGCAATGTGTTTGGCTTCTTGTGTTCTGTCTTTATTCAGGCTATGGGCCACTAAAGCACAAGGTCATAAACTAGCTGGATCGTAAACAATAGAAATTTCATTTCCCACAGTTCTAGAGTCTAGAAGTTTCGAGATCAAGGCGCTGACAGGTTCAGTGAGTGGTAAGGGAACTAACTCTTCCTAGCTTCATTCATTTAAGAAATTGAGAAAATTATTTTGATTTTTGAAAACTGTGATCTTAGACGATCTTTTGACAGATGATTTATGCTCCGACTGGAAAGCATGCAATTTTTTAGAACTATGCTTTGAGAAATATTACTTAAAAATGGAAATGGTTCCAGATGTGATGGTACCTACCTTTAATTCCAGTGCTCAGGAATCCCACACAGGTTACAGCATTGAGGCAGGCCTTGGCTACATACTTTATCCTGATCTTGAGAGAGGAGAATGAGAGAGAGAGAGAGAGAGAGAGAAGAGAGAGAGAGAGAGAGAGAGAGAGAGAAGACTGAGATAAAATAGACAAAGGGCACCTGAAGTAGTACTATTGGAAAAAATTTTCACAGTAAAGCAAATCTTAGGGGTGGGTTATAATAATGGAGGCATTGAAGTCCGGATGGAAGATGGTGGAGACTGGCCTATGGTAGTTTGACATATCTCTGTTGCAGAGAGAAGATGCTTCACCTGGAGAAGATAGAGAGCTTGATTGTTATCTGCACCGTTCCCACTGTTTAAGCTTACAGCACAATGCTGAGTGAATGAGCAGTTGCACTGTTTCCCAGTTTCCTACTCGTACATTAGCAACAGAAAGATTTGATCCCTTACTGTTTGACACCAACACGCTTGGAGATCATAGAACAACTATGATTGTTCTCATGGATTAGAAAGATCACCTCGAGAGTGTTACATAACTGCAAAACTAGGCTTTCCTGCTCTTCCAATGCCTCTCCCAGCCTTTGTGCTAATGTCTGACATGCTATGCCTATATTTTATTTCTTAAGACATGGTGGTTTGCTTACAACAGCTACCTTTTAATAAATTAAAGAATATGAGAACAAGGGTTGGGTTGTGCTCAGTGGTAGAAAGCTTGCCTAGCATGTATACAACTCTGCGGTTGATACCTGCAACACACACACAATTAGATACAAATATAGTGAGAAAGCAGGGTCGTATTTGTTTAAGTATTTGTCATTTCCCAGGCTCCTTATGTTCAAGACCCAAGTTTCCGCTCTTAAAATTAGCTGTCATCTGGAAGAACAACTTCTTACATTAGCACTTCCTAGTAAGTGTTATGCAGACCAGATAAGGTCTGCCTATTTATCAGCATTTTGTTGATTGAAAAACAATGCCCATTTTATTGTTTAGTGTTACTTTCACTACAAAACTCTAATCTACATGATTTTCTTTTATCACTGTGAGTCTATCCACCCATTGTCTTGGCCTACACTGGTTCTCATGAGTCTGTAGGAATTTTGTATCTGCCTAATGTGCATACTTCTTCACTTCTTTTGATCACAGTTATAAGCAATGATTCATAATGTGCATTATTAAATATAGATAGCCAATTTGAAGAGGGTATTTTCACTAGGAAAAAGTAGTTGGGTGCTGCTTCACTGACATGCATGCATAGATGTGCATGAACGTGTATGTGTGTGTCTGTGTATATGGTGTGTGTGTATGTGTGTGTTATATATACATGCATGTATATTTGCATGTGGGGTGAATCTTCCAAAATGATTCTTCCTGACCCTGATAGATACTGTTTGGGAGAGTCTAGTATGAGAAATCTATAATTCTGTACTTGACAATTAAAAATATTATGTCTAATCTGAGTTGTAAGCTATATTCACAGCTTACATCCCTGAATATTTTGTTCAGTCACTAGACTTGGAACTATGCTATGTCCTTGCTTAACTTTGTTTTTCTTGTTGTCCTTGGTAGTCCCTCTCTATCTGATATTGTGCATTAGTTATCGGATGCCTTATTTCTATACACTTGTATTTAAATGGCCAAGGAAAAGTATTCCAGGGGTCCATTTTGTTCCTGTTTGTGTGGAACCTTTTATGGTAGGCCATTTCCTGGGCTGATAGTGAGTCTATAGGTTGTCCTCTCTTTTGCTATGCCTAGAGTCACATGAGAACTCAGGAGAATCAAATATAGCCCACAGAGAACTCAGGAGAATCAAATATAGTCTTTGATGCCTAGAGTCATGAATGGTACTGTCCTTGCAGCCTAGGTAGCATGTGCCTTTTGTGTGGTACTTGCAGTTTTAGTTGTTGTTTTGCATTGCTTTTTTGCATCTTATAACCAATGACATGAGAATGTGAAATCCTTGGGCGAACAACACTGTCTGCAACAGTGTGATTATGTATATCTCTGTAATCTCTATGTGAAAGTAAGAAAAATAGACCCAAGGAAACTGTAAGTACTTTCATTTTGCTTCACATAGGTCTTCTTGGATGATCAATATAGGTGGGTGAGAACCATGGTGGGGCCATAATAGAGTTCCCTTGCCTACTGGAGATCCAGACATCATATTGAGAGTGCCATTATTTTGACACTGCCACTCCTTTCTGTTTTCTTTCACGCTGAGGTCACACAGAATTTAGCAGAGATGTCTATGTGAATATTGTTTGTATCTGTGAGTAAGCTTATGTCTTGGTTGTAAACAACATATCTTCAAAATTTAGCAGCTGTGTAAGAACTATGATTTTTATTAATGCGATGATGCCAAACTTGAGACCTTATAATAGCAGCATCACAGGTTAGTAGATTGCCCTTTTAAGCTTTTGATTATTTATGGATATCTTATATGTTAATGCAATAGTATATGTTTTTTATTTCCTTGAAATTTTTGATTAGTGCATTGAAGCCAACATGATCAAAAGGTAAATGTGTTGCAAAACAGTTGGAATGGACTCTAAGGCTGCTATTACTCATAATGCTTAGTCAAATGAAGATTGTAATTAATGCATATATATATCTGAAACATGTCGTCCTAAAAACTGCAGGTTATGGCAAAGTGATTTAATGTTTGAAAGCAGAGAGTTTCTGTGGATTGAATAGTCAATTATTTTAGTACAGCTTGAGAGGCAAAGCAGGGCAGTTTCACACTATCCAGTTCTTAGTGTGCTCCTTACAGTCCTCTGAGATAACAGAGCACTGATAGTTGGTAACAGGCTTTATATCTGTTAAGTCATTAGTATTTTATCTCGATACACTGGTAGAATAAGCTTCAGAAATATTTAACAGAGTTTAATAGCCTCCAGCTGCCAAATACTAGATTCAATTATTTATTAAGGCCATTATGATGAATGTTTAGATAGATTGCTTGCAGTGCAGCACACAAACACTAATACTGAGATTAGATCCAACAGACTCATTTTTTTTTCCCCATGAAAATCTAGAGATCCAGTTCTGAGGCTGTTGGCTAGGGTCTAATTTAGTATGACCCATAAACATATGGGTGCAGAGCCATCTGCTATATTATGGACAACCTAACAGGACCACGCCTTCAAAGAAAGTTCATTTTCCCTCCCTTCGCTGCCATCAGTTGTCAATAATGACTCATTAGCGAGTGAGCTCACATGTCCCACCCCTATCCATGATAGAACGACTTGGCTTGATCTTGTGCAGTCTCCGGCAGAGAACCACTTTTGTTCTAAGTTCATAAATACCGTGATCTTATCAAACCAGAGGACAGTGTCCTGACCTAGTTCCCTCAAACTTTAACTGTTGTACTCTTTCCATCCCCTTTTCCACAAAGTTCCCTGAGACAATGTGGGAAGAGTGTGATATAGATGTCCCCTTTAGAGCTGAGGACTCCAAAGCCACTTATTGTCTATACTTTGACTAGTGTGAGCATCTGTACTAATCACTGTCCACTGCCAAGGAAATTTACACCATAAAAACTGAGAGTTGCACTAATCTACGAGTGTAGATCTATTTATTTAGAAGATAATTTGATACTATATTCATTTAGCAAAACGATAGTAGTAGGTTCTCCCTATGAGTTCCTTTGTCACGAGTTCTTGGCCAATTTGCAGCACCAGGCATGAATTTTCTCCTATTCAGCATGCCTTAAATCTAATGAGAAAGTAGCTGGTTACACCAATAATGTTCATGTCAGCACTGTACCTATAGCATATCTTGATATTCTGGTCATTAGTATAAAATAATAATGTGAACTTGCAGCATTCATAGCATTTACATGAGTAAAACTGTTGATGACGTTTCTCTCCCAGTAGTTTGAATGGAGCTCTGTTGTATGATAAAAGTTACCCAGCAGGAGGAAGTTTATTGGTTAGAATGAGCTTTATTTTCCAAGTCCAACATTGGTGGCAGCTTTAGGAATGGGTCTTACCATCAGGTTTGGGTAGTCAATCAAGAGTAATGACACTAGATTGTACTTTGGGGGTTGGGGAGGGATCTCTGGACTCCCATTTGCCAACAACTGAAGGGATGTTTCTCATCCCTCCAGTGGGCTGTTATTTGGTAACTTCTGACTTCTTGTGGGACAATGTCCCGTGTGTAATCCAAAAAGCAGTAGGTAGAGATAAGTAATGAAGAGCAATGTGGAAATCAATGAAATAAAATGAAAAATATGCTTAAAAATGAATGAAACAAAGAGTTTATTCTTTGAAAAGATAAGTAAAATTGACAAACTCTTAGCCAAATTAACCAAGGATAAAGTATACCCACATAAATAAAATTTGAGATTATAAAAAGGGAGCTGTTACTACAGATACCAAGGAAATTCAGAGATTCATGAAAACATACTTTAAAAATTTATATTACACTAAATTGGAAAATATATAAAAATGGATCGCATATTTAAATAGTTATTTCCATTTTAAAAACTATATAAAGGCTCAGATTAACAAGGACGATAAATATTAGCAATCAAAGTCACATCTACAATTTAATAATAGTGCAAACTGATATAAAAACAAGCAAAAAGGATGAGGTGGAAATTTTAAATGTTCAGACTAAAAAAAAAGTTCAGGGTCAGATAGACTTTACACAGAATTCTACCAGACCTTTAAAGAAAATTATTCCATAAAATAGAAAAAAAAACAAAGAGCATTTCTAAACTTTTTGTAAGCCAGCATTACTCTGATTCCCAAACTAGATAAAAATCCATAACAACAACAAGAAAATTATAGGACAAACTCCCTGTGAACACAGAGGGAGAGATTTTCAATAAATACTTGAAACTGAAGTAAAGAACACATTTAAAAGATTATTCAGCATGATCAAATTGGTTTCATTCTGTGGATGCAGGAATGGTTCACCATATGTAAATCAATAAATGTAATTCCCTACATAAGTGGATCTTAGGTTAAATATCTATGACATCTTAATTGATCTAGAAAAGACCTTTTACAAAATCCAGTGTCCCTTGATGATGAAAGACCCTGGAGAGACTAGGGTTGGAGGAACATATCTTAATATAATAAAGGTCATATATGATAAAGAGATAGCAATCATCATGTTAAGTGGAGGAAAACTCAAAGCATTCCTACTGAGGCAAGGGTGTCTAGTTTTATCATTACCTTTTCCCATTTGTTTTAATAATCACTTGATTAAAGTCCTAGTTGTCTTTGAAAATGTGCTTTGTTCTTCCCCATAACTCCTGATATCAGGATAGAAAATCAGTATAGAGCCAGAAGATGATTCATCACCTCCCTGCCTATTCGTTTTCAACAGTTATTTCCAAATGTTTATTGTTCCTTGTGTTTTAGGAAATAAACAACTCAGAAGTCTCAGGAAGATCCTGAGACTTACCAAATTTATAAATCTCTTTCCTTCTTGAGTTACGTAAAAGCTGTAAGTACTACCAAGTAAAGGAGACTCATACTTGTGGAACTGCCTGCAAATCATGCAGTGGGCTCCAGTGTCCTAGCTTTTGAGAGTTGTCATTCATGCTAGAGTGGGATATTGGTAATACAGCTGCCTTTGAGTCATCCTTGCTTCTATTTGTAACCTCAATAAGTTCACTGATACATCAAGTTGGACTTAGCAGTATTATTACTTTGGTCTGTCATTGTTCCCCATCTGGAATAATGACTCTCTTTAAATCTCCTTAAAAATAATGTTACACAACAAGTCAGGATTTTTTTCTTTCTTCTCTCTCTATCTCTCCCCCACTCATTCCCCCTTTACTATACTGCACCCCTTATAATATATATGACTTTGGTTGCTAAAGTGGATAGTTACTATTAGCTTGAGCCTTTATGATGGTTTATCAAAGTGGAAATAAATATCTGAAAACCAAACAAAAGCAAATTTGCTCCAGGAAAGCACTGTTTGCTCGTGTTTTTACTTTTAATTGTATGTGTGCACGTGAGTGTGCTGCTGCACGTGTGTGTGTGTGTGTGTGTGTGCCTGTGTATGTGCCTGTGTCTGTGTGAGTCTGTGGTTTAGAGGAATGGGCATGTGTAGGCACCTGTGGAGACCCGTAGACGGTGATGATCCCCTAAATCTAGAGCTATAGGCAGTTGTGAACTGCCTGACAAAGATGGTAGGAATTGAATTTGGGTCTCCTACAAGAGCACATGTATTCATCAGCTAAAGGATCTCTCTAACCAGAAGGTACCATTTTTCTAGAGAATATCACATTCTTCAAATGCTGCTATGAACACTACTCATCACTCTCCCATTTTTTCAAACTGTGTTTATATATACATTTCTGTATCTAGGGTAATAAAATTTGTAACTGACTGTCTATGAATCACAATTGATATTAATGATGGGTACTGGGAAGCTACCTACACAGCTACTGAACTGTAACCAGGGTCTTGCTAACTTTCCTCTGTTACATGGAATTGTCTTAATTTTAAATCAAAACTTATTGGTGCATGTAGGAAGCCATTTGTACTAATATAATTAAGGGACCCTACATAACCCTGCTGAAAAATTGCTTGAAAGGAGCAGAGGACAGGGTCCTTATTTTAAAAATAAACGAACTATTGGGAGTAATTACGATTAGTCTAACTGTAATTGGATTTAATGAGATTGAATAGAAACAAATTAGACGTAATTGGAAGCTAAGCAAAAGTCAATTAAATCTTTATAATTTTAACTTTATAAAAGTTATTGAATTAAATGACCACGATCAATTAGCAAAGGAAATAAAACTAGGAAGTGTGTTTCCAGGAAAAGGATACTTCTGTAAGAAGAAAGATTTCATTCCCCATGATGGTTAGAGTTCAATGAAAATCAGTTTAATGATTTTTGCAGCCTTGGCAGTTCAACTTCAAAGAAGTAATTATGCAAATGTATAATCTCACCTACAAAGTATTGCAGAATTTGTTTTAAGGAATCAAAGAGTAGAATTTATTTGATAAAATAAAATAGCATAATTATTAAGAAGTAAGTGAATTCACTTGGCTTTGAATAAAGATATGGTTGCAGTAACTCAATATTCACTTCATGGCTAGGTTGGCTGTAAGAAAGTTGCATCTGACCTCCTGTAGAATTTGTGATTGAAAATTTTTTGAGCACATTGCAATGTATGGACTCACCCTGCTGCAGTGTGTATTCCCACAATGCTGTTATCAGCCCTAAGGACCATCATACATAAGGCCCCAGAGTCAATTTTTAATGTTTGTTGTATTCTATGAAACCAGGTACCTGGGAGCTCACTAACAATACTGTGTGGTTATCAAAACAATCCCTCCAAATATAGAAGTCACTCAGTGTGATTTCTGCTTCTTGGGTGTTAAAAAGAAACGTGTATTGTGACTAATTTGATAATGCTTGATGACTTTCAAGAGAGGGTACAAAAATTTATCTGCTTCAAAATGTGATGGAATAGGATTACAGTTTTCATTTGGAATGGACTTTTAATTCTCTGGTTTCCATAAAATTATTAATGTTAACATTAAAAAAGGTAAGCTAATTTTAAGAAGGAAGAAAGAAGAGTTTGAAATTTTTACTATGCTTTTTCATGCCCTCAGGACAAAAACATTAATACTTCAGTGGCATGTACAACAGTCAGAAGAGTGGCATACTGAATCTTAGAAAGAATTCTAATTAGATAAAAAATGTTGGTAGCTTTGTTGACATAACCGTTTGAAGTAAATCTAGCTGCATACACAATTGTTAATTTAGCAAACTCTTTGCCTTTTCCTCAAACAAATGCACAATTATACTTAACCATATTTGAGGTAATTGAATCATGATAACAATGTAGGTAGAAACCCTGATGTTGCAGTGATATTTTATGCAAAAGTGTGAATTAGAGGAAAATTAGATTTTGAAGTGATAACAAACATTTATATGCAATCCAGCCACTTTGTTTCTTAACATAATATCACTCCAGATGATGCAGATCTGCCATTCTTCTGGAGTCCACAATGAAGCAGAATTCTCAGGGTTCTGGCAAAGGCTGCTGCTGCTTTTGAAGTGGCATAAATTTCTCCAGTGCATACAGGTGACATGGTGACACTTGAACATTTTTTTTTTCAGTTTTGTGAAAGTCCAATGATTTAAAAACCTATCACTATGACCTCCAACTTTCTCCAGGATTCAGTTATTCTTAGCTGATTCTATTCTGTGTTAATAGATGGTGAGAGCTGGGTTTAAAAGTCAGAAAACATGATTCATAGAAACAAGTATGAATAAGGAGGAAGCAAGAAAGGTACAACCGGGAGAGGGAAAAGAGGGGGAGGGATAGAGAGAAAGGGGGAGAGAGAGAAGGAAAACGTGGGTAGGAGAGAAAGGGAGAGAGAGAGAGGGAAAGAAGTGGGAAGAGCCTTCAGCAAAATTGGTGGATGAACTTTCTGGTGCCCTACTACCTAGATTTTTACCAGCCTTCTCTAAATCCTATTGTTTCTTCTCCTATCTTATCACTTTGAGACTAAGCTGAAGAAAGGAAACCAGTAACTATATTGGAGAAATAAGGGAGCAAGAGCATGGAGGTCAACACTGTGGTAGAAGAAGAGAAGCAATCAACATTTGTCCTGTATTAGTTTCTAAATACTTAATTACTTGTGTCGCTAACATACAGAACTAGCATGGTAGTATTAGGTGCAAGGATGGCTCAAAAAAGAGTTTTCCACTACTCTAGGATAGAAGAAATTAGCATAATGTCGGAGAAGATCAAATCAGTTATGATCCCCGAAATCACAGTCAGTGCAGTCATAAACCAAAGGGTATTTAACATGTATAACAATGATATCAACCTCAATGTCGATGATGTCATGTTGATGGATGAAAATACTTTAAAAAAAAAATTAACTGTCGCATCCGCCTTGGCCAGCAAGTAAGACACTACACGGTCGGATCCTTCTCAGTCAGCTTTATTCCAGGAACGACTCTTGACTTAGGGACGGGGAACTGGACGGAGGCCTATGGATGGGGACGTATGGCTGGAGGCCTGGACCAGGAAGGGGATGGGCTCCCAAGCAGCAGAAATGAGCTGCTTATATAACTGCCCAAGGTGGGCTGGGTGATGTGTTCTCTCAGGATAGGTTAAGCTGCCAGTATCTCATTAGCATAAGCCTGCTCGGGAGGGGCACGAGGCCGAAGCATGCTCAAAGGACTTGTTTACCAGTTTAGCTGAGCTGGCCACGCTGGAAGCCAGCTGCCTACATCGTCAGGTGCTAGTCATAAGACTTTGCAACCGTCCCAGGTGATATTGTAAACACGGCTGCCTACAATTAACAATGTATATCAAACACTCCAAGTGTCGATGATGTCATGTTGATGGATGAAAAATTTTGAAAATGGAGTTGTCTGAAGGAAGGGCTAAAGGACTGCTTATTTTAGAGCTGTGCATCCTTTACTAGGAATATGGTACACTACTTGTGGCTCAGGCTAAGTTTGAGAATCATCTGTATTATAAATCATTTCAACATGGGCTTTAAGCTAAAAGATAAAGTCCAGGATCAAATTTCAGTTTTTTTTTAATTTTTTATTGGATATTTTATTTACATTTCAGATGTGACCCCCCTTCCCCATTCCTCCTCCCAGAAACCTCCTATCCCATGCCTCCTCCTCCTGCTTCTATGATGATGTGCCCCCACCCACCCACTCACCCACTCCCACCTCCCTGCCCTCAAGTTCCCCCACATTGAGCATCCAGCCTTCACAGGGCCATGGATTTCCTCTCCCACCTATGCCCAACAAGGCCATCTCCCCTTGTGTGGAGTTCCTGACAAATATGTGGCCTGGAATCTAATGGTTGGGCAGCAAGCACTTTTAACCTCTGAGCAATCTCACTGGCCCAGATTTATTAATTTTAATTCTATTTTTACCATATTAAAAAATGTTGATATCCAGATTTTACTTGAATCTCTGTGTTTAGTTTGTATATTTTATCATTTTTCTAGCTATTTACTTATAAGTAGTTTACATTAATACATTAGTTATTTTATGTGTGTTTTAAATCTCTACATGTATTTGGTGTAACCTCTTGGTATTAATTTTGATGTACATAAGCTGATCTACTACATTCTTTGTATGATATATATTATTTGAAATCTGTATAAATTACATATATTAATGATAGTATTAATCTATTTAATGTACATAATATGATATAATATGTCATTATATATTATATATATATATATATATATTATGTATGTATATATATTACCAGAGGTTTAAATGAGGAAGAAGACCCAAAGTTTAATGTAACACACCTCCTTTAGGCTGAAGTAGTCAGATCAAGTTTGCTTCCTACTTCAGATGCAATATATAACCAGTTACCTCATACCCTGCTACCACGACATCCTACAATAATGACTATACCCAAAACTCTGAGCTAAAATCAACATTTCTTTCTCAAGTACTTCTTTCCAGATATTTTGTACAGAACTAAAAGTTGTTAACATAACCTATTTTGTAACCATGTTCTTTCAGATTTCAGTTATCAGTATAAAGACTTGGTGTTTTTTGTATGTTTTACAGATGTCATTAGGCCTGATGGTCTGAACTTGCTAGTAGAAGCTATTGATTATCTATTTCATTTCTCAGTGTTGGGCTAACTGTGGCACCACATATGCCAAGCTCAAGGTGCATGTTTTACAAATGATGCTTTATAATATCACGTGGCAGTATAGGAGAGAAACATTAAAAATTTAATGTTATGATAGTTGTGTGTGTACATTTTTCTTTTTAATTATTTCATTTATATATATATTTTAGAATCATATTTTTTAAAAATATATATTTTGGTCTTATACCCTTAGTGGCATGCAAGTTTATGTTTTTATTTATTTAGTTTTTTGATGAATAAGAACTTCTAACATTAACTAGTGACTGTTTTTGCCTCTCAGATTATTTTCAGCTTTATCTTTATTTTATTAGATGCTAACACTCTTATATCAGGTATGTATAGGTAAATAACTTTTTATTATCTCATTTCTGTCTTTCAATTTTATGTTATTATAATATTTTACCTGTGGCTCTGCATACAACTAAGTTCCTTGAATCCAGTTTCATTTTGTGTATTTAAATGATCATTGCAAGCCATTTGAGTTTGTAGTGATTACTGATATATTTATTATACCATAATCATCTATGATTTAACCACACACAAATAGTATATATCATTACCATATATTGACGATGTCTATATTTGTACTTGGCTGTGTTATTTTGTCACAGTTTTTTATGCTTCTCTCTTGCTCCCCTTCTATTCCTGATTTCAATTGGTTTGATGGAGCTTAAAACACTGATAACCCTTTTGACTTCTGCATAATGAACGAAGCTGACACAAGCCAGACTCAGAAGAATCAACAAACAATTTACGTATTTTACATCTTTGATGTGTGAGTGTTTGCTCAGCTATTATTAATTAGTGGGAAGTCTGTGAGGCCCCCTTGTGAATTGGTCAGTCAAGAGAACTTTGTATTTGTTCCCACTGATGTTCTAAAGCATTCCCTCCCTGGGATTTCTTTATATTTCTTTCTTTCTTTTTTTTTTTTTTTTTTTTCTCTTTTTTGACTTGGGCTTTCTTAGGCCCTGCTGAAAAAGTTTAAATTTAAAATCCAAATCTGTTTCAGGGTAAAACTGATTTTGCATCCTCCAGGGGAAATATTTTCCTTCCTGAGGACTCAGACTGAGACCGACAAGTCCCTTTTTATCTCCTGACTTTTCATATCTTGATTCATGATTCCGAATTGATGCCTAGCGAGCTCTTTCCTTCTGCTACCCGAAAACCTTGTCTCTGTGCCTGCACAGCTATAGATTTGAGTCTTGACATTCTTGGGGTTGGGAAATGTTTTCAGAACAGGCACATTTTTTTGTATTCACCCACCATTCGGGGTTTCTGCTTGCTCTTTCTGTCACTCTTCCCTGAGGGTTTCTCTTACTCTCTCAGAGGCACAACTATGCATTTAAATTATGTTTTTCTTTTTCTTTTTTTTTTTGCATTTTATCTGCCGTTTCATGTGTCTTCAGAATATCTTCTTCAACTCAGTGCTAAAGATGTTTGCTTTATTGAAACTTAGAAACATCAGTTTCATACGAATAGCATCTCTCCTAAAAACCCTTCTTGCCTATTATCACTTGGGGGTCCCAGGTGCTCCTCCTGAGTCACATGGAATTCTATTTGTGCCATATTTTTAAATATAATTTTGATTCACTTAAAAAAGAAGTATAGCTTGTTTCTTTTGTAATATTGGATTCTATTACCATTAGTACACATTAGTGTGACTCTTGATATCTATCACTCAGTGCTGGTGTGCCATAAGCACATTATATTCTAGGACATGCTAAAGATATGTATCTGACAGTTGCCCCCAGTTGAGCTCTCAGTAGGTATGTCAGGCTCCTCATAACATGTATATGTGTATGTGTATGTATATATTCATACACACATATGCATGTAACAATAATTATGTGAAAAAAGAAGCCTTGTTTTCCAATTCTATGACATGCTTACCAAAGAGGTCTTAAAGATAGCAACTTGTCATTTTTTAATGGTATCTGGTTTTTTTTTTTTTTTCAAATAAATAAACACTGATTACTTATAGCACCTAAAGCTGATTCTCACTGACATTTAGCTATATAACAGTTTTTCTTATAAAAGTTTCAAGTAGTTTGTGTGGACAATCTGCAAAGCGGAGTTTGGAAATATTTTCAGCTTCAAGATGTGAAGATGGCTTTTAAAGATAATGACTGAGAAACAAAAGCACATTGAAATAATTAAGATTTGATAAGTGTATTTTAAAAATGACCTACACTGTTTGGGAGTTATACTACATATTTTCTTTAGCAAGGGCAGAAAACATTTCCATAGTGCCTGATTGGATTGTAATGCTAGTAATTGTTACAGCTTCAATATCAAATGTCTTTTATAGGTTCGTGGCTTGATGACTTGGTCGCCAGATAGTGGAGCTCTTTTGGGGAGGTGATGGTAACTTTAGGTATGTGTACCTAAGTGTATATGCCTGTAAAGAGGGAAGAGGGCACAGGATCCCCTGTAGCTGGAGTTATGGTTGTGAGGAGCCTGACATGCTTCCTGAGAGCTCAACTTGGAGCAACTGTCAGAGCACCAAACACTCTTAACCCCTGTACTGATTCTCCAGCCACCATAGATTAAATGATGCTACTGAATTTGTGTTTTCTGATGTACAAAGGAATGGCTCTCATGTTGATAGGAGGAAGCTAGCACATCAAGAGTAAGATCAAAAGACTTGGAGACGGGAGCCACGGCTTCATTTCAGACCCTGGAGCTAGCCCGAGGTCCAGCTTTGCCAATGCCTTTTCTAAAATTTGGTTGAAGGAACTACCCAGTTGTCTTTGAGATAATTAGTTTAAATTGGCTCTTTCTAGTAAGAATCCTAAATCCTTATCACCTTCTTTGACAAGAACTTCATTGCTTATTGACATACTTTGGAGGCATTTACAGAGATATAGTCCCTGCATTTAAGTGGTTTAGATCCTGAGAGCTGTCAGTTGGCAATTGTTCTCTAACAGAGTAACAGCTAAACCCAATGAATCTTTAATACCCACTTTTCATGTTATAATTAAAAATTAACACTAATAGCTGAATGTTGTCTATCTTTCCAAGCAGTTGAAACCTACTCCAGCTGACTGCTAAGTTACTTTTAGGACTTTTGTGTGTGCAGATGAAGAACTCTCGATGTCAAGGTTAAGTTGTTTCCTCCTCCAAGGCACTGGAAAATTGATGGAAAAAGCTCTGAGTGTAATCACTGTCTGGTAAGACCTCTGGGCACTGGAGATTTGGTTATCTTCTTACCCAACTGACAATTGATCCATTGTTTGCACTGGATAATCGCACTTTGTTGGAGCACACTGCTGTTTGTGTTTTTAATTCCAAATCTTAACTCATTATGAATGATTTTCTACCCTATTCTCTGGGAGAATGCTAATGTTGCTTGTTTATACAGAAAGGAAAGTGCAGGAGTCAGTGTTGACATTTTGGCTTGGTGTCAGAGTCAAGAAAGAGTCTATGCCATCAGTAATAAGCTAGTTGTTTGCCAGTTAACTTCATACAGTGACCAGTAATTGCTGACAGTAATGCCTTTAACGGGTGCTTCCTTTCTTTTAATTAATTTGTCTCTATTTTCTTATTTTAAACCTCACAGTGAGCAGCTATATTTTAAGTGGAGACTTGGAATAATAATGAAGCTCCCTGATGTGTCTTCCCTGGCTTAAATCACAACTTCTGTGATGTGTACAGGGTCCAGCATAGAGTTATAGGTCCCAGGAGACCTGTCAAGCATCCTTCAATGACTTGATCTAGTATGTAATCTCCCACTGATGACCGAGAGGTGACCAAGTATATGCTCTCAACAATGTCACAGACAGTGACATTGGTCTACCAGGAACAGTCATGGACAATTAACTGTTGTGTTTAAAACAAGCCATTTCATGTGTTCCCCTGTTGAGTTTTTCTCATTGAGTCGTGCTATTGGCTTACATGGCAGGATTTTATACAGGACTGTCCTGTGAAGCTCTTCCTTGTGGCTTGTAAAGTTACTGCTGAGAATGCTGTTTTCACTGTTACAGTGAGTTCTTGGTGAAGGACAATGGAAAAATTACTTTCTCAACTCACTCATGTGAAAAACTTGCTTTTCTGAGGCAATTGCTTTATTTACATTAAGTAGACGTTATGAATTCCATTTCTTTGCTTGAATAACAAAGCATAAAACCAGATTTGTTACCCAGCTCTGGGAAACACAGAGAAGTGCTTAGCATGCACTGTGTAGAGTCACACCTGGCTCTCTGTCTTTTTGTTTTCTTTGCTTTACAATTCTGAGACCCGTTTTTTTTCCATTACCTGAGGAAAAATTACTTCATCTTGTGAGTTTATATTATTTTAATAAAATTGCTTTTTTATTAATAATAAAACAGCATAAATTAGGATGGAGAATGGATTGGCCAATAGAGTTCTTGCCATGTAATCATGGAGACCTTAGTTCAATACACAGAGCTCATTAAAGAATATACGTAGCACAGCTTAAGTAGTGCTGGAGAAACAGAGAGATGTGTATTTTTACCGTTTGCCATCCAGGCTGTCTAGCCCAACATGTAACTTCCAGGTTCAGTGAGAAACAGGTTCAGTGAGAATAAAATAAGGTGTATAGCAATTGAAGAAGACATCTAACAATGACCTTTGGTCTTCACATGCACACACACAAACATATACAAGCACCTGCACACGTAACTGCGCGCACACATGAGCACACACATCAAACACATGCATAAATCAAGTAGGGGCATTTATTGTGATGTGACACTCCACAATGCCAGGTTCATCTGAGAGCAACTCTTCTCCTAGAAATAGCCAAAGTCCTAAGTAAAATGTCCATGCTTTGCCAAACAAGGTGTCTCAACTGGTTTGCATTAACACTGCATGCACATGGTAATGTCCATTAACAAACAGCTTTATCACACGACTTCTAAACCCTTAGAAAATGTAAAGCTCTTAGAACTAGAAACACTTGTAGGAGGACACTTTCAGCAATGAAGGGAGGGGAAAGGAGAAAGAAGAGGAGGGAGGGGTATGGGAGATGCCGAGTGGATAAAGTCTGTAGACAACGAGTTACAGATCCTCAGTGCTTACATAAAAACATGTGTGGCAATTCACCTGGAATCCCAGAATGTGGGAGGTAGAAACAGGGGATCAATGAACCAAAGCGTTAGAACCAATCTCCAACAGCATACTTTTATCTTCCCCCATTTTTTACAGTAAGAAAGTACTAAATTTTAATTTGTTCATTTTGTGTATATGTGTGTGCATGTGGGCACACACATGTCTTGGCATGTGAGAGGACAACTTGAAGATGTTGCTTCTCTCCTTCCACTGTATAGGTATTAGGGATCAAACTCAGGTCATCAGGATGGTAGGAATTGTGATCTACTCAGGCATAAGGTAGTTCTAACATGTTACACTCTACATCTTGGTTTTTCTCTCTCTCTCTCTCTCTCTCTCTCTCTCTCTCTCTCTAACACTCTTCCACAGAGAGTGTAGTATGTAGAACCATCATCTATCCATATACAGAATTTGTACTAACTGTAATGGCTACATCCCATTGAATAGACTATAATTAGCCATTCTGATAGTACAAACATTAGTATTTTAATTTCTTTGCTAATGCTGTTTCAATGACTACATTTGTGCACATAGTATTTTGTGGTACCCAACACCTATTCTATAGCAGAATTTGCTGTGTTAAAGATTATACACACTGGTAGGCTTGAGAATACTGATTCTTTTTCATATGGCTGGCAATGGTTTATGTATTGCACTCACTTACAAATGGTATTTCCAGGCAATTTAGTTTGCCTTTCTCATATTATAAGTGGTGTGGTAAGTAGATGTAAGTTCCTCATAGACTCATGTGTTTTGTAAACTTGGTCCTCCACTCAAGATACTATATTGTGGATATGGAACCTTTGTGATGTGGGGTCTAGCTGGAGGAAGTGAGTCTCTGGGTAGGGTGTTGTCTAGAGGTTTGTAGCCTGGTCTGTTCCATGTTTTTTTCTCTATTGTACATGAGGGTATAAACAAGTAGTCTGAGCTCTGCCCTCTATGCCATGTATGAGCTGGTTCCCTGCCATGTCTTCCCCATGGTGAATGGTTTTAGCCTTTCAAGGTATTAGTCAAGATAAATCTATTCCTAAGTTGCTCTTGTAATTGTCTTTCTTTCGATTGCTTCTTGTGTAGTATTTGATCACTACAGAAGCCACTAATATTATAATTGAGGTTGACATCTGTTTAAAAAAATCCTTTGAAGCTTTCTGAGAATTATCTGCTTATATCTTTAGAAATTTCTATTATTATTAGCATTAATTTTCCTGCTTACTGAGTTTTAGAAATTCCTATTGTTGTAACTTTATCCTTTTTCTAAAATGTTATTAAAAATGTCTCCCTTCATCTACGATGTCTTTTTCTTTTCATGTCTGTATTTTTCTTTGATTTTTGGGACAGTATCATACACTTTAACATAGACTGGCTTTTAACTCATTACAGTCCTCCTGCCTCAGCTTCTCAAGCGCTTGAAGCTTGTCTCTTGGCTTTGGTCATTAACTTTGACCATAGGAGCTACTTTTGTTTCTTTCTATGCGGTAAAAATGTTAATATTTCATGGATTCTGAATTCTCAGAAGTACTCTGAAAGGTTTTATTATTTTCAGGCTTCTTCTTTGTTATTTTTCTGGCTTCTTTTTACTTACATTTGCATTTGTTATTTGAAATTTTTCTGGATTATGCAACAAGAGATTGTTATGACTTAAAAAGATACATCTACCCAATGGTTTAAACACAATTTATTGAACTATCCTGTCTTTCCCTGAGAAATTATTACACTGTCTTAACTCTCTTTTATTAGAGGCAGGGGGTCATGGGGTAGGATCTCAACAGTGGTAAGTAACACCAGTCTTTTGCCTGGGCTCAGGGAAAACAGTGGCTCTCATTTCTCGGTCACCTGATCAGTAGATGTTCTGGAACCTCTTGCTGAGGGATGAATAGAATCTGGTTTTGGTCCTCCCATCACAGATTCCTGCTGTTTTTATTGACCTCTAGGAGATTTCCTTGAACAAACGTTTATCGATTTGCTGTCTGTTCCTAGGTCAATTTCCAGACTTTAAATGTTTACATTTTCTAATTCACACGGAGTAAGTGTCTATTTCATGGGCACAGGGTAGAAGAGGAAAGTCACACGGATGCCAGGGAAGGGGAATGTAAGGCATCATGACAAGCTCCTTTATTATGGAAACCTGATCAAATTCCTTTCCTGTGTCCAGGAAATATAGTGTTTTAAAATATTCTCTCCCAACATATGTAATAAAATAATTGTAATATCTCTCATTGTCTTTATGTTAGACTTCGTGTATTTATAAGTTATCATCATGTGTTTTGTTTCCTTGTGCCTCGGTTTTACGATAACTAGGTTTAATAAATTTATTAATTTAATTAATTGTTTTGGGGGGCTCCAAGGTTTGAACTTTAGGGTCTAGACTGAACACACAGCCTACCACTGATTTACATTGCCATGCCAGTGTTTATATTCTACATGGTTACACAATCTTTGATTAAAGCACCCATTTGCTCTTGTTGATGTCTTGTCAACATTATTCTGTTGTTCCTCTCTTCCACACGCTCAGTTTGACTCCTTACCAAGGCAGTGCACAACATTTTCTTCTTTTCTCGTTTTTTTTTTTTTTTTTTTTTTTTTTTTTTGTTGTTGTTGTTGTTTGTCCTTTACAATTTTTTCTTTAAAAAAATATTTCTTTGAAAGTTGGGAAATCCTTTGTGTTTCTCTTTTTGGCTAAAAAATTATTTCTCCACTGGCAAAATGAGCCAATTCAAGCCAGACTAGAATATATAAAGGTCAGTTAGAGATCCACAGGCAGGCAACAGACTCAAGGACAACACCTGCTCCAGTTGTCTGGGGGACCCACAAGACAACCAAGCTGCACATCTGCTACATATGGGAGGAAGGGCTAGGTACAGCCCATGCTTGCTGTTTGGTTGATGGTTCAGTCACTGAGAGTCCCTAAGAATACAGGTTAGTTGATTCTGTTGGTCTTTTTTGTGGAGTCCCTATCCCTTCCAGGTTCCTCAATTCTTCCCCCAACTCTTCCACAAGACTCCCTGAACTCTGTCTATTGTTTGGCTGTGGGTGTCTCTGCATCTGTTTCAGTTAGCTGCTGGGTAGAGACTCTCAGAGGACACTTATGTTCGGGTCCTGTCTGCAAGCATATCAGAATATCATTAATAGTGTTATGTGCCTAGTCCTGCAATGACTTGATGTGCCAGGATGGGTTGGTACCCAGGAAGGACCTCTGCCTTCTCAGAGGACAAAGGAAGGGGAGAGGGGGAAGAAACTATGTGATGGGGGACTGGGAGGAGAAGTGGTTGCAGTCAGGATGTAAAATGAATAAATAAATTAATGGATAAAAGAATATATAAAGGCAGGATTGTTGGGAAGCCACTCTGTTGAGGTCACTGGGTCCAAGAAACAAGGTCAGGGAAGTCACCATAGGGAGGGGACCAAGGGGAGGTAAAAGAGAAAGAGAAAGCTGGAGCAGAGAAGTGGGGTAGGTGGAGGAGGGGAGGGGAAAGAGAAGTGGAAGGGAGGTGGGAGAGAGATTGAAGAAGAAGGGGAGAGACCAAAATGTTTGGATTATATAGCAAAGAAGCTCTGGGGGAAGGGCAGATCAGTCCCTGGACTGGAAAACTCAAAGTTGGGAGCAGGGTATGCCCTGTAGGATTGAGGGATGCTGGGAGAACCTGGAGGCCAGGTCTGCTTTGGTATGTAAAATATGCATCTTGGCTCTTTGTTCTGGGGTCTGAAACCCAACAGCAGCAATCTAATTTTGTGTCAGTAAATGTCTTGGATCAACGCTTCAAGTGATTCTATGGCTCCAGTACTTGTATTTTACCCTTACAGTAATCTCCAGATGACCCTTGGAGGGTATATTGGTGTTTCTGTTTTTAACTACCTTTCGTGGCCATCATTTTTCTAAGTCTAAACTTCTTCTTCATCTCAGTCTATTTACTCTCTCCATTCCAGCTCCTGGCTGTGTTTGCAGCGGTCTCTTTTCATATCAAATTCTTCCATTTGTTTTTCCCTTCAATGATTATTTTGGGTTTTCTTTGTCTTTAAAGAACGTTCTTTGGGTTGTTACACATCTTCTTTCTTATCTCTTGCTCTGATTTAGACAAGTGTTCTTCAAAGTCTAAATATTAAGGATTTGCTTGTTAGGTGGTGGAAACTGGTAGTTGTTCTGAGCCCTGTAGAAGGAAGTAAGGTGTTGAGGGTGGTATATTGGGACCCTAGCTTTCTCCTTGCTTCCTGGTTGTCCTGATTTGGTCAGCTTCACCATTTATAGGCAAAAGAGCAACAAGTCTACAAACCAGACTATAAACTCTAATCTGCATGTCACAGTACACCTTTCCTTATTTTAATTTCAGTATTTCAGACGTTTTGGTAATTGAAGGCTAGCATACTGTTTTACTAATTTCTTTACAGTTATTATATTTCTGTTCCATGCTTTTCTTTTCTTACTGTTTTTTTAATGTGAGTGCTTTATTAAATTTTTTATTTCATTGTTCAATATTTGAATAAACATTTCACCTTTTCCTTATCAATGATTTTTATTGTGTATATATAATGCATATTATATATAATATAATAATATAATATGTATAACTATATATTTATAATATATTATATGTATATATTTATGAATTATGTTATATTATAATTATATAATACATTCTCTATATTATACAAAATATAAGAATAAAATAAACACAATATATAAAATGCTATAAGATTAATATAACATATTATAATAATATTACATACATATATAGTTTCAAATAAAATTTGTGTTTTAAAATTTCATTTTGTTTTTAGAGTTCCCTTTAGAAAGAGTATTAAAGAGTAATGTTTATGCAACTACAGTTATTTATAATATTGCTCTAGAACTTCACAGTACATAATTACACACCATTAATGTATATTTATGAGTGGACTAAATTTTCTACATTTATATATGTTTTATATGTGATATTTAATGAGGAGACTACAGTATTTGATAAAAGAGGAGACATGCTCCATATATATAGCATTTCTTTTCCTTATTTTATCTGTGGTAGTTGTACCAGTTTATTATTATTAATTTTGTTTAGAACTCTGCAGTCAGGGCTAGTTCGAAGGCAGCAACAAAGTAGAATGACTATTTACATTGGAAGACGTTAAATTGGTGGCAAACAGTATACCCATTTTTAAATTACAGTTTGAAAAACTACAAGGTAAAAATACTAGAACCATAAGCTTCATGGATGAAATGGAGTTTCTGTGTGCTGCATTGTAAGGAGAACATAAAGTGATACACAAATTAAGGGTGAATACAGTTACTAGATAATTTATAAATATTTTAACACCATGCAAACCTTGAAACAAGATAATTAACATAAAATAATTAACATTTTTTTCTTTTAAAAGAATGGTTATTTTTAAAGGAAAACAAGGTCCTTTTACAATATATAAACTACATAAAATTTTGTCACTTTCCCCATGAAAAATCACCTGTACAGCTTTACAAAGCATCTAAAATGTTTTAGATTTTGCTCTAAAGCAGTAGTTTGCATCCTTGTAGGTCACAATCCCTTGGGGGTGGGGTCTCATATCAGATATCCTGCATATCAGATAGTTACATTATGATTCATAATAGGAGCAAAGTTACAGTAATAAAGTAGCAACATAATAATTTTATTGTTGGGGTCATCACAACATGAGGTACTGTATTAAAGTGTTGCAGCATTAGGAAGGTTGAGAACCACTGCTCTAAGGAAATTATTAGTCTCTTTCTCCTTCCCTCCCTCTTTCCCTCCCTCCCTCCCTGCCTCCCTGTCTCCCTCCCTCTTTTCCTTTGGTTGGGGCTTGACATCAGGAGCACACAGAATATTTTCCCTCCTTATCTGTATCTTAAGATAAATATCCATATGTGCGGTACCTTCTTAATAACTAGCAATATAGAATTATTTAAAATTTTATCTTTTGTTACATTTTATTTGATATTTTATTTATTTACATTCAGATGTCATCCCCTTTCCTCATTCCCCTCCCCCCAGGAACCCCCTACCCCAACCCCCTCCTCCTTTTTGCTTTTATACCATTTTAATTACATGCAAATATTAAGATCAGTTCTAGGTTGATGAACCACCCAATACAATAGATGTAAATAGTCAAGGAACAAGCAAGACAATAAGCAGCAATAGTCAAAGAACAAGCAAGGCAATAAACAAAGTCCCATGATCACTCCTATGATCATTGTTTCTAAGGGCTTATCAGGAAGACCAAAATATGTGAGCCTACTTCCCTGTCCTAGGCCAAAGTCATTTTCATGCCTGAAACCTACTTCTTTGTTGTAGCCTAAGATTCTTGCCTGAAATTTCTTCTTTGTTCTAGCCTAAGATTTAGACTCCTGCCTGGAATTACTTCTTTGTTCTAGCCTAAGATTTGGATTCCTGTCTGAAATTCCTTCTTTGTTCTAGCCTAATGTCTGATTCCTGCCTGAAGCCCATTTCCTTATCCTTGGCCGATGTCAGATTCCTGCCAAGCAGCCACAAAAGCTCTCCACATTTCCCCCTTTTTTATTTTACAAACAAGACTGAGCCTGTCTTAGCTCATTCTGACAAGAATGCCTTCCTTACCTGTCATGGAAGGAAGCAATGCATTTTTGTCTTAGGTTGGTAAGGCTCTGTGCAGAGTCTTACCTGTCCTTGGTTTGACAGCTTGTTAAATTAATAGCTCTGTTTGGGGGTCTATTTTCAGTTTTACATCATGTACTTTGGCTGCCAACATGTTGATATTGTTAAAGACAAGCTTTAATACGATGGGCAGGAATATGTGAGCATCATTCAGCTGGGGAATGTTGATGTCAGGAAAAACTGAAAATGAACATGAGTTTCTATTACTGGGAAAAGGCTGTGGGGTGGGTAGCACCTGGTCATATCCCCCCTCTCTGAAAAGATGATTTGTTAGAACTCCTTTATTTAGAGTAAATAGAATGAGTGTGTTGAATGATTGGTGTGGGGACCACTTCATTTCTGTTGGGAGCCACTTAAGAGGATTCTATTGGCATTTCCATTGGACCCACAGCAAGGCCCAACACAGGAATCATGGGGCTGAAAAGGTCATGTCTTTATTTTCTGAAAGCTAGAGTGCTTCCTAAGAGCAGAAGTCCTCTGCAGAAAGATCATTATCTGCCACGTTCCTTGTTTTAAACATTCTTAATCAGGTTATTGGCAAGAAGAGTGCTGTTCCCTTTGGTTACCTCACAATGAAATACTTAACAGCAGGTCACCTGAGTACAGCACCAGCGAACATTAATAAGTTAAAAGTACCCCTGGGATGAGGAGTGCTTGGCAGAACTGCCACTGCCAAGCTGGTGGGCTGCTGATCTTGTTTATCTTGTCTGGTTTTTTTTCCTTCCTCTTTCAGGTTCATTTCTCTACAGTCTCCTTTCATTGTTTATATGCTTACCTGTGCTGATTTAAATTGCCTTCATGGCATCAGAGAATAATTAGCATATAGAGCCTGAAAACTCAACTTTTCAATTTTATTAATGAGCTAGATTTAGTTTCCCTTTATCTCTTAACTGACCCCAAGAGCACTGGCAAAAAGTGTAGAAATATGAAGGCAGGTGAAGCAATAAGGAAGAATTATTAGTCACCCTTAATTTAATTGGTGTCACCTTAGCTTTTAGTAGGGTAATAGGATGGGATTGCCACCTGCAATCATTCAAGGCTACTGTACTCCCTAATTAGCTTACTTAAAAAAAAAATTAAACAACCTTTCAAAAGTGAGTAAAACAGAATCCAGTGAGAATCATTAAAACACAATATCTGTTATATAACATAGGATTCCCATTTTATTGGAGAATTTGAAGGTTTTGAGAAAACCTAGTCAAATTCTACAAATGAAAAAGATTCTCTTGTTTCATGAACTTACTAAGTCTCCAGGTGCTAGTGGTAATTTTGATGTGTTGGATACTCTAAGGTCTCTTAACTAATGTTGTTCATTATTAGACAATTGTGGTGCAAAATGCCCTGTAGAATCGACAGTATTAATGGGTAGGAGGGATGTTTGATTCTTTTGGATAAAAGTGCCATTTAGCCGTTAGCAATTGAGTGTGTACTTATTTCCATTATGGCTACTTTAGCATGTAAAGAAACACAAATGGAGTTATGTGGCCCTATCAGGAGATATTATAGGATCTAATATAGAACATACACAAATTCACATAGAACTGAATATTGTGTCATGCATTTTAAAAACATTTGTTAAGAATTATGAGTAGCATACAACAGGAACTTGGGATGTGATTAAGAAAAAGCCTCTGGGACTCTCTTACTCCTGCAAACCCTCCCATGTTGATGATGCTCCCAGAATGGTATGCTTAGGAGATATGCTAGTTACTTTTATGTCAGAGTTATGTAGCACAATCCAGGGCCTTCACATTCCCTGAAATTGCTTAAAGTATACTTGTGATTTTGGTTATTACCTGCTATATCATAAATAGAACGAAGCTTATTGTTAACTTTCAATTTAATGAGTACAAAGCAAAATTCACCAATGTTCCAAGCACCAATCTAAAGCATGCTCTCCTATACAAAAGACATCTTTTGTCACAGGTAGTTCTGTGGAGAGAACGAGTTGGTCTGTGGTGATGAATAAATGATAGGTGTTATTGATGTTTACTGAGCAACTTCTAAGACAAAGTCAAACATACTTAAAATTTCAGTAGATTTTTCTAACATACTATTCTTTCTTCCTTTTTTCTTTCTTCCTTTCTCTTTCTTTCTTCCTTCTTTTCTTTCTTCCTTTCTCTTTCTTCTTTCTTTCTTTGTTTCTTTCCTCCTTTCTCCTTCCTTCCTTCTTTTCTTTCTTTCTTTCTTTCTTTCTTTCTTTCTTTCTTTCTTTCTTTCTTTCTTTCTTTCTTTCTTTCCTAAGGACACATCTAATTCAATTTAAAGAAAAACAACCTGAAAATCACTGTAAAACAATAAAAAAATGAAGAAAACCCACTCCTGCAAAGAATATGGCAGTCATGCTGACTGGAAGGCTGGGAACATGCCATTTAGCTCGAAGTTGTCAATTACTTGCAAGTTAATTTCTTTGAGGATGACTGTCGGAATGAGCATGCACTTCTCTGTGAGTGTTCTACACATTTCAAGAGACAAAGTCTCTGCTTTCCTACACAGGATCCATTCTCTGTCTCAGCCCCTTCTTCATGGAGGGACAACTAGAACAGTATCATCTCCCTGGATGCAGAGCATGGGGATGTCTGTCTCCTTATATCTTTTCACATGTCAATTCATCGATCTCTATTGTCATCACCATTCCTTCCACACTGCCCAGGATCATATTTAATCATTTCATTTGCTCACAAGCATGTCTTATCTCCCTCAAAGCTCTCAGTTGTTTGTTATCTTCATATAAATTTGCTCATCCTGGCTGAGCCTGATGAGATCCAGGGCTCCTCTATGATACTCGTAGTCTGTTGCTGATTCATGTCATTGGCCATGGTTCAAATGCTGCGCCCTTTCCTACCTATGGTGAGACTAGGCACTCTGATACCATACTTATTAATAGCTAGTTCCACAACTGAACCTCACCACTTACTAGCCTCAATTCTTCCCTTTACTGTATAAACTCACTCCTGTAGTTAGCACCTCTGATTATTAATGTGATTATTAACATATGTTGAACTCTCTATTTGACAGGCATCATGCTAAAGACTTTGTAGTCATTTATTTCATTTCATCTTTGCTGCAAAAATTTTTTTGTTTGTGTTCATATTTCACAAAATGTTAGTTGAGGCACACACACACAGAGGGAGAGGGGAGAGAGAAAGAATGTGTCAGTTAAAATCTCTAGGTGGAAGGCTGTCATTTGCATACCTAACTGGCCTATTCCATAGATAATAATTTTCTATTTCTGTACATTTTCTATTCTGCTTCCTCTTGACTGACTACTACAACTATCCTACTTTAGAAGATTCTATAATTTCAAAAGTGAAACTGTCTTGTACTGTATCAATAAATGTCAAACTGTAGTCTTATTTTTATTATGGTTAACATAGTCATAAAATTAAACATTTACATTGAGTGACAGAGTCATTATTTTGAGATTATATTTTTCAAGAATCTAAAAATATATGTCTCAAGGTTTTGAGTCCAGCTAGAAGCAAAATTTCAGCATAGAAATGCTGTTTCTCTTTTATGAGCTTAATTTTATCAAGATAGCACTTTGGGGTATTCTCAAATGAAAGGATTGGCGTCTGTAAACTCAAGTTGCTATTGGAAATAATCTATAGAAATATATGAGGAAATGGGAGCTATTTTTCCTATGCTGCATAACTGTTCAGTTAGTTTATATAAAAGAAGTATTTAAATGCATTCCTATGTTTAATCTAGATTTTTTTGTCTAAAGTTTACAAGGCTTTTTACATAAAACTATATAGCCTGTGAAAATATTTTTATATACATTGAGCATCAGAGAGGTCCAGTTGCTTCTGAGAAAGTACTGCAGCTATCCTATTATTTGTATTGATGTAGACTGTCTTAAACATGGGGACCACTTATATGATGTTAGAGGGTGAGTAAATCTCTGACTGTGTAATCATCATCATTGAAGTATTGAGTTGGATTAGCAGGCCAGAAACCTATTATAAATTCCCTCTAGTAAGTAAAGATGGTAACTGAAGATCTTGGATAAAACTAAATAGTATCAGTCTCCTTATTCTTCACATCAGCAAGCTGCACAAGATCATCTTTAAATCTTTTTGTAGCAACTGAATTCTGGAGTTGTTCATTCTCTGTATACAATGATTTTAAATAACTGACTGCACTTGCTATTGGATAGCATGCACAGATTTCTGAATATGACCTAGATGTGCTGCTTTATATCTATTTATTTTTCAGTTTTTTGAGGTGACAGAAGTTAAGAATCAGGAGACACAAGCTTGAAGTTTTCTCATGGCTTAATAACAGCCAATTCTGAAAAATAAAAACTTCCATGAATCAATTCTGTAGTGACCTTCCCATCTATGTGACAAAATACTCCAGAAACTGGCTTATTGGAAGATATCTTTTAGGTTATAGTTTTGGAGGTTTCAACTCATGGTTCTTGAGCCTAGCTAGAGAGCCACCTAACACCAGTATGGACATATGTAGTATGACATAATATACATAATAGATTCATGTCATCCCCTGACCTTTGTTTAAGTCTTTATACCCAGGATCACAAAGTCAATTCCAACTATATTAAAAACTAAATGAATCATAAAGAGCCAAGTTCTAAGATTCTCTGGGACAACATCTTAGTCTTGAGGTCATATAATGACCACTTTCATTGTACAAAAAGCATTTGGCTAGAATAAGAAAAATCTGTATTTGCTCCCAAGTCATATCGTGACCCCAGGGAGTTCTTAGTAATGTTCCTGAGCACCAAATCACATTATCAGACTACATGTTTTCTTAGGTTTCAACTGAATATAAAATTTTCTATATGCTCTATAGCTATGATTTAGTTTATTACTCTGGGAATAGCATATTTTCAGGTAAGAACTTGGAATAGAGGCAATTTATAGAAGATCTCACATAACTATAAAAAGAGAGAATTTTATTTCAGCATTACTGTGCTGCAGATCGGAATATGTCCTAGGCCATCCCATAATTCCCAAAGCATCATAAAATAATTGAAAGAAATATGATTAGCCAATAACAAAGACACAGGCCTGTCTCAGAATGCAGAGATCTATGGATAGAACCCGGTGGACACATATTAGCATTTCTGCAAATAAGTCAATATACTTGAAGATAGAAATACATTTTTGTAAAAACGATTCACCCAAATCTTTTTGAAAATAAAGAAACATTTGAGGGTGAAGTTTTATTTCATCCTTTAGTATGGTAATACACTGAACTTATGTCTTAATTTGGAAATGAGAAAAAACTGATTTTTGTTTTTTTTTTTTTAGTCATGGGGGAAGCCATATCTCTCAGATGTTTGAGAACTTTGTAATGCAAATTGTACTGCCCCTTTCCTCTTACCAACAACTTAATTTGGGGCAGGATTGATGAACTAGAATGTTTGCTAATCAACTTGAAATAAAACTAGGCTGGGGTCCAGCGGAAGTCTGCCAGAACTTCCTTTCCTAAGACAAGGTCGACAGCTGGTCTCATTTTGGTAATGGTTTTGCCCATTATCTTATCATTTGCTTCATTTTATATGGCCCAAATCTCAAATTACAATTGTTTTGAAGACACTCAAGAGACAAGGTAAAAATAAATAAAGATTCCACGTGCAAAATAGAGTTACAGACCTAACCGTACTTGGTAATTAGATTTCCTTGCTGTAAACTTTGGTTCCCCCCTTTTACTTTCTAAAAAAAAAATGTCACTAAGTGTATTGTCAGTTACCAATTATTGCTGACTTTACCTTTTAGATGTGGTTAATGATACATGGTAAATGAAAGAGGAAAAAGACTTTAATTTGACCTTCAAAACATAAGTTCTTGACCTAGAATAATGCTTTCTTGTGTCATTCTCCGAAGTTTAAAAACAAAGCAGTATTTGATGAAGCCACTGATGTATCAGATCCTTAAGATACACTGAAGAGCCCAAATTTCAAACCTGTAGGGAATAGTCATGTGAAATGATTAGACTAGGTATAGGACAATGGGAATAGTGGATCTATAGAAAACTTAGGAAGGCTATACTTTCCAAGATTTTCCCAAATTAGTTTATAAAACAAATATCATCCCCACAAGACAAGAGTCAGCTCCACAGGAACCAACATTTTGCAACGGAATATCTAATAGGTAAGTTCAGAAGTTAAAATCTCTAAAGCCCAGTCTTAAGGAGATGTTGGCCAATCATCAGCTCTTGTTCGTTCTACATCCTGTTCTTCCTCCCCGTGAGCATTTTGGTGGAGTTGAGCATGAACAGTTTAACCCGGTGCCCTGTCCAGTGGTTCTTACATCTATTCAAATGAATCAATCAATTTCATTCCACATTTGTGCCTACTATATGTATGGCTTGAGTCAATCAGGCTCACTCCAAATACATAAATGAGCCCTTGACCTAGTGCACTGTTTGACAGATCCCTTTCATGTCCCTCCATGTTCGCAGGGATCTGTTTCTCTCTCAGTAGACCTGCTTTGATTGCCCTCTGTTCTTGACACTCATTTGTCATCTTTCATAATCACAAAACAGCAAACTTTGAAGACTTGATGTGACTTTGGTGATTACGAGTTTCAGATTCAGGTTGCCTGAGCTAATCACACCAAGAGCTAATAGTCTTTATTGCTCTCAACAAACTCAGAACACAGTGAGACACGGTGGTAGGCATGTGAGCACAAAATTTCATGGATTATTGCAATGGCTACCTAGGGTATTCGGTGTTGTCTGTAATTCATAGATAACAAATCTCAGTCTAGGACAGTTTAGATAATTTACAAAACCTGAAAAGCAAGAAAATAACAAAGTTCATGCTCTTTGTTTTATACTAGCTGTGTCACCCTCCATATGTCATGTTGAACATTAGCAGAATAAGTGCCGCCTTCAAAGAAATATTGTAAGACAAAAAATTAATTATTCTAAGAAGGTGTTTGCAAAATCATTATTTTTTTTCTTACATATTTGCTGACTAGGAATCTATGATGAAGATGCTACTGTGCAAGCATTAACATAGATTATTGGCTTGTTTTTGCAGTGTGGATTCATAAAAAAAAATAATATAAGGAATTGGTTCATATTGCCACAGGCATTTAGTCCCAGGATCTGTAGTTGACACATGAGAGACTGAGGAAAGCATGCGGTATGGCAAAACTCTCTCTGTTTTACTGCTAGCAATTATTTATTTTGATTTTAAACAAGGGGTAGGTCAAAAGGATCATGCCTGAAGTGGTAAGTCTATTCAAACTTCTCAGTAAGCAAAGATCAGTTTCATAAAGTGCTTCAGGCTATTGCATCTAGTTGAAACTTTTTAATAGTTAACTATAGCTCACTGGGGATTGTGAACATAGTATACTGCCTATGGACATTTCATTAGATTTCCTTTTCAATTGTCTCCCTCCCCTTCTCCTTCCTTTATTTCTTTTCCTTCTTTCCTTCTTTCCTTCCTGGCCTCATTAAATATGGATGGCATTTTACTTATTTGTGTGAATTAAAGATCACCAAGAAACATTAAGCAAATAAACCACAGAAGACTGTTAGGATCAGAGGGAAAATGCTATGTGGTGGTTATCAAGCTTTTCGGTATCAAAACTTCTGACACACTGTAAAAAATTTGAGATGTCTGAAGCACTTTTGTATTTATTGGGATATAAAGAAATAAATATGTTCAGTATATATATATTATCAAGATTTGAAACTAAACTTTAAAAAGTATTTTAATTTTATTAGGAAGATAATAAGCAATATTTGTTAGTTGGCATATTTATATGACATTTTAAAAAAAAATGTTTTAATTTTTGGTGAGTCAATTTTTACTTATTTACTCATTCTTTTGGATGGCACATACCAAATATGCTTTATTAAATTAGAAAATTTTCTCATATTTTGTCAATTTATTTTTGAGGAATGAATTTATATCATGATTTGTCTTTTTTTAAACAATATATTTTGGTCACATTCTTTACCCTTCCTCAACTCCTCCCAGATCTCTCCTCACTAACTTCATGTTCTGTCTCTTATAAAATTAAAACAAACAAACAAACAAAAACCTCCAAAACAAAACAACAACATGTACACAAACTCCACAGAATAAATGGAGTTTCTTTGTGTTGGCCAATTAATTATGATCATGGGGCATGCTCTGGTGTTACTCATTGAAGAAGATTAATTTATCCTTTCCTATCAGTTGCAAATAGTTTCTTCATTAGGAGAGGTACATTGTGCCCACTTTTCCTCCTCAGTGCTGGGATGTTGTTTGGCTTGACCTTGTGCAGATATAGAGCATGCTGCCACAGTCTCTGTGAGTTCACATGTGCATTAGCTCTGTTGAATATAGAAAATGGTGTTCCCTTCGAGTTGTCAAAACCGTCTGACTCTTACAATCTTCCCACCTCCTTTTCTGCTTAGATTCCTGAGCTTTGATAGGAGGCATATGATAATGATGAGTGCTACAAAATCTCTCTCTGAATGTCTGTGCAGTGTGGGTCTCTGTGTTAATTCTTATCTCCTGCAAGAGGAAGCTTCTGTAGTAATGAGGGCTGAGTAATGCACTGATGTGTGGATACAGCAAAGGAACCATTAGAAGTCACCTTATTGCCATGTTCATTTACCAGGTTCTTCTCTAGAGTCTATAGCCTATCTGGTCTCAGGATTTGGCTGGACTAACAGGGTTCATCTCTTGGAGTAGACCTTAAACCTAATTTTAAAATATGGTTGGTTATTCCGATAACAGTTGTGACACTATTGCTCCAGTGGCTATGTCTTATAGCCAGGTCACTTCTATAGGTCACAGGATTTATAGCAAGGTTAGAGTAATGATTACTTTTCTAGTCGCTGGGGCATGTATAGCAGTAACTTCCAGAACTAGGAATGCTTGTCAGTAGGACATGAAGCTTCTAATTGAGTGCCAGCTCATTCTTTCCCTGTGTGATGACATAAGTTTGTGATGTTTTCAGCAACAAGGCCTTACTGTTAGGTTGTAGAGGATAACCAAAAGCATCAGCAATAGCTTATAATGTCTGGGGATGGGATCTATATGGGACCCCTTTGGCAAATGAGCCAACAAGATGTAACCCATTCTTGGTACTGGAAGTTTTATTTGGTAGCTTATGCTGTCTAGTTGAGGCCATGTTTTCCCTATTATATGGTATCTTTATTGAAATTCATTTATGTATGTATAGATTTTAGGAAGCTTCTACAGTAGTAAGTTTCCATATAGGTTTTAAAATGCCTTTAGTGTTAGATTTCCTCTATCCTGCCCTCTTATCTCCATTTAATTCTCTTACAATAATTTTCCTTTTATCTCATTATAACACTATATTCTATTTCCCTTTTTTTTTGCATGATCTCTTTCCTGGGCTATTACTAACTACCTAATATCTGTGGATATTCATAATGAAATACATATATCTGAAGCTTAAATTTAACATATGTACAAGAGAAAACTTGGCAGTGTTTGTTTTCTGGACCTGTGTTACCTCACTCAGTATGATTGTTTCCAGTGCCATCCACTTACTTAAAAAGATCCATAATTTCATTTTTCCTTAATAGCCTATTTTAATTTGTAAAACTTCAAATTAAAGTTTTAATAGAAATTTTAAGTGCTAAAACTGAAAAAAAAACTGAGAAGAAGTGTTCAGTTTCAATTAAACCCCCATTCTCAAGGTTCTCCTTCATATGTAGACAGAAGACTCTCTTGTTTCTGAGCTCTCTGTCTTTTGTGACAAAATCCCTGATGGATCATCTAGGAAACTCAGTCACAAAGCTGTTATAAGAAGTGTGGGGGATGTGAAGAGAAGGGAGACAGGACCAGTGACATCTTAGTGTTATTGTGAAAGTGGATTGGTCTCCTGTGACCACTGAAGTAGTCTGTTTCAGAGGGGTCCTTGACCTGTGCTATGAAAACTACTAATTATTATGGTTTCAACCTTAAATGTTACCCAATATGCTAAAAGTTTGCTCAACAGTGATGATAACAGTGTGACGTGGAAGACCTTTTATAATGCCGGTCTAGTTGTGTGAAGTTAAGTCATTGGGACGATGTGCTTGGTAGAGGATGTTGAGACTTCAATTGTATCTCTCATCTTCAGCTGCCACAAGGCGGCTTAACTTACCAAAGGACCCTTAGCACAATGCTCTGTCTTCCTACAGGCTTCAGAATAATGGAGCTAAACCACTATGGATTTAAAACCCTGAAGCAATGAGCCAGAATAAAACTTTTCTCCTTTTAAATTGATTAGCCCAGGTATTTAGGTACAGTTTTTGTGCCATGAAATGTTCGTGAACCCCCAAAAGACCACCAAGGAGCCGAATCTGGTGCAATTGCATTAGGGTCTCTTTATTCAGGCTCCAACTTGGGCCACATCACCAGTCTGATGCAGGACAACTGGAGGAAGCTGTGAGCCCAGTTTTAGGCAAGTATTTATAGGGGCAAGAAGGGGTATCTGTCCTGGTACACATCTGATTGAGGGGACATAATGACCTTTAACATAATTGGCTGGTGCTGGGAGCCAAACCACAAATGTAACTTTTGCTTTCCTCCTGATTGGTGGTTGCATCAGTAGTGAAGCATCAGTAGCAGGGTTGTAACCTGGAGGTATAGATTTGGTGTGCAGTAACATGGAAACTGGTGTTAGGTACCAGTCTGTTAGTTAACTTGAGTTCAACCTTAGGTCAGGATCCCTAGGATGGAGTCTGAACCCAAATGATTTGGTCTCACAGTGAGGGAACGTTAGTGAGTTCCTTTCTGAGACAGTCATGCAGTTTTAGCAGCATGTGCACACCCTTCCCTCCTTCTTCTTCTTTCCTATTAGATCAGCCAGATAATTCATTCTTTTATGTTAAGGCATTATTATTACCAGAGTTCAAATATTAGTCAGGGAGATAACACACTCAGAAAGTAATGGTTTATACATTAATTGAACAAATAATTTATTATAATCGAAAGGAGATGAAAGAAACAAGAGAAGGAATAGAATACATTTGGATAATCCCCCTTTCCAACTAAAGCCCAATTTCTCTATTTCATATGACCTGAAAAACCACATGCTTGGAGAATGCTTAGTTACAGCTACAGAAAGAAGAAGTTCTGTAATTTATGTCAATCCCTCATCTTCAGAAGCTGCCTGGACCTGCTGTCATTAACTTCCAACGAATATTCACTGATGTGTGGAATCAAAACCAGCCTCTTCATTTCTGTGAAAACAGTCTTTTTATTGATACCTATTCTGAAGCCTCTTATCTCTCTTAATCTTAGTTTGTCTCTCAACTCCTTCTGAGGGTGGAAATGTCCTATGTTATTTTAGTGACCGATACTTTTTCATAAGTCATTTTCTCCCCTATTAAGCTTTATCTTAGGGATAAGGCATATGCATGTTATTCTTCATTCTTAAGAAGGTACTTATTCCATTTGAATATCTATGCAGAGAAAAACTTTGATATTCACTTCTAGTCTTTGCTAATAGGGCAAAATGGTAACACCCTGTCAGGCAATACATACAATACAGCTTCTCATAGTTTCTGCAGATGGAATTACAAATATATTTAATTGTGCGGAAACCTAATACACCTCAGTCAATGAATATCATGTCTTGCATTGTAAGTGTTGATTTCTTTCCAAGCTCCGCTTACAATGTGTAATGAATTTGATGAGATCTTGATACTGAGTCATAGAATGAGTCTCTGAATTTGTAGAATTTGAAGGTTAGTTCATGCAGTCAAGCAGACATTGGGTCACTCTAGGTAAGCTCAATGTATAGTGTTGGTAGGATGCCTGAATTTGAAGTAATTCATATCAGAGGGAGGAAGTGGATATAGTCAAGAGTGCAGCAGGTGAGGAGGCAGAGATTTCAGCTGTAGGATATGAATATGTCTGAAGAGTGAAGATCAGGTCCAGGCTAGAGTGGCCTTCTAGGCATCATGACGAGAAGGAAGAGAGCAGTTGCTTTGTGAACTACCAGGGCAGTTTTCAGTGTTGTGGCAGAACCCTTGTGAGTTGAGTCATCTGTGCAATATCTTTCTTATTCCCATCTTCGAAATTGTTCATTTGCTGAACACTCTGTAACAATACCTCTGGAATACTCATAATTTAAAGATTCCTGTAATAGCTTTGGAAAATATATCAGTCCCTCAAAGATGTATAGTAATTATGCAAAGTATACACTCATTAAATCACTTACCTAGGGCTTTAAGTTTTAAGAAGAATTTATCTACATCAGGGATCCCCAGTACTTATTTATTGGCTTATCACCTGTGTATATAGTTTCATTTCCACATTACAAAGAATATCTTCACAGCTTTCTCTTTAGGAAAGTCTACTTTGTTTTTTTTTTTTTTTTTTTTTTTTATCTCCCCTTTTATGTTCTATAAATATGGTTATCAAAAGCTGCTACAGCTTCCCTAATTTGAGTAAGCCAGAGGTAAGAACATATTAATAATAACTTGATCCTTCCCTCTTATGTAGTATATGGAACATTAAAGAACTTGTTCATGAAGAAAAATGATAAACACTTTGGGAATGAGACAAGCAGTCATGTATTCTCCCTTTGCAGAGGGAGGGCTATTGTCTTAGTTACTTTCCTATATTGTGTTGAAATAGCATTACCTAGGCAACCAACATAGGAAAGAGGTTGTGGCCTTTTGGTTTTAGAGGGTTAGAGTCTACGATGGTAGCACCAGGAAGCTGAGGAGTCAGATCTTAAACAGCAAAGATGAAGCCCCGAGAATGAACTAGAAATGGTGGGAATCTTTAAACTCTCAAACAGTACCGTAGTTCTTCCAATAGGATCACACCTCTTAAATGTCCAAAAGCAGTGTCACCAACTGGGGACCAAGTATTCAAATGCTTGAGACTAAGGGGAAACTATTTCATTAAAACTACCGGAGCCATGTATATGACTTAGTGGAAGGCTAGAGTATTTTTGTCCATCACAGTGCTATGTCTTCTTGCTCAGCTTCCATGTTTTCCTATCTGACTAGGTCTCCCAGCCATGCTAATCTGCCTTCTAGTCTTGCAATATCTGATTCTGCCTTAGGTGGTGCTTCTGCTTTCCCTTCTGGACATATCTGCTTGTCCTGATTTTCTATTATTTTTGACTTCTCACTCCTTTCTGTATAAACAATTTCTTTCTCTATAATCCTTCTCCAACTCTACTGCCATGGAGTCCTGTGTTCCACTCTTACACCACACATATCCATATAAAATACTGTGGGTTGTGGTTTATGTGGCTGCTTCTGAGTGCTTGATTGAGTGGAGTCATCCACCTGGTTTTGTTTTCTACTTCCTCTTTAGTATCTGTTACAGGGGCTGATAAATATTGAATGTTTTAGGAAATCTAGGACATCAAGGATTGAAAAAACAAACAAACAAACAAAAATATAGTGAACACCTATCATGTTCCAGATCTCAGTAACTGATGTGACAAACCAATGAGATGTATCCTTCTGTCAAGGAGCTCATATTGTAGTAAGACAGACATATAAGAGTGAAAGATCTGTGTGACAAGAACTTCAAGTTTATGAAGAAAGAAATCAAAGATCTCAGAAATGGAAAGATCTCCCATGCTCATGGATTAGCAGGATTAATATAGTAAAAATGGCCATCTTACCTAAAGCAATCTATAGATTCAATGCAACCCCCATCAAAATCCCAAGTCAATTCTTCATAGAGATAGAAAGAGCAATTTGCAAATTCATTTGGAATAACAAAAAACCCAGGATACCAAGAACTATTCTCAACAATAAAAGAACTTCTGGGGGAATCACCATCTCTGACCTCAAGCTGTACTACAGAGCAATAGTGATTAAAAACTGCATGGTATTGTTACAGAGACAGGCAGGAAGATCAATGGAATAGAACTGAAGACCCAGAAATGAACCCACACACCTATGGTCACTTGACTTTTGACAAAGGAGCTAAAACCGTCCAGTGGAAAATGGACAACATTTTCAACAAATGGTGCTGGTTCAAATGGAGGTCAGCATGTAGAAGAATGCAAATTGATCCATTCTTATCTCCTTGTACAAAGCTCAAGTCCAAGTGGATAAAGGATCTTCACATAAAAGCAGATATGCTGAAACTAATAGAAGATAAAGTGGGGAAAACCCTTGAATACATGACCACAGAGGAATAGTTCCTAAACAGAACACCAATTGCTTATACTCTAAGATCAAGAATTGACAAATGGGACCTCATAAAATTGCAAAGTTTCTGTAAGGCAAAGGACACCGTCAATAGGACAAAATGGCAACCAACAGATTGGGAAAAGATCTTTACCAATCCTACATCTGATAGAGGGCTAATATCCAATATATACAAAGAAATCAAGAAATTAGACTCCAGACAACCAAATAACCCTATTAAAAATGGAGTACAGAGCAAAACAAAGAATTCTCAACTGAGGAAACTCCAATGGCCGAGAAGCACCTAAAGAAATGTTCAACATCCTTAGTCATCAGGGAAATGCAAATCAAAATAACCCTGAGATTCCACCTCACACTAATCAGAATGGCTAAGATCAAAAACTCAGGTGATAGCAGATGCTGGTGAGGATGTGGAGAAAGAGGAACACTCCTCCATTGTTGGTGGGATTGTAAGCTGGTACAACCACTCTGGAAATCAGTCTGGCAGTTCCTCAGATAATTGGACATAGCATTACCTGAGGACCCAGCTATACCACTCCTGGGCATATACCCAGAAGATGCTCCAACATATAACAAGGACATATGCTCCACTATGCTCATAGAAGCTTTATTTATGATAGCCCAAAGCTGGAAAGAACCCAGATGTCCTTTAACAGAGGAATGGATACAGAAAATGTGGTACATTTACACAATGGAATATTACTCAGCTATTAAAAACAATGAATTTGAGAAATTCTTAGGCAATTGGATGGAACTATAAAATATCAATCTGAGTGAAGTAACCCAATCACAAAAGAACACACATGGTATTCACTCACTGATAATTGGATATTAGCCCAGAAGCTTGCAATACCCAAGATACAACTCACAGACCACATGAAGCTCATGAAAAAGGAAGACCAAAGTGTGGGTGCTTCGGTCCTTCTTAGAAGGAGTAACAAAATACTCATGGGAGCAAATATGGAGACAAAGTGTGGGACAGAAACTGAACGATGGGTCATCTGGAGACTGTCCCACCTGGGTATCTATCCCATGTGCAGTCACCAAAGGTAGACGCTGATGTGGATGTCAGGAAGTGCATGCTGACAGGAGCCTGATATAGCTGTCTCCTTAGAGGTCTGCCAGAGCCTGACATATACAAAGGCAGATGCTCACAGCTAACCATTGAACTGATTATGGGTTCTCAATGGAGGAGTGAGAGAGAAGACTGAAGGAACTGAGAGGGTTTGCGGCCCCATGGGGCGAGCAACAATACCAACCAACCAGAGTTCCCAGGGTCTAAACCACAGCCTGGGAGCACATAGAGAGGGACTCATGGCTCCAGCTGTATATGTAGGGGAGGATGGCCTTGTCGGGCATAGGTGAGAGAGGAGATCCTTGGCCCAGTGAAAGCTGGATGCCCCAGTGTGGGGGAATTCTAGGGTGGGGAGGTAGGAGTGGGTGGGCAGGTGGGGGCATATCCTCATAGAAGCAGGAGGAGGGGAATGGGATAGGAGGTTCCTGGTTCGGGGGGAATGGGGAAAGGGGGTCACATTTGAGATGTAAATAAAATATTCAATTTTAAAAAATATTTACAGTAAAAAAAAAGACATTCATATAAGGAGATAATGATACATAACGTGGGGAGACCTAATACAGAGATGTTATGCAGACATTTTGTTACTGTAAGACACCCCTACCCTAAAAAACACACCAACAAGTCAAAGAAGAACTACATATTTTGCTTCATGTTTCTGATAGTGCAGACCATCATCACTGGTAGGGTATTGTGGAAGACCTTACGTCATAGTAGTCAGGAAGCACATGGAGTGAGAGTACCTGAAGTCAAGGGCTTTCTCTTTTTCCCTTTCCATTCCCACTCCTGCACTGCTTATTGATAGTGCCATTTGTATTCGAGGCAGCTCTTCACCCCTTAGCTGATATGTGGAGATGCCCTACCGACACACTCAGAGGTATGCTTTATTGATCTCCAAGATACTTTTCCAACCGACAAGTTGATGAGATTAACCATCCTAGAGATAACATCAAAACAAAGAAAATAAGTAATCAAAAATAAATGAATGCATGCATGAATAATAAATAAATAAGTAAATAAAACAAGCAAAACTATGGTAGGAACACAGAAGGTGGAAAGACAAGTCTGTGGGTGTATGCTAGGGCATGCAAGGGGAAGGTTGTAGACTATGGTTCTTATACTTACAGAGACTCTCTGATTCCATTGCTCTTATGTAAATGAACAATATTTACTGATGCTCCAAGAAATCATGAGCCTCATCTAAAGAGTTATGCTGTCTGGTGGCATGTCTCCATTCTATGCTAGTAGAGACTTAATCCTTCCTAAAATGCTTTCAATTATTCAGAGATTCATGTTTACACAGTCACTTCCAAATTTGCTTTCTTCCTTCAATGAATTTTTGCCCTCTGCTCTAGCATAGTTTTAGGACCTATACTTGCTCTGGAAATCACTGAGAGCACTTAGCCAGGATGCTTCAGGTGGCTATGAGGCTTTCTCAGAATTTTAAGCAGAGAAAAGTTAAGATCCAGTCACAGTTACTTACATTGGAATGGCTCATTCGATATCCAATATTAACTCATAGAATGGCCATGATATTTAATACAGCTTCTCTCTGTTCTCTATGTCTGTTTTTTTTTAGGAGCCACCACAAGGAGTAGATAGATCCACAGCAATATTAACCATATGGACCTCCTCCTCGGTGACTTTGGGACATCCATGGTAGATATCACATTTGTTTTACAGAGGAGGAATAATTAACCAATAAGAGTCAGAACTGAAACTCAAGCTTGAATCAAATAAAAAATATAGTTTTCTTTTGTTCATTTGTTTTCTTGTCAGTTTCCTGCTATAGAATCTAAAGAGTAGAAATAAATGTCTTCAACTTCACTTACAAAACCTTTCATATTTAGAGTCCTGAGCTACTCAAATCAGTGACCTTGACTGTTGGTTATTTAACTGTCCTAGTTTCTGAGCCTGAGAAGCCAGATGTGACAGAGCAGACACAGGGAAGGCTACTGTCCTGTTTATGATCTCTGTGCCTGTTTAGGGATGCTTTGGGGGATGGTTAAACAGCTGGCTTGGTTCAGAGTGTTCACAAGTTTGAGTTAGATCTGGGAAGGTGAATGGGGATTTTTTTTTTTTTTTAAGGTAAAACTGTTTGGAAAAGTTTTGGCTTTTCTTGAGAAAGTGAGACCTGAAATGAGGCAAACTAATCAGAAGACAGAATGAGGAATGAGGAGGTGGGTGGTGCTCTGTATGGCTGAGTGAAAACCACTCTGGACTCGCTAATTAAGTGATTTCCTCCCAAACTGTGGAGTAGTAATCTGGGAGAGGAGTACTTTAAAATACATCTTATTTACATTGAGAAGGTTTACACAATGTACCTTTGGGAGCCATTCTGTGGGTTTGATTGGCTACAACATAACTGTAGGGCCCTGCAAATTTCTGTGGTTCTCCATTAGTTAGGATCACTCTCTAAGCACAACTAAAATTGAACTTGTATTAAGTTTCAAACTATTCCTTAACTGGTAAGTAATTTTACTTTCTTAGTTTAAAACAATTCCTCTAATTCCTCCTAAGCAATTGTGTTTAGTATCTGCATGGCTTTCGGTGGGGGAATACGGTAATGATTGAACTGAGAACTGGAAGCATTCTTATCAGAATATCCTGGCCACTAATACATTTTGTATGTAATTTTCTTCAGGAGTATTGATTTTAATCAGACTTCAAGATGTAGCACCACATTTGTCAAGGCAGAAGACTCAAATGTCCCCCCTTTTTTTTCATGGTGGAAAACTGGGTGTAATGAATGTGCTCGGATATATTAGTTATCTATTAACCTCAACAGGCAAGAAAACACTATATCATTAGCTAGTCTTGCGGCAAACAGCGGCTGCTGCCAGACAAGCTCCTACAAGAGATGCAGAATCAGCAGATCTCCTGATCTGTGGAGATGCTGGTGTGTTTGAGATGCCTGGCTGATCTGTGAATGCTACGGGATGAACCCTAGATACATAGCACGACTGTCTCTCTTATGGCAGGAAAGCATCCCCATTTCATTAAATGCTGTGCTGTGTACATCAGGATTCACGGCCTCGTCTATCCCTGGGATATGGTGTGAGCTTTATCATTCTGGAAGGGCTTTTGCTTTGATTAATTTTCTGTGGTTTTATTTGGTTATTGAAGTGGAGCTTGATTGTGTGTTTCACCCGTTTTCTTTTAAGCACTGACAATCTTGATTAAATTTCCCTTTGAGAAGAGGGAAAAAAAACAGCAGAGCAACTGTCACAAGTCCTTTGAGCTGAATTGCTCTAAAGTACTTTGAACTTATCCACCCAAAGTAACCCTCCCCCCCCGAAGATTAGTGGAAGAAAGCCATAAAGGGAAGATGGGATGTGTTGAACCTATTATTATTATTAATTTTTTTTGGTACAATTCTAAGTTTCTTCATACAGCTTAGCTGCATGGTTTATTTCTATATCTTTTCTTTCCTTTCTAACTCATAATAAAGTAGCTGTCACACTATTGACATAGCTATTTGGGGATTTAAATTGCATGAGGCAGGGGTTCCATTCTGTTATATAACTATAGATTTTTTTCTTTTTTTACTTTCAGAAATGCAAACTAAGGTACAAAGTAGACAAAACTTTGTTCCAGGCAAGATGGAAAAGAGAGGTACACAGCTAATACTCGAGTTGTGGGCTGTGATTAATAAAGTTTCACTTGCAATTGGTAAAGAGAAGTCTCCATGGCCTTTGAATGTGCAAGTCACCTACACATCGCCAAAATACCACAATTTTGTTTTAGATATTTTTAATTGAAATAAAAATACAAAGTTAAGTGTTCAGTATGATTGCAAGTTTATAAAATAAATTAACACATATGTAAAGTTAAGAAACAATCTATCAAATTATGATCATTAATAATCTCAGCAATAGAATTGTTCAAATTGATTGTAGCATTCTTACTGAACTTTTAAGATTGTTTTGATAAAAATTGATGCTCTAAAGTATTTGTTTTTCCACACTGTAATGGATAAAAATAGCTGGATAAAATGTTATCACAGTTTTATGTAATTTATCTTTTTAAAGACTGGTCTGACTGTTACAATTATGAATGAGATCTGCCTTTAAGTCAGAGGATCATAAGTAATTGAATCAGGGAATTTTGCAGTTGAGTGACAACACCAGAAAAATCTTGTTTGATGTCTTCATTTTTAGATATAGAAAATGGTCCATAAGAAAGTGTATTTCTTGACCTAAAAAGTATATCTCATCAGAAGCATCTTTGCTCGGGTTCATGGTATTTATTGCTATTTACAATAACTTATTACAACATGCTTAAGATGATATATGCTTATTATCTCAGTTTCTGTGGTTGGGAGTCTGGGTATGATGCCTGAGGTCTGTGCCACAGTTTTTCACAAGGCTTTTCATAGGGACTGGGGTCTCATTTGAAATTTTGACTAGGGGAAGCTCTGTTTTCTAGACTCACATAGTTGATGGCCAGATTCAATTATGTTTGGACACTTAGACTGGGAAATGCATTCTTAGCTGCCTTTGAGGGTATCATCCTATCTCAGCTCTCCTTGCCAGAAAGCTTACCTTCTAGCTTTATCAATGCAGGTAGGAGAGGAAATCTACTGGAAAGATGAAAGCTTTAATCTCATATGGCCTAATCCCTGGCAGGCCATCTCACCATGGATGATTTATATTAGAAGACATAAGTCACCTTGACACCCTAAATTCAAAGAGCAAGGACCAAACAAAGGCAGGCTATGGAGACAATTAAAAGGCATTGTTGGCCTTCCTCTAGTATTTCAAAGTGTGTTCAGATGCTATGCTTTTATGTAACAAAGCTGTTGATGAAATGGAAAATTGAGACAAGGATCTTGAACTTGTACCTCTGCATAATGGGTTCTTAGTACATAGCAGATGCTTCATTCATGCTAGATTGTTCAATTTTCTTTCATGTACCCATTTAACAAAGACAACTTATGCTAACTGGATGTCAAGTATCTTTTTAAGTGGCACAGGCAAATCCACTAATAAAAGCAGGGCCTTTCCCTCACGGAACTTACAATGTTGTAAAGAGTGTTGATAGATTATATCAACAAGCAAACAGACACTGTATTTCATGTGGATAATAAACAAAATAATGAAAAGTGAATAAGAAGCCAGGAGATGGGAGTGAATGTGAAGGATGGTGTTATGATTTGGCCTTTTTTTTAATTGGATATTTTATTTACATTTCAGATGTGATCCCCTTTCGCCATTTCCCGCACCGCATCCCACCCCCCTCCCCCTGCTTCTATGAGGATGTGCCCCCACCCTCCCATCCACTCCCACCTCCCCACCCACTCCCACCTCCCTACCCTCGAATTTCCCCACACTGGGGTATCCAGCCTTCACTGAACCAAGGACCTATGGTTCTCTCCTATGCCTGACAATGTCATCCTCCCCTACATATACAGCTGGAGCTATGAGTCCCTCACTATGTGCTCCCAGGCTAGTGGTTTAGACCTTGGGAGCTCTGGTTGGTTGGTATTGTTGCTTGAGACCAGTATGAGACCAGTATTGAGACCAGTTTGGCTTTAATGGAGGAGCAGAGGCAAGAGAAATGGATTCAACGTCAGAAATGAATACAAAGTCTTTGCAGGAGAAAAATAGTTGTGTAAAATCTTATAAAACTCACATTTTCAAAAAAAAAGTAAAAATCATTAAACAATGTCATGATGGCATCTGTATCATCTGTGGACCTGAAAGGAAGGGAATTTGAAAGCTGGTACCTGTGGATCTCCTTAGCAGCATTCAGTGTCTGTCCAGGTAGTAAATCTAAGTGGCCCAGTTCTAGGCTATTAAGTTTTTGATGTTACTCATTAAAGCAACCTAAGAGCCTTAGTTCAAAGGGCTGTTGCCATTGTGTCTGAGAAACGGGTGCAGAGTGTATTTTATGCAAATTTAATAGATTTTTAATGAATGATTCTGTCCAATAAGCTGGTTAGAACATCTGGCCATTCACGTGAGAATGACCACCAGAGTCTTTTTCTAAGGCTCCTTTGCAGTACTAATCAGTTGAATGAAACTCAACATAATGTCAGCAGAGTATGAAGTATCCGTTGATGCTGACAGTGAGGATCATAGTTCTTTTGTTGTTGTTTTTAATGATTTCTTTTATTTTTGAGATTATAATATAATCTCACCATTTCTCCCTTCTTTTTTTCCTTCTTCCAATCCTCCCATATAACACTCCTTGCTCTCTTTCAGATCCATGGCCTGTTTTTCATTAATTATTGTTACATACATATATGTATACACATATATATTCCTAAAGATAGCCAGCTCAGTCTGTTTAATGTTCCTTGCATGTGTATTTTCAAGGCTGACCATATGGTATTGGAAAGCCAATTGGTGTGTTTTTTCCTGGGAGATGATGAGTCTTATGGGCTGTCAGTAAGATTCAAAGGGAATCACCAGATGCTATTGTATGGTCAGATGAAGAGAAGCTTCATCTTTGGAGGTCCACAGCTTAGATCCTCATTTTACAAAAGGTCATAAGCTTGTAGTCATGTATATTTGACAGTACTTTCCAACGGGAACTTAAAATATTCTGCTGCTCTCTTCTACCTCCATAACCTATGTATGACAGGTCCTTTACTAAACTGATAATCAGAAGATTAGAAAACCTCTTACAGAATAATGCTCAGTCAAGCGATAAATGCTTCAGAAATTAGTCTTGACTATTATCGCTGTGTATCAATTGAAGTTGGATGAAGAGCTCTACATTCATCCAAGTTTTTTTCCATACTAATTAGATACTCTTCAAAGGTGTAATTACCATTTAAAAATTACTTTTGAGTGAAGGATAGACAATAGATTTTTAATGTCTTGTAATTTCTTTCTGTGTCTCTCATATTTCTCTGGCACTTTCTTATTTTGCAGATGAATCAGAGGACCTTCAAAGACTTTCCTCCCTCACAAGTTTAAATTCTAAACAGAAACTCTCCTCACATGGAAAACTTGATTCAATTACAGGAGAAAGACCACGATAATTAAAATTTTGATTGCATTGATTATCAAGATGCTTGAAGCTCCTGCTACCACCTTGAGCAGTGAGCAATTTCCAGCCCCAGAAGTGAGCTGCCTTGTTTAGGAGTGTCAGGTAAAATAAGAAGTTTGATAATGTGTTTATTGTCACAATTTGTAGCACATCCCAGACTCCAATTATATTTATTGGTCAAACCCAGCCTCTCTGTTTCAGCTCCTATGGTGGGCTGTAGTTTGGCTCTTGAGTGACTACCTGCTAAAGGTTTGGTCAGTGCTTTATCATTCCACTGAGAGGTAGGGGAACATTTAGCAGGTGAAACTTAGTAGATGGAAGTTAGATCAGAATTAGGAGCACATTCTCTTCAAGGAAAGATCAGGTCATTAACCCTTTTCCTCTTCTTTTGTTTCCTGGATACCATGAGGTGAACAGACATCCTCATGTCTTATGCTTCCACCATGATGTATTCTGCTGCCACAAATTCAAACAACAGAGCCAAGTCACCATAGACTTAAACCTTTGAAGTCATCAGGTAAAAACATAAACCTTGCTTTTATACTGATTATTTTAGATATTTTGTCACACTCGCAGAAAGCTGAACACTACTACGTTGGTGTCTCTTGACATCGTGTTTTGTTTCAGAAGGATGAGAATGATACTGAGAAACTTTGAAGTTGATGAGCAGGGAATGCAGTTATTTTCATGACATGTATAATGCAGCTGATGTAGAATAGCCTACCTGTTCTGGAATGAGCTGGAATGTACCTGGCTGGAATGAGCTGGTCCAGAAAGCAGAGCTTTTACTTTCAGAGTGAAGTTTGGTTCAGTTGTAGTGGTGTTAAAGTGACTCCTGGATTACAGATCTTTGGATTCATGCCATATCCCTTTGGATAATGTAGGAGTTTATTAAAATAGCCTCCAGGTCTATTTGGTGTGCTCTTTTATATCTTCTTCAGCATTATCTTACATGGGTTACTCTTCAGTCATACTAGTTTTCCATCCATGCTTTATATTTGTATTCCTTTTCCGTAGATCGGAGAACTTCACATATTCTTTCATTCTATTTATTTATTGTGTATGTGTGTTGTGTTTGAGCATCATAGGCATGGGCATAGAGGATAATCTGTGGTAGTTGAGTCCTTCCTCTGTGTGGGTTATGAAAATTGAATTCAGTTTATCTGCCTTGGTGCCAATTGACCTGCACTTCATGTCATCTTGCTGTAATAATACTGATTCTCTGCCTGGAGCATAGGTTCTTCTCTTCATCTAAATAACTCTAACTCTATTTTATATCTTATTTTGAAAACTGATTCCCAAGAACTTCCTTCCTTCTGTCAACATTGCCTAAGGATTCTGTTATGGGTGTTCATAGCCTCCCTGAGATCTCTCTCTCTCTCTCTCTACTTGCATGGGTTGCATATTTGTATTTGTATATGTGAATATTTGACTCAAGGTCACTCCTCATTTTCCTCCCCAGTGTATTCAGAGCAGGCACTGAGACTGGTGATGCTCACAAGTGTCTCCACGACATGAGCTCTAAGGAGAGAGAAAAGTATTCAATGATCATTCGTTGATATAATATCTACATAAATTCTTAGAATGGTTGATTTGCTTCTCTCTGTACATAGGAGCTTCAGGATGACTCTATTTAGTCTGTCTATCTAAGTGATTCATCAAGAACCCGAAGTGAGCAAAAAAGTTTTCTGATTAGAAAAAAAAATCAGGACTCTAAAACATTTTCTTAGTTCTTTTACAAATGAATTTTCAGGCCTTGTATAAATCATTTTAAGTTTATATGTTTTCATATGTAAAATAATATTAGTTAGAGGTACTTTATTTACTCAAGTTTTCTGCTATGTCAAGAACATTTCAGGTGCAGATTTGTGTAGTGTTACACAGTCTGTAAATGTAACTTTTATTCTCCAGATGTAATATTTGTCTCAGAGACTTACGGCTGAACAAGCTCACCCTTTCTAGTTCTTTCTGAACTTTGGCTGACCTGGTTCAACCTAGACATTCTGATCCACACTTCTCTCCAAGCTGACTGACTCAAATTGGCTTGTCTTGGCTTCTGACTCAATTGCTCTGCTAAGACTCAAACTAACTCTGGCAATCTCTTCTAATCTCCTAGCTCCTTCTCATTCTTCGGCTCATTCTGTCTTCACCAACAACTTGTCTCTGTAAAACTCTCCCATTCCCCCTCTCCTCTACTGCTCTCTTAAATTGACTCTTTCCTGTGCTTTTCCTTATAAGAGTTGGGCATATCCTATATTTGACTCATTCTGTCAGATCTTTTTCTGATTTGTCACTTTGTCTGCCCTTCAATTAGATGTTACTTTCAAATTTGCCTGTGTGATAACACACACCTTTAATCTCTCTAGCTAGAATACAGACACACTCTTAGTACACACTTTTAATCCCAAACAAAGGTTTGTAATGTGTCTACATTTCAGCTGTATCACACAGACCTCAAATATCTTTGGATATGATCCTTTGCCAGAGCAGCCATGTTGCTAGATTAAAATTCCTCTACACAGACAATATTAGGTGAGGTAGAGTTGGGTGTAGGCAGGTCCCTGTTTTCAAGAAACATTCCTTTCAATGCTGAATGAGAGATAGTAATTAATGCCATGTTTCAGAAAATTCTTAACAATGGGTTATCATGTGCTGTGTGTCAAGTCCAGAAATCCCATGAGGTGTATATGAACTTCACATGTTGTCAAGCAAAAAAGGCCACTACTGCCCCGGGGAGTGGGACCCACATTGTCCTATTATGGCTGGTTTTTGTCACAGTGGCCAAGGAGGTTCTTACTAATCTTTAGAAAATGTTGAGTATCTGGCAGCAGATGTAGGAAAAAGTGCTTTTATTTTTTTTTAATCTATAATAGATTGCAAATATGGACTCAGTCCTTTAATCGTCTCTGCATCTACAGCATGTGCCATGTAATTTCATAGGCCCTTCCACCTTTGACTTTGGGATTTTCCTTGAGAAGTGGTAAAAATTCTCTAAGAAAACATACATGATATTAGATTATGAACATATGTTGTAAAGACTTGGCTGCTATGATTATGGAGCCTAAGGAATCCTAATATTTGCAGTCAACACGCTGGAGACTCAGGAAATCTGGTGTGGTAATTCTAGTCCAAATGACAGCAAGCTTCTAGGAAAATGTGATGCTTCAGCAAATGCAGAGGCGAGACAAAGAAATCCCATGATCCCAACCCTTAGACTATCAGACGGGAGATGCTCCCTTTTATTGGAAAGGAAGCATCTATGTTCTATTTAGAATTTAAGCCGATCAGATGAGCTTCAACCATATCAGGATGGGTAGGCAGATCTACATGGTGTTCCACTTTAAATGTGAGTTTCATACAGAAACGCCTTTATAGACACAATGCAATAATGTTTGACCAAATAGCTGGGCACCCTGTAGTCCAGTTATGTTGACACATAAAATTAATCATTATACCACATGATTACTTTGACCAACAGGTGTTAGTGATCTAAGATAAATCTCTTGCTTGGCTTGTTTGCCTTTAGTGTGTCTGCTGACTATGAAAATGTCCCTAAGCTAGCTGCTGGCTAATAAGATGAACAGAACAAACCTGCTCTGGTTGTCCCATGGGGAGCCATCCTAGGAAAGTTGGCAGCCAGCCAGTGCCCAGGCTAGTCAAGATAAGCTTCTTAGCTGAGGACCTAGTTCCATCTACAATGGAAGCTCACTCTTACATGCTGCAGGGAGTTTGTGATAATCCACAGTGTCAGTAACCAATCCACCAGACACATCCATGTTGCACATATACATGGTCTGGTTGAGACTTCTCTATTGTTTAGTCACTCTGACACCAAGCACTAAAACTTGAAAATAAAGAAATACTTCAGCGGGGAGTATTGGGAAGTTATGCTACTTTGAGGGAGAAATCTAAAGGAAATCATACTCATGACTGAAAATGTAAGATTATAGAAACAGATTTCCTAGTAAAATAGAGTATTTTGGCAGCTCAGTTCAGGCCAGACTTTTAATTTTTCATATGCAACTTTTATTATAATTTCCAATAACAACAACAAAATGTGTGTATAGTGTGTGTGTGTGTGTGTGTGTGTGTGGCACATGTTGTGAATGTCAGAAGACATTTTGGTATAGTCAGTTCTCTCTGATCTTTACATGGATTCAGGGGATTAAGTGAGGTCACCAGGCTTGAGAGACAAATGCTTTATCTGCTGAACAATCTTGCTGACTTTTTATCTTGTTGGCTTGGGATGGTGGGTTTATTGAGGTAACAATTGTACTTAAGATATTGAAGGGCAGTTATTGGTCGTCAAAATACAAGAAGTACAAATATGATAATTTCATGAAAAGTGACTTACATAGCTGGATCGACAGGTTTCCACATCTTCTCCATGGCATAATGGGGGAGCAGCAGTTTTCTGTAGTGGGCGAACTAAGTCTTTACTCAGAAGATGGATGAGAGAGCATTTTAGTGCTACTCTCGGTAAGGATATACTGAAACAGATCCTCCTTTCTCATTTCCTGGAAGCAGGAAGAAGGCATATATATTCTGCATAATAACATGCCTTATTGAGTTTGTGGCAAAGCTGCTATGAAAACTGAGTCAGGAAATATTTTCTTTGCCTGTGTGTGTGTGTGTGTGTGTGTGTGTGTGTGTGTGTAAAACATGTTTTTGTGAGGAGCATGTATATTCACTTGCAATATCAATAGGGGAGATACATAAATGTTGGCATGTGATCCCTGGCTTGCAGGCTCTATACCTTTCCTGAATAGCCTGAAAAATTTAAGAGGCATAAAGACTAATGTCCTTGAAACCCAGGGGACAAAGTAGAAATGTTGTCCCAGGGACTCTGGAGCATCTTAGTTGTTAGCTCAGCTTAAGTAGTTTAATTTCATACAGTCAGTATCTCTAAATACATAAAGTTACCAGTGTTATCTTGTGTTACAACCAGTAAGGACCATAAAAGGAAGGGACAAAAAAACATATTTCCAGTTTTGGTTATATATAAGAGACCCTTTAGCTACCTCAGCTATATTCTACTGAAAACTAAGACGTGGCTTACTGAGGGCCAGAGAATCTGAAATGAGGATCAGTCTAAAGTCTTACTTTTAGAGAGATTGAACCCTCAGTTCCTGTACAGCGTCATTCTAATCACGGGGAAGGGCGGAATTTAGCTCTGGGATCATCAATTCAGTATTTTGGAACCTTACTACAAAGTCTATTTTTTACTCACACTTATATTGAGTATTGGTCACTGGGGACTGTGGTCATGTGCTCACTCCTGAATACAGGTTTATGAAGATAGCATCTCAAAGCTTGCCTTTGTGACCTCGGAAGGGTAATGGAACGGTGATTCATTCTTGCATTATTTTTATTTTGTCAGAAGGATGTAAAAACACATCCTTTCTTCTGTTAACTCCTTCTCCACTTATGTGAACAGACTGACTTCAAATGTGAGGTGTTCTGAGCCCCTTTATAGATTTTGCCCTTGGGAATCAGCATCCGTTAATCACGGGTCACAGCAACAAGTGAAGCGGTTCATATCATCGCCAGTGTGGGTTTTGAGGTAGTCCAATGTTATATTGAAAACTCCCCAACCACGAAGCCCAGTATTTGGATTTTGTTCCTATGAACTGTCTCACTGTAGTGATAATGATCTTGCCTGGACTTCCTCTTCACTCCTTACACCCTTACAATGTAGCTTTTTCTCACGTGGTCCTATGTGACACACCATGCTCTCATGTTTGAGGAACTGTAATGAACACTTGTTTCAAAACTAAGTGTATCTGTACCTTATCCATTTTCCATAGCTGAAATGAAACCCAGGTCTTGAAACACTAAGAACACAGACACAGGGAATAGGATCCAAAGGAGAAATGGATTGTGGGGATTGTTGTATTGCTTAACACAGCTGATTATTACTGTATTGGCCTTGATTGGTGCGCTCCTTAATGTATGGCTTCTCAATCCCACACCTGGTATGGTAGAGGTTTAAGAGCAGTGGCTTCTCTAATGATGGTATTATCGTTTCTTTCATATAAATAAAAACATTATGATGTATGTGAACTGCTAATATTCTGGGAAAGGGACATGGTATTATTTCTTGTCCTATGAAAAATGGAATGCAGAGAATCTGTTATAATGATCCAGCAAACTAGGCTCGGGGTCAGCTTGTAAACCTAGCTCTCAAGCTTGTGTCTTTGTAGACGATGATGGCAAGAAGTTAACATCACATGAGAATGCAGATAGACGTGTTCAGATTCCTAGAACCTAATGTTTTGAACCACAAAGTTTATTTTAAAGACTGAGGTGGCTCTGGAAGAAATGTATATTTGAAATTAATGCTGCAACATATGAGATCACCCTATACTTTGACTAATATGGGGAGATCTGAGTATCTGAATTTAAATTTGGAGTGGACTAGGAATATACATACACAGGCTGTTCTGGAGCCCCCACCACAGCAGAGCCTTCTGAAGTCTTCAGAAAACAGCATTCCACTGGAGGCATGTTGCCAATAACAGAAAAGGCAGAACAATGAGCAAACCTATGGTCTGTCCACAGAAAAGAGTGTTCTCAGATGCTTGGCAGAGTGCCCTGTCTGCAGCCCCCTCTTTTAGCCTGGATGGTTTTCTGCATTCACAATGTGCATCTATCCTTCTTGACATTAAAGATATCACTAGGTGTGGGTTGGACTGTACAAAGCATTCTCTTCCCATCTCCTGCAGCTTGGCTTACACTGCTTAAGAATCTCCCACAGTCTTGGCATCTGGTTTCCTTCTGGGAGGCATCTGCCCTGCTGAAAGAACAGGAGGCTGGGGAAAAGAATAGTATCCACAGGACTCTAATTCTTGGGGGGAAACCAACATGACCTTGGCTCAGTAGATCTGTTCACAAGAGACTTAAGTAGAGACCCTGTTGCTTCTTACAGGAAATTTGGACAAACTGTGATGATTCAGTTGGAAGGACGACCTTCTGAGCACAGTGCGAATCCATATCAGGAACAAAAGAAGTCTTTTGTATGCTCTGTATGTCCCCCACAAAGTATACTCGATTAAAAAACAAAAACCAAAAAAACAAAAAAACCCCAGAAAACCAAAACCCTGGTGCTGTTTTGCTCTCTTAAAAAAAATGCAATGACTGGAATTCTTAGTCATTTCAGAGATTTCCTATGAGGGTTGAAGTATACTCTTTGCTAAGTTCAGAGCACTGCTCTTCTCTAATTGTTTTCAATATTTCTTCATATTGTTAGCATCTTTCAGAAAAGTCCTGCCAAATAGTTTTACCTAGAGGGAATAGAAGACTATAAAATGCAATGATTTGATCTTTTAAAAAGCTAAGAAAAAAAAGCTTATAACACCCAATTCTACACTGGCTTTTCTTAGTTTACAAATGTTAATGTTTATGCAGCATCCAGAAGCATAGTGTCCTTTAAAACTTGACAGCAAATCAAAAGCGTTTTGTTTTGGGGTTTGTTTCCCTTATTAAAGTTTTCAGAAGTATTTGAGATGAATTTCCAGCCTTCTAGGAAGCCGAGATTGTAAATTGGCAGAGAAACTAAAAGAACAGGACTACAACCTTTGATAAATTTGCAATAGTTACAGAAGGGACAGAGAATAGACTGACGAGGGATATATGAGATATTCATCATTTAATGGGTGCTTTTCCATTGGGTCTTGACCTGGGAATAGCCTCGCTGACATCATTGCATGTTATTTCTGCAAATGGTGGATGTCTTTCATTTATTCCTTACTGAAAAGATACGCTGGGCCTGGAAACCTGGAATGTCTCTCAAAGTTAGAGATTCCAAAAGCAATCACTCACTAGATCTTACTTCCAATATAGATTAATTAGAAAGAATATGGTTTTTTTTCTATATATATATTTAATGATTCCTTAAAATCACTTTTTTGACTTCTTTAAGAATGAACTTAAAGAAATAAAGACAAATATTTAAAAGATGTTTATCTGGTGATAACTGAAATTTTACAGTGACTGGACAGATTGTCTCTTGGTATGTATGGTGGTTTGAATATACTTTGCCCAGGGAGTGTGGCCTTGTTGGAGTAGGTGTGGCCTCCGTAGACAAGTGTATCACTTTTGGGGGTGGGTTTTAAGAGCTTCCTCCTACTTGCTTGAGGATACCAATCTTCTTTTTGTCTTCTGAACAAGATGTTGAATTTTCAAGTCTTCCTGCACCTGCCTGGACACTGCCATGTTCCTATCTTGATGATCATGGACTGAACCTCAGAACCTGTAAGCCAGCCCCAATTAAATGTTGTCCTTTATAAAAGTTGCCTTGGCCATGGTGTCTGTTCACAGCATTAAAACCCTAACTAAGACAGTATTCTTTGTCAGAAATATTCTCAGGCCTGAAAAGAACTTGTTTTCCAGAAAGACCCAATTTGGTACTAACAGTGAGAAGTCTCTGGAGGACCTGGTTTCAAGAAGACCTGAGGGGACCCTCAAATGTAGTGACCACATAAAAGCAGCATAGGACCAAACTCTCAGTACTCTCCTATACACCATGAATCATGTTTTCTTCTGAATTTATCTGGAACCTTCCCAAATCACAGTGAGTTTCATGGGTTGGGTTCAACCAGGCAGATACTAGACCCATCTTGTGAGTTTTTTTTTGTTTTGTTTTGTTTTTTTAACTGAATAGCTAGGCTCCTCCTTTATTTTGTTTCTCTCACTGATCTTGTGTGAGGTCCTTCCTTGTTGCTTACCTGTGGGATGATCCTTTCCACGTTCTTTTCAGAACTCAATGCTCCAAATCTTTCTTGTTTCATCCAGTGATGGTCAGGGCCCCTTGAGTCTTCTGCAGCAAGATCTGGCTTGCTGTAAAACTCCAAACCTAACCTTGCCAGAAGTTTCTCTTTGTTCTCGTATTCTTCAAATAATGACTTGCTTGAAGTCAGACAATTGTGGTAGTGGAATGCACATTAATGTTGGGAGCAGAAAAAAAACCTCTCTTAATTTATAAAATACCAGATTTTATAGCTTTGGAAAATGACTCAACCTTTTTGGTATATGAGATATTTCTTGTAATTATTTTGAAGAGAATCAGTTTTACCCACAGAGCTCTGCTTTCTGGCCATGATCACTAAGTTATAGTTGGAATCATGGAGGCTCAAAGGTTATCTCCTCCAGGGAAGTTTTATGGCCTCTTAGGAAGCAAGTTTTGTAGCAGTATGTTCTCTGTTCTGGCTGCTGGAAGTGGTGGTTGAGATGGTGGGTGCCAAATGTATCCTCTGTCTGAAATCCAGACATCAGCTGGGATTTCTTTTTCCTGCAGTCTATATAAGAAATATCTAATGGTACTTCCTGTACATATCTAGTTTATGGTGTGTGTCGTTTTCTTACATGCTAACCCCCATTCCACATAGTGTTTGCCCAGATACAAGATCCTATTTCTTTCTCACTTCCATATGGAATTTCACTTATCAAGACAAAGATACATGGGGATTTGAAGGAGACATAAGCAGTAATTATGTTGCAGAACAATTGGCCTAAAAAGTTTAGGCTAAGCAAATTTATCAGAGTATAAATATCAGGACTTATACCACCAAGAAACATAAAATCTTGAATCCTTTTGTCCATTTATCAACTGTTATTTCTTGGGCCCTAATGACACAAAGTTGCATAAAGATCCTTACTAGCATCCTGTAGGATGTATTGAACACTTACTGTATGCCAGATACCAAGTTAGCTGTCCATTGCAAATCAGAATTATTTGTCAAAATCCCTTAAATGTCTAATAAGATTTACTCTGAGCTGGATCTCTCCCCATGAAATGTGGCTAGCATTTGGGCCATATTTTTCTCTGTTGATCATGCTTAGACAATTATACAGGGAGGCTTGGACCCAGGGATTATGAAGGTTCTGCTTGCACTTGATGTGCAGTGTGAGGAAAACATTTCTCCATGAATTGGCCCATTAAGGTCAACTAGACTTGGACATTTCTCTTTTATTTCACTTTTAGGAGACATCAGATTTTGGTAATTGGGAGAGAGACAAGTGCTGGTGGTCACAGAACCATCATTAGAAGTAAGTTCCTGTTCTCTGCCTGTCTTTATCTAGTGTTATCTTTCTACCATTGGCTGGTCATCTGGATCTGCGAAGAGGCAAAACTCCATTTCTATCACTGTTTTCTCAGCTTTTAGTTTGCTCCTCTTAGACCCAAGCTGCTGAGAAGTCCCTTATAAGGATATATATCTAAAATTTCTTTTGTGAATCAGATCACATCATCCTTTTGAAGGCTACAAGGTCAACGTCTATAGGGGAAGTCAACAGGCTTAGGACCAGCAACGGTCCTGCACTGCCACTAAAATTCAGAGGCTGCTGTCTGTTTGTAGACTTTCCATCTTGGTTGTGGGAGATCAGTCTTTGTTCTGGTCAAGTCTTTCACCGATTGGATAAGGTCCTCTTGTACTCTTCAGAGAAGACTGAAAACAAATATTTGTCACATACAATAAACAAGTGTGGTTGAGCAGACATTTTATTGTTATCACATAAAATGAAGCAGAAGAATCATTCTGAAACTCTAATGATGACAGAATTGCCCTAGAGTCCTGACACACAACTGTTCAGATGTTTTCCCCATTTTAAAAGTTCTGCTGCTTTGAATAATTCTCAAATCTCTGATGTTCTAATTCCTACACATAATTTTGGCAGGTTGGTGTCAATCAGGAACTGGTAGGATACAGTCCCTGGGACTTCAGCTTCTGTTTGTCTATGTGTAGTAACAAAGCTAAGGGCAAGTCTCACAGATAAACATTTGTTTTGATTTTGAGAGCTAACTTTGAACCATAATAAAGTGTCATTTTCCTCTTAAAGAATTCTGTTTGCCTCATTTGGAGGCTGGTATAGAAAAGTATACCAAACAACTGTGCTATAATTTGAACTATATCAAGAAAAATGATGAGGGCCTTGGAGTTGATCAGTTGGTAGAATGCTTGCCTAGAATATATGAGGTGCTAGGTTCAGTTCCCAGTACTCCACAACACCAGGTGAAGTGGTAGACTGTAATCCTAGCATTTGAGAGGTCCAGGAAGGAAGATCAGAAATTCAAGGACATCCTTGGCTATATAGATAGTTCAAGGCCAGCTTGGGATACATAGACCATGTTAAAAAAATTAGACAGAGAACAAGAAGAGGAGAGGGAAGTGGATGAGAAGGAAGGAGAGGAAGGAAGAGGAGAGGGAGAAACTATGGATACATCTCCCCTTCTCTTCCATGAGTACTATGAAATAATAATTTTCATTTTTTTCTCTTAACCCCTGAAGCATAAAATAGTTATCTGAACTTTTATAGAAAAAAACACTTGATCCAAATACCTTAAGTGTTCTTTGATTGGGCATTCTGTGTGCCTTGGTTTTCTTGGAAATACAATACATTGTAGGGAACCCTCGTCTAATAACTGTCTTGGAATAATTTTATTGAAAGAGCAATGTCTCAGAGTAAATGAGATTTGAGACATGTTAGTAAGGCTAAGTGATGGGAAGGGGAAAGGCTTGGCTGTGAGGCTGCAGACAGATGTTTCCTATGCCTGTCTGGTCTATCACCATTATTATTTGACTCTGAAGTATTCCCACATGCTCAGGATTTGAATGCTTGTTACCCAGCTCATTGGTGCTATTTGGGAGGCTTTGGACCCCTTAGGAGGTGATGCATAGGCGAGGGTGGAATGGGTTACTAGGGGAAGACCTTTGAAAGTTGTAACCTGGCTCCTGGTCTCTGCTGCTCTTTCTGCTTCCTGGTTTCTCATATCATGAAGAGCCTTTGCTGCATGTTCTCCCTGCCACAGATAGAGTTGCTTTTCCATAGCTCTCTTAAACTGTGAGCAAAAATAACCTTTTGCTCTCTTAGGTGTTTTGTCCCAGTGATGTGAAAGTAACTGATACATATTCCATTGTGACAAACTGAAAACTGAAAATGAAGACAATTATGAACCTTGTCCCATCCCTAGTGTCCTCAGCTGATGCTCAGGACGCTCATTACTTTGCTTGTAAGATGCTTGGTCTGGGGTCATTTTCCATTTATTACTTAGTCCTGGATTCTCCTAAATGTGGTTCAGCAGGATTCCCCGTCTTTGGCCATGGCGGTGGTATATGATTTCTTTCCTTGGCTGTAACTCTGCCTTGCCTAATCTGGCGTGACTTGGACACAATCATTCTGGTCTACTCTAGACCACCATGAATAGTGTTCCTTCCCTTCCTTATAGCTCCTGACTGGGCCAGTTCAGAATGTGCTATGATTCAATCCCACTAAATCATGTTTCAGCACAAACCTCCTCTTGGGCACATGCCAGGACATATGCCTCTCACCGAGGATGCTGAAAGACTGAGCAAACCTCTCATTGGAATATATACATTGCTCTGGCAAGCTGCTCTTTTCTACGTCTTGTTTCTAACGTGGAAAAGGGAATTGCCTCTACTGTAGCAGCCCCTGTGTAAAGAAATCCTCCATTCAGCTTGGCTCGGTTGCTTGTTCTCTAAGATTATCAGTTGCTTTGTACTCACAAAGCCCTTTCACAGGTTGAGGCAAAGCACCCTTGCAAGCAATACTTGGAGTCAGTGGAAAGAGAATTTCTGCAAGTGTCGTAGGAGATGAACCAGCTACCATGTGAGATCAATTTGCATTGTACTTTATGTTTCCATTGTAAGCTTTCACTAACTCGATCCCATTACAGTGCTGAATTAGGAAATAAGCCCGAGGCGCAAATAGCTGTGAAAGTTTTATTTTGTTGAGGTCCCTGGAATTTGGATTCTTAACCAGAGTTTGTAAAAATCCTCTGAGGCTTCTTTTTGTTACATTCAATTTACGTGGTTTTACTTGCAAACCTGTGCTTCTGTCCACGAGTCTAGCCTTTATTGTAACCTGCAGTTTCAAGGAAGCAGTGTCTATATACTTGAGAACTTTTGCCCATCCCAGAGTATGCTGCTTTGTTCTTATGACTGTCCCCTTTATCATCCTCCAGTCAGCCCTGGGGCATGTAAGAAATAAAGCAGACACCCAGAGACAGTGGAGAAATTCGAGTAGGCCTGGGCACATCCACACTGGGAAATACTCTGCAGCAGTGGGTGGCATTGGGGCATACTGAGTCTGAGCCATCAGTGGTTCTAAGAAAGTCCAGAGAGTTGGCCTAACTCCTGTGTGTTTGATCCAGATCTGGGAGCACGAGTCTGCTGTTTCAGGTAAAGCCTGGGCATTAATTGACTTTTCTACTTAAGTAATTCTGCATCATGGCTGTTTCTTTCAATTATAAAGGCGTTTTTTTTTTTTTGATGTTGAATTTAAATTTATGATCATTCAGGAAAGAAATAGTGCTCTGACTAATGCCTAGTGTGATTTTCTGACACACACACACACACACACACCACACACACACCACACACACCTTTTAGGCTTAGAGTGAGGGTTGGCTTGATGCTCATTCTCTTGCTTGTTTCCTTCCTATTTCTTCTGCTTTCCCTCTTTCCTCACTATTGTTAATGTACTATAAATGAATAAATATACAAATACAACCTGCTGACACATTCAGTTGCACTTGTCTGTTATATTCCAGAGGTTTTGTTGTATTATATTTTATTTCTTTTATTTCCAGAATTTTATTAAAATAAAATTACCTTTATCCAATTTTATTGAGTTTTCTATATAATCTTAGACCAAAAAAAAAAAAGTATTGGAGGATACATTCTTTAAGTAATTCCCGCATCATGGCTGTTTCTTTCAATTATAAAAACCCGGGCGCAAATGCTTGAAAGTTTTTTTTTGTTGAGGCCCCGGGGGTTTGGATTTAACCAAAATTTTAAAAAAAACCCAGCTTCTTTTTTTTTACTTCAATTTAGGGGTTTTTACTTGCAAAACCCGTTTCGCCCCCGATTAACCCTTTGAACCTCCCTTTTTAAAGGAAGAGTGACTTATACTTGAGAACTTTCCCACCCAGGTGGCTGCTTTTTTTTAATTTCCCCTTTAAATCCTCCCTTTTGCCCTGGGCAGTAAGAAATAAAGCGACCCCAGGGAAAATTGAAAATTTTGAATAGGCCGGGGGAATCCCCCCCGGGAAATACTTGAGCGTGGGGGGGTTTTGGGGTTGGGGTGAGCCCCAGTGTTTAAGAAAGCCCAGAGAGTTGGCCCAACCCTTGTGTTAAAACCCAAAAAGGGAGAGGCTGCTTTTCAGGTAAGGGCCGGGGTTTAAAATTGACTTTTTTTATTAAGAATTCTGATCATGGCTGTTCTTTCATATAAAGGTTTTTTATTTTTTTTTGTGTTGATTTTTAAATTTTATTGATCATTCAGAAAGAAAATATATCAATCGACTAAAGGTCAATTTTTATGGTTTTGAGTCGATCCCAGGAGAACTGGTCCCCAACCTTCCCGAATTTTATTTGGTTGGTTCCTCTCTGATTCTGAACAGGCTACTGACTTTTAGCTTCAAATTTGAATACATTTATCTAAAAAAAAATGTGTCCCCCCCGCCCCCACTAAATTGTTCCTTTCAGTAACAGCATCATTTCTTGATTAAGAAACTTTCAGGTTGATTCCTCTCTATTCTTATTTATCCCCCACCTGGATGTGGCGACCCATTCCTGTAATCCTGGCACTTGGAGGGCAGGGTCTGGATGCTTGTGAGTTCAGCCTGAGGTACATAGTTTAGATTCTGTCTCAAAACAAACAAACAAACAAACCAAAAACAAACAAAAATAAAAATTCCAAAATCTGTCATGCCTTTTTGTCTCCAAATCTTGTCTACTTATGCTCTGTGCCATGACTGCTGTTTTCATTTCCTTACTTCCCTGCTTGATATCTTATGGATTTTTTACTTTATTATTATTACTTATTCACTTTGCATTCTGCTCATTGTCCCACACCCAGTCACCTCCTCCCACAATCCTTCTCCCATGCCCATCCCCTTCTCCTCTGAGTAGGTGGGATTCCTCTGGTATCCTTCCATCCTGGCAGATCAAGTCTCCTTTAGGCTTTGTACATCTTCTCCCACGGAGGCCAAACAAGGCAGCCCAGCTAGAAGAACATATCCCATGTACAAGCAACAGCTTTTGGGATAGCCCCAGCTCTAGTTGTTCATAATCCACATGAAGACCAAGATGCACGTTTGCTACATATATGTGTGGAGGCTAGGTCTAGCCCGTGTATGTGTAGGTTCTTTGGTTGGTGGTTCAGTCTCCAAGAGCCCCAAGGGTCCAGGTTAGTTGATTCTGTTGGTCTTCCTGTGGAGTTCCTATTCTCTTAGGGCTGTAATCCTTCTCGTATTTTTCCATAAGAGACCCAAGCCCATCCACTGTTTGACTGTGGGTGTCTATCTACCTCTGTCTGAGTCAGCTGTTAGGTGGAGTTTCTGAGAGGACAACATGCTCCTCTCTGCAAACATAACAAAGTATCATTAGTAGTGTCAGGGATTGGTACTTGCCCATGAGATGGTTCTCAAATTGGGCAAGTTTTTTGGTTGGCCATTCCCTCAGTCTCTGCTCCATCCCTAATCCCTGCATTTCTTGTAGGAGGGAGGGAACTGGGTGGGAGAGAGTATCAGGAAGGGAGTTGAGGGTTTGGAGTAGGGTGTGGGGAGGGGCACAGGGGAATGACTGGATAGCCATGAGAATGAATGGAAATTTACAACTGACTGAGATGGGGGAGGTAGGAGGCTTCTCCAGGAATTGACAGAGACTGGGATAGGGCAGGCACTCAAGAATCAATGGAGTGTCCTTAGCGTGACTCACGGCATTAAAGATATGGAGCCTGGAAAGGCTGCCTACTGTGGCCAGGCAGGAACCCTGGTGAATTGATAGGGACACCCAACCTACCCACAACACTTTTCACCCAAAACTTATCCTGTCGACATCTTACGTTTTAGCTGTCGCTTTCATGTTTTTGATGTTGTTTTCCTATTTTGTCACACACTTTGGAAGTCAATCCACAAAGCACTCTTAGGCAGTAGGTTCTGCTTTCCTTACTTTAGGAGAGTGGTCTGAGTCACACAAGCTTGATAGACTTCTAACCTCATGCACATGGCTAAGCACTGAATTCACACCCAGCATCCAGATCTGGCAAAGGTAGTTTGCTTGGCTTCCTGTTGCCAGCATTTGCTGCTCTTTACTAGATAATGTGCACTCTTAATACACTTCACTTTTTTTTTTTTTTTTTTTCGCCAGGAAATGTGAACAAAAGTATTTCATTATCTGCAGGGAAAAGTCAAAGCTCTTTACTAACATCAAATAGCTAATAAAAATTATGATAAAAATTAATTTGATTACCACTCACAGTTTTTGGCTACTGGAAAACTGAATTCACCAGATCAGTCTAACCCTTTGTCCTAAAGTATATACTATACATATCACAAAGTTTCTGATCATGTGTTATGCCTATTTCTAGAAGGACTTGCTTTCTTTTGCTGAAATTCTATGTTTCTGATGAAGCTTTTGAGGGTTGAGGATGTAGCAAAGCAGTAAAGAGATTGCCTGGATTTGACTAGATAGATTTCTAACTTCATACACATGACTAAGCACTGAACTCGCACCCAGCACCCAGCTCTGGCAAAGGTGGTGCAAGTCCGTGTCTTTAATCCTTACTGCTACAGAAAAGGTGTAGACACCCTGATATGGTTTTCTTTTCCTACTCTTACAGATTATATAGTGATTTACAGCAGGTCTGGCTTGTCGACTTCTTTCTCTGTATGAATGTGCAAAATAACCTTTTCTGGATAGGTTGGGAAGTTATGGCCACTCTGACTGAGGATATGTGTCATTTTCAGTGTTGATGTAAAATGCTATGGTCACTTTTAGCTTGGGGGAACTAGACATCTAGGTGTTTCAGATGCATAGTCATAATACGGAATCACATAGATCTCTGAGTTACCACTTAAAGGAGACCAATCAAGGTAGGTAACTGAGCAGAAATGAACTTTTGCATGAACTTTTATTGTGTTAAGTCACTATTGGGGGATGTTTGTTACAACAACTAGTAATAGTGCTCTGACTAATGCCTAGTGTGATTTTCTGACACACACACACACACACACACACACCACCACACACACCACACTTTAGGCCTTAGAGGTGAGGGTTGGCTTGATGCTCATTTTCTTGCTTTGTTTCCTTTCCTATTTCTTCTGCATTTCCCTCTTTTCCTCTCCCACATCCTTTTCTTTTGTTCCCTTTAAAGCTTTATTTGTAAAAATACTTTATTAAAGTTTTTATTTGATTAAAATATATAATTATATCATTTCTCCCCTCCTTCCTGCTCCTTCCAAGTGCTCATCTGCTCTGTCCAAATTCACAGGGACTCTTCTTCTCTAACTACTATTGTTAAATGTACATATAAATGAATAAATATACAAATACAACCTGCTGAACACATTCAGTTGCACTTGTCTGTATATATTCCAGAGGTTTTGTTGTATTATATTTTTATTTTCTTTTATTTCCAGAATTTTATTAAAATAAAATTACCTTTATCCCAATTTTATTGAGCTTTCTATATAATCTTAGACAAAAAAAAAAAAAAGTATTGGAGGATACATTCTGGTGATTGCAGAGACTCAATACAACCCAACCAGCCTCTAAAACAATTATTTAGTGAGATTTTTAGAACCTAGTAACAGCTAATAATTTAAATATTTGTTCTTCAATAAAACATATCCCAGCCTCCTATACAGCAGATACTCAGTGATTGTTACTGCATGCATGTTGGAACATCCAGAGCACTGATCTTAAATGACATTGGATAAATGATGAGTCTGGGCAAGAAATGTTTAACTCCCAAATAGCCCAGATGACTCTGGCTTGGTAATTTGGTTAAGCTTGTATACACCTATAGGCTGCATCACAGAGGAATTGTATATAGTTCTGACTTAAAGAATGAATTTAGGTGAATATTGCATATTGTTTCATAGAAAATGACCACAGGAAGAGGGGGAAATGCTCTCTGAACTCCCAATTCTCTAGCAATTAGATGTTACATGTTCCTCTGTTTTCACCAACTGCCAGTTGGATTCTTCCAGCACACCATGAGATTATCCTTTGGGTCATGGTTTTAGTTTGCGTACTTTTGCTCTGGACTGAGTTTTTTATCATTATGATGTCAGCCCCCATTTTTATGCTGATGATACAGTTGTATCTGTCTTTGATTTTTGACAACCCTCTTCTTTCTTTGTCTGGCAGACATTAAATCATTAATGTTTCAAAATCACATACAGCTGAAGCTCTGGGAGACAGAGTGTCTAGTGTCGAGTTCCTTAAACATGCAGGCATGATGCAAACTTTCTTCTGTTTCAGGTCTATGCTGACCTCCAATTTCACTTCAAACAGGTATCATGAGGGTTATCTTTGATTGATAATTGTTTCTCCTGATCTCATATTTATGAAACCTGCCTTTTATCATGAAGACCTTCCAAGCATATATAAATTTTTCTCCATTGCCAATGCAGGAAGATTTTCAGTCATGATTGTTATCTTTCAGATTAAATTAATTACTAGGAAGTATGGCCCTTCCTGAAAGCTGGAAACAGCAAAACAGGAGACCTTTCCCCTTTGCTTTTGACACTCATAACACATCACTGCGTGCCTTGCTGGTTAAGGGCTTCTTCTATGGCCTTGTGTTTCCACCATGGAGATCTTCTTGAACAAAGGTCAAGCTCCCATCTTATCTGACCAAGCATCCTTAACCACTGGAGTTTGTCTTTCACTGGAGATGTGCTGCTAAAAAATGCACAAAAATGTCAGCCTGGCTCCTGTTGCATGGTTTGTCAGAGTCCATCCAATGGAACGGAGATGAGAATCTCACTATTATGAGCCTCACACACATTAGGTGACAGGCAAACTGTGATCCTTTGATTATCTCATTTAATTCTAATTATAGCAGTGTGAACTGAAATCAAATGTGAAAATGGATTAAGAATTAAGACATTAAACAACTGGCTTCAGGACATTTTGCTAAATTTAGTATAGTTGGATCCAATCACAGAGGTGTGTGACTGAAATACTGGCTTTGGATATGATCACGAATGTGTATGCCGACACAAAGACTGTAGTAGTGGTGAAAAGAATGTCAGAAATAATTAATAACAAGGAAAGACACCACGGTAACTTAAGACGTAGTATCACAGATTTGAGAAACTATTCCTTTTAATATCTTACATACGAAAATGTAAAATGTATTAATCTGAGAGGCCATGCCATGGTTTTAATTGGTGAGTGGAGTCAGGAGTCTAAATATTACTGATTAAACAGGAAGGAGAGAGCTGGGGAGATGTCTGTGAAGTGCTTACTGGACAAGTATGAAGTTTGAGTCTCCATGTAAAGCTGGGTGCAGTAGTGTCTTGAAATTCTTGTGGAGTGATAGGACTTTGAGACAGGAAGGTCCTTTGAAGCCTTGAGCCAGTTAGCCTGGTATGCAATACAACAAACAGCAAAGAGGCCTTGATTTAAACAGGGTGGAGAGTGAGAACCAATATCCCAGATTGTTCTCTGACCTCCACATGTGCACTGCGACATGTCCACACACACACACACACACACATCATACACATGATACATTTACTTCAAATATAAACACACTAATTTCATTTTTAAGAAAAGGAGCTAGGGAGAAAGGATTGGTTCCTAACTATTTTAGATGTGTGAGAAAGGCACAGTCTTAGTCCTCCTGACCTGGAGTTGTCTTTGAGTTTGAAGAGAAGAGGAGAGACTTCAGGAGAACTCAAGGTAAAGATAAAAAGCTTGGCTATTTGCATCTATTGTATTGCTAGTTCCTCAACCTAGAACTGACCTTAATACTTGCATGTAATTAAAATGATATAAAAGCAGATTGGGAAAAAAAAGAAGTGTAAATAAATAAAATAACCAATAAAAAGAGAAAATACTGCAAAGTATTTCTATACTTACTTTAACATGAGAAAATCAAGGTTTAGGTAAGTCTGATTACCAAAGTCCTTGTAGCTCCCTTGGACTCACATCCCACCTTCCACATTTTAATGCCTATAAACTTATCACTCAGCTTCAAAGTTTCAAACACCGAAGACAGTGTCTGGGCAGCCTACAGGTGAAGGGGACTGTGCCTCATGAACCTGAGCAGCATTCGGTGGGAAGAGGAGTGCATGAGAAGAAAGATGCTGCCCCAGGCAGCTTTATGTCAGCAAGACACAAGCTAAAGCTAAAATCATCTGAGAGGAGGGAACCTAGATTAAGAAAAAGCCTCTAGAACACCTGGCTGTAAGCAAGTTTGTACCACATTTTCTTAATTAGTGATTGATGGGGGAGGGCCCAGCCCATTGTGGGTGGGGCCATCCCTGGCCTGGAGGACCTGGGTTCTATAAGAAAGCAGGCTGAGCAAGCCATGGGAACAAGCTGGGAAGCAGCACTCTACATGGTTTCTGCATCAGCTTTTGTCTCCAGGTTCAGCCCTGTGTGAGTTTTGGTTCTGACTTCCTTCTGTGATGGGCTATGGTGTAGAAGTGTAAGCTGAATAAACCTTTTCCTACCCTTCCCCCCTCCAAAAAAGATGAAAAGCAGAAAGCCTCTCGTTATGTGAATTGGTGTGATATTTTTCTTCTCTTCCAGTCTATCTGGAATGACTCTGCCTTAGTGATATCTATCTTCTTTAATTTCCTTTGTCAGATAATATGTTCCTTTCCTCCTCATCTCTGATATGCCCTGTCTCTTCCCAATAGCCATTTGTAAGATTTTGGTTACATCTCCTCAAGTCTAGCAGCTAGCCTTTTGTCTGTTTTATAGGAAAGGAACATAAGGAATATAATGTATTTGGCATAAGGTACATAAAAGATTTACTTTTGCTGAATCCCTCCACATGGTGTTAAATACAGATCTGGAGAGCATCTCATCCTTTGTACCTGTGAAGCACTTGATTAGATTTGAAGTTTCCCAGTTGTATCCCCCTGAGCCTGTAAAGGACACATGTGGTTTGCCCTATTTTTCTGATTGCATATTAACACTACTGTCATTCCTTTTTTTACCTGAACTATTTTGGATTGACATTTCAAAACCACTATTGCATACCTTTCCCTCTTTAGTAACAGGATAATCTAAGCTGTTCTTGATGTTTCAGGTTTGTCATTATTATTATTAATATATGATTTAGATGTGGATTTTTGTTGAGTCTTCCATAATGTGTTCCCTTAAAAACCACTTTAAAAATTGTTAGCATATGTGTGTGTGCAAGTTTGCATGTGCTTTTGCAGTATGTGTGCAAGTGTGTGTATGTGTGTGTACATTGTGTGTAGAGACCACAGGTTGAGATTAGGCCTCTTTTTGATTGCTGTGTATTGAAGTATATCTCACTTGAACATGGAGCTTAAACATTCAGCTATTCTAGCCAGCTACTATGTTCTGGGGATCCTCTGTCTCATCCGTCTTTGCACCAGGATTGCTCGGGAGCAACCATACCCACTTACATGGGTGCTGGGGAGTCAAGATCAGTTTATCACCACTCTTTTACCAGCTGAACCATCTCTCCAGCTCAACATCCCTTACATAAGTTTTAAATGAATTGTTTTTTCCATTTGCCTCTTTCTTATAGAAGTAGAATTCTAAATAGGCAGCTGAAAGGAATTACTGGGCATGGTGGTGAGACCTTTTTAAGCTAGAAAAAATCACTGTAGGCTGAAAGGTAACATAGTCTCCTTTGCAAACCTCTTCTCATGCTTGCATCTATGGACTGTGCTAGCATCTGTTGTGTTTGGAAGTGTTTACAAGCCCCTCCCAGTTCATCATCATCATCAGATCAGTACCAAGATGCTTGCTGTCTTCTTTTACTGCATCTTTGCCTAGCTTTCCCCCCTCTCCATGTGAGCTAAGTGTGTTTCTGTTCTGTTTTATTCTGACTTCTCTTCTTTTGCATTTACATTCGCTGGCCTATTTGTTAGAAACTCTCCTTTGAATTGGTCCTCAGGATATCTCTGTTTTGAGCCATAAAGCCTTTTATTTTGTACTTCAATCAGAAGGAATTCCTCTGTGATTCTCATCAACAGCATTGTTCTGGGTCATATAGTGAGTTCACTGGTGGATGAAACGCAAGTTCTCTGCAAGTTCCTGTGTAGTTGCTGGGAGTGCATGAGAGTCAGGGGGTCTTTTAGGTATTCTCACCATATCAATACCCTTAGAAAAGGCAGAGACATTTTTTGGTCCATGCGGAAAGAATTCTAGCACCTATTATATCTGCTCCCTTCACTTGTCACCTAGTGTCAGTCAGGCAAGAAATCCCCTGTCCCAATTAGTGTACATTGTTATAAGCCATGTTCACAGCCATCTGGACACATGGGCTTAGAAATGTCTCGTATGGAAATCTGTAACATGGCCTTTTCTAAGAGGCAAAGGCCATGTCATACTGGAAGTAGAGAACTGTAGCTTTCAGGGAGTTTTCACAACGGGATTCTTGGAACGTTTGTGCAGAAACAGAGGAAAGTTAACCACAATAGGTGGAAATGCAGCCACCTCACACTACAGCTCATGACATTCTTGTTCTTCTTCCTTTATTCAAGACTAGACCCCAACACTTTCAACAACTGTATTGTCATGTCACTTGCCTTGATGCTCAGAAACCTTTCAGAGGCTGTGATGTTATTTGTGCTCTGTAATCTACTCATATCCTCCCCTGTGATTTCCCTTGAGGAAAAGTTGCAATGGCTTTGTTCTTGAGATGCTGAGCCACATACATACCCTTTCTGTAGAGCAATTTACCAAAACAGTCATTGTGGTCCCTTCTGAGAGTCCGGAGAGAAGCCTCTCTCTCTCTCTCTCTCTCTCTCTCTCTCTCTCTCTCTCTCTCTCTCTCTCTCTTTTCCTCTTCTTTCCTTTATACTGATATTTTGATAAAAAAGAAAAGAAATTCCATCTTGGTTTTGAACTTATTGCAAAAGAAGAGCCAAGGAACAGAATGCATTTTTCAAACCCTGGGACCGTTCCTTTCATTTTGGTTCTTTCCTGAAGGTTTTTGTGCACAGAGGGATCAGGGTAGCAGGAAGCTCCCTGTGCTCCTGTGGGTCTCACTGTGTCCTTGTGCTCTTTGGCTCATGCATTTCTTCCCAGTCTCACCTGAGGTGATGAGTCTCAACTTTGAGACACAGGCATCTTCACTAGCAGCCTTTCTCGAGAGTGACATGGATTGTCTTGGGATGACACATTTCAAATCTTTATGTTTATATTCTTAGTTAAGATTTCATTGTTGGGAAGAGGCACCATGACCAAGGCAACTCTTGTAAAGGAAAACATTTAATTGGGTCTGGCTTACAGTTTCAGAGGTTTAGTCCATTATCATCTTGGTGGGAAGCATGAACGTACAGGCAGACATGGTGATGGAGGAGCTGAGAGTTCTACATGCCGAAGGCAGCCAGGAGAAGACTGACTCTTACTGGCAGCCAGGAGGAGGGTTTTTTCCACATTGGGCAGAGCTTGAGCATAGAGACCTCAAAGACCACACCCACAGTGTACCAGTTCCTCTAACAAGGCCACACCTCCTCTAACAATGCTATGCCTCCTAATAGTGCCATTTCCCACCGGCCAAGTGTATTCAAACCACCACATTAATTTTTGCCTTCTTTTTACTGTTTACTTATTAAGTCTGTATTCATATGTCCATACATGGGTGCATGTCTGTGCCTGGGATGACGAGGGCTGGAATTGGAGCTGGGAGAAAAAGGGAATCAAAACACTGAGGATAGAAAGTTGCCTTTGCATTTACGACTAGAATAATGTTGTGGGTAAAAAGTTCTTGACCAAAGCAAATATTTGAATTTGACTACTTTTTGTTCTTTGAAAAGCTCCTATATTTGCTTCTTGTTTAAGCATCTTGGAAAGTCCTAATCAGTGAGAGAAAATGAATGCAATCAGAATGTCTCACAGAACAGCTATAGCCTGCAGGAAGGAAATCGAATACAAGAGGGACATGGACTGGAACATGATTTAAATTTACCAATAAGACTGAACCAAAGAAGAACATCTGACTAACAGATTAGGCTTTTGGAGGGTATTCTATTGTCAGAAGAATGCAGCTTGCCAGAGGTACAAGTATTCCTTAGATCTGCTAGTCAACTCGTTATCTTCTTTTGACACTATTCACCAAAAATTTTATGTACATACATATATGCACATGCATAAATACATATATACACATATTTTTCTTACAGTTTTAATTTTGAAGTTTTAAAATTAATTTATTTTACATCCCTATTGTAGTTTCCCCTCCCTCCCTCTCCTACCAGTCTGTCCCTCTCACCTCTCCTCTCATCCCCCCTCCCTTTTCTCTTCAGAGAAGGGGAGGCCTCACATGGATATCAGCCTGCCTTGGCATACCAAGTTGCTGTAGGACTCGGCACATCTTTTCCTATTAAGGCTAGAAATGGTGACCAGTTAGGAGAAAGGGATCCAAAGGTAGGCAAGAGAGTCTGATAGAGCTCCTGATCCAGATGTTAGGGGTCTCATGTGAGGACCAAGCTATACATCTGTTACATATGTGTAGGGGGCCTAGGTTCATCCCATGCATGTTCTTTGGTTTGTGGTTCAGTCTTTATGAGCCCCTCTGGGGTCAGATTAGTTGTTTTGGAGTTTTTCTTATGGTGTCTTTGACTCCTCTGGTTCCTTCAATCCTTTCTCTCTCTCTTCCACAGGATTACTTAAACTCTGCTTAACATTTGGCTGTGGGTCTCTGCATCTGTTTCTAACAGCTGCTTGTTTAAGCCTCCCAGAAGATAGTTATGCTAGGTTCCTGTCTGCAAGCATAGGAGACTATCATTAATAGTGTTAGGGGTAGGCTCACTCTCATGACATGAATGCAAGTTGGGCCAGTCATTGCTTGGCCATTCCCTCAATTTCTGCTTCATTTTTATCCCTACACATCTTGTAGGCAGGACACATTGTAAGTGAAAGGTTTTGTGGCTGGGTTGATATCCTCATTGCTTCATTGGAAGTCTTGCCTGGTGACAAGAGGTGGCCATTTCAGGCTCTATATTCCCTATTGCTAGGAGTCTCAGCTAGAGAGAGCCTTAAAGGTTCATAGAAGTTTCCCTTGTCCTAGGTTTTTGTCTCATCCTAGAGATGCTCCTCCCATCCCACTTCTCCCCATTCTCTTTCCCTCTGTCGTCTCCACACTTGATCCCTCCTGTTCCCTACCCACTCATCTCTCACCTAATTCTCTTGCTCTCTCTACCCCTGATGTCTAGATGTCTATTTTATTTCCCCTTCTCAATGAGATCCAAGCACCCTTCACTGCATCCTTCCTGTTACTTAGCTTCTTTGGGTCTGTGGATTGTAGTATGTTTATCCTGTACTTTACAGATAATATACACTTCTAAGTGTCAAATCTTTATCTTATTGGTCAGACAAAGAATTGATTTTTTTAATACAGGTTTATGTAACTGAAACCATTATGGACACACACATTGTGTGTGTGTGTGTGTGTGTGTGTGTGTGTGTGTGTGTGTGTGGTGTCACTGAGAGTAAATATTCTATTTTTACAGTAATCACATTTCAAAATGAGGTTTGTGGGGCCTGCGAGGCTGATCTTTTACTTTAATCCCTTTGTTATTAATTTGAGTAAGTTATCCCAATGTAAATGGTGTTATTTTGATTTTCTTTGACTTACATATTAAGGTGTATCTTGAAAGTCTAATGTTTATCTCTGCCAATAGAAACATAGAGAGTACCCTCAATTCCTCATTTTTAAACTAAGATAGAAAATGAAACCCCTCCTTTGTCATGTGTGTATGTGGTATATTTTGCATGTATGTATGTATGTATGTATGTATGTATGTATTATGGTGTGTGTGTGTGTATGCACAATGTCTGTGTACACTGTAATTCAAACGTGGAACAGAGAAGGTGATGTCTCTTAGCTCTCCATCTATTGCCTCTATTGCTCTCCATACTATTTATTGAGATGGAGTCTGTTATGGTTTGTATATGCTCGGCCCAGGGAATGGCACTATTAGAAGGTGTGGCCCTGTTGGAATGGGTGTTGCCTTGTTGGACTAGATGTATGTTGTAGATAGCCTCAGCCTTGTATTTTGATCCTAGTTCCCAGTGGATTGCCTCAGCCTTGTATTTTGATCCTAGTTCCACCCTTCTGGGAGGGGCTGCAGAGGATGATTGAATCTGTACACAGGTGACGTCTTGTAAACCTTCTGTCCAATTAAAACCTGTAAAATAAAGGCTAGAGCCAGAGATTGGGCAGTAGAAGGGGAGGCAGAGAAAAAGGCTTAGGGGAGGAGAGAGTGAGAGGAATTTGATATAAAAGGAGGCAGAGGAAGAAGAAGAGGCAGCAGCAGGAGGAAGTAGAAGCAGAAGGAAGCCGGCGGTAGAAGGAAGCCGATGATGGAGGAGCCGGAGTTCGGAGGACAAGCATGCGGCCTGGGATAACCGCAAGTTATAAGGGATCTCATAGCTGGGGATTAGAGTAGTGTAGCAGTAAACCTGCCCAATTTAGGCATGCAGTTTGTACCATAATCATTGAGTTGTGTTTTTCTATTACTGGTCTCCTTCGGGTAGGAGATCTTATGCCAACAAATTTGGCGGCTTAAATAATTTATTCTACTACAAATGTATCACTGTGGGTGTAGGCTTTAAGACCCTCATCCTAACGGCCTGGAAACTAGTATTCTAGCAACTTTCAGATGAAGATGTAGAACTCTCAGCTCCTCCTGCACCATGAGTTACTGTATACTGCCATGTTCCCACCTTGATGATATTGGACTGAACCTCTGAACCTGTATGCCAGCTCCAATTAAATGTTATTATGAGAGTTGCCTTGGTCATGGTGTCTGTCTGTTCACAGCAGTAAAATGATAACTAAGACAGCGTCTCTCACTGGACCTGAAGTTCAGTGTTTTGTCTATGCTGAGCAGCAAGCTCTTGAGGTCTGTCTGTCTCTGCTTCTTAATGCTGGGGCTACAGTTCCTGGTGGCATGACCAGCTTTTACATGGTCCTTGGGGATTTGAACTCAGCTCTTCTTGCTTTCACAGCAATCACTCTTTACTCACTAAGCTGTCTCTTCAAATTCCAAGATGTAATTCTTTATGAAATAACCTAGGAGGAGAGATGCAATCAATAATTAAGATCCTTCAAACTTAAACGTTTTAGAATTAAAATGGAATTTTTAGATCTTGTCTAAGTTTCTAATTGTAAATGTTAAAATAAATCTGTTGGGACTGGGCTTCAGAACTCTATGTTCTGATGGTGTGTGTGTGTATGTTTAATGGTCTCCATCTCTATGTAGCAAAGAGAGGTTTCCTTGATGGGGGGGGGTAACAATTATACTTATCTATGTGTATAAGGACAAACATTTAGAACAGAATTCAAGATTATGCTGGTTTAGTAAAAGGGTTATTATAAGTTCCCTTCCAAGATGGATGGTTTCACTAGCCTTCAGTATTGACTGGGTTTCCAGAACCAGGCATGATTTCCCTATTTTTGAATGGTCCTTAAATCCAATTAGAGAGATGTGGGCTACTACCAAGGTATGCATGCCACTACTACAGTCTTACAGGTATTGTGCCATGATGGTCATGGTGGTTCGTAAGATTCATAGCTGGGTATGACTGTTGGTTGCTTCCCTCTTTTGAAGCTTTTGTGACAACTGCAAGCTTGTTCTTAGGGTGGAGGCATTCAGGTCAGTTCCAGATCATGGGCCTCTGGCCTCTGAAATGCATAGTCTTTGGCAATGAGTCTTACCTTCCACTTCTAGTGGGCAAATGTCATCTACACCTAAGGCTCAAGGATCATTTTATAGGAGGGAACAGAAGGAGTGTGAAGGCCAGAGGATCAGGAAGTTTTTTTTGTGAGATTAAGTCTCTTAGGAATGTCAAAAGCGATCCCACCAACAATGGAGGAGTGTTCCTCTTCTCCACATCCTCGCCAACATCTGCTGTCACCTGTGTTTTGGATCTTAGCCAATCTGACTGGTGTGAGGTGGAATCTCAGTGTTGTTTTCATTTGCATTTCCCTGATGACTAGGGATGCTGAGCACTTCTTTAGATGTTTCTCAATCATTTGAGTTTCCTCAGTTGAGAGTTCTTTGTTCAACTCTCTACCCCATTTTTTAATAGGGTTATTTGATGGTCTGGAATCTAGTTTCTTCAGTTCTTTGTATACCTTGGATATTAGCCCTCTATCAGATGTAAGGTTGGTGAAGATCTTTTCCCAGTCTGTTGGTTCCAGCTTTGTCCTGTTGACCGTATCCTTTGCTTTACAGAAGCTTTGCAGTTTTATGAGATCCCATTTGTCAATTCTTGATCTTAGAGCATGTGCCATTGGTGTTCTGTTCAGGAACTTTTCCCCTGTGCCCATATGATCAAGGCTTTTCCCTATTTTCTCTTCTATTAGTTTCAGTGTAGCTGGTTTTATGTGGAGGTCCTTGATCCACTTGGAATTGAGCTTTGTACAAGGAGATAAGTATGGATCAATTTGCATTCTTCTACAAGCTGACCTCCAGTTGGACCAGCACCATTTGTTGAAAATGCTGTCTTTTTTCCACTGGATAGTTTGAGCTCCTTTGTCGAAGATCAAGTGACCATAGGTATGGGGGTTCATTTCTGGGTCTTCTATTCTATTCCATTGATCCTCCTGACTGTCTCTGTTCCAATACCATGCCGTTTTTATCACTATTGCTTTGTAGTACAGCTTGAAATCGGGGATGGAGATTCCCCAGAAGTTCTTTTATTGTTGAGTGTAGTTTTCACTATCCTGGGTTTTTTGTTATTCCAAATGAATTTTAAGATTGCTCTTTCTATCTCTGTAAAGAATTGAGTGGGAATTTTGATAGGGATTGCATTAAATCTGTAGATTGCTTTCGGCAAGATAGCCATTTTTACTATATTAATCCTTCCAATCCATGAGCATGGGAGATCTTTCCATCTTCTGAGATCTCCTTCGATTTCTTTCTTCAGGGTGTTGAAGTTCTTGTCATACAGATCTTTCACTTGCTTGGTTAGATTCACACCAAGATATTTTATACTATTTGTGACTATTGTATATTTTTGTTGGGTTTACACTTGATTTCACTACTTCAATATTATTTGCTTTGTGAAGGAAAAAAAAAAAAAAACAAGTTACTATCACAAGCCTGTCTATACCTTCCTCACTGCTTTTTTATAGTAGTGATTATATTGTATTGATTTTTGACAAGAACAATAATATAAAAATGGGAATGTGTAAAAAAATATAGTTCTTTTGTTAAGTAAGTTCACTGTAAAAATGAATCTCTACCTCATACGTCTTTCGAAATATTCAAGTGGTGATTTTGACTATTTAATGGGAATGCTTCATGGAGCAGCTAACACTGTTTTTGTCTAGGCCTGATGTGATTATATTGATTCTTCCTTTGGGAGGGAGTGGGATTGTTTCAATTTAAGGATATATTTCAGCATTCAACGTTATGGAAAATTTAGCTTTGAAATGTAATCTTACAAAAAATGTAGCACTGACCATTGCAATGCCTCCCACTTCAGACAGAAGCGTTCTAAGCGGTTGTCAGGAAAAGGCGGGTTGTCCCTCAGTTCTCTTTTCAAACATAGACACTTATTGATTCATTAAAATATTAGTAAACATGAAAAAAAAAAAGGAATGTCAAAAGCGACACCTATGAAGTTTCACCAGACAATAACATGTCTAAGGACAGGAGCAGACATGTTGAGGTAGACAGTGAAAGCCCATGAGGCTGTAACCCTACACAAAGGACTACAGGCAATTAAGGAATGCTGAATGAAGCAGGATAGTCTTCCCTAAGGAACAGCAGACAAATAGATAATTTAATATCAAACTGGGAGCTCTGGAATCATGCATACAAATAATATTATATAGAATGAGTAGGTTCTACTTATATATTAGGAGTATATACATATATGTATATAACAATAATTAATGAAAAAAAAGAGGCCATAAATTTGGAAGAGAGCAAGGAGGGTTATATAGGAGGTTTTCGAGGGAGGAAAGAGAAGGGGTAAATAATATAATTACATTATAATCTCAAAATTAAACAATTAAAAAATTAAAATAATACAGTTTAGTGGTACATGGCCATAAGCATCTGCAAGTATTCTGTTAATTTATGTATTTCCAAACACTTAATGAGGTAAATGTGATTTTCATTGTCTTTATTTTACTGAGAAGAAATTTAATCCTGGAAAGGGCTGTTTTCTGTCTCTGGCTGTAGAGGCAGAATGATGGCAGAGAATATAAACTGAGCTAGCCTCTAGGGGCAGCACAGTCTACTGCCCCAGAGGAGATAATGGCAAAAGAAGTGTGTTGGTTACAGCATTGAATACTGAAGACTTATTAAAGAGCAAAACTGAAATAGTAAGCATCCACAGTCTCTTTTTCTTCTAGCACTCTTTATGTATTCTAGAATTGTTTATATATTCGATTGTACAAAGAGCTTCTATTGAAATATTCCTCAATAACATATATTTTAAAGTTTATTTTCACTTTGGCTAACTCTTACTGAGTAGCTCTGCCAAGCTCTCTAGCTTTTGCTCTAGTTCTTTTTAATTAATTTCTTTTTCTCCAGGAGTATGGTGGTGAAACCAGAATGGCATTTCTATGGGTTTTTTTTTTTTTTTTGAATGAGCCTGGCTCTAGAAACATAAGGTGCTTTTTTCCTTACCAGACTTCTTAATCTGAAAGTGTCTTAGTCTCAGCACCTACCCTTGTGAGAAATGTTCCTGTAACAGCCTCTGTTGTAAGTTGTTTATCAAATATCTATTTCTTTCACATTGTATTGTTAGACTTGCACTTTGAATCTAGATTATTAATATATTCTTATTGTATAGAGATTCTAAAATATAAAACAAAATGTCATATTTTATCCTCAAATTTAAGTTATAATTCCTCCAGAATATTCTACTGTGCACTTTCAAAGAAAATGGGAACCAGAATATAGATATAACTGGGGTCTTTTCTACTCCAACGTGATATTGTAAACCTTTTCCACGCTATGAAAAAGTCAATAAACAGCAATGCATCAAATTGTTACACAATATTTATTTTATAACTAGATGGCCAAGGTTGATATTATTGCTCTCCCATTTTTAAAACTTTAATTAATTTGTTTTCCAATGTTGCTGGTAGAAAATGTTGAAAAATCCATTATGTGAAGTTTTAACCTAACCTTACTTGGATTAAATTTATTGATGAGGAAATAGCAAGTTTCAAAGTTCTGACTATTTTCAGAATGCAAAATTTATTATCTAGGTTTTTCATCATTTTACTAATATTCACTGTTTTTAACTGTGTATGTGAACCAGAGTTTTACTGTGTCATGATTATCAATGACCATTATCCGTAAAAACTGAATTACTCTATAATTTCATAGGAATTTAAAAGGTGTCCTAATCTAAATTTCATTAATGGGTTGCACAACTACACAATTCATTTTGCTTGCTTCTTAGAAAAAGATCATTTTATTTTATTTTTAAATTTATGTTTATTTTTGTGTTTGTCTATGGGAATTTGGTATGTATGAGTGTAGGTATCCTTAGAGGCCAGAGAGGACACTGGATCCTTGAGATATGGAGTTGTAGGAGGCTGTGAGCCACCTGATATGGGTACTGGGATCCAACTTCAGGCCCTACTCAAGAGCAGCAAGCTCTCTTAACTACTGAGCTGTTTCCCAGCCCCCAGCTTCCTGTTATGAGTGTTTCGTTAAGTCTCTTGTTCATTTTTCTTTATTACAAAAGTACTTTTTAAAAGAAATCTTATACATTAATCAACTGCAGTGACAACCTCATTAGATCTCAAATTTCATGCTTTCCAAATCCTTCTCTATTTCCCTACTCCTTGGCATGCAGTGGGGAGGGCAATGGCACACTCTCTGAGGGTTTCTGCTCTTAGCGTTTTTTGTCATGAGAGTATTGAATACTTATACAGATTCCCCTAGTTTTCAGTCTGTATTCTCCATTTTTCTCCTCTTTGTTTCTAGGCTTCTGTTACAGTATTACCTTCTTCTAAGCATGTATCAGGTATTACTCTATATATTTCATGTATCATGTGTTATGTATCACGCTATATGAGAGTGTTAGGATCTAAAGCTTATCATTTGGTATGGAGAAAACATTATCTGTCATATGTAAATATAAATATATTCTTAAAGTGTGTATAGATGTATACACATGTATAAATATAATTGTACAATATTGTACATTATAGGTAGTATATAATCACATAATAGATGTTAGATATATATCAATTATTAGGTGTTACTAGTAATTAAATTATACAGAATACTAAATGAGAATATATATTTTGTAACTCCTAATATACAAATCAATTATGTACATAGTGTTGTGGAACACTGTTTCTGGGAGATATGAACAAGTGTCTATTTATCCATGACAGGGAATCAATGACATACCAAAACCAGGGGAATTGCCATGCAGAATGGGGTAGAGAAAGAGGGAAAGGGCACCCAGGCAGAGAGAAGGAGGGAGAGATGGAAGAAGGGAGGGAGGAAAGGAGAGAGAACTCAACATGTCTGGATTATATAGGGCAAGCCTCTCGGGGAAGGGCAGCCTAGACCCTGGGCTAGAAAGTTCAAAGTTTGGAGCAGGGTATTCCAGGTAGGGACTGAGGAATGCTGGAGAACCTGGAGGCCAGGTCTGTTTTGATAGGTAAAATATGCATGTCAGTCCCTTGTCCCAGATCTGAAACCAAAGGAAGGTTACCACCAAAGTCCAAGTTGGTGAACAGATTAGTTTTATTAATGTTACTTATAAGAGTGTGGGTGAAATGTTACAGGAGCAGAAATGTCTCAAAAATATCTATGTCACTGAAAATCTATGCAGCATGTGTGATGATGGCTTACTTACAAATGCTAGAACCCCAGAACTCACTTAACAACTAATAGGCAGCTCCACAGGTTGGCAAGTGTCTCTTCAAGGCAGCTTTGCTGATCTGAGAATATCTGAGGACTCTGCTCAATTTCAGGGACTTCCTAAATCTTCTGATTTGTTTACTTCCTGAGTCTCCCTTTAGCACATCCTAACTTTTAAGGCACTTCTTTGTGGGACAGCATGTCTCATGTCCTGTTAGCACATCTTTAATCAGCTTCTCTTCAAGATGGATGTGTCAACTTGGAGAGAATTGCTAGACAACACATTTAACAACAAACACTCAGCATATAGAATGTATATCTAATAAACTTGTATCTAATAATCTGCATTTGCCTATATGCATTGTATATACAGACAATACACACTCACAAATGATGGGCCATCACATGTGTTATGTTCCAAGAAAATGACACAAGTAAGTTGTTTAGTTGTTTAGCCTATGACAACTGTGGAAGCTGAAGACAACCCTTACTGATTGCATGGGATTTCAGCTTAGTATGGAGAAATAAAGTTCCCATAGGATGAAAAGTTTAGCCAACTTGTTTCTGAGCACTCTGCTCCCTGTTCCAAAGGAGCACATGAAATAACAAACACACTATATTCTTAAGAAAAGAATTAGCTGGTTTGAAGAGGGAGCTAATTTAGGTCAATAGTGGCAAAACTTTAAAGATGGTGAAGTACATTTTAACACATTGCCAAGTATTGACTTGTTAAATGTGTTTTGACCTTTGGCAGTAAGGAGCCACCCGAGGTTTATTTTGTAGGAGATTGACGTATGCAAATCATGTTTTGTGAAAGAGGATTACATTAGAAGCAGCCACAGCTGGAATGAGGTTGAAAACTTGAAGTACTGAGGGCAAATGGGATTGGATGGTATCAGCCTGGGGAAGTCATAAACTTACAATGGTGAGGCGCTGTTATGAGGGGATGGGGTCTAGTGAATGAGTTTGTATTAAGATTTGATGTGGGAAGAGATTAGAGTCACCACACCTTAAATAATCATAATTGGAAGAAATATGACAGTCAAGAAGAAAGGTTGATATTAGGAAACTAAGTGACCTTTTGGTGTGTTGGGGGTGGGATGGCAAAGGAAAAGATCAAGTGAAAAGCATATCATGTTGCTTTAACTTGCTAATAACTCTTTTATGCAATTTGTTAGGGACAGGGACATGAGAGACAGTGACGCACCATTATGACTGAGCTTCAGGTATCCATGGCCTTCCCTTGCTAATACTGAAAGATGGTGGGTCTGTTCAGGTTTTCAGGGCAGCCTGGATTCTCTTGGGCCATTGCTTAGAATTTATAGCTCTATTTCTCCATTTGGAGCAAACCATTCCTTCTTACTGAGGTCTCTCACCCTAAGCATTTTTAGCATGTTTAAAAGTTGTTACCATTTGTCATTCAAAATAGTAGCAGGAGTGTTTTAATTCTAATACAGATTTTTCCTTTTGTCTATGTTCTATGAGAATTCTGGTAGTTTCTAAATTAATAAGATATCTATCTATAATTTTAGTAGCAATGTCCTACAGAATTTACATCCAAGTAAAGGTTCTGGAAAGAGCACTCTGCAGGATGGGATGGATGCTTTCTGAAGGCACGGCATCATGCTGCAGACTCTGGCCAGGACCCTTCACATTTACTACGTATGGCTGTTCTTCCGCCTCTGTCCGCATGTGGACAGATACAGCTAGTTTGGGTATTGGTACCAAGACTCATGCACCAATGCTTATGGTTGTTTATAGTATCATATCTAAAGTCAGAATAGTTTGCTTTTGTTTATTTAAGTTCCAAGTGGCACAAATAGAAAGAGAGTTAACTTTAATTGCTTTTACCCTCTACCACAGATATCTTAAACCAAGAAGGAAATTCACAAGCAACAATAACAGTAACAACAGCCCACTCAAGACTGAAACAAGACATATAGCAGTTTACCTTTAAATTTCAGATCAGCATAAAAAGGTTAGAGATTCCTACTATTTGGGATTCCTATTTTATGTCCTGGAAACATGTAGCAAAAGGGAAAATATATTTTGGGGAATGGTTATGTTTAAAATTTTCTAACTTAATAACAGGCTTAAATGCTGTATTGTGGCTTTTTAAATAGCCACTTTTTTTTTTTTTTTTTTTTTTTAGGATGTATTACGGTGTAATCAATGTGTGGAAGAGGTGTTGCGCTTGTTGCCAAATATGATTGTTAGCATTTGAGGAAATAGTAAAACAGTGAGATATCTGTCTATAATCTTAGACAACCACACATTCCCCTGATCTCTCTTGAAATAAAGATTTTCTGACCTTCATTCAAAGAGAAACTTTCACTCCAGAGCTGCTCTTCCTATCCTTCCAAAGAAAGAAACATCCTTATCCTTGAACACATGGGGCTGCCAAGAACAACTGCCCTCCTCAAGATCACCTGGTTAATTCAGTAGCTCAATCCTATTGGCCTCTAACTGTACCTTACCATAAGTAGTCAAGTCTTCCTCATCAAACGAAACACAAAGTGTGCTTTCCTATATTTCTTTGGAGCCTAACTTCTACAGGCCCTGTCAGGTAAAACTGATGATAATAGTGAGCAGATTTGTAGACTTTTCTCTTGCTTGTCTCTATTTTATGGTGGAGCTCTCAGCCATGGAACCCATCACTGGTGAGGAGGAAGCTTCCCTTGTGATGGTAAAGGCTGTCCTTCATCAGTGTTCAAGTTGATGAGCGTGGATAAACAGAACACCTCAATACTAGTGCAATCAAAATGGGGATCATTTTCATTACCTTTTAAATTTCTAAGTCTCCCTTCCTTGATGCTCAGTCTTTAACAACGAAGCTCCACTTTTTGTTTCTAGTTTTCCTTTCTTTCTTGAATGGTGTATGAACAGACTCATCTAGCATGTAAGTTTATAGACTTTGTTTCCTTCTTTCACCGGCCTAATGTTTTGGGTATTCATGTTCACGATTGTATTAGCACTCTTTTCATTTTTTACTGCTGTGTTGAATTGAATTACACAATTGCAGCACAGTTTATTACAAGGTGATGGGAAGTTTGATTTTATTATTTCTTTCTCGGTTTAGCTATTATGAATGAATCTACTGTAATATTTGCTTATCATAAGTTACAAGCACCCACTTTCCTTGGGTAAATAACCAAAAGTCTGATTGTTACATCTTATGGTAGCTACATATTAAGTTTTTGTAAGAAACTGATAATCTGTTTGAAAGTACTCATCCCCACCAAACTGAGTACAGTGACTCAGCTACTAATTCTAACCCTTAGGAGGCTGAGGCAAAAAGATGATACATTTAAGCCATCTTGGGCTGCATAGTGAATTTGAGAGCTATGTGGCAAGACCCTGTGTCAAAGTAAACAGATAGATGATCAGACCATATTGTACTCATAATAGTTGAATTTTAGAGTTGCAGTTATTCTTTATAATCATAATCATTATGTTGTATATTTTAATTTTAATTTATTATATGACTTTCTTAAATTTTATAAACACTCTACAGGACCTGTTTGGATCTAGAGTTTTGTGACCACCCTGAGTTTTCTGCAGCTCAATCTTCATTATGGTTAGGACAAGTTATGGTGACGTAAACTATTATTTCTGCTTTAGAACTAAGACATTACCATTCCTATTAGGTTTATAAAATTAAACTAATATTTATTTATTACCTATAATTCTTGCCATTAAGAATTTTGTGTTCTTGTATGATGGGGCCAACTAGCAATGTACTATGCTAAGCACTTAATCTCAGCTGAAAGAGAGCTAATTAGTTCAGCATGGAAACCTTTTGTTGTTGATGGTATTTCTAAAAGCTGAAACAGAAGGGATTCTGGAATGTCAGAGGATTATTAAAGTTCATGCATTCAGATGAGAGATTTTCCTTGACATCAAATGTAAATTCTTTAATTTACCATCATTAGCTGTGCATTCAATAATTCAGTTCTGACACTATCTTCTGGGATTATCGCTGGTCCAGTGGGTTAGCTTGGTCCTACAAAGCTGCCTTGATTTAGGAGGTGAGTAACAAACACGATGCCACAGTCTATTTACATTTCCTAAGGGCCGAATACATTTTGATCTCTCTCTCTCTCTCTCTCTCTCTCTCTTACTATGTAATGATGCATGCTTCCATATCAAGGCTCAAAAATTCACTGGAATGACTGACAAACTCAGGGAAACCCTTCGCCTACTGTATCATTTTATTATAAAGGATGCAACAAGTAGCATCCATTTCTTCCTCCTTGAAGTGGGGCTGAAAGTTCATATATTTTGATAGCATGGTGAGCTCATATGGCAACCAGCTCCCATTCTGAAGCTATCTATGGACTAAATACTCATCTCCTTAAGGTCAGGTATGATTGAAAGTTGCATAATATATGGGCTGGAGAGATGGCTCAGTGGTTAAAAGCACTGACTGCTCTTCCAAAGGTCCTGAGTTCAATTCCCAGCAACCATATGGTGGCTCACAACCATCTGCAATGTGATCCAATGCCCTCTTCTGGTTGTCTGAAGAAAACTACAGTGTACTCATATACATAAAAAAATAATAAATCTTTTTTTTTTAAAAAGAAAGTTGCTCAATATGAACAATAGATGCTCCTATTATACAGCAAATTCAAAAGGCTTTAAGTAACTCTGTGCAAGGAACCAAAATCAAGGACTGAAAACACACACACAACAACACACACACACACACACACACACACACACACACAAATCAAAATTTATTTTTGGAAAAAAAATCTGGCCATGCCAATAATTGCTTATAATTCTAACTACTCGTGAAGCTGAGACAGGAGATTTACAAGTTCTAGGACTACTGGGGCTCTAGATTGAGCTCAAAACCAGCTGGCGTAATTTAGAATTTAGCTTAGAGAATAAAAAAAAATATACCAAAGAGGGCTAGGGATATATTTCAGTGGTTGAGTACTGGCCTACCATGTACAAGGTACTTGGTTAAATACTCAATACCTCCATAAACAAACAAACACATCATTCCAAAATGTAAGTCAACTTTACTGAGAGAATCTTGATAGGTAGAAATTATAATCAATGAGATTTTGAATAGAAGAGAGACTGGGTTCAGTTACAAATGTAACATAGGTAAGTGAGAATTTACAAACAAGAGTGGGCTCAGTAGTCAATCAAAAAGTGCCTAGATGAACCATCAGGGGCAAAGAGTGTTCTTGGCTAAACCAATTCATCATGATTCTTGCTGAAGACAGAGCAAAACATCACTTATAGATAATAAAGACTGGGGAGATTGATAAGCTATGATAGCAGTAATACTGAGAATGTATCTAGCTAATATTTGATCAGGATTCTGAATCTTGAGGAAGAGGCCCAAGTATGGAACTTATTGAAAAACTAACTTGGAAGAACCTGGATAGTGTTTGGCAAAGGGCTTGGGCATTATTTGAACTTAGGTTTATAGAGGTTTGACTGTAGCCCAGAGGATACAAAGGATAATTTGTACCCTATTCCAAAGGATAGTTTGGGTTCATGGTAAATAAAAGGGCTTCTGGTTTGACCATAAGTTATCTAATCTCAATCATGGCCCTCAGTAACATTTATAAAGAATTTTACATGCATTCTTTAAACTGATATGGTATAACCAGTCTCTCTAGGTTTCTATATGCTGTATTGCTATTCTGTATGATTATGATTATAGTTTAATTATAGAATATTCCATTGATAGTAAGGTTTATAATGAAATACATGTTTATGTGTGTGAATACTCTTGGGACCAGGTCTGAATAGATCAGTTAGTTTACCCTCCACACTTCATAGTAAGTTTTCTCACAGGATCATGACCTGTCTAGTCTCAGGTTTTGGGATTTTTGTAAAAACATCAGTGAATGTGAACTCCATTTATTTTTTGCTTGTCACTTTCCAAAGGTGACTTTATTCCATGATAAGGAGTGAACTTAACAAAATCAATCATGTCAAAGTACTGAAGTGGAAGATTTTTGCCTACTTCTAAATTACAATAAAAGAATAATAAACTCAAGTATCCAGAAACAATTTTGGCACTAATATTTACATTTATCCTCTGTGCAATAAAGTTATTAACTTGAAGCTTATTTTAAGTAAAAGAAATTGAGCATGTGGCTATGTTTTTGGAATACAAATAAGGAATTTCTACACAAAGAAAATGATATCTAAGATATTTTTTAAGGACTAAAGTATCAGGTTAAATAAAGGAAAAAATTATATTTTTGAGCAGTTGAAAACACATTAAAGCAGGAGAACTAATATCTTTCACAAAAAAGACATTTGTCATTTATTCAACCTATTGTGTTTTATAAGAAAACAGTTGCCTGTGTTTATAGAGGGGACATCTCAAGGTTTCTGGGGATATCATTTATGTGATTCATAGAATTTTCTGATGATTATTGAAGTTCAGTGGTACTTTCTACCCAACATTGAGAAGAAGGAACCTCAATTATTTTTCACAAGTAAGGGCTCATTTCTTTTATTAATAAGGAATTATTTTACATTTTAATTCATAGATATGTATGTGTCTATGTGCACATATCATGTGAGAGCGTGCTTGGAGATCAGAAGAGGACATTGGAACTGGACTTACAGGTGGTTTGTGGATCCCTCATACTTGAACTGAACTTGGCTCCTCTATAAGATCAGCAAATGTTCTTTATCATTGAACCATCTCTCCACCCCAAAGACTCTTCACAGTTTGGTTTCCCCTAACTCCATTCGTTTCTATGTATTTATGATTTCTTTTGAGTTTGGTCTAGAAAACTTTCTACCTCTGGTCTCCAATGCACAGTAGAGATGACTAATTTCTGTGTTAAGTTCAGTGGTTGGAAGTGGAGATTAGAAGATGAACAGAAATAATCGCTTTAGAGAATAAAGTTTAATGGGAGGAAAGTGAAAGCACCTCAGCTGTAGTGAATGAGGCTCAGGCCATGCATCCTGTAACAATATCATGGTCTTTCAGAAAACAGCAGGTCTCTCTTTTTGTCTTTGTTGTTCTCTCTTGAATCATGAGATACAACTTAGAAAATAATTTCCTGGTGTTTCCTTAATTTCACCATAAAATCCTTATGTGAGAGATATCCACTTTCCAGTTAGAAGAAAGGAATGTCTTATATCTAAACACAGAAAAACTCAGAAATTGATATGAACACCCTTCTAGCTGACGCTGGGAAGATAGTTGGTATTTATTATATGAAGAATAATGCCGGGCAGTGGTGGCGCACGCCTTTAATCCCAGCACTTGGGAGGCAGAGGCAGGAGGATTTCTTGAGTTCGAGGCCAGCCTGGTCTACAAAGTGAGTTCCAGGACAGCCTGGGCTACACAGAGAAACCCTGTCTTGAAAAACCAAAAAAAAAAAAAAAAAAAAAAGGCTTGGCAAGAAAATGCTATCAATGGCTTTTCATGTTTTTTTTTCTCAGTATAAATAGTATAAAACAATAAAATATTTTCCCAATATCATCTTTCTCTGATATAATGTTTAATCTTCATTTTTTTCTGATACTTTAAGTGCTGAGAAAATGTTGAAAATCTTGGGATAATAACTTATATTTCTGAGGAGTCCGTGGGATTCTGAGGAGTCCGTGGGAAGTCCTGCCCAAGGGCTTCTTTGAGGACCAATGTTTGTAACCTGTGGAGTCTAAAGATATTCACATTGCAATCAGAGATTTTTGTTTTAAACCATCAATCAGGGTTATAAAATAATTATTAGATTATTCCAAATATAAGCTAATTTAAATCTACAAATGTAGATTAGTATTTACTAATATTTTTTCAATAAATAAAAATACATAATGTGAAATGAAATTTCTTTGTGACTATAAGAGTGTCTTTTCTGGTACATTCTTTATGAGAATATACAGACACTACACACACACACCCACACACCACTATAACTCTGAAGACTAAATCCTCATTTTTAATCTTTTAGTCGACTCTATTTTTGATGTTTTAGTTGAGCCAAGTCGAGGCCTTAGATGGGAAGGGAATTCCAAATTTGCAAATTCCTGGAAAGAATGACAAAAAAGTACTTATTACTCATTCTCTTTAAGCCCGTTTCTTGGAACCTTTATTTTAAAATCACTCCTTAGTTGCAACTCCACTTCTTAGTATTTTATCTCAGCATATATATACTCTATCAATGCATATGCTTTCTGATATTTTGCCCAAGTTCACAAAACATTATTTTTTGCACTTCATACAAGTAGAATGTTCACTGGGCAATTGGGCTGTGAGGAAATTTCCCTTAGGAACCATCTATACGCTATTGGCATTTTTTCTTCACTAATGTTGGGGGGAAAGCCCCTCAGAAGGGACACAGCAAACATATGAGAGTTGTATTACAAAGATTCCAGCATTTGACCTTAGAACAGGTTCAATTGACAAAGGAGCTGCAGGATATGAAACATTCTCATTATAGTGTCATGGCAACATTACCGAAATTATTAACTATCCAAGGGGGATGATGGATGTGGTAGGGTGGCCATATCCTTGGCAGAACATATTGCTTAATTATCTTCTTTTAGTGGCAGCACACAGTCACGTTCCTATGATCAAGTACTATTTCAAATGAATATGAAGCGAATTCATCAGGAGAGAATATTTAAAGATCGTATCCAATAAAAGAGCAGATTAAATGTCAGATCTTCATTAGGAGTTCTTTAATCAAAGTTCTTTTTGTAGTTTTATGACAAATCCTTCCATTTTGGCACTTGAACCAGAGACCTCTAGGCCTAAAAAGAACCCTTCTACTTGAGCTAAAGCAAAATTTAATGATATCTAAAGAGAGGATTTATAGTCTATGGTAGGATCATGAGTGGAATTTGGAAAGCTTTTAATTTTATTGCTGGAGCTTATGTGAGTTCTGATCTTTTATAGGTCTTTTATATGAAGCCTCATGACTTAGTTTCCCTACATCTTAAAACAGAATATAGTAGGATAATATAAATAACCCCATAGGTTACTTCTATAAGTTGTGTGTTGTTAATATTTATTGGATGCTTTCAAAGTTTGGTTTTGGAGTCATATTTCTGAAAAATAAAAAACTAATCCTTCAAGTAAGCATTTAATGTAATTGCAAGTTTAATTAACTGATATCAGAGAAATATTTTAGAATAGTAGATGGACTGTAACTGTATCCAAGGCATATATCAAAATAAGTTTCAGTTGTACTCTAGCTTTTCAAGTAGAGAGTTTATTACACAGGAAAAACAAAAACAATGGAAGTCCCAGTAGCAGGACCATCAAAAATTTTCAGTTCAGGCAGCCTCAGTAAAGTACGGAATCCCAAACAACATACCTCTCCCATGGAATGAGCAGGACACAGCATAGGGATTAAACTAGACAGCCTTGGTGGATTCTAAACTCGGAAATGATTTATCATTTATTCTCCTGTCTGATAATGGTTGTGAAGTAGAGCTGGAACATCACAAGAGGTGAGAGCCAGAAACCAAATCTTGTTTATATCTCAGGAGATTATACTTTCTTAAACTTATTCTTATATGAAAAGTCTTTGAGTGCTACTGTTGCCCTCAGATCTTGGGTTGGATTCAAATGTAGGAAAAATAGTTTCATAGGATTCCCCCTTTGTCTATTGATTTGTATCAATCAGACATCTTGGCACACAGCCTACCTTCTGCCTAGTAATCAATATTGCTATTGGTGATCACTTAAAAAAAATCAAAAAAACCATTGTGATGCCATTCCAGGTCATCAAGGCCCATGATGTATATTTAATTGGTTTTGTTAATTAAATCTTAATCTCATAAAATCATCTATACATATCTGATAAATCTTTATTAATTAAGAGTTTTTATTAATCAAAAAAATCTCAATTCTGATTCCTGCTACATGGGTTTTTATTACTTTTATAATCATCTAATATGCAATATTCTAAAACAAGTATGTTTTTAAAGTTCTAAAATAGGAAGTAATGTTTTATGGAATATATATGTATTTGTATCAAGTCATTAAAGTAAATTCACATTTTGATATTGTATTTACTATAGCTTAGATTATAGCAAATAATGTTCCTGAGAGGTTGCCTATGTTTTTCTTGAGAACTAGCCATAGGAATAAGGACTAAAGAGTGTGGTCCATTTGATAATCTGTGTTTGGAATGTGTTGATGAAACAATACTAGTTGAGTTGTATACAACTGTCTGGAAGCACCACAAATGATGGAGTAGATCGGTGTCTATCTGTGTGTGTGCGTGTATGTGTGTGTTACCATCAGTGCTTTGCCTATTGAAAGTTCTAAATCTCAGTGTCATGAATAAATGAATGATTTGTAAAAGGTTAGAACTTAGGCATACTTGATATTGAGATTTAGGGGCATAGACATTCATGATGTGATTTTTAGGTTAGAATGAACATGAGGCCAATCAGGTACAATTTTACAAGAAAACCAAAGATGTAACCACAGTTAACAACTGTGAATGTGACTATCATAGCATGACAGCAACTCTGAGTAAAGCCTGGAGAGTGATACAGCATGTGACTGAATTGCTAAAGCTACTTACCTACAGGGACATTCACACACTTGAATTTTAATCATTAGGACCTAACATGGCATCTGAACATGAAGGACTTCCCTTTATCAGAAGCTAGAGAAGCATGGCAGATTCTTTTCCAGCCTACAATACTCTCAAAAAATGGAGTTTCTCTCCCCAACATTGTGTCTTAGTTAACGGTTTCCATTGCTGTGAAGAAACACCATGACCAAGGCAACTCTTACAAGGGAAAACATTTAATTGGGGCTAACCTACAGTTTTAGAGGTTAGTCCATTAGTATCATGGTGGGAAACATGGTAGCATCCAGGCCAACATGGTGTTAGAGAAGCCAAGAGTTCTACATCTTTTTTTTTTTTTTAAACAGTTTTCTTTTTTATTGGCTATTTTATTTACATTTCAGATGTTATCCCCTTACCTCATTTCCCCCAATCCCCCTGCCCAGGAACCACCTATTGCATCGCCTCTCCTCCTGCTTCTTTGCAGATGTGCCCCTACCTACCCCCTCCCACTTCCCGACCCTCGAATTCCCCCCACGTGGTGTCCAGCCTTCATGGGACCAATGTTCTCCTCTCCCACCTATACACGACAGGGTCATCCTCCCTTACATATACAGCTGGAGCCATGGATCTCTCCCTAAGTGCTCCCAGGCTGGTGGTTTAGACCCTGGGAGCTCTGGTTGGTTGGCATTGTTGCTCTCCTCATGGGGCTGCAAACCCTTTCAGCTCCTTCAGTCTTCAGTCTAACTCCTCCATTGGGAACCCTTTGATCAGTTCAATTTTTCTTGATCTGCAGGCAGCAGAAGGTGATTCTGTTCCACACTGGACATAGCTTAAACATAGGAGACTTCAAAGCCCTCCTCCACAGAGACACACTTCCTCCAACAAGGCCACACCTACTCCAATAAGACCATACTCCTAATAGTGCCCTTGCTGATGGGCCAATCATTCAAACACATGAGTTTATGGGGACCATACCTGTTCAAACCACCATACATATGCAGGTATAATAACTGTTGTACTCTTTACTTTTTGTCTTGTAAAAAAATTACCTAAGAAGGGTAGTTTAAGGAAGGAAGGGTTTATTGTGGTTTACAGTTTGAAGATACAGCCTCTTAAAGAGAAAAGCAGTGTGGGAGGAACATAAGGCAGCTTGCATACTGTGTGCACAGTCAGAGAGCAGGGAGCATGAGTGAATTCAGATGTCCAGCTTTCCTTCCTTTTATTCAGTCTGGAATCCCAGCCCGTGGATTTTGGCATTAAGAAGGAAGAGTTTATTTAGATTACATGTTCCATAGCATCACAAGGGGAGCCAAGAAAGGAACTCCAGTAGGACAAAAACCTGGTAGCCAGAACTGAAGTAGAGAGAATGAAGAAGTGCTGCCTACTGGATTGCTCCTCTTGGCTTTCTCAGTTTGCTTTCTTAAATACCACAGTACCACCTGCTCAGGGACAGTAGCACTCACTGCAGGCTTCAGGGGATAACAAATGTTCTTGGTCTTATCCACTGCTAGACCTGCACACTACAATACTGACTTATGAGTAAAGATGGGCTCCTGGTAAGTCAGTGCCATACTTGTTATGTGGCTAATCGATTACTGTCTGCTTGGGTGTGAGGCCTGTTCCACAGGAGAAATATTTATGCTATGGCAAAAAAAGAAAAAAGACAGCAAGTTAGGAGGGAGATGGAGTTGGGAGAGAGATGGAATTGGGGGCATTAGGAAGAATCAGAGGACATAGTGGTAGGTGGATATGATCAAAATACATTGTACAAAATATGAAATTTTCAAGTAGTAAATAAAAATATTATCAGAAAAGATGGTGAAAGAAGCAGTTTAGTGTTAGACCAGTTGGTTAGTATGCTGAAGGTCTTAGGTGTGACTTCCAGCATATCTTCTCTCTCTTCTCTCTCTCTCTCTCTCTCTCTCTCTCTCTCTCTCTTCTCTCTCACCTATTCTTACTCTCTAACACACACACACACACACACACATGGTGGGTTGACAGGGTGGAGCTTAATGGTAGAATAAATGTTTTACCTCTGTGAAGGGTTACATCAATTCATGACACCAAAAATAAATTATTAATATGACACTTCCCTTCTTCCTTTTAAATTGACTTTCTCATGTCATTTTCACAGTGAAGAAAAGCTAACTAACATAGATTGGTGCGTACTTTGCCATCCTTGGTTTCTTTTTTTTTCATTTAAACATGATCTATTAGATAGTTCTACCATAAAAATGATAGGTATATGGATGTGTGTGCACACTGCACATGCTCATGAGTGTGTGCATGAGTGTGCACATTTATGTAAAGGCCAGAAGTTAGCATCAAGTGTCTTCCCTAGTCACTGTCTACATTATTTCTGAGGTAGAGCCTTTCACTGAACCTGAAACTCACTAATTCAGCTTGGTTATCTGGCCAACAAGTTCCAAGCATCCACTTGTCTTGTCTTCCTCTGTGTTATGACTACAGGTGTGCTTGAAACTTTTTATGTGAGTGCTAGGGACCCACACTTAAGTCTTCATGCTTACGTGGAAATCCCTTTAGCGAGCAAGCCATTTCCCCAACCCTAATAGATGGATATTTTATGGAAACCATATTTACTGTCATTTTATGTAAGACACTGAATTTATATTACTTTGTGAAGTAAAAAAGTTAAGTCAATTATTGGAAAAAATCAAAACATATGTATTTTATTTTTCTACAGAGCATGTAGCTCAGAAAACTTGTTTCCAACTTTGTTGCACGTAGACTCAACTACCCAGGGAACCTTTAAACATTCCCTGTGCCTGGCTTGTTCCCATAATGATCAATTTAAGACCTCTTAAAATATACAGCAAAGTAGTAAAGGTCAGGGAAGAGTAGTGTTAAAAATAGCCCACAGCAGGCTTTGAAGAAGACAATTATGACCTTATTAGAGAAATACAGTCATCAAAACAAAGACCCACATTTAGGTCTTGGGCAGTTTCTCTCTGTTCTTAAGAGATCCAAAGAGTCTAGGTTGTTTTGTAAAAATGGAAACAAGTGGTGGCCACAGTTACAGTGGAAAGCGGTGGATTAAATGCCTGTGTTTTCTACTTCATATTACCTTGTTGCATTTTTTCTATATCTGCAAGTGGAAATTATTGGTGTTATTATGTAGCATGATTCAAGGGTCAGTGTTTTAATGCTCTTGAGATTCTAGTGAATAAAGGTGTTGCCTTTATGGGACAATTAAGAAAGAGGAGACCGACCAAGCACCTTCATAAGGAGGCCGTCAGTATATAAGGAGAGACTTCACTTACTGTGTAAGGACTCAGCATCACACAACTATGTGTTTTATAATATTTTGTATTGTATAATCTCTTCCAGTATTTAACAAGATATCACTTCAAATGAACTTTTTAATACTAGCTTCAATATTTAATGTTAGATTTAATGAATCTATATTTATTAAAATAAACCTAATGTTTAATATTACATTTAGTATGTCCATCCAGTGATGTTTCCAAACATTAAAGGTCTTTCAAAGTTTGCTTTGTTTCACCTGTGAAACCATGTTTTGTCTAAATCGGTTAGCCAAATGTTTCTAAAGCAAATTGTTTTCTTTTTTTTTTTTTTTTTCTGTTGAGGTAATGTTTTCCATATACACACAGAAAACTGTGGTTTTGGTAGCTAATAGCAATTCTATAACTTGTGGTTAGTTGAAGAACTCTCACTTTCTTAGTCATGTAGCTACATGTGAGAAGAGTTGCTTAAGACAGATCGAATTGCCAAAGTCAGAGAAAGTGGGAGTATTTTAAGTTAATTTTGCTTTGGCATAGATTCTCTGTTGAGTATTTTGGAGATTAAAATATGATCATTCGTGCTGTAAATTAAGACACACTAAATCCAGTTTAAAAGACAAGGTAATTTGAAATGACTTATTTCAGCAATAAAGGAAGCTTAATTTAGACTGTGTCTTCTTTAATGGACTCTTATGTAAGAATTCATCTTTTCTTTTACCGCACTGATGAAACAACTGGAGTATTCTTTTGAAATCCACCAGTGCTTATGAATTCCTGTCTGGAGTCAGCTTCCATGCCTTCCCAATAATTATATATCAGATTTTGAAGGTCGGTAATGGGTTTTCCTGTGAGAGGGCAAACTATCCCAAGGTTCACTTTTGACCTTGATATAAAAATTTCCTTGATTCTATTGAATGCCATTGTTAGTATAGTCGTTTATAAAAGGTTTGGATACATTCAAACAAATCTATTATCAATAGGATATTTAAGAAGCAATAATAGGCAAAATAGCTCTAGAAGAATGCACCAGTTACTCAGAGATGATAGTTGAAGCATCTATCATGCTCTTGATTGGGGTGGCTTTATCATTAATGCTTTCCCAAAGTGCAACTTGAATGTCATAGCTTTTTGTTATAGAAAAATGGTTTATGTAGTTGGATGACCTTTATGAAGAGGAGAAAATGGTGAATATTTAGTTAAACTTAATAGTTATTAACTTTCTTCTTTTAAAAATTTATAACAAACCTTAAAGAATCAGAGCTATGCTTGTTTGTCTACTTTCCTGTCAGTAACCCCAAGATATTACTTGTCCCGTTCTGCCTGGGCTCCTCCTACTCCAACAAGCCAGCTCTCAGGGCCATACTCTTACAATCTACCTACCCCATGGTATCTTCTTCCTCCTTCTCCTCTCTTTTTCCTCATGGTCTCTGCCTCAGACCCCAAGCCCAGGAACTGAAGCCCTGCTTACCTTTCTTCTGCCTAGCTACAGGCTGGAGGCATCTTTATTTAATCAATAGTTTTAAATTAAGGAGCAAGGTTACACAGCATCATTTGGTATATTTGAGGATCTCCTCATACCTGGGGATAACCAGAACTTGGGGGCCAGTATTTAGCAACAGACCAAACCTCAACAATATTTTTTAAATTGGTAAATGAATAAAAGCTACCATGAATGGTGATCATTGTTTCTTTTTCCATTCATTTATTTGTTTATTTATGTTACATCCCAACATTTGTTCCCCTTCCCAGTCTCCTCCACACAAAGTCCCTCCCACATTCCCCATCCCTTCTCCTCTGAGAGGGTAAGGATGTCCCTGTGTATCCCAGCACCCTGGCACATCAAGTCTCTGTAGTGTTAGGTGTAACCTCTCCCACTGAGGCCAGACAAGGCAACCCAGTTAAGGGGAAGGATTCCACAGACAGGAATTACATAGATTTTTAATGTGATTACTATGCTCCTACACTAATAATAGTGTTATATTAGCATCTATAATTGTCATAATGCATTAACATAATATAATAATAATGGAAGCATGATTCACAATTTTCTAGTCTTTCAAATAGATTTATAGCCAATATTCAACATATTGCTAAAAGTATTATAAAGATCAAATGGACACTATTTTGTAAGATCAAAAAATTTTTGAATAGACAGTAATTTAACTGTAATAAGTGCCACTTTACACTAACTTCAAAATCTGAGCTACCCTTCTATACTTTGATATTTTTAAATGCTAACAATTTGGGCCCCTAACTTCTAGAGAGGTGCTCATATGTGTAGCCTGGAAGTGCATGATGTTTCATTATTTGTAAAGTGAATGGGAAAAAAATATTTCTTCCCATAATCCATTAAAATATTAGCATCAGATTTGAATTAGAGCAAGAGACTGGAAGAAATTATTGAGCCAAAATTTGGTATGACAAACACTGCTAGCAGGGATTTTTATTTTAGATAAATCCTGAGATGTGAGCCTATGTGTCACAAGTGTGAAAATAAATAATAATCAGAAAATGAGACACAGCAATTTCTGGGAGCACTGAAAACCTCTTTCTGGAATTCTGTGATGTTGTTTACACAGCATTTTTGTTGAGCATTTTCTGAGTGGTATGGGAAGCAAAGATCGAGAGCATTTGTGGTCAAACAACCATGACATACACTGTAGATTTGGAACGAATGCTAGTAAGATAGCACCCTTCTCTCTCTGAAGGGATAGCTGACCAAGTGTGTCCACGCTTCTGATTTTTGTCATCTAGAATGACAGGGATGATGGACCAGCAATGTCGATGGGCATTGATCTGTTTCAGAAAGGAATTAACTCAGACTTTCAAGGACCAAGAAATGACTTCAATCTGAAAAAAAAAGATGATATCTCATTTTCTGAGTTCAGAGATGAGAAAAAAAAAATAGAAATGGAGAAAACCAAGGTAAAAACTCATAGTTTGGATTAAGTCTGAAAGAGAATTTTTCCTCCAATATTGTGCTTACTAGTTGAAAACCCTACAGTGGCAGTCCATGTTTTACCACTAGTGAGAGTTAGGACATAAAAGTGGATTGTTAACTACATAGGTGGCTAGAATTTATTCCTGTAATTATCTTTACCCATTTTATAGCCCTTCCTGTAACTAAAAAAAAAATCTTTCATAAAATACTGTAATAAACAAGTCTTCAATTAATTCTATTAATATAATGGCATGAAATGATATTTTTAAATTGTTGGAAATAGTCAAGGCAAGTAAAATTTGGGCTTTGAATATTTGACTGCAGTATCACATTCCTCTGGTTATGTGTTTCCAACTTCAGTGGCTATGAGAGAGAGACAAACTGTACCCTCCCCACACAATCTCTCAACATTGGCTCCCTTTGAAGCTGTAGTGGTTTGATGTTCACATTTAATGCTTTTGAAATCCCTTAATAATTCCATATTTCATTCAATAAGTTCCTGACCTCCAAAATCATTTCTAATGCAACTATTCTTTTTGATTTGTAAAGTGACAAAGTAAATAACCTTAACGTTTACTGCAAATATTGCAGATCATCCTCATTAAGGCAGTTACTAAGAATAGTTATACTATACAATATTTGGACAACCCTGGCCACCGTACATTTACTTCAGTTCATTCTCGTTGTTAGAACCAGAATGGTTACAGAAAGAAAATATTGTTTGTTTATACATTTATTGACCAGTTCTGCTAGAATGGCTTATGGAAAGAAAAAGACAAATGATCAAGTTAGATTATTAAGAGTATGTTTAATATTAAAAGGATAGAGGTTTTTAAATAAATACTAAAAGCTGATGCAAGTATTACATAATAAAAAGTTTCATAGGTACAAAAAGATATACCCAAAGACAAATGAATGAAACAAAAAATGGGGACTAAGAAAAATATGTACAACCTTAACCTTGGGTGTTTGTGTGGTTTATCTTAAAGCTCTTCTTCACTTGATAAATAACTAACTGTGCTCGTATATATTACATTGCATCCATTTTAAATGCTCTATAGTTTACAGAGTATGAATTTTTAAGAGTCATAACATTTCCTTACATGGTGCATCATTCACCTACACTGGAAAATTCATTTTATTTAGTATACGTGCTATTTTCAGAATGTGTATATATACTTTATGACCATTGCTGTACTTTCAATTTAACTACTCAATAAAATACCATCTAAATGTAAATGTTACTTTTTTTTTTTTTTAAGTCTGTTTAGGAAGAAGAGTTTAATAAGCCTGGTGTGATGACCAAATTTGCAGAAGAGGAAGAGTTTCTTTTAAAAAGAAAGTTTCAGTACTGTAATCTTACAGGTTCCTGGTGTACAAACATCATGGGTATTTCTCTTCCTTCATTGTCAGAGAGAGCAGTGCTTCAAATCCAAAGTCAGAATCACTTGTTGCACAGGAATATGTCACCAAAGTTGAGTGTATGACAAAGCTGCTTATTGACTATATTTATTCTGTTTTTGAATGTTGAGTTACGAGCTGAAATATTTCTAAGTTCCTTCTATTTTATTTCATTTTAAAAATAATGCCGTTATTTATTTATTTAATTTTTGTGCTCCTTTTTGTATGTAAGTTCTATGTCTATGACTGCAGGTAGTTTCAGGTACCTTTAGAGGCTAGAAGAAGGTGTTGGCTTTCCTGAAGCTGAAGAAGAGGAGGATAGATGGATGACTGACCTAAATCAGGCACGTGGTTCATGTTGATTGCCTCTAGGATATCAGAAAGATTTACTGGCAAAGTCCGGTCTAGCAAAGGTCACTTCCTATGTCTTAGGTCTCTTTAGTTCTTCTATTGTTTTTTTTTGTTTGACCCTCAGTTTGCTCAGGTACACCATAGCCTAAGTGACCAGATACCATCTTTTCATTGGCCCCTTTCCCATTGTACAGATTGGGGTGGTTCACAGTATTGGATTCTGAACTGCAAACCCACTATTTTATTCTATGGTCTAGAAGTTTACTTCTATGTTCAGCTTTAAATTTCAGGCAGGGGTAGTTTACCTAGAATTCATAGACAGCTAATTGGCCCATGGATACAGCTATACTTGCAGAAAATTGATTCTATTATAATCCAATATACTCCATTTTTTATCTTTGTAAACATTGTTCTGAGAAGGGTGGATTTAACAAAGCCTTGACTCCATCAATCTATCAAGGTTGTTCCTTGACCCAAAGAGGTTACATTTCTTTCTCTTCACAGTGATCCTGAAGTCTCATGCTTCAGTGACTCCAGACTCATTAATTTCTTAATTGGTCATGATCCATTCCTTAATTTATTTAATACAGATTCCTAGCATGAATGACATCCTTCATTTGCTATGTATGGCAGATTCTCAAAATTCAGAACACACTCCACGTGCTGTCTACTTTTGTGTCAACTTGACATAAGCTAGAGTTATCAGAGAAGAAGGAACCTCAGCTGAGAAAATGTCTCCATAAGGTCATTTTTTTGTAGGTAAGCCTTAAGGGAATTTTCTTAATGATTGATGTCAGAGGGCCCAGCCCATTGAGGTAGTCCTGGTGCTATAAGAAAGCAGGCTGATAAAACCCATCTCCACTCAACCTAAAAGAGGGACTTCCACCCCTAGACCAAGCAGAGAGGGACCACACAGAACACCCTCTGACTGGCGATCTGAATTCTTGCTTAGGCTTCAAGGCTAAGCACTGCAAGGGATACAAATAAAATATAAAAATATCTCTCTGGTTTCCCTGAGGGACAAGCCTGACTGCATAGGGGTTGATGTCAAAAGTATCCCCTCTCCAGGAAAAAGACATCGGGATGGGTATGGCCCTCATGCCTCACTGGAAAACGACAGGAGGACTGGAGCCATTACAAGGTCTCCTTCAATTATTGGAGGTCAGGCCTCTATCCCCGCCTTTGCAAGATTAGAATCCAAGGCCCTTCTATACTTAGAGAAGGAGGAGATGTCAGGGGCAGCCCTGCTTATACACTGAAGGCCTCAAATCAACAATAGGTCTGACATACATACATGCTAACACAAAGTCTTGGGTCTCTGTGGAAAAACACTGAAACAGATGGCTATAGGTATTGTAAAAGAGCTTGTAGAATTACAACCGAGTATCATGGTTGTAAGAGTAGCTGGTGGACAGTACCAACTTAGATAAGGACAAGTGAATCATAGGCAGAATCATAGTGACCTGTCCCTGAACCTTCACCCAGCTGATACCCTGTTCTGAAAGGTATCTGTACTCCCCGTGAACACCTATGCTCCAGTGTCATTCCCTTCCCACATCCTGCGTTTTTGTGTTTATAACCCCTGTGCAAATAAATTACGATTTGATTTAAATAATTAAATAAATTTAAAATAAAATAAAATACATCTATATATGAAAACAAACACAACAAACAAACAAGCAAACAAAAATAAATAAATAAATAGAGGAAAGCAGGCTGAGCAAGCTATGAGGAGCAAGCCTGGAAGCAGCACTCCTCCATGGCCTCTGCATTAGATCCTGCCTCCAGGTTTCTGTACTGACTGCCTTTGATGATGAACAATGATGTGGAAGTGTAAGTAAGGAAACAAACACCCTTTCTACTTAAGTTGCTTTTGGTCACAGCAATGGAAACCCTAACTAAGATACTCTTCTATTTTTGTCTGCATGTTTAAAACAAAAACAAAAGAAAACACAACACAACACAACAAAACACTACCACCACCACCACCTACACTGGATTCTTACTCTGTAGCTTAGATTGGACTTGAGTCCAGGACAATCATCCTGTCTCAAACTCATGGCCAGCTAACTCTACTTCATTTTCACCCAGTCCTTTCTGCATTCCTCCCTTTTAGTAACAAGCCAAAATCATCTCAACCAGGAGCATATAGAATTTATCTTCATTTCTTAGTCATTATGTGGTGGATATGAAGGTTCAGTCAAAATTTATGGATATTTGAATAATGAGTTATATTGTAGTTATACAATAACCCCACCTTTTCCTCTTCATACCAGAAGATTTGCAGCCCTATTTCAACAATCCAGCCAAGCGGCCATTCCAGATATCTGTGAATTCCCAGTAGACTGAAGTCAGATGAGCCACTAGCTTGTCTATGGGATATATACAGTTAGAAGATGGATCGAGGGAAGAACAAAGGAAAGGATAGACGGTAGGAGAGAGGGAACATAGATAAGGATGGGTGGTTAGGAAGTTGTGGAATGCAGCAATGTCCTCCGTCAAACTCAGGAGTGTAAGCTTCTTCTGTCCATTGATGAAGAGATTATTCTAGTCTCAGAGGTTTTCCTTGTTGCATACATGTGTGTTTCCATGTCAAACATTCAAAAAGAACTTTAAAAAAAATGTAGGTTTCTAATTGTTTTTATAGGATGCTATATAAAAATACAGGGCATCTCAGGGCAGGTGGTGTGGTTCAGTGGGTCACAACATTAGCCCAACCATGCCTGATGACCTGGGCTTGATCCTGGAACCTACATGGTAGGTGGAGAGAATTGAGTCCCATAGGTCTACACACATGCTATGGTGTGTGCATGTGTCATGTGAATACACACATACACACAATAAATAAATAAATAAGGAAAGAAAATTATAAAACAAAACACAACACAGTACATTCTTTCCTATACTTAAAAAAAAAGCCTCCAGCCCAGTTTTGCTGATGCTGTGAAAAAAAGTGTGACCTACAAATCCACTCCCTCTGTCATATGTTCCTGCAGTTCACTGAAAGAGTGTGACATCAGCTAGCTCTGGAACTGATCCTATTGACTTAATATTTTAGTGTGATCTGAACACGGACAAAGAGTTAATCAGTATCTCTTTAATATCAAGCAGGTTTTCCGGTAGTCTGCTATTATGCTACACATGGTATATCTGATTGATGCTTCCCTCCAAATCTCTCCATTACCTGCTAACATATAAATACACTTGCAAGAATAAACACACAAAGTCTCTATGGGCTTCTCTCATCACACCTTCTGATGCCTGTGCCCACTCAGGCTTGTCCTATGGGATATTATAATTTTGTTAGAGGCTCTGTGGAGAAGGGTCAGAACCTGGGAGGGATACTCAATGCTGTGTGTTACAGAATTTTATAAAGTCCAGTGATATTATTTGTCATTTCACCTGACAGAGAGCATGGCATTGTGAGCAATGAGAAAGCATTGGAGAAAAATATTATCTTTAATTTCCTCCCAAATCCTGCATAGAATATTGGTAATACTCAGACCCATGTTCCTGTAAAGTATGTTTTTTTTAAAGGTTAATAAATAAAAGTAGGTTGGTAAGTTAGAAGAGAAAAATAAGATTTTATATGTAGCGTGTAGAGGTGCTAGAGAAAGTTCTTGTATAATTCAAAAGTTCTCATGTTATATTTATTATTTTATTCTTATTTACTCTTAGTTGACATATACAACTTGTCTATACTTACAGGGTACCCTGTGGTATTTAAATACATATATACATCATGTAATGATTCATTATAGATAAACATATTTATCTCCTCAAACATTTATTATTTCCTTTTGATGAAAACATTAAAAAAAAAAACTTTTCTTGAGTTTTCTTTTGGCATATAGAATACATTGCCACCATGTGTAACCACCATACAATGTACTCTGCTTTTCTATTATACTAGGATGTATTTTTTATATCATTTTAAAAATTACAATCATTGAGTGTTTGCATGTATGTGAATACGTGAGCATGCATGTGTGTACATGTGTGTTCTGTGCATGTGTGTGTGTCTGCTTATGAAGCATGTGTTAAGGCTCATATATGAAGGTCAGAGGACACACTACAGAAGTTTGTCTCTCCTTGTATGGTGTAGATTTCAGGATTAAACTCGGATTATCAGGCTTGCCAGCAAGTGCCTCTAGATGCTGAGACATCTCGCAGCCCACACAACTTATTTCTTCTAACTATATTTTATCTGATCTCATAGGATGTGAGAGCAAGAAGCAGGAAAAGGATGAGAGCTTGGTCTTTCATGTTTGTGAGGAAATGATTGCAGTTGTTAATATGAGCAAGGTATTTCTACGATATCGTCTTGTGAAACAACTGGGGTTTGAATTTCACCTTCATCCCAGTGTTTCCATGTCACAACTGTGAACATCAGGGGTGTGAGTGTCGATGTCAGAGAAGGACGTGAGTGGTAGTTTGGCAAATGTGCTCTCTCATCTCTGTGATGTGTAAAAGTCCTAGAATAGCCAGGAGTTTATCTTCTTTCTGTTCAGGTCTTCCTGCTCCACAGCTGTCAAGATAGGATGATGGATTCCTTGAAGACTAGCCTAGGCTATCAATGTTTCTGTGTCCTCTGTCCTGGGTTAGTGTCTTCCTTCTGTTGCTATGACATGCTTACCTTACATGATGTCAGTGACATTTTTGATCATTAGGCGATTTTCTTTGTATTGTCGGATGTTTTAACCATATTTCTGGCTTCTACCCCCTGGGTATCAGTAGTGTCCTTCCCAATTGTGGACACCCAAAATGTTCTCATACTTTTCCTAACAGCTTCTGTATGGGAGGAGGATATAGCCATCTTCAGGTGTGAGCCTGAAGTGAGCTCAAAAGGTATTTATTAATTAGCCATTTATTAATAAAACAGGTGTTTGTTCTATAGCTACTGTTATGAAATATAATGTGGTAAGGGGGTGCCTGGTGGGCCCATGCCAAGGTGTCCCCCTGAGAATTTATGCTATGTAACACATTTGGTATAAAGGGGGTTTATTTGGGGGAAGGGAAGGACATGAGGATTTGGAGAAGGGGTAGAGGAGATGAGTGAACATAGAGACAGGCAGACAGATGGGAGCAGAGCCATGTAAGTAGAGAAGAGGATGGGGCATAGAGAAGGACAGAAAGGAGGAGAGAGAGGCTGGCTGGGAGCAAGAGGGAACAGAGAGAGAGCTAGAGTGGCCAGGTAATCCTTTTATGTGCAGCCCACACCTGAAGCACCTGGCAGCAGCAGGTTGTTGACTTAAACCATTGCTAGGTCCCAGGGAGGAGCCTAGTGGAATAGCCTGTCTCTAGCAGTTTACTCTATAAATATCCATACATCAAGTAATATAACTAAATAACAAAATATCCCAGGATCTTTTTATATTTTTCCTAGCTGAATTTCAGAAACTTGGCTGATTAAAGCAGCCATTATAATAAACATATGTTTAGGATTAGAAATGGGATCTTAAAGGTCCTGGAGTTATAAAGAGTTGGGAAACACATACTTGAAGTTCAGTGCCTGATCAGTACTACACAGATCAGTGACGGTTCGGACATGAGGTAGCTTGCCCATAACCTGTTTCTGAGCTGCATGAGATTAGTAAGGGGATACTGCTTTCTCTTGGCATGTTGAACGCTCTTAGGCTCCATGTCCATAAGTAGAATGATTATGAAGTTTGGTAATGAGCTAAGCCAGCTGAGACTAGGTGGGTGGACTCTTTGAAAGTGTGTGTAGACTCATTACCAGGCTGTTTTCAATAGACTAAGCCCCGGGATATGACACTTAATGTCAGCAGGCCCAGGAAGAACACTACACCTCTTTAAATGGCAGTCTATGGTGGAAAAATAAAATACAAGAATGAATTAGTCTTCGGGGACTAATTACCAAGTAGAGATGCAGATGGAATTTCAGCTAGTAGCAACTTTCTACAATATTTTCCTTTGTTTCACATGATTCCTTAGACTATATTTTTAGTGTTTCTACCTATTAACTTTATTCTCTCTCCTGCTATTTTTAATATGTCTCCAGCAATGTGTTTTCAGGAAGGAATTCAATTACCTGGACAGACAGATGTGCTAAATGGCAATTGGAGGGTTATTATTTTTTTCTCAAGTAGATTGCAAAGCTGACTCATGATTCTAGCAGCACTACTGTTGGGTGGAGAATCCCTGTCAACAAGCTGTTAAAAATGAAACCTCATAATGAGGGAGAAGACATGAAACGTCAAGAAGCTCTCTTTGTTCTTACTGACCGCCTCATTTAATTGGCACTGTTTTATTGAATTCTTAATAGGATGAAATGAGATTTTAATGTAATCTCCTTGAGTTTATACCTAATTCAATATACTAATTTATTATGAATCTTTCTTCCTTAATTTTTCTTGTGTGAAACTATGCAGCAAAAAGTTTCCCCAACTGCCAGTTATTTGTAAACTTAAATTTTTTTCTGACGAATTTTGTTACTTGCAATGGGAGAAGCAAAGGGCAACCATTCATTATATATGTTTCTGGGAAGATGTAAGAGTGTGTTTATTTACTTTTCATGAGCTTGGGGATTAAGTCTCAATTATTTTAGCCCTTCAGAATGATAGAGCTGTATCCATAGCATTATGATACCATGATTTGCCTGAGTACTGAATTAAGTGACTGGCTAGTGTCATTTAGCAGTGACATCTGAAATGGGTCTTCTTGCAAGTCTAGTGATTCACTTGCATTATACAATGGAGCTTTTTAAAGAGTGTGATTTTCTCTTAAAAAAATGCTGAGGAAGGTTTTGTCTCTTTACGGTAGGTAGTGAGATTATTTTGTTGGGAGATATTTACAGATACTGTAAATTAATGAGGAAATATATTTAAATATATTGTAAGATAATTATCAGACTTCTCAGATGAGGCAATTAATGAATGGCAAATGTATACTGCTACATTTTAATATGGACATGGAAAATGAGAAAGATATCTTGAGTTTCTCAGAGGAAAGGTATAGAAAACTCATATAATAAGATTTAGGAAGACTCCACTGGCAGACCATGTTTAAGTAGTATGCACAGTAGTTTTTGTGTCTACAATTTATAGCACCTTATAACCAATTCATGCTCTTAACTGACATATGCTTAACTAATGTGCTCATCTTTGAACTACTCTAAGAACAGTATGGAGAAATAAGTAAAAAAACCAAAAAACAAAAACCTAAAAACTTATAGTAAGTTTATAGCCAGAGAAAATTAAATTACTGGTGTTTTGGTTACATACACCTGGTCTTCTGCATTCAGTAGATTTTGTGGTTTTACTTCAAGCAATTGTGAGACAAAAATGTGTTAAAAATTTTTATGCATTCTGAACATGTACCAATTTTTACCATTGTTTCTAAACAGCACAGTGTAACAGCAATGAACACAGCCTTGCAATGTAGTAGGTCCTGGCCATCTGGGTATGGTGTGTGAGCAGGATGTGCTTAGATTAGGGTCTTCATCATTTTGTAGAAGAGGTTTGAGCATCCATAGATTTTGCTACCCATGGGTGTCTTGAATCCTCTCTCCTATGGAGAGATTGAGAAATGACTATATTCATGTAGACATTTTTGAACTTTGTACTTCAAATAACTTGGGAGAAAATCTCTTTGCAGTATTTCGTGATGAATTTTTACTCAGCAGTATATAACTTACGAGCAGACAGATCACTAGAAACATGGCTTGAATAAATGACTGTGTGTATCTATTATAAGGATTTTACAAAAGTATATTTAACCAGTCTCCCTTGTTGCTTACTTTGTTTGAAATATTTTTACTCAGTTGAGTCGTACTATGGGTATTTTTGAATATCATGTAGCGTTAAGTGTAAGTTTTCCTCTGAGTTAGGTATGGTTAGGCAGAGAACTCTCATGCTGATTGCAACTTGTGCTGCTGGGACCTTAGAGCTCTCTGCAGTTTTACCTATCCAGTCTATTGAGTCATACACAGCCGGGGTGGGATGGGGATGGGGATGGGGATGGGGATGGGGATGGGGATGGGATGGGGATGGGGATGGGATGGGGATGGGGATGGGATGAGGGTTGGGGAGGTGAAGGGGGCGGGGTCAGTGGAGGCTGAGTTCCCACAACAGGGCTGAGCCTGCTCTCCAGCTCTCACTTGCTAACGCTCTCCAGTGCTCAGGCTTGCAACTTGTCTTAGTCCACTAGCCAGAGCTAAGAGTGTTTCTCCTGGAGACGTAGATATTCACAGTGCCACAACAAATTCAGCACAACTGCTGGACTCTCCCTTCTAGGAACAGTACAGACAGCTGGGAGAAGTGGAAGAAAGGGTGGGTGGGGGGAGGCAGGAGCAATGGAAGCATCTAGCATTGTTTCTTCTTTTGATAACTATTGGCTTGCAGGAAGGGAGAATTGGCTCGGGATGAAAACTATGTATTTGTTTTGAAAGTCTTCACAGTGGTGAAGTCAAAGAAACGGACAGATGTTTACATAGACTCAATAAACGCTTGTCACTGACGGGCTACACAAAGTGAATATTTCCACATATATTCAAGTGTGGATTCGTCTCTTTTGTAGTTGATGTGAGACAGCTGCGGGGTCCCTGCAGTATTTACTGTACCTGGCAATTAAACTAGTGGTTGAAGCATTGGAAACTGTCGATTTTCTGAACTGGTTTTACTGCGTTACAGACAATGACCTGGAATCATCTTCAGGGAATAAAGCAATGGCAGATTTGAGGTACTAATAGAGTAGGAAATGTCAATTCTGGAAGACAACTAAATCTTTAAAAAAAAAAAATGAGAAGAGTTAAAAGAAACCTGAGTTTTGTGTATCTTGGTTGGACATAAACAAGGCAATCATCTTGTTGAATTCATTATTTTCTTGGCACCAAGGAATGGTATAGAAATATTATGTAAATGTGGGAAAACCCCACAGCAGATTTCTAATTCTCATTTAGTAGGGTAGTTGGTCCCTCTTTCTTTAAACAGGGCTTTGATTCCTTAGCTATAGAGTTTTGGACTTGAATAGTGGTCATTATACTGTAACTAGATGGTGATGACTTCAGAAACTGCTCATGTAGAAACTGATGTATGAATTTGATGTAGCTGTGGCATATACATGTGCAAAGTGTTTTATTAATTCAATGCCACATAGTTTGTAAGTGTGGGACCTCAGTGGATTAGCAAACATATAGCAAAACCAACTGTATTAGTCAGGGATCTCTAAAGCAACAGGACTGATAATATAGATGTAGATGTAGATGTAGATGTAGATGTAGATGTAGATGTAGAGATACAGATACAGATACAGATATAGATATAGATACAGATATCTCCAAACACACATATATTTAAAGGGGATATTAGGCTGGTTTACAGGCTATTCCAACAATGACTGTCTCATGTTGGAAAGGCTGAGAATCCAGTAGTTGTTCAGTTCACAAGGTTGGGTATGTCAACTGTCCCAATCTCAATATGGAATCCTGGGGAATTTCTGGTCTTCACTCTACTTTGGAGTCCTGAAGAAGTTGTATTTAATACTGGCCTCAGCAGCAGAACACACAAGCTTGCCAGTGAGATGAGGGCAAGCAGGCAAAAAAAAAAAAAAAAAAAGTTTCCTTGATCTGGGTTGCCACAGAAGGTACTATCCAGATATATGTGGGTCTTCCTGCTTCAATCGTCTGGTTTAAAAAGGCCCTCACAGGAATACTCAGCATCTTGGATTCCAGTTAATTCCGATGTCTTCAAGTTGACCACCAAAGTTGGATTCACAGTAATCCAAATAGACTAAAGCAAGTAAAACAGTTTTTCCCTAAATCCAGTGTTTTCCCTCCAAGATTATTTAAGAAGTACTACATTAGGCTCCTTAAATCTTAGTCCTCTGGGTTCTTTCCAGCTTGTTACACAAAGCTTCTATGACTACAATTTTAAACTTCATGGTTGTGTTTGTGTGTGTGTGTGTGTTTGTGTGTACATGTGTTATGCAGGGGGGACATATATGGAAGTCAGAGGAAAATATTACTCTCCAAACATGTAGATTCTTGGGTATTGAACTCAGGTCATCAGGTTTATGAGTAAGCACATTTACTCACGGAGCCATCTTGCCCACTCCCTTTATGTATCTTTTTGAAGAAGTTAAGGAGTCAAGAAAGCAGAGAGGACAGATGTAGTGAATAGACACAGAAGGGCCTTGAAAGTCTTCTGTCTTGTTGCACATAAAGCTACCCAGATCTATTGTGTCTGGACCACTGGGACTCCTTCTTGAGAATAAGATCTTTATACACATCTAAGGACAATTGAAAACAAGACTAGAATAGAATACACCTGTGTACTTCACAGAACACTGCAATATTCAGTCTCCTACTATAGGGCTTAAATCTTCCAGACATTGATAAATGTCCAAAAGCAACCATGAACATTAGAGCCAGAAGGCATTAAAAAAAAAAAAAAAAGAATGTTAGTTCTTTGACTTATGTGCAATGGTCTGAGACTTGAACTTGAGTTCATAATTGTAGATACGACAATACAAATAATAGGACATCTTTTCTATTAAAAGTAAAAATAAAAGTTTATGTTACCTGCAAAATAATATTAGTCTTTATGGCATTTCTTTTAACTAGATGCAAAATTTCTTACATGCTTAGCTTCTACAGAACAATTCCATACATAATAGAAAGAAAATATACAGATGAAGGGGTCAATGTATAAAGGCTTTGTTACCTGGGTAAGTGTAAAACATTTGCTTTTATCTGGCAAATTAGGATAATCATAAATAAAGAAGCCACAGTGTATTAGGCCAATTAATTTGGCTAATTAATGGCCAATTATCATGGTTATCAATCTCATAGTATCATTTGCAACACTTAGAATACATAGCAGAAGAAATGATTCTATTTTCTAATCATTCTATTTAAGTGATTTTCCTTTCTGTTGATTAAACATCAACACTGATGGCTCTATTTTGTTATTTTTACAAATAGATGTCTTATTGGAATATCTCAGAAAATAGTTACACAATTAAAAAGAGTCTTATCAACGTACCACGAAGTTCAGGCTCCTGGAGGAGTGTTGTTTTAGATATTCATTTGAAGTAAGTGTGATGTTTATATTTATTTGCACATTTTTATAAGAAAGTTATAAAACTAATACAAAATAAATCACAAAATACACGTGAACAATCTTGCTTCGTTTGGCACAGGCTGTGAGATCTAATTTTGTTAAAGAAAGCCTTTAATTTTTTTTTCTGGACCAGAATTTTCCTCTCTGAAGGATGCCATCCTTTATTACTGAAAATAGAACGTTGTTCCATTTTGTCATTTTTACCAACATCTTTGTGATTACTGGTCTTGAATGAAGTGCAAACTGTGGCCATTTTTATCTTGTTTCTTCACATTGCCACATGTGTGCAGCTTTTATCAAGCCCTGTCTTCTTTCCTATGCTCAAATGTATTTCCACTTACTTAGTCCCTCAACTAAATGTATTGGAAATGGGGCAATAAATGGATTTTTCTCTCTTACTCTTCTTCCAGTCTCCTTTTGTGCATTGCAAGGGAGTTTGTTAACTTCTCTCTGCTGTTTTCCATCACAGCACATTAATTCCCATTTGGATCAAATTAACCTCAGCTTCTGACTTAGGAGTCACTATCTCAATGTCCCCTTGTTTCATTAGACATCAACAAAGTGTGTCTAAAGGAATAAAAAGCAACAACAAAAACCTACCAGCACCTTCCCCACCCCCTACAATTACTATCTTGATTTAGATTCCATTACTTATATGCACGTGAATCTAGTTGGTTTTCTAGGGATAGTCATTGCTTTCCCACTTTTACAATGGCTAGGCTGTTTTATTATTTTTCTGTTTCTCTATGCGGTTGTGAAGCAGTTGTGGTATGTGAATGTTGATAACTTGATCTTATAGAGGAGTGCAGTGTCTATCATCAATCTTGACAAATAGCTGATCCCTAGCTCTCAGGCTGAGAATCTGGCCATGGGGATGAAGTGCAGGAATGATCTAGGCTCACATCTAAAGGGGAAAATGAGGAATAGCCAACAGATTTTTTAAAGTTAGACAGGATGTCAGTGATCTAGGAAAAGATGAAATAAAAGATCACCTCTCAAGGGACTGGATATTGGAGATAAAAATGTTGAAAAAAAAAAAAGACAGTTGTCTGTGAAGGGGAGCAGGGTTTGAAGAGAAACTCAATATAAAACCTGGAGATTTTCTGAGATTTTTGGGCAGATGATAGCAATGTTTTTGTATGATAATGAGACCATGGTAATTATTGAGGAGAGAAAGGAAACTCAAGCAGTTTAGGTAATTGACTCCTGGTAATTTTTAGGATTCTGTGATGTTATTATTAGCAGCTAAAGTGAGTGTGTCTATACCAGAAAGTGTGCAGATAATAGTTTAGGCTTATTATGTTGGAAAAGAAATTAATATCCATAATTCACATAAGGCAAATTTAATATTTTAATTGTAACAATTTTACTAATAAACTATCAGTGATTGCTTACTTTTTATTTTATTTGAGCTTAAATAAGTAGATACAATAGAATGTTGTGATGGTTTGAATATGCTTGGCTCATGGGAAATGGCACAATTAGGAGGTGTGGCATTATTGGAGGAGGTGTGGCCTTGTTAGAGGAAATATGTGGTGGTGGGCTTTGAGGGCTCCTAGTGCTCAAACTCTACCCAGTGTGGAAGAGGCCCTCCTCTCAGCTGTCTGTGGAACCCAATCTCCTGAATCAAGATGTAGAACTCTCAGCTCCTCCAGCACCATGTCTGTAGGCACTCTTCCATGCTTCCCTCCATGATAATAATGGACTGAACCTCTGAAACTGTAAACCAGCCCCAATTAAGTGTTTTCCTTAATAAGAGTTGCCTTGGTCATAGTGTCTCTACACAGCAATGGAACCCTAAGACACATGTACATATACAGAAAATATACATATATATTTGTGTGTGGAGGGGCTTCAAGTGCAACTGAGTCTGCACCTTCATCAGTGGTATTTCCTGGTCTCTCCCAGGGCTATAAGCCTCAGATGCTCTTCATGACCCCTTCATCCATTCAAACCAGTAACACCTCGGTGATTCTTACCTGCTATCAAGTCCAGCTATCCAGATGTAGCTGTAGCATGTGTGTGTGTGTTTAATAAGACATTTGTGAGAGTCATGTGTGCAGTTTAGCCATTCATGCTAATTGCTGTGTATTATACCTTAAAGTGATTGCTACAGTCTTCTGTTAATGGACTAATGGATGTTGGATAGTTTCAGCTTTAGGACTGTTACAAAGTACCGCTACAAAACTTTTAATATGGCCCTTAGAAGCTAGAGACTTACGGTTTTAGTCAGTCATGTTGGAGATTACCACTCTGGGCTTTAACCAACTGTGACCCTCCCACTTGCTGTTATTGTACTTCTTGTATTCTAGCAGCAGTGAGCAGTAGCAAGTAGCAGCAAGGAGCACCAGGTATCACTATCTAATAACTGATACCTCTGATGCTAGGATGCTCATCTCTCCAACAACAAAGACTGCAAATCTGAGGCTCATACTGTCAGATTATCCAGTCCTTGCAGGGTAGTATTTCAGTTCTTAGTCCTTAAAAATTCTGGGAACTCTTCCAATGACTAGTGGCCAGAGTTTCTATAGTGTAAACGTAGAACATTTTCTTTATATTCATTCATTAATAAACATTTAGGTTATTTTATATTTTTGGCTATTATGACAGGGCAGCAATGAACATGTTTGAGCAAGTGTCCTTGTGGTAGGATGAAGCATCCTTTGGATGTATGCCCAAGAGTGGTATAGCTGGGTCTTGAGGGAGATCAATTTCCAGCTTCCCGAGGAATGGCCACATCGATTTCCATACTGGTTGTACAAGTTTTCACTCTCCACCATAAATGGAAGATTATTCCCTTTACTCCACATCCTCACCAGCATGAAATGAACTACTGTTGGTTTTTTGATATTAGCCATTCTAATTGGTATAACATTAAATCTCAAAGTAGTTTCAATTTGCACTTCCCTGATGATTAAGGATGTTGAACATTTCAAATATTTTCCATTCAAATATTTCTATTCAACTTTCCTCTATTGAGAATTTCTGTTTAGATCCATACCTCATTTTTAATTGGTTGTTTTCTTGATGTCCAGTTTTTTGAGTCCTTTATATATGTTGAATATTAGCCCTCTATCAGATGTGTGGTTGGTTAAAAAAAAGAATCTTTTCCCATTCTTTAGCCAGCTGCTTTGTCTGAATGATGGTGTCATTTAATGTACCAAATGTTTTGATTTTCATGAGGTCCCACTTATTGTTTTTTATTGCCTGTGCTATCTGTATTCTGTTTTGAAAAATCTCCTGGGCCAAATGAGTTCTAGGCTATTCCCCACTTTTTCTTCAACCAATATCTGGTCTTATTTTGAGGTCTTTGGTCCATGTGAAGTGAGTTTTGTGCAGGGTGGTAAATATGGTTTTATTTGCATTCTTCTGCCTGCAACCATCCAGTTTGACCAGCTCCATTTTTTGAAGCTACTTTCTTACTTACAATGTGTATTTATAGCTTTTTTGTAAAAAAAAATCAGGTTTACCCGTAGATTTATCTCTGGGTCTTCAGTTCTATTCTACTCATCAATGTGCCTGATTTCATACCAGTTCCATGGAGCTTCTATTTCTGTAGCTATGTAGTTCAATTTGAGGTCAAGGATGGTCATACTTTCAGCAGGCAGTTCTTTTATTATTCAGAATTGTTTCAGTCATCCTAGTTTTTGTTTGTTTGTTTTGTTGTTTGCTTTTTGTGTATGTGTTTCTTTATATAGCTGAATATTTTTCAGTGAACAATTATGCTGGGATTTTGATGGAGATTACATTGAATCTATAGATTGCTTTTGGTAGGATGGTCATTTTTTATTATAATTATCTGACCAATTGATCTATGAGTATGGGAGATCTCCGAATAGTTTGATATCTTCTTCACTTTCTTTCTTCAAAGTCTTAACCTTTTTAATCATACAAATGATGGTCTGGTTGCTGCTATCTATTCAAATGCTAAATTCTGTACCCCAAGATCTGGTTGCTTCAAGATGAGCAGATCCTTACATATACCAGCATTTGTTGTCCAAAAGTTGCCCTCCCCCCAGTTATCCATGATTGCTTAATAAAGATGCATAAAGCCTATAGCTTGACAGAAGGTGGGGCTTGGTGTCTCAGGCAAGGACTAGGAAGAAGAAGGAGAGAGAGGAAGAAGGAAGAAGTTGCCATGGGATAGGTGGATTATGAGTACATGGCCATGAGGGCTGGACTGTTGGAGTAGGAACAGGCCAGGAAGAACATGACAAGTGGTTGTATCTTGGGGTTATTGACAGGGTAGTAGACAAAATAGTATAGAGGATTGATACCTGCCCAGTTCTAGTGCTTAAGGAGTATTATAAATATAAAGGTCCTGTGTCTTTTATTTGAGAAACTAAATGGTCTGATGTGTGGTAAAAAGCCTCAATCAATGTTTACCACAACATACAAATCTTTCATTTGCTTAGTTAGAGTTACCGCCAAGATATTTTATATTCTTATGAGGCTATTGTGATACTTACTTCTTTCTCAGTTTCTTTGTCATTTGTATATAGGAAAACTACACAACACTATCTATGTACAATAAATATATACCAACGAAAAGGAAAAGGAATGGGGCCTTTATAATATGGACTGGCCATTAAGGAATTCCCCACAGTGGGGAGATGTGAAATGTTCACCTCAGATGGAGCATTGATGGTAGACCAAATAAACAATGCCTCTCAACTCTATCCTCCAGAACAGATGAGTTTATTGGAGTCACTAACAGGATATTGATGAGGAGTTGCTTATGGAACATGGTGAGTTAAGGGTAGCTTCATTGTTCAAAAGACCCATTACAGCATGGGTGTCCCGTCATGACAACTATATCTTTGGAACTCCTTGAACAATTAGTAGTCGTTACACTGAATAGTGTCCCCTCTGCAACAACTGTTTAAGATTTTATAACTTCAGGAGGAGCCTTGTGACTCTTGTCACTTTCTGAGTGTCGTGAATCTTCCAAGTTTCTTTAGATTTTTGAGTTTTATGAGCTGCCCTACTCCCTCCAGGAAGCAAACTTTCAGTTTGAAGGAAGTAGCTAATCAATGAGGGTAGTGGCTGGAAGTAGTCCAAGAAGGCCTCTGGAATTCTGGTATTGTCCTGGTTTTTGATCTAGGTGCTGATTGGTGGTGTGTTAATTACTTTGAAATCCATTGAGCATATATCTAGAGATATGTATACTCTGCAGAAATCTAATCTTATAAAATAAATTATTAAACATAAAGAATAGAGGGTAGGTTTCTACTTAAAATTTGTTAAGAAAAATCTCATCATGTAGCGAAGATGACCTTGAACTAAAAGATCTTCTTACCTAAATTTCTTAAGTTCTTAGATTATAGGTGCACACCATCAGCTTGGCTCATAAAGTTATATTTCTCCAAACTTCCTTAATGTTTCTCTGCAATCTCTATGTATTTCTCTACATCTTTTGAAATGAACATTGGAGAACCAAGAGAAACAAATACTTTTAGCTAAGAGTAGGTACACAAATGGATTTACATGTTTCTTTCTCTTTTTCTCCATCTGGAAAGAAGCCCACAATTAACATTGTAAGTAAGGGAGAACAGACCAAGTCTGAGTGCTCCTGGATATATTATCTGTGAGAAGTGCAGTGATACATTGGTTGGCTTTGTGTGGAGTCTTTCTCCCTGCTGCTGGCAGACTTTATATAGTTAGCCTCTCCATCCAACAGCCCTGGATAAATAACACTGCCAACTGGCCTGCCTTTCTCCATCAGTTCTATTCTGAGACAGTTTCTATTTTTTCAAGGGCTTTCTTTTGTGGCCAGTAGCAAGTTCTTTCTGGAGGTAATTACAGAACTTCTTGGTGTGATATGACTATACCAATTGTATTCTGCATCTTTGCAGAGGACTTATCCATGTTTCTCTTTTATCTGAATGCATTCATTTATGACTTACAGTGGGTGGAAATAATTAAACTTGTCCAAATGTTGCATTTGTTGTGTGTTCCCTCAAGTTAAAGAGTTTCTAATCGCCTATTTACAATAATTTAAAAATGAGTTTTAAATAGTGGAATCATTGATTTACTGGTCTTTTAGGCACTAGCTGTCATTGTCCCATGGATTTGCAATGTGTATTATCTAGTAAAACCAAAAGAATTCATATGGCTAGCATGTGTAGTAGTGAAAGGAATCAGCATGTTGGTTTTTATATGCTTTATGTGAAGTGCTTATGCCAGATGCACAATATCCTACAAGTAAAGATGGAAGTGTTATTTTCCATATATTAAAAAGTAACTGTGAAGGAGGTTCACTGTGCATCTATTACTGACTGTCTGAGACCAGCAAAACAGACTTTTTATATGAAACAAATTTTATAAAATATGCTTTTACACATAGTTATGCATCAAGGGCCAACAGAAACCTGGGATTCACTTTTGCTGGTCTCTTGTGGTCTAGAACTCAGGATGACATACCCAAGGCTGTATACATCCAAGAACTTAGTTTTCATTGTCCTTACCAGATGGCTAAGTTGTTGGCAACAAATAGAATTTGTGAAAATGTAGTAAAATATAGTGCTATTGCAGGTAGTTTGGTCCACTGGATGGCCTGTCCTCACTCTGAATCTGTTAAAACATGCTCATTCACTAGCTGAGTGGTGGCTGCAGCTCCGTGATATGTCTGCCTATTGGCAAAGCCATCATTACCTATGCTGTATGTAGTTAGTGTGCATGATTCTTGATTTTAGGACCAAATAACCATGCAGGAAGTCAAAGCATTTCCTCTGTATGGTTTACTTGGTCCTTTTGGTACTCTACTCACTCATTCATGGGCCTACTGGCCCCTTGGGGGCCCCCAACCAAACCTAGTCTTGGTTATAGTATTTCTATTTGATAACTGAACATTGTTCAACCTGCCAGTTTTGTAGTTTGTGGTTTGTTAGAGCTTGACTAGGAAAAGTCAATTCATGCTGCAGAGTCACATGTGGCTTTCTGGCCTTAAGATGCTTGGCTTTTACCAGTGGATAATGCTAAGCAAGAAATATTCAAAGGAAGGTATTACCATATGTCTGCCTGGGGCAACTTAAGTCCTGAATTGGTGAGTTTATGGTTCTCAAAACACAGTTTTCTGTTCCTAAGATCCAACCAGCCAGTTAGAAAACATGGAGGCCTATAACTCCAGTGGGCAAGCAAGCTGTGAATGTTTCTTTTATATATACAACCTTGGGGATGACTTGGTCAATGACTTCTAAGGCTACTGTTGCCAAAGGCACTGATCAATGTTGGCATAGAAGAAAAGCAAGAATGAATAACCAGAGCTCTCTGCACTCTGGAGACTTTAGACTCAGTGACAAGTTGGTTTGGATTGGGTAGTATATAGTGGCTAAAGATTCTGAGACTTCAGAGAAAGGCAAGGAGAGAGAAACTAGGTTTCATTCAAATTTTACACATAGATGACACAAAGGAATTTCTGTATTTCAGCACATGTTTTATAATACTTTTAAAGACCTTGTCTTTCAATGACTAGTTTATGACCATTCTGCCTGTAGAGGAAATTATCAATAAAGTAAATCCAACCTTTAGAGATGATCAAAATCACCAGAGTTAGTGTGAACTTGATGGGTGTTCAGTGAGTTGAGAGAACTTGCATTTGTGTGGCCTGGAGATGCCAGCATGTGAATTTGGTTCACAGGTGACCTCTGAGGTCTGTTTACCAGTGTGTGTGTGTGTGTGTGTGTGTGTGTGTGTGTGTGTGCATAATTGTACATTTATCAAAGGAGCTTGGGTTCTAGCAGAGGTTTCTATACTAGTTAGTTTTATGTTAACTTGACACAGGCTAGAGTCATCAATGAGAAGGGAGCCTCAATTGAGAAAATGCTTCCATAAGATCTGGCTGGAGGCAAGCCTGTAGGGCATTTTCTTAATTAGTATTTGATGTGCGAGGGCCCATCCCATTGTGGGTGGTGCCATCCCTGGGTTCTATAAGAAAGCAGGCTGAGCAAGCTTCGAGGAGCAAGCCAGTAACAACACCCTTCTATGGCGTCTACACTAGCTCCTGCCTCCAGCTTTCTGCCCTGTTTTGACGATGAACTATTATATGGAACAGTGAGTGAAATAACTTTTTTCTCTCTGAAGTTGCTTTGGTCATGGTGTTGTATCCCAACACTGATGACCCTGACTAAGACAGTTTAGAATGACTGGTGTAGAAATTACAGCTATGTAACATATAAAAAAGAGAGAGGTAATCTATTCACTATTTTAAGCAAAGATCGTTTATACTGCTTTTGTATAAAAATGAAAATAAGATACAAACTGAGTAGCCCTTAAAAGTCTCTTAAGGATATTTTTTTTCCTTTTTGTTTTAATTTCTTTTGTACTATCTGGTATGACATCATACAATTGAAAGTTTTGGTTGTTGGTAAATACTATACTTATGCTTATATAATCTGTGCCCGAGGTTATTATTATTAATTGACATTTTCACATATGTATATTCTGAATTTTGGTCATTTTCATTTTCCTCCACCAATTAGTCTCTTCCCTGCCCCCTGAAATTTTTCTTCCCAACAATCCCCTCTTGCTTGGTGTCTGTCTGGTTTTGAACCACTGAGTTCAATTGTGGTTACTTGCATGAGCACAGGATTATTTACAGGGACAAAACACCTTTTCAGTGGCTAAGCCACTGAAGAAAATGATCTTCTCTCCCTCAGCACCCATTAACTACTCATAGCCCATCAGCAGAATATGAGGCCTCAAGAGCGTCTCCCTCATGTCTGATGAAATGGCACTGGGCTTGTGCAATGACAGTGGATTTGTAAGTGACAGAACAAGAGTTCTCTGAGAGCCAATTCTGTTCTAGCCCTCCTGTGATTTCATCCTAGCCTTAACACCTCCCCCGACCCTCCTGCAAGTTGCAGTTTCAATTTCCCACAGCAGGTCCTGAAATTATCACCGCAAATACTAGTCCTTGGTGTCCAGGTTTAACCGTTAACACAAGGTGAGCAAACTGGAACTCAGTCTCTGTCCAATCCCGGTCCCCAGCTCTGATAACAACCCTGGACTATAAGGAAGCTTAGTTCCTCTCCTCTGCTGAGGGCCCTTAGGTTTATTTAGAACCCCTCACCTCTATCTTGTGATGGATTTGTCTTTCCTTCCTTCTTTCAGTGGGTAATGGCCATGGCTGTGTCCTGCCAAGAAGACACCGCTTAGCTTCGTTTCTATCCAAGTTTTGGCTCTTGCTTTTGTTGTTTCCTTGAGCTCAGTACAGGTGGTACAGTTGGTTCACTCAGGGTAGAGCGCTCTGTGGTCAGCGGTTCTCCACACTGCAATCCCTAGTGAGTCTCTGCCTTAGCCACCGCTCACCATGACGAGAAGTTTCTTGGATGAAGGTCCAGGGTAGCACTAGTTTATAGGGGTAAAGACAAATATTCAGAACAGTTTGACAGCCCTGCTTAGTACATTCTTTCCTGGTGCCTATCACTCACTAGCTTGATTTTTTTTTCTTTTGTAGTTATTGTTAGTAAACTGCTGTCCAGAGATATTATATGATATAAAAGTTTCATTTCAAGATAGTAATTAGGGTCTAAAAGCAGTTATTTCTTAAAGAGAAAACTTAGCTCTAATAGATTTGAATAAAACCTACAAGTTGCAAATTGGCTGCAAACTTCACTGATTGTAGGACAGGGAATTTAAAAGATTCTATGTGAATGACTTGGGGTGGAGGCAGGGGCAGGGGTTATAGATAAGTGTAGAGAAAAACAAACTTCTATAATGAAGAAGAAAAACATATCTCTCTTTCTCTATCTCCCCTTTCCCTCCCTCCCTCTCATCTCCCCCTCTCCTCTCTCTTTATTTCCATGTGTAAATGTTCTATTCTATTCTATCTTGTCTTCCTTCCTATCTTAATAGAGCAACGCAGGCCAAAGCTGGCACATAATAAATTCGTTGTTAATTGATTCATATTCCGTATAGGCGCTCATTCTCTTGGCCTTATCCCACACACATCAGGGTTCAATAGTACTAACAATGGAAAGGATAATAAGTGAATCTAAATTTAATCCCTTTTTGTTTAAACTAATCTCTCCCTAATTAATGGCTGCTCATACCATTATTGCTAACGAATCAGGAGACCTTCCTCAGGTCTGTGCAGGAAGCTCTCTGTTAAACTGTCAATTCATATTCAAAGGAGGTGAGTGGCGGAGTCCAACTCTCTGTTGTTTTCCTGGTGACCTTTTGACTAATGAAAAGGAAAAGGGTGCTGGAAATACAAAAAAGGGAGTGGACCCTCTCCTGTGGTATGTCGTTCTTAATTCTGGGCTGCATCTAGGCTTTCTCTACACGTTTTATATAACGTTTATGAGGGCTATGTACTTTAGAACAGACAATGGACTGCGTTGAGATATGACAGCGACAAGCACAGAATAAAGAATTAGTAGGAGAGAGTGAAGCTACAAAGAAGGTTTAAAAAAACTACATCCTAGCCTTGCTACCTCACACAGAGTACACAGGGCTTGGGTTGGCTCTGAGCATGCGCACTTTGAAAAGCTGCCACTACCTGCGAGGGCAGGTGCAGGTGGCCTGGTGTATAAAAGGACTACTCGCCAGCCTGTTGGTTCTCTCCCTGATCCCACATGTTCCCAGCTAGTATCTCTTTCCCCCTTTCTGTCCTTCTTTCTGTCTTTCTCTTCCCCTCTTCTCTGTCTTATGGCTCTATTCCCATTTGTCTACCTATACCTCTTCTCCTGACCATACCTCCCTTACCTTCCCCTAAATAACCCCACTCCGCCCCGTCATACAAGATTTATTACATGGAATGATTTCTCAGAGAGATACCTTGGCATGAGCCTGCCAGGCATCACACCTTGCTCTGCATTATATGTCATAACGCCAGCTTTAATATAATAATATAAAATATTGTTACTGTTTTATTTGCTGAAAGGTTACAATGTGTCAGGAATTGTCCTAGGCAGTGGGATAAACCTCAAGTGTCACAAGAGTCTCTAACACTTTCAGGGCTCTGGGAAAACAGCTACTATAGAGTGAACGGAAGCATCCTTCAAACACATCTACTAAAATCCTAATCCCAAGACAATGGAATTAGGAGGCAGAGTTCTCATGAATGGAAGACTCTTCTAAAAGAGATCCCAGTGAGCTCCTTCACTACGTGGCTATGGAGAGACAGTAGGAACAGTGCCCTCTCCCCCAAACCAAGAAGGTGGTACCTCAGCAGAGACTGAATCCTCCAGCACATTGATCTTGGTCTTCCCAGGCTTCCCAGATAAATGAGTCACTTTTCTGTTGTTGTGATACAACACCAAGACCAAAGGCAATGTAAGGAAGAATTAATTTATTTGGGCTTAAAGTTTACAGGTAATGTCTATAATAGCAGGGTAGGCCAGAGCAGGAGGCTGGAAGATTATAACCTCAACACCTGACCACCCCCAGACAGTAGCATCAACTGGGGATGAAGTGTTCAAATACCTGAGTTATAGGGGGGCATTCTCATTCAAATCACTCACCACAAACACTGTGAAAAATACATTTGCATTGTTTCTAAGTCATTCAGTTTAGAGGACTGTGGTATAAAAGCTTAGATGAATTAAAGTACCATTGGCTGTATAAAAATATTCCCTTGCTCCTGCATTGCCCAAGGGACAATGTAGCATATAAGACTGGAGCAGGACATGTAGCACTTAGGCTGAGAAATAGAGCACTGGGCTCACATGGCTTATAATAAGCCTAAGATCTTTCCATTATTCTTTAGGTGATCTGGTAAAATTACATCTCTCTGGACAATAACCTCCATTATTGTAAAATAGAGGTATTAGAAGTTTCTAATAGGATTCAGATATGTGAAGTAAATTAAAAAAGTTGATGTCTAGAAACAGAGAATCATCTTGAATGTGCTTATGAGAAATGTCCATGTTTTCCCCATCATAATGTTTTTGTATGTGTTCCACCTCACCCAGAATGCTCTCTCTGCCCATCCAGTGTATCCATCTTTGCATGACCAACTCTTTTATTCAGTATTCAACTTACATAGGCACTCTTACAAAAATGCTGCCAAGACTCTGAACTAAATCTGTATGCACTTTCTCGTCAATACTTCCCATCATCTAAATCATCTTGATGTATATATTATTATTCTACTCTTATTAGAAATATAAGATGCTTGAAAGAAAGCATCTTATGTGTCATCCCCACTACCATAGCCTCAAGTCTTCAATATATACAGGGACACAGGAAATACTCTCTAAATGTCCTTTGAATGGGTAAATGAGCCCAACTAAATTTTTTCCTTAATAATGCTTTGAATGTTTTTGTGCATTTCAAACAATAGTATTTATGCAATATGCCAGGGAACTTTTGACTTGGTTATTATAGAAATAAAAGCCAAGACTAAAACTACAATGTTGTTAATGTTTCTTTAGATAAGAACTTGGTATATAGCCTAGGCTGCCCTCTGCCTGCAATTCAGCCTTTTAATCGCTGGGATTACACATGTGCTTAATTGGAAGGAAAGAAGGTTAAGAATAGGAAATAGTACTGATGATGGAAGATTCAAGATGCCTGTGGAAAAGAGGAGAATAAGTCTTTATCACTGTGTTGGAGTGACCTGAGATCTGGCCATTTTTTGTAGTTATAAGAAGCTGCTTAAAGAAATATTATCCATATGTTTAGATATTCCCTTTTGAGATCAGAGGGCAGTTTGTCTATGGGGATATCATGAAGAACTAATGCACATCATATCTCATGCACTGTTGGAGAGGAGAGGGAACACTCTTGTTGGATAACATTGTGGTCAGATGGTGGGAAATCCTGTCATATTTGCTCATCATGAGGCTCCCTGTTTCTATTTTGGTTGATTATTCATTTACTTTTTCTCTATTTACCAAGAAACCTTCAGCAGACAATGTACACAATTTAGAATACTTCAGGCACAGATCTCTAAATATTCATTGAGCCTGTGTAGTGGCTCCTAAGCCTGAAGGCAACAGATACATCCAGGACGATACAAAGGAGAGAACGAAAGAGAACTCCATGCATACTTAATATTTATCAGTGTGATAAGTTTTTCTAATAGAAAAAGAAAAGATAAAGTTAGTTTAATTGGATCCAGTTTCATTCTAGTGCCTTTTCTTATTTTCTCTGAGAGAGAGAGAGAGAGAGAGAGAGAGAGAGAGAGAGAGAGAGAGGAGGAGGGAGGGAGGGAGAGAGTGTTAGCCAAAAAATGATTTAAGTCTAGTCAAGTATTTCTTTGGGTGCCAAGTTAAGAAGACATGGCGGTTTCTTTCTCTTTCACTGAGGTGAATTTTCAGCCCAGGCTCATGGATTGGAATAGAAGAGCAATCAGTTACAAAGAGAAAAATGCATTTGGTGTCTGTCCTGGAAAAATAATTGAAAGCATGAGTGTTGTATGGTTTCTTTGAAACATCAAAAGTGCACATAATCACAGAAAGCAGAATACCATCTGTTTGTTGTTAGGCTCGGGTTTTATTTTCTTGCTTATACTTTCAGTGTATTCAATAAACTTAGCTTTTTATAAAGAAAATTAATTATTATTTATGCTAGGTTTACATCCGTGATGAATGTACTCATTTCCCCCATTCCATTAGTAGTCGAATGGTGTTAGATAATAGATTAGTACCACTTGGCAATTAATCACAGTCACCCACTGTGAGACATTGCTCATTGGCCAAAATAATCAGTGAAACAATACTCAGAAAAGAAAGAATCCATCTTTGGAAATCTAATAGTATGTTGGCAGGTTTGCCACATTTGGGAACAATAGCTTTTGTTCTGCATTGCATAAGGGGCACATTGTCAAAGGCAATTTAGAGGTCATGTGCAAGCAGTATTCACCTACTTTAGAATCTTGAAAATCCATAATGTCTAGCAGTACCTGCATAGAGCAGATAATCTAAGACTCTAAAAAGTGAACCCCAGACACAAGGAGATGTAGAGATGCGCCCAGAGTGATGTGATTATAGGGACAGAATTAGGCTCAAACTCAGTTCTTCAGTGCAATGACTGAGAGATTTGTGAGGTCACCATCTTTTTCTGCTAGAATGGATGCAACTTATATGAATTCAAGAGGAGCAGATTCCACACTAACACAGATTATGTTCTAGGTAACAGCAATGTAGTTCTATTATCCAAATACTCTGGAGCTTAGCCTGTGTGTTGTAACCCCTTTTCTGGTCAAACAATCCTTTCACTGGGGTTACCTAAGACCATTGGAAAACACAGATATTTACATTATACTTCTTAACAGTAGCAAAATCACAGTTATAATGTAACAATGAAAATAATTTTATGTTTGGGGGACTCAACATACCTCTGCTCTAGAGTTGAATGTATCTCTGGAAGAAAAAAGGTTTATTGAGCTATTATAGATACTATCCAGAAAAAGAAAAAAGCCAGGCCCTTGAGCAAATCTCTACAATGAGCAGCAGCAGATCTGGGTAGCAATTAGAAAATGTTTTCTAGACTAGAGATAACTAAGAACATGTTTCATAACTTCAGAGATGGATAATATTATGTTGGTCATATACAAAATGGGTACAGGCTGAAAATGTAGGAGGAGTTTTGGGGTAATGTAGCCCATAGGGGGAAATCATTGCTGATTCTGAATGGGTGGAGTCAAATTTCCAGGAACATTGTATGCAATAGAACACAATGATTCTTGTGGCTTCCTGTGCTGGGATTTGAGTTTAGATTTCTCTCTACACAACATTTTCATTCAGCTGTAAACTGGTTAGTCTCCCCTATTTGTTACCTACTACAATGCTTGCCCTGTATCATTAAACTGATCGCATCCCAGATATGATAGGCAGGCATCATACCATTGAGCTACATTGATGCTTCTCAAGATCAAATCATTGAGGACTCACAGTGTTTTGTCTGTCAGTTTACCAGTGATAATAAGACTGGCTTGTTCTACTATTTTGAAGTTATACCAAACATTAAACTACTAACTTCTCACTATCTATAAGGTTATAAAGACAACAGAATATTTACCACAGTCAAGCAGCATTTTAATGGGAAGTAAATTCTGAACAGTTGAACAACCTTTTAAAGGGATACAAATATTATCAGTAAAAAGTTTATCCCTTATATGTAAAGGAAGTAAAGATTATACCATTGAACAAAATATTATAAGGAAATAAATATTGTCAGCAAAAAGATCATCTCTTACATGTAAAAATAACAATAGAAGGATATTTATATTTGTTGTGTTGTGATTAGGTATTCTTTGATCCCACGACAAGAACTCATATACATCCTTCCTCCTTCCCACAGTGTCATTTACCTACACTTTGGTAAATAATGCACTACAATAACAGCCCTGTGTGTTTTATAAAGATATTTAGCTTTGGAACCCATACAGTTTGTGTTGCAACTTCTTACTTGTACTAATACTTGAAAGGGATGAAGAGAATGGGTACTCAAACAGGCATATCTGGATTCCAATGAAACTTCATTACTGAAATGTTGCAGGAAATTCTGTCTATCAAATGTAGTTTGCTGAGCCTCCCACATGTGTGTTCATGAGGATTCTTTAAGGCACTGGAATTGATATAATGACTTGGGTTTGATTCCTAGTACCCACATGATATCTTGTAACTGTCTGTAGGGGATCTGCACCTTTTTGTTTCTGGTCTGTGGAGGCATCAGGTATATACATGTGGTGCATATACACTCAGGCAGGCAGAACATACATACATACATACACACACACACACACACACACACACACACACAAAAATAAATAAATATGTACAATTAAAAAAAACTGTTCTGGCAGTTTGAAAAATTAGAATCTACTATTTCTTCAGAAATTCTTCAGATCCCTCTTTTTACAGCTTAGGTATTAATATGATATGGATAACATTTGTCTGGAAATTTCTAAAGACTGTTGTATCCATGAGTTCTAATTTAGTGACTGTGTCACCTATATTATGCTTTATCCAGTTTCTCCATCTTCCTATCTGGCATATATCGGATTTCTAAAAATTGACTTAAAGTACTGCTAGGTAATGATTTCAAATTTAGGTTAATAGTCACAGAGAATTGTATAGTTTATTCAAAGCAGTATAAACATGAAGGCTATAAGATGAAAATTAAGACAAGTCCCTTTGGTGATGAAATGTGTAGGCTCAGATGGTAATATATAAGCCAGCATTGACGTGGGTGGGAAGGACAAAGACAGAGTCTTCTCATGCTGATTATCTGAAAGGATCTATTTTACCCACTAAAGATAAGACCAAATAAATGAAAAATCCAATAAAACAAACAAACCAACAAACCAACAGTGGATAGCTGAGGCCAGAAAAGATGAGATAGACAGCAGAATTTTCAGATTTGAGTACAATATCAACCTCTGGCTCCATTCACGTGCATGGTAGTGGAAGAGAAAAAATATAAATAAATAATAGGGTACAGCTAACAGCGTAGCATCTATTTTAGGAACAACCTAAAACAAAAAGTTTAAAAAGTTGAAGTCTAAGTTGCTAATACAGAATAGACAGATCAAAGAAAGACAGAGAGTCTGAGCTCCAAGAACTCGCTGGTGGCTTGGAGAAGCATGTGTGGGTTTTAAAGCCACTTCAGGGCAATAAAAATGAAATGTCCCACTATCTGAAAGGGTTGAGACTTCTAATAGAATAAGCATTTGATTAATGAAACAACATGTACTATAAAGAGGAAGAGACCATAAAAAGCTGCTTTTTAACAGCCTAAGTACCTTCTGCAGTTTGGAGTCTTTTATCACCTTGTAAATCACCCCATGAGAGAAATAGAGAGAGAAATAACTGAAGTTAGACGAGGCAGCATTGAGGACCACCTTGCCTACCTTGGACCTGGACTCAATTTTCCCAAACATACTGTTTTTGCTAGTACTCTCTGTGTTGTGCCTCTACTGCAGAAAGAGAGGCTGGAACCCTGTTCTGGCTTTGCTGTTGGTAAAGGTCCCAAAATGAACATGCAGCCTCGGAAGTCTCTATTCTGCAGTTGCGCACACCTCTGTTAGAGGGTTAGTGGAGACTATCAACCACTGCATTAACCAACCAGAGCCCCAAATAATGAGGCTTAGATGAAACTCTGGCTTCTCCCAGGTTGGTGAAGTGCAGGTCATGGGCACATGATTTTTGTTTCCAGAGCCAGGGAGAAAGCATCCAAAAGGGGACATGAGAAAGACAGGCCAGAGCACATGAGATCATTTGGAATTCTCACATGGATGTGATGCATTTAAGTATGCTTGTGTGTCATTGGGCAAAAGAAGTCAAAGGCTAAACTCAAAACCAGTGGTGGTGGAGGAGAGGGCATGCACTACCCACGGATAATTCAGAAGAGAAGAGGGAAGATTGAACTGGATTAAAATGATTCCATTGATCAGTCATGGACTGTGTAGGTACTGACGTACAGGTACCTCATTAGAAAGCCTGGATGCCTACTCAAGTCAGAGTTCTATTTTCAGAAGACATGGTCACACTTGATGTGTTTAACTTAAAGAACTGCAATTTGGGGGGTTTTGACTTAGAATTATAGTCTGGGCCACAAGCAAATTCTTTTTGAAATAGTTATTAACTCTTGTGGGGGCTGTATGAGATACTGCTCGGATTATACATGGAACCTTATTTTGCTCTTGGAATTATGTGTAAAGATGCCATTAAACCATTTTTTCCCTAAAGGAAGGAACCTAAATTTTGGACCACATTGTTTATGCAGCAAGCTGGGAAGTCTAGTGCTGGGATTTGAACCCCCAACTATCTGGTTTCAAATTACTTTTGCATGTTGAAGGAGTATCTTAAGGGTTAAACACTTTGTGAAACTGACGAGAAAAATATATGTGCAAATTTGGTTCTAGGTTAATATCTTTTACATCAGGAATCCTACTTCTAGAGATTAGTCATAGGAAAAAGAGCCTTGGCACGTGAAAAATATTTTCATTACAATGCTCATAATAAACTGTTTGCAATTACAAAATACTGAACTAATCTAAAAGCTCAAGCATGGTATTTGGTAAGTAATTTAATGTAACTTTGGGTATCCACACGATTATTTCTTAGACAAATATTTTGTGAAAGTGTGCAGAGGGCAAAGTAAAGATACTAAAGCAGTACTCATGGTATGCTAGCAGCACTATGGAGAGAACATTCCCGAAGGTTCACAGAATAATATAATAATAGGTGATATATTTTTAGATGATCCACCCTTTAGTGTGATACCGAATCTATGTAATAAATTCATACATGCGTTCAGTGTGTGTATATGTACCATTACACATGTCGCAATGATGATTTTGTCAGCGATGACCTGTGAATATAAATGAGAGTGGTCCCATGGCGGCGTAACGGAATTGAAAATTGAAAATTCCCTATGTCCTATTGACTCTACAGTGGTTGAAGCATCACAACCCATTTCTCATATATTTGTTGTAAAGCTGGTGTAAAAAGAACCTGCCATGCCACCCTAGTGTAAATTGTAGCCCAATGTATACAATTATGTACAGTTCATAGTGGTGAAAACTGAGTATATTAGCGGCTCATAGACCCGCTATAATGTGCCTTAAATCATCACTTTCTACTAAACTATTTTAATTTATTATTTAAAAAAAAGGGTTAGTAAGATGACTCAGTGAGTAAAGGGTCTTGCCGCCAAGGCAGATGATAGCCTCAGTTGGATCCCCAGAAGCAACACAGTAGATGAAGTAAACTGACTCCTGCACATTTCTTCTTCATAGATGAGAAATACTATATTTTAAAACATACTGTTTATGTTACTTTTCAAGGACATACATATTACCCATAGCAAATTTTGAAAATAATTTTTTTTAACAAAAATACCTATAATCTCATCTAGGAATAATGCTTTTAAATTTATTTATAATAAGTTTATAAATATAGTAAGTTTATAAAATATCTGTAAGAATAGATATGTACATGCACACACACACACCCAATACACACGTGTGTATTGTGTGTGTGTGTGTGTGTGTGTATGTATGTCACTTAGTATTCTTTAAAGAAAGAAAATTGAGGAGATAATAAATGTGTTTTACAAAAGAAGATTTATCAGAGTGGCATATATGGTAGCAGCTGGATAACAGAACAATGTCTGTCTCCTGTAGAGAGGCTGAGAGCCTGGTGCCTGCCAAATCCTTGAGACTGGGTAGGCTCACTAGTCCCAGGGTGGTATTGAGAGCTTGAAGGATTCTTCAAGAATCTGTGGTCTTCACTCTACACAGTAATGGCCAGAAAACAGTGATCCAGTGGCAGTAGGGATGGCAACAACAGCAACAAGAGACACTCACTCAGCAGCAAGAAGGGAGGGGAGAGGTAAGAAGTACCACCTTTCCCTGGAACCTCTATATATCTGGGCTGAAGTGCATTGTATCACTTTGTAGGGAAGATTCTTCTCTCCTCAGGTCATCCTCACTAGAAAGGCTCCCACACTCACAGTGGCAACTCAGAGATGGGCCTCTTAGTTGATTTCAGGTCCAATAAATTGAAAAGATTAACCATTACAATATGAATATGCATATTTTACATGGAAAGTTACAGTGAATGTATAATTTTACCAAGGCTTCTGCAGCTCAGACTAAATTTATATAAGGCAACAGGCATATCACTACAACCTTAGGACATTGTACTACTTGGTACAAAACTTTAATTTTTGGTTTAAAATGGAAAGAGTCTTCTGAGGAGAGATGCCAGTAGCTTTAAGACAAACACTGGTTTTGAGATTAAGTAACTGGTGTTCTAATAAAAATGCAGAGCAGGCAACCAGGGCAACCATAAAATCCTAAACACATGCCTCATTTAAAGTGTTGTGAGAAGTGGGAATACCATTCTCGCAAGTCCTTTCTTTTCCAAGTAGAGTAAAGAAGAAACAAAGACTAAAGATATTCCTAAATCTATGCTTAGTTTTTATACCCATCAATGGTAATAGTTTTCCACCAGGAATAAAAGACCCCAGGTCCTGTAATAAAACATGTCTAGTGAGCTAGCATTTACTAAGGATATGCTATGTATAGCAACCATTCCTCATTTCCCAAACATATTTTGAGATGATTTTCAACAACTCATGTCTACATTTAGTTGACAGAATTTGTTCAATAAGATGTTCACTATTCTACATCTAGATTTTTTCTACTTTAAAAGGATATTTTGTAACCTAATATTATTCATTGAGCTTTTTTTCTAAACCTATGACCTCTTGGAAGGCCCTAGTCAATCAATTTCTAAATCATTATAATTTCTTATAATAATAGTATTGAGTGCATTTTCACCTCAGGACTCCAATTACTTTCAATGAACAATATAAGGCATCATTAGAGTGAGAAATGAATTTAACTAAGAGACTAAAGTGATATCTGACCTATCAGATTATTATGAACATCATTGTACAAAAATAAATCTGTTACCAAACTGTATGATTAAGAAGTGAAGCACTGATTGTATATTAGTATAAAGATACTGGACTGTGAGCAGTTTTATGTATACACAACCATCATCTTAATAACATGAAAAATTGGGAAAAATGTTTTCCCAGTTTTACAGAGCTATACGAAGTGTAGAAAAATGAATACTGACTGAATTTGAATGAGGTTCCAACAATCATATTTTATGCTCATCAGAAGAAAAATAGGTATTAAATAGGAATAGGTAAATGTAATTTCCTTGTTCATTTTCAATAAAGTTGGATAAAAGTTGTGAGTCAATGAAATCATAAAATTTGAGAATGAGAATTGTCCTTAATTACTGTCAAGGCACCTGAGAGATTTTGAGACGTGAAATATTTTGTTTGAAGTCATATCAAGTTGTTCATTCAGTGGCTTTTGATCTTAGTGCCTTCTGATAGCCATTAGGGAGTCACTTGCAAGGAGAAACTTTGACTCTTTTGGAAGGATCACTGCCTCCAATATCCTGTTAATTGAAAATGCCTTTAATTTTGAGAACCTCCATTAACTTCTTGAAAATGAAAGTGGGGCATCTTCAGAGCTAATGAACCATGTGGAGTTAACGTAACATGTGGGGTCATCAACAGGTGAATCCTTTAGTAAGCACTGCGAGAGGAAAAAAGTATTTAAGAAATGTGAACATCACTTTCAAGGAACAGTAAACCTATCTGTTGATTTTCTCTAAATTAAAATGAATGTTATTAGTAACTGTATTCAACTCGAGAGCATAGAAGAAGATGCTTACTTGCCAGTGGACCTTGGCCCTTCACTAATCCAATGGTTTTTGAGTCTAAGCTATTCTGTATTAATAATCAATGTGCAGTATCACTAAGACCTAACTTTTCCAACTTAGAAGGAGAGTGAAAGTCTGATTTTAGCTCCTCACGTTTCTCCTCATTTTTCTTGTCTTTGATAATGAAAAAGTATGCAACTTCCCCGAACTGTCTAAAGTGAGTAGCTGAAATCGTTGAATCATTTCAAACTATCTGATTTCATCGACTCGTGGGCACGCAGATGATGCAGACAGGACTCATATATAATGGCCTCTTTTTTCCCCTGTTATGTAAACACTCCAAAAAGGGAAGCAACATTAAAAATTGAACCCAGGAAAGACATATCATTATGAATTATGATTTAGCAGCAAAGTCACTACCAGAGAAGGAGAACCTGTCTCTCTCTTAGTCTGATGGTACTTGCGATAAAATACGGGAGGATGTGGTACCACTCTCCTTGATAAATTGAGCACTAGAAAAGCCATGAATGTGAAATTATCTAGCACATGATAAATCTGCTGTAATAAATAAAAATCCAATAGTCAGGAGAAGCAGGGACTGTGTGGAGTAAACTTTGTCTCAAACTCTGACTCTGACTTTGGACAGGGTTCCTGGTCTCTGAGATTGGTATACTTAGGCTCTATGGGTTGTGTTTAGCACCACAGAAATCTTTGTCTAGAAAGGAAAAGTCAGGGGATGTAAAGTTCACCCTTTAAAATATCCAAAGGATTTGTTGATTTGATGTCAAGTTAGTTGAAAATTCTCTGACTTTCAAATTACAAGAATTATGTGGCCTTCCAACTGATGTTCTGAGAAGGTAGTACAAGGTAAATCTTTTAAACTAGCATTCCCTTTGTCTCTGAAGAACTTTTGTCTACTTGGCCAAAATAAGTGTCATGTTTTAAAATACTTTTCGCAACTGTATAAAGCATCTCCAAAGGAACCAAATCTGCCTTCAAAATTCTACAAAGCATCCCCATAGGAACTAAATCTGCACTTCTTGATTAAACTTGTCAACAAAGAAATATTAAACACCAACAAGAATAGCAAGTACTTATATAAGTATTATTTGAAAATGTAGAATTTAAATTCATTTTGTTTATGTACAATAATTTTTGAATGAATTTTGGAATTTAGAAGTTTGTGCACCATATCTACTAGCTGTAGATAATGTAAGTCTTATAGACTGCATTAAGTAAGAATTAAATCAGCAGAGAGGTCCTCTTGTTCGAAAATGATTTCTAATGCCTTGGCAGGTTGTTGAACCCATGATCAATACCAAGTTGCTTTATTTGCTTGCCTTTGGCTTCCCAGATGTAGGGTCAGCAAGAATGGCCAGCCTTGCTTCTGAGTCACAGCTCATAAAAGAACAGAGCTATACTGGCTCGGTTTGGCTACTGTAATCCTAGCACATTCTTGGGGCAGAAGCAGAAGGATTGTGCATCCTAGTTACAAGGGAGTTAAAGGTCAACTTGAGCAACCTAGTAAGATTCTGCCTCAAAATAAAATAAAAATGAAAGTAGGGCTGGGGGATATGGCTTGGTGGTTGAATACTTGCCTGACACACACATGACCCTCAGTTCAGTCTTCTGCAAGGCACCATATAGGAAAAAAAGAAAAGAAAACCATGTAAAGGAATTATTTTTCATAGCCTGATACATTCCAAATGCCCTCTTTTTAGAGTCTCACATACTCTTCATTTTCTATTGACTTTGCTTTTTTGGTGATAAATCACAGCAGAAATGAGTAACACTGACATCCCTCTCTTTACTCCACTCCCCACTTTTGCTGAATCCAGGCCTGTAGACCACTCTGAGTTCCTTGCTCTGTGGTAAGATGTGACAGAGTAAAAATTCTAGAAGTTGGTCTTCTTTAATTTGATTTCTAAATATCACTTCTGTTGGGAAATTATGGAAGACTCCAGGGAGCAAGAGAATATAAAACCTTCCTGACTAGAGAAGCTACTCCGAAGAGGGTAGTTGTCGGCTAGTATGAAATGCTCCCTTCTAGAAAGAGCCTGATCCTCTCCTCCCAGATATACCCTGTCTGCTTTGTAAGATCTGGAGGAGTACCATGAGGAGGTATGGAAGAGGAAACTACACAGCGTGAATATACAGGTCTAGAATATTAGAAGCTTCAGTTTCCCATGTTATCTGGTAACACAGAAATGAAGCATCAGATCTGAATCCATATCCTTATGCAAGAGGTTCCACTAACCAGAAAGTGACTAAATGGACAGAAGTACTTGCCAGTGATGACTTGCATATATAGAAAATACATGCAGTAACCCAACAAGATGTCAAACATATCATTGTATAATGATGGAATGGAGAGAGGACATCTATATTTTCCCTAATGATATGGTTTCCTGGAGCTTAGACACAATATCTAGAGGAAGAAAATAGGAAACAAGTTCTTTGATTATAATTTTCCTCATTTCATCAGTAGACTCAGAATTTCAAAAAATTTGAAATGAGAAACAACACTTCTCCACATTAGCTTACAGACTACACTGCATGTTTTGACATATATGAAGAACTCAGTTTCTTGGTGATTATTGATATACAGATCTGATTGTTCATTGGGAAATCTACATGGTATATTGGAAATAATTAGGTAAGAATAATTTAAAGGAATGTATCATTGTTTTGGCCTGTGTGTATCTCTGCAAATCATTTGTATGTACTGCCCTCAGCAGTCAGAGAAGGGCAGGGGATCTCATGGAATTACAGTATAAGACAGTTTTGAACTGCCATGTTAATGGGGGGGAATCAAACCAGGTCCTCTAGAAGAGCAGCTAGTGCTTTTAACAGTAAGCCATTGTTCTGGTTCCCAAAGAATGTTTAATCCATGTTTGACCAACTTATGTTTTTTCAGCCTTAGTTTTTTGTAAAATGAGAGATGTAGACCATGTAATCTTCTAGGAAGTAGCTCTGATGACATAATACTGTTAGTCTTTACTGCCCTATTTCCAAACTAATGGTTTAGTGATTCCAGATTGATGTTACATGTAAAACACCATGTAGAAGTTTGACGATTAGGTAGTCAATAAATGTCACCTTATCTCACACTTTCCAGGCATGGCATCATGTAATAAACAACCTTTTTAAATTTTAAATTCATAGGTGAGAATCCAAAGATCTACTGAATACAAGTCCATGATTTTCCAGTTTCTCTAAATGTCCAAATGCAGGTATTATTCTCCATAAGTTGTACATTGAGTCTGTTTCTTGCTTTGTTTCTAAAGATTTCTCTTCTGTATTAAGTTGAGATTTAAGAAGGTCTTCTACCTATCATGCAAACAGGAGTGATAGTTAAAGGATTTGGATAGTGGGAAAGATGCCCTTCCTTTGTGGTGGCACATGAAGAGAAGCTAGTAATATACTCAAAGAGGCACTTAGATGACCTGAATTCATGACAGAGTTGTGTGATAGGACCTTGTTGTAATTCTGTTGTGAACAATCTTGTTCTCTGCATCTACTGTATTCTTTAATAGGCCCTCAACCATAACAGCAATCTGCCATTCCAAAGTTGTTGAAATGGGACCCTGTCAGAGTTCACAGAGAGGGTGTGTTCTTGTTTGATTGAGAATAACCTTATAGGCTCATATGATTAAATAGGTGGTCTCTAGATGGTGGAACTGTTTGGAAGGCTTAGGAGGTACAGCCTTGTTGGAGGAGGTGTGTCTCTGCTGGGCCTTGAGATTCAAAAGACTACACCATTACCAAAGTGTTTTTGATAACTCCTTGTAGTTTAAGATAGGAGCTCTCAGCTATTTATGAGTTTGATCCACCACCATGGACACTAATCCTCTGTAACTGTAAGCCCAATACTTTCATTTATGAATTGTCTTGGTTAAGGTATTTTATCTACAGCAGTAGAAAAACAACTATAACAGAGGGAGTGCTGGCACATTCGTAGCTCAAGCGTCTGTCTAAATTAGCCCTTGCAGGTTCTATTGAATACACAATGGTCTATCAACCAAGGATGTAGAATTTTCAATTCTGCCTCAAGTCTATCAGGTTCCCCTAGAGTTGCTATTTTCTGTGTGTCTGAGTTTCTCCCTACTAAAAGCCTTCATCCAACCACTCCCCCAAAGGGATACTATTTTTGATAGGGTAAAGAATTATCTTTCATATAATTGACAGAAGGGGCAATTTCTTTTTATGCCAATGTCATATCATTGTTTTGTCTCACTAATATCCTTGTTTCTTGCTCTTAAACTGCTTTCTTGTTGACCTCTTCATCATGCTATATTATTTTGAGATTATAGTATAATGACAGCATTTCATCTCTCCTCTTCTTCCTCCAAACCCTCCCAAATGCCCTTCTCTATACTCTTTTAAGTTTATAGTCCCATTTTTTTCAGTAATTGACATTGCATACACTTGTTTATTTGTTTATGCATATGTGTTCCTAAATGTAACCTGTTGAGTCCATATAATGTTACTTGTAGCTATGCTTTCAGGCTGATCCTTTGGCACTGAACAATCAAATTGTGTGTTCTCCCTTCTCCCACTCCTAGCTTTCATCAGTCGCCTATGGCCCTTTGTGTAGGGATGAGGCTTCATGGGCCTTTTCATATTCATTTTGACATGTTCATTGGTGTCATCCTTGTTCAACTCATATTTAGGCAGTTTTGTTTGTGAGGCTTTTTGTGTATGGCTTCTAACATTACTAGGGGATACAAGCTCACAGCAAACTCTGTAATCTTCTGGTTCTTGCAATGTTTTGGCCCATCTGGCCCATCTTACAGAATGTTTACTCAGACGTTGGTGCTGGGGTGTTTTGTAGGTGTATCTAGCAGAAGGGGCTATGCAAGCTTCCAATAGTGGGAGACAACCAACAGTCCTACCTAGCTATGATACCTATGCACCAAATCAAGAAACAGCATGGTATTTCTTTGACTCAAAATACCCTAACTAGGAAGTATTGTTTGTAGACCGCCCTTATAGTAAGACTGTGGTTCCTGTTAAAGGCAATTTTGGGGAATTCATTGTAGATCATGTGTTCACATCCTTTCATGAGATCCCTAGAATTTACCAAACACCCTGACATTTGTTTTGTACATTGACCTTTAAGAGACACCACTTATTTAAACCTTTTCACTCCTAAATCTAATGCTGTGAGCCACCCAGTTTTCTCATGTGACTCTTTAGAGATGTCAGAGGAGGCTAGGATAGATTGCGTGGCTCAATCCAGTAGGCCAATATTAAGCATAGTGTTGTATTAATCATTTTATCTTAAATATTCAACCAATGGTCATGGATTTTACATATCTGAGCATGCAGCTCAGATTTCCTATTCTTATCAGAGCACATATGTGTGCTTCCAGCAGAAATATGTACATTTGATCATAGGATCGTTTGTGATGTTTTACTTGTAAATAGATTTGACTACTAAGCATTCAGATGAGGGAGTGACCAGTAATGAGTGCTGGATGACTATACTTTGTCCATTTTTAATAGGAGTATTTGCTTAATAGTCTCATTATTCTGGCCTCTTGGTACTTTTGCTGGCTAATTGTTTCTACTGATTGTCTCAGCTAGTCTGTCTTACTTTGTTTTCTCTTGGCATTTTCTGGTCAGTCCATTGAATTGCATTTGCACCCTGTGAATCCCAGCTTCACAATTGATTGTATTGATTATTTCACTTCCAAATTGAAATTACCTTATGGAAGTCTCTTGATTATTCTTATCTGTCCTCGATCTGTGTCCTAGGCAATGAGGCATCTCTGATTTTGACCTGGAAGAGTTAGAATGCTACAGTGTCAGAGGGAGTAACCATTATACAATGTCTAGCATCTAAGGGAACCTGTTTAAAATCTGATAAAGTCTCATTTTAGAATAATATTTTTTTTTAAAAAAAAACTTAAACTAATTGACACATGGTTAAAAGAAAAGTCGGTTATGTTCACTCATTAAAATAAAAACATTTTAGAGAATGTTATGATGCAGAAACTTATTTTTTTGCTAATAGATTAAGTAACAAGATTAAGTAACAGCTTTGAATTTGATTATTATTGTGGCATTGAAGAGTTGATGATCATAAATAATAATTTGAGGTAATTATAAGAGCTTCACTGAAATGTGAAAATATCAGTAAGTTAGAATAAAATCTTAATCTCTCCTAATCATTTTGTGGTTTAGCACATTTGTACTGGATGGTTTTGGTATCAAATTGTCAGATGCTAGAGTCATCAGAGATGAAGGAGCCTCAGTTGAGGAAATGCCTCCATGAGAAAATGCTGTAATGTATTAGAGCAATATGGAAGTATAAGGCAAATAATCCCTTTTCTCCCTAACTTGCTTTTTGGTCACAGTGTTTGTCACACAGCAATAACAACCCTAACTAAGGCAGTATTACATCAGAATAGGGTTATGTGTTTTAGTTGGAGATTATAGAAAAAACAGATGTATTTTCCTATTTAAGTTCATGATTTCTCCATGAGTTTTATTAGGGAGCAAAAACCCTAAGACATAAAATAAATTGCCAAAATCACACTGTTTTTAGCCAACTAGGATTCACTCTTGGTTCTTGTTACGTCGTTTCCCATTTATTCTGCTTCACTGCTTCTGTTTACTGATTTATAAGACAAGATAGACTTTATTGATGATTCTGCTTTATGATTCTTTCATATTTAGTCTGCTCTGTCTGACATTTGACTCTATCAATTCTGTGCAACTCACTTTCTCTCAGCTGCATTAATTTTGCTTCAATATTAGTGCTATGCAGGTGCAGTGCAACGTCCTTAATATTTTTAACTATTATCACTCAAGATAAGATATTCTTATTTAGGGAGAAGCAGAAAGAATCACAGCAAATAATTCTGACAAGAAAAAAGAAGGAAGAAAAGAGGATTCTTTCAGACAATGTGGGTCTGGGTTTACTGTACTGAACCTTAAATTTGATTATGATATGAAATCTACCAGGTCAGATTAACTACTTTAATAAAGATTTGAAAGAAACACATTGTTTTGTCAGAATGAGTCTGAGAGAAGAGAGAAGAGTAGGATAGGCTTTGCATAATGGATTTCCATTGTCTCAGTGCAGACTCTACTTAGATATCTAGCTGTTTTGTTTTTCCATTGAAAGGAAAAGAGATTATGAAGATTATAACCATATCCTGTAATACCTTGGTTTTATTCACTTGGATTTATCCTAGACACATTATTAATGCTTTCAGAGTGGAGTCACAGGTAATGATATTGATATTTAGATCATGTGCTCTTCAGTTTTACCCACATACAAATTTTATCTTTTGAACCAGACTATATGCTTTTAGGGTTAGGTCACTGATATAAAATGTTTTATTTCTTTATATATTTCATAGCTTTTAGAATGGCGTCTTTCTACAAGTATGTGCAGACATTTTAGAGGAGAGAACGCTAACTTTTGGTTCAGATCAGAGTGTGAACTCGCCTTCATGTCTAGTTTTCACTAGTCCTAACTGAACCAGCTACTCCTTAGTTTAGTTGTCAAGTATTACTGACTCTTATTGCATGTTTTTAGTGAAAGAACACTGTCAGATGGAATTCACTAAGCACCTAGGGTCCATAGTGGGGGGTTTAGAAGAACATCTATTACTATTGTTATGACTCAATAAGAGTTAGTTTTATTTAGTGCATTTACAGCTAGTATCCAGGATGCTTCTCTTGTATTTTATTAGAACAGTCTTAGGAAATTGGAAGCTAAATAAGGTGAAAGCCTGTGAAGTAGAACAGCATTGAGCTCCTCCACACATTTTAGTGAGTGTTTATTGTGGAGGTGCCACATCTATTTGTCTTCTTCCCTTTGCAAAGCATTGATCCTATCCAGCACAGACTGTTTTCGCTTCAGTTTTTTTTTTTTTTTTTTTTACAGCCCTGTTTACTAAGTCAGTGAAACTGTTTATGTTGCTTTCAAAGGACAGAGAATAGAAACCATTTGAAAAGGGGAAGAACTAACCCATACACTCATTTCCCCGAATACCTGGAGCTCAGAGTGTATTGAGAGGACTCAGAGGTCCTAGATGAACAGAGACCACATTTTAAAAATGTAAGTCATATATTTTAAAAAGTCTAATTAGATGGGAGAAGATGACTTTCCCTTTGTGATCCAACAAATCTGCAACATTATACAGTGGATTATCACCAAAACAAAACAAACTGGTCATTGGGAGCTGTTTCCTTATACTTGTAGACATGCCTGTCAAGAGAAGCCATTCTCAGAATGTACAAACAGACATCCTTTCTCATGCTCACTGATTTTTAAAAAGGAGCAGAAATTGCTTCCCTGGGTATGCTATTCCTTCCCCCAAGTTTCATCCCTTCTTTTTGGAATAAAGAAGAGGCAAAAATGGGATGTGCATTCCACTAGCTGACTGGCTTCAAAGTATGATCCCTAGAAAAAAAGCAACCGTGTGTTTTCATCTGGGGTATTGTCTAAGCCTTGTCCAGACTTTCTGACTGCTCTGATGGACCAGTAATCTAGGCTTAGAAGGCTTCTGGCTTATTTTGATACAAGCTTAATTTCAAAGACAAATGTTTTGATTCTGTTGTCTTTTACCCTGGCTGCACATTACCATCTCTTATGGAAGCTTTAAAAATGACTTGTTTAGTGGTACAGGTAGGACATCGTTGTGAACTAGAATCCATCAGAGGACTGTAGGTATAAATTTTTTGCAACCTACTTTTAATAAGGGTTCAACTCTCCTCTAGTCCACCACCCAGCTGAGATAGTCGAAAAGAATACTTATTAGGATATGGGGAAGTGGACCGTTCAGCATTAGTTCTTTGGGGGCAAGCTTGATCTTCTTGGGCAGCAGTTCAGTCCTATAGTAAACACCAAATATGACTCAGAATTTGCAGACCAGTCCTCTAGGCAGGCAGACACCAGACGTGAACTAGCAGCTATAGTCCAGCCCTTTCAGCAAGCAGGCACCAGGCAGCTGTAGTTCAATCCTGAAGAAATTACCAGCCTCTTCAGCTGGCCCTAAGGGGAGACTGCAGAAGTGGCAAGCTGCCACAGGAAACTCATGAGCAGTTCTTGGGCAAAAAAATTTTTTTTCAGTGGCAGCATTATGACAAGCTGAGCTCAACAACGCTAAGTAAGGCAAATCAATACATAGTGTCATTAGCGAAGAACTGTGAGATGGAGCAAAGCAAACCAATTCTCAGTGCTCATCCTCCACTGTCTGTGGGGTCATATTTATACTCCTTTATCACAGGTCCTTCTATGTATTTGCTACATCAAAATATCCTTTCTCCTGTGTCTGCTTCAGGAAAACAGTCTTTCACATGTTTGCTTTAGCAAGATATCCTTTCACCTGTGTACCCTAACAAAACATCATATAACATAACTAACTTTCCAAAGAACTAGAAGTTTCCACTTCAGAGGACTCATAAATCTTGATGTCTCTCTCTGTACATGTTGTGGATTGCAGGCATAAACCAAGTATACTGTATATTCTGGCTCAGGCTATATGCTAAGGTCTGAGCTTGGTCCCTTGAGCTTGGTCCCTAAAAGCTCCTGTGTTAAAGGTTTGGCCATGTATGGTTGCCAGGAAGTATTGGAACCTTTTATAAATGTGACATAAAGGAAGGAATTTAAGTCAAGGGGGGGGGTGTGCACCCTTGGGTTTTGAGATTTTTATTCATTTCTGTCTCTCTTTCTCTTTCTCTCTCTCTCTCTCTCTCTCTCTCTCTCTCTCTCTCTCTCTCTCTCTTCCCGCCACAGTAAAGTAAGCAGGCCCTCCAGTCTGTGCATGATGCCATCATATTCTGCCTTGCCACGTGATAAAGGAGCTGACTGACCATGGAATGAAATTTTTATGGAAGTGAGCCAAAATATTTTTTTTCTCTTTTAAGTTTATTTCCGAGATATTTTTGTCACAACAATGAAGAATTCACTGACACACTATGGAAATAAGAGTTTGCAAAATATCATAAAGAACGAATGCTGGTTTTGAGTTAAAACTCTCATTCTGCTTCTTGTATCTTTTCTTTTAGCTCAGCAACTGGCATCATGACCATTTTGAAGTAGCCAGATATGTCATCTTAATTACCTGACAGGATGTGGTAACTAAGAGACTTATAGAATAGTGAGTTCCTCAGCCACAAGAAACTCAAATACCATGGGTGGCCTCTCTAAATCTGTCATTTAAAATGTAGACAATGTGGCTTTAATACTGAAAATTCAAGGTAGACAGAGACTACCTAATATATTTTAGAGTGAATATTTCTCACATATTCAAAAATAATCTAGACGTAGCCTCTGTTGCCACTTGCAATTCTGCTCCAGAGGGCCAGTAACAAATACAGATGACAAGTGTGCACTCCTAGATTTGTAGGGTACCTATGGATGAGAAAGAATGAACATTCTCATTGGAAATGGTTTCTTTTGGAAATGCACCAAGAATTCTCTCGAGTAATACTGAAAACTTTCTAGTGGGATTTCTTACATGTTGTTATATGCATGTTAAATTCATGGACACTTTCTGTCCTACAGAAACATGTGAATTTATTCAATACATTGCTTCATATTGAATGACTAGGAAGTGAAGTCATGTGAGCCTACAGCTCCCAATATTCTTCTAGGGGACTCATCAAGAAATGTGCCTATGTTGGTATGCATGGGTTACCTCTAGAAAAGCATGGTCTAATAAAATCATGTAAATTACAAATATAAGCATCTTTGTAATTCAAACTTTTCCATTCGCCACATCAAAAAAGTAAAAAAAAAAAGCACATGTGTAATTAATTTCAAGAATATATTTTATTTTACCAACGCATTGAAGACATTTTGGCTTCAGTGTGTAATCATTCTAACATTTATGTTGAAATTGGAACAAGTTTTTAAAATTTCTAGAAAGTTTTCAAAAGGTGGTACATGATTTATAATTTACGACACATCTCAAGTCAGAGGAGTCGCGTGTCAACTACTTGATGCCTTTTGGAGCTTACTTCTTTCTCTTTTGTAGCATTTGTTGACCCAATCATGGGGTTTGTGCATGCTGGGAAAGTTCCACGTTGTGGAACAATGCTCCCATCCAGACAGAGACTTCTAAAACCTAGTTCCATTTCCACTTCATCTCTCATCTTTTTTTATAATTTATTGCTCTAGACATTAGTAACATTTTCAACTTGAGTTTTGCAAAGTATCTGAGTTTTTCCTCCTTGATATTCTTCAAGAATAAGTAAAAGAAGCCAACAATAATTGCTTTAATCAATATAAAAGGAGTTTTTCTAAAAAAATACATCTCATTTGAGTTTTTTGTTTCTAAAGAAATAAAATTTTCGATAGCACATGGGCAGTACTTAGTATTAACAAAGTATATTCCCCCCCTCAAAAAAAAGTCCTTGTAGCCACCAGAGATACAAGATATAGACTGCTTAGAAATGCAAACATAAAAAACATTTGGGTTGATACATGAATATAATTTGCTGGCAGCAGCCCAAGAGTTCTAGAGACAAAGTCTGGAATGGCAACCAATTGTACAAATATGACTTAGTAGATGTGTTTTGACCTTAACCTAACACTATTTCCCTTTTGTCCATAGAACTTAACATGCTAACCAATTAACTGTGTTCAGAAACTGCAAAATCCTTGTACTACATGTATAGCCCTTTGTACTCTCCTACTCTTCCACATTTGAAATATATTCTTTGTATCAAACACCTTTTTACTCCCCTCAGTCTCTAACTTCACTATCTGAATGTTGGAGGGATGCCAGTAAGAGCACACTGTAAATGTTTGCATGGTAACCTAGTCCCATCTTTAAGTTACATTCCATTTGGGAAGATAAATTGCCTCAGGAAGAGATGCAGATGTTAATATATCATTTGATATATTATAGTAATAATAGTTCAATAATTCTTTTTTTGATTGACTAATATAATATTGACCTTTGAGAAGAAATAAGCAAATCTGCTACATCATAAGGAATGAGCTGCACAGCCAGGAGAAAAGGTTAAAATGCTTTGTTTAAATCTTCACATACCTTTTGAGTGTTGATGTCAATTTTTTAAAAAAAATAATTTATTAAAACTTTACCATAAAGAATTTGAAAATAAAAGAAACCTGACACACTCTGTTATATTTTTCAGTTTCTGACTTCTGGCCATTTTTATGTAAAGATTCTGACGTTTCCATACTTCCATAAAACATCTTATAGCTGCATAATACACAATCCCATTTGTTCAAAGACAATATTAGATTTTTGATATAGTCAAAACCTTGTTTAACTACTTGACCTTATATTAGATTTTCTTTCAGATTCATTATCAACATCTCAAAAGTAAAGAAAAGCATTCTTTGACACTATCAAAACATAGTTAATGCTAAAATAAGCTTACATTTTGGAAAGAAATGTTTTTTAAAATAAGCTCTTAATGAAAAATATGAGTAGATGGGATTTGTAGCCAAAGATAACACTGAGATTTTTTAGAAATACTGGATTCTAAAAGGGTATGAGAGAAGGTGAGGCAAGAGTGAGTGTTGAAAAGCGTATTGATAGCAATTAAGACTAAGCCAAGACTCAATTTTCTGGATGACCTTGAAGAAAATGGAGCTTCAGGTTTGTGGTTCCTACTACTCAAGGGAAATGGTATCAAAAACCACATGGAAACTGGCTTAATTTTCGAGAAATGGAAAATATTTTTATTGTGTCTAATTTTTTTTTTTAAATAGGCCACTAAAACAAAATTCAGCTGATAAAACCCTAGACAAGTTCTGTAGTGCGAGAGAGCAGTGGGGAGAATAAAGAAGAATGAAGTGGATGGAAGGAAAGGCAGTTGGTCAGAAGAAACGGAAAGAAATGAGGACAGATACACAGAGACAGACCCAAGGAGAGAGGAGAGTTCATACGTTAGTGGAGGGAAACAGCTCAGCATTCAGAATAATGTGCTAGGAAATCGCCTCTTGTTGCCTTGGCCTTTGCTCTTCAGTCAGTCACATACTTCTCAATACACTTGGTAAGGATGGAGTCTTTGGCTTGTCTTCGGAGTTCTTTCTTGACCGATGATTCTTTAGCTCTTAGGGATGCTTCCCTGAATGAGGTGTCTAGATGATCTCCCAAGCATGAATTACTTTATAGCTGTCGTCTCCATGATGAGCAGTATTAATTGGAGGTCTAAATCAAATGAAGCAATAGTCATGTCTAACTTTATACTAATGGTTTTTTATTTTGATTAAAAAAAAAACATTGACAACTCAATATTAAATGAATATCGATAGCTGTAACACCCCTTCAATGGTGAGTGGTGCTCTTAACTATCTGAGGATCAGACTTGAAGAGGGTTGCTTTTTTCTGAGGTGAGTGCTGTAGTGACATTTGAGTTATGGTTCACTGCAAAATCTCTGTCCCTGCAGATTATTTGGGCAGCAGGCTCTGGAGTGGCAGGCTGACTCTCACCCATTTATCATGCTGCTGGGTCCAATTTTCCTTTCTGATTTCCTTGGCAGACTTTGGAATCCCTTAAGGAAACTCTGACACTTACTATCCTCAGGAGATGGTTGGAGGTTGATATCCCCAGAGAGATCTGACTTATATGTCTGAAAATTTTAATTTCCTGGCTCTGCTGTTTTGGTTGCATAAGATCAAGGTGATAAAAAATTTGGGGGATATACACGGTGATAATTTTTAGAGATCATATGTTTATTGTATGGGCATCAGATGGATTCTAATCATATGTAGTTTTGTCTTATTTGAATGTCTTTCAATAAACTCTGTCCAAATTCGTTGCAGAGTTAGACAAAGTGCTTTTGGGCTTGAGTCCATAAAGAATATGAGGGTAAGTGTGTTGTTCACCAGTAGACTATTGCGAAGAAATAGAGCTGTGTCTTAGAATGGAATTTCTGACTCAGTTTTGGTTTTGTAAAGCCGGTTACCATCTGTCTCTAGTCATTAGGCTATGGAAAAGATTAGATAATTTTAAAATAATGACTGGTACACATGAAGGGCATTCCACATTTTAACTCCATTTGGTTGCAATTCTAGATTTCCTTATCTAGTTTCTGAGCCCACCGATTATAAGTGGGAAGTTATGACGGAAAGAGGTCTATTACAGAAAGGGGTAGTGATAACTATGAGAACTTACAGGCAAAACCTAAATCAACAACACTATAAAGTGGGTCTGTGAACTGAGACATGAGCTGGAACAGCTTACAGGACCATCTAGTTTAGGAGTGAAGTTAGGTTATCAATTCAATAAGCCTCAAGGATGTATTGTCCCGATATCTTTCAACCAACAATCTGACATTATTATTTATTTATTTTTTGTAGTGTGGTCTGCAGAATATTGAACTCTTCTTGAAATATTTTTCACTTGCATTTTCAGGAAGATATTTTCACAAAGCATGAATTGATGGTGGTATTTGTCCTTTTGTTTGTTTTTGAGATAAGATCCTGTGTCAGCCTTTAGACCACTGAACTTACGGATGTGTGTCACCATACCTGGGGAAAAGTTCAACTTTGATTATTTTCCCATATTTAAAGCATGCCTTTCACTGAGTTCATTTCCAATGAAAAACATTCTGCCTTCCTTATCTCTGTTCCTCTATGAATAATATTATTTCCAGGTTCACTCGCTCCTCTTTGTTTTCCATTTTATTATTTGTTTTATACACTTAGCTATGCAAATTAGTTTCTTAGGATAGTTTCTTTGATGAGTTTGTTGAACTGTTATGAACTGTCAGCATGCTAATTTTTCTGCTTCCATCTCTATAGATCTTGATTCCATGCATGTTAGATGACCCAAAGTTGTCTTGTGTTAAATTGTGTGTAGTTTTTCTTGTCCTCATTCAAATTTAACAATATTTTCTTTATATTGTCTTAGCTGTTGTCATTTCCATCTTGTGTATTTTTATGGCGATACATATTGAATCCAGAGCCTGATACATTCTCAGTGTGTGTTTTGCTACTAAATTATCATTCAAACCCATTATCTATTTCAAAACACAAGAAAATTCAAATACTAGCATTAAATTTCACTTTGAGCTTTTCTTATTGATAATGTTTACTCCACTTAACTTTTAAGGTACATTTAGTCTTTTGCCATCGTTAATTTTTATTTTTTAGGTCACTTCTATTTTTATATTTATGTGTACTTGTACACCACACACACACACACACACACACACACACTACACACACACACACACCTTTCTTTAAAGATGTTTTAGATGGGAATGGAGCTGTATGAGCCTAGGTCTAATTATCCACTAATGCAAAAACACGACCCTCATGAGTTCTCGTTATAGTATTCTGTGAATGATGTTGTGTATTCTTGTGGTTTTTTTCTTTTTGTAGAAAAAGAGATTAGTCTCGTCCCTATGTGAGTGCAGGGTATTAGCTCTTCTAATTTGTTTGGGTGATTACTTGCTCTTATCCCAGGTTATTTACTTACACAATTGCACAGATCAATATTTTGCTGGAAGCTAGGAAAATACAATGCTTACTCAAGCCTCAGGATGCCCCAATATTAAACTGTACCTTGGGAATGCTTTCCAGAGTGTTTCTAGGTGAAATTGATTTTTGAGCTGGCTAATTGAGTAAAAAAGATTGTCCTTTCATGTGAATGGGTATCCTCTTTCTAACTGAAGGATCAAATGCAAGGCAGAGGCACACTAACAGGGAACACTCCCCACTTGACTGCTAGGTTTAGGGCTAGAAGTTCTGTACCTTCAGACTTAACCTCTTCCTGTATGTTGACTATTTCTACCTTCAGATGACATGTTAGGTTTCTTTCTTTTCTTTCTTTTCTTTCTTTCTTTCTTCTTTCTTTCTTTCTTTCTTTCTTTCTTTCTTTCTTCTTTCTTTTCTTTTCTTTTTTTTTTTTGACGTGTTAGGTTCTATACATCTCTAGGTTGCTGAATGCAGATCTTGAAAGTTCTCATACCTCATAGTTTCATGAATGAATTCTATATTAATCTCTCTCCCTTTCTTGCTTTCTCTCCGCCCCCTCACACACACACACACACACACACACACACACACAACACACACACAACTGACACAAGTACAGGGAAGTAACTCTTTTGGATTGTACCTGTTAGTTCTTTAGATTCCTTGGTTTCCTCTCTCTTGATTCCATGTCTACAACTCATGAATTCTGTTAAAATCTACCTGAGTTTCACCTCAAGTCATCACACTCAAAAAATTCTTTTATAGCTATGCCATGAGAAATTGTAAAGCTCACTTCATCTGTTTATTATTTCTAAGATAATATTATTATTTCTCAATTGGCTCCATGGTCTAAAATGTTTCATGTAGGCAGTTTTTTTTTTTTTTTTTTTTTTTAGGTTTTTGGTTGCTTTAAGGTAGAAGAGTAGATCTGTTTCATCGTGGCAAGAATTGCAAAATTTTTCATTCCTCTCCTAATCTCTAATTAAGAGTTACTGATATGAACAAAAGTATATTTTCAAAATACAGAATTTAGAGAAACAAGACCATGAAATATATTTTATAAAATATAAAATTCTACTCAAAGGGTAAATTAAAAAGTACACAAAGTGGTATAATCTCAACTATCTGGAAAGCTTTGGTCTATGCAGAAAAATATTCTGAGAGGGATTTGGAGTGGACATTGACACTTGCAAGAACCCAGTTGTAGTATTTAGAGAACTGGTATAGAATACCTTATGATTAACAAACAGAACTTATTGGGATGTCTATTGAGAGCAGGAAAGGATAGCTAGAATATACATCACCTGGATGGCATAGGCCTGTGTACACTGTTCTTCTTGGTTGTAAGCTCCTAAGATCCGTTGTATGCATTTTCTCTCTGAGGTATGTACGTGAACACTGTGTACCGAATATCTTTTTATTTCTTACTATAAAATTGAAGCTGTGGTGCTAGAAGGATGGTTTAACAGTTAAGAGCACATGCTGCTCTTACAGACGTCCTGGGCTTGGTTCCCAGCACCCACATGGTGGCTTACAACTGGAACCCCAGTTCTGGAAAATTTTATGTCTACTTCTGGCCACTGTATATGGTGCATATATGTATGTTAAACATCTAGGAAAATATACCTATGCATAAAATAAAAATAAATAAGTCACTTAAAAAAAAAAAGACTTTTGACTTGCACCCAGTGGTATTTAGGGATTACATACTGGTTTTATTTGTGCCCTTTTAAAGCTGTAGCTTGGATTAGTAGTATATGGATATGTACAGTGAAAGCCAGAATCTGAGGTATGGTGATATCTCCCTTGGTGGAGACACCTACTATTTGTATTCAGATGGAAGAAGAGAAAACAATATATGTGTTATTAAGACATATTTTCTTAGACTTCTTTTTACTGCTATAAGCCATTATAGGTGGGTTTACTTGATTCTATTAAAGTCAACAACTAAATTATAATGACTTTATTACTTATCATGATTCAAAATACATGAAACTACCTTATATTTGGACAGAGTTACAATCTACTTGCATGCAGACCAATAGGTGTACTATACATTTTAACATTAAACAAAGTCATATAAAATTGTGATCTACTCATGGAGAATATTCAATCATTGCTATTTGATGAAATGACATTGAATTTGTATTTCTGTGAGTGTAAGGAGTACGTATTTATTTTTTGTTTTACTCCCAAATTGTCAGTAAATACATGTACAATGAACAAATATATTTATGGCTTATGGACACACCAAAGCAATGGGTTAATACTAGTAATTTTTTTGTGTGTGAAAAGAAACACTAAATATTATTTCTAAATGTTACCAAGAAGAAAGACTGGCCACATAAGTTTGAATGTCCAATGGGAAATGAAAACATGAGGTACCTTGTTAAAAACTAGTATTACGTCAATTTAAGGTAATAACTACAGTGCAACATTAGCCAAATCCCTTGCTCTATGTCACCACAGAGATTTTGATACCTGTCAAGTCCCTCTGTTAAGAAGTAATGAACTATAAGAGGTAACATTCAATTTTAAATGCAAAGAAGAAAACAAATCCAAATTGTATAAATCTACATAGACTTGAAGCTGCACACAAACGGATAATCTGATATATTTAAAGAACAATACGTTGATTCATATAAAAACAATTGCTGTGTGTTGTTCCATCAATCTAATTAGATGTACTAGACTTAATGCCATGACCATGCAAAGGATGTTGCGGTCTTAGTCTTTTGAGGGGAAAAAAAGTAACGTGGAAGTTGAGGCGGCAGATTTGAGCATCACTTGGAGAAGAAGACTGGAATTTTATTTCACAACAGAAGGAATATTGGCGTGGATAGCTGAGTCTCTTGAATCAGTCACATCCCTTTCATAGTGGTTTCTTTTATACTCTCAAACCAAGCACAAAAATTTAAAACCTTAACGGTATTGTACCTGAGAGTATTAACTTGGGTATAAGAACCAGGCACCTTAAAATGTCCCACATGGAAGATTTTTGTTTTGGGGATCTGAATAATTTTCTCAGGTTACATTATTTTTCTTTGTTTGGTTTGCTTATGTAGAAAGTATCCATATTATGGATTAATATATTATAAAAATATGATTTAAAAATCTCTACAAGTCAGAATCCGACAAAACAGTCAAGATGCTTTTCTTGGGCTTCCCATCGCCTTCTTTTTTTTTTTATTCAAAAAAAAAAAAAAAACCAAAAAAGCCTTCTAAGGATTTAAAACACAATCAGGATTATAAAAATCACCTTAAGATCGAAAGACTGTAAGCTCAGTTTCACCTGGGGTGCTTGTTAAAAAAGTGCAATTTCTGGTGTTTCTTTCCAGACCCACTCAATGGAACTGCAGACAAGTGCTTAGAATCTGCATTTTTTAAAATGCTTTCCAGATGTGTCTTACAAATACTGGACTAAAAAAAGAAAAAGAGAGAAAAAAAAAAAACACACTGCCCTCAAGTTTAAGTGCCGTCAAATGAAACTTTTAATGGATGTAGCTATAATTTCTGAATTACTATTGATTAAGGGAATCTGCTTTTAATATACAATTTCTAAAATACATAGCTGCCTGGGCTGAAATATACAGATGTCTTGCCTTGCCGAAAAGAGAAATTTGAACCTCCGACTGAGTCATGTTTGAAGTTCAGCTGTGAAATTTGATGGCTTTTAGCTGAATCTAAATGCCAGGAAAAAAAAAATTGGGTGTCTGGGTCTTCCACTTCTCTCTGACACCATTTCACTGTCTAGAAAGCTAATCTTTATGCAGGGATGGCTTATCGCTGCTTTCTGGATTGCTCCAAAAACCATGAGAGAATGCAGTGCCTTCCTTTGGCTACAAAGTCAAGAGCTGCAGCCATTCCCAGCTTTCTCATCTGAGCAGTCCGTGACATAGAGCTGTGTCAGGCAGAGCTTGCCATTGATTTAATTTGATCTTTGCAGGGAGGATTAAAAATATTGTGCTCGCCCCAGTTAGAATGTTGCTGCTAAATTTCGATATGTCAGAAGCTTTTTCATTTTCTCGGTGCCCGAGCTGGCTGGGATGGTAAGTGACAGCCTTACAGTATTTGCATCATCTTCCCTAGCCTGCACATTTTTCAACCGTGTCAAGGAAGAAGTGATTTAGGGAAAAAAAAAAAAAAGCTCACAGAGACTATAACAATGGTTCCCCTACTCCACCTACCACCAAATAAAGAAAGGTTCCTGATCTAAACTCTAACAGATTGTAGATAGAGCTTAAAGAATGTCCATGGTCATACACAAAGCTGGGATGATTTTCTATGATATATGGCGATGCTACTGTTTTGTTTCTCAAATGGAGGATTTGGAGTTTCACAACAATATTTTAACCAGAGGCCCACCTTGCAGTCAGAGGGGACCATATTCAGGAAGGTTTAGTAGTGATTCTGTCATGCTTGTGAATAGCACTTTGGATCGATCAAAAGGCTTGAATTTACATCATTTCATTGAATTCCTCCTCAATTTTCAGTTGCTGGGCAAGGCAGGTACAATTATTGTTAAACTGTGAATTAAAAAAAATAAAAGGCTTAGAAGGAAACAATGGAGCTATCATGGGGCCCTGAAGTTTTGAAGTACAAAATTAAACCTAACTGTGTCTTTATAAAGAAAAGTATAAACAGGGCATTGACCGGATGAAAAAGAATATGACCATTGGCATTTATTTTGTTGTCTTCTGTTGTAATATCAGGTGTTGTTAGCTACAGTGCGCTTGCAGAAGGAAGGCACCACTTCTCTCATTCTAGGGAACCATAGGGGAATATTCTTCAAGGATTTGAAATATGTTGGCATATGAGAGATTCCATACTCCAACACCTATGTTGCTATTTGTTGCAGGATGCATGATTAGCATTTTAATAGCCATTATGCTTCATGATGCATAATGGTGGGTTCTTTTTATTTTTTTTATTGGAAACTTTATTTACATTTCTGATGTTTTCCCCTTACCCCATTTTCCCCCCTCCCTCCCAGGAACTCCCTATCCCTTCCCCCTCCTCTTGCCTCTATGATGGTGTACCCCCACCCACCCTCCCCCATACCTCCCCTCCCCGCCCTTGAATACCCCCCCCCCCACGATGTCCAGCCTTCATGGGACCAAGGATCTCTTCTCCCACTTATATATAGCTCCCTTGCATATATAGCTGGAGCCATGGGTCCCTCCCTAAGCGCTCCCAGGCTGGTGGTTTAGACCCTGGGGGCTCTGGTTGGTTGCTATTGTTGCTTTCCTCATGGTGTTGCGAATCCTCTCAACTCCTTCAGTCTTCACTCTATCTTCTCCATTGGGAACCCTATGATCAGTTTAATGGTTAGCTGTGAGCATCTGCCTCTGAGTATGTCAGACTCTTGCAGACCTCTAAGGAGACAGCTATATCAGGCTCCTGTCAGCATGCACTTCCTGACATCCACATCAACGTCTACCTTTGGTGGCTGCACATGGGATAGATACCCAGGTGTAATGGTGTAGGCGGCCGAAGAGACGGTGGGTGGGTTCTGTTGTAGCGTACTTATTTAAGATGCCTACTTCACTCTCCAGACCTCATCCCTCCCTTCCCGCATATGGGTCCATGCAACATACTCCTAGCCCTAAACCAATTACAGGCTTTCATGGGACATGATTCCCCAACTAATAAGGGCCTTGCTAATAGGATTGGCCCTACCTAATCCTGGAGAGAACTGGGGGCCGCTGGTGCTTGTGCTTCCTTGGAAGGGTTATACTCAGCCATCATCTTCTGCTGTTGGGAACCCTTGCGTTGATGGTAGATGTGTTGCCCGAGTATTAAGAGCGTCAGAGAAGAATCCAGCAGCTGCTTCTGATCTACATAACTTGCCGGCGAGAAGAACGCGGAATGGTCTGCAGACGGTCCCTCCTTCAGTTTCTGTCCTGTACTTTGTCTCCATATTTGCTCCCTTGAGTATTTTGTTACTCCTTCTATGAAGGACTGAAGCCCCCCTACTTGGTCATCATTCTTCATGAGCTTTATGTGGTCTGTGAGTTGAATCTTGGGTATCAAGCTTCTGGGCTAAAATCCAATAATCAGTGAGTGAATACCATGTGATTGGGTATCTTTTGTGATTGGGTTACTTCACTCAGGATGATATTTTCTAGTTCCATCCATTTACATAAGAATTTATCAAATTCATTGTTTTTAATTGCTGAGTAATATTCCATTGTGTAAAGTTTTTAAAATCCAGTCTGCTGCTGGGCAGTGGTGGCACAGCCTTTAATCCCAGCACTTGGGAGGCAGAGCAGGTGAATTTCTGAGTTCGAGGCCAGCCTGGTCTACAGGGTGAGTTCCAGGACAGCCAGGGCTACAAGGATAAATTCCTGTCTGCTATTATGATTGGTTGCTCTTCCTCTGCTATAGTTCTCATCAAATGAAACTTGCCCATAGATACTGGGATTGCCTCTGTCCACACATCAGTGGTCCACACATCAGTGTAGCAGTGTCATTAGCAGCGGAACAGCCCTTGTTCAGGGCTGACTAAGCAGCAAAATTCTAATGCTTCATGCTTGGGATAAAAGACCACAATTAGAAATGATAAAGTCACAACGTGCATCTGTACTTAATGGCTAAGAATATAATGAGATCAGAAAATGATGTGGATTGAACCCATGCTCTGAAGCTAAATTTTCTGTCCTCAATGAGAGTTGTATTGCCTGGGCTTTTTAATCCAGAAATCCTATTTGAAGGAATTTCTTACCTACAAGAAGATGTAATCCCACTTCTGAGTCCTTATTATAGGAAGACCTCTTGCCTCATCCAGTTAACTAAACTGAAATAATGGTATTACAGAGGCCTAAATGTGGACAAGAAATGTATGTGTGTGGACATTGCTGATAAGGAAAGACAATACCTTTCACTGAATGTTGCAAAGAAACACATTACTTTCTGTTATCACACGATTCACATGGATGTTGGTCACATGTTCTCATCCTCATTTGCCTTGTTGCGTTTGATGTAATACTTCCACGTTTATTACTAGAGAAGTTTAGTAAATATTGAAGCAAATACTTTTATTAATTTTGTGGGTGGTATAGCTGATTGCTTTAGGTATTTTATATTTTTCTTTCTTGGAAATGAGTTATTATTGCCACTGTTACTTTGCACACAAGGGTTATTCTATTTGTTTTATTCTTGTTATCATTTGAAAAAGTGGACTGGCTTCATATTCCTATAGATTAGATGGCACTCTTTTGAAGTTCCCAGCATGGCTGTGTTAAAGCAACAAATGGAACACAACAGGAAATATCTCTCTAAAGGTTAATTTGTCTGTCGTACACCTTGAGATGCTGGCTCTGTGGCACACTCTTGTCAGCATTAATTCATTTCTGAAGCAAAGCATTATTTGAGTTTCTCTGGTTATAATTGATTCTGAAGGATTACACTTGAGATCATTAATATTCTCAGTCCAGTAGATGCTGATAGTCAATCCCAGCATTGATAAGAACACTGAATCTTTAATCACTCTTTGCAAAATCTCGTCTCAGGTATGGTAGCATTTCTGCTGTCTTTAAAATGTAGGATCTCTTACTGGTCAAGTTGCATGGCTTGCTGCTTCTAGGCTTCTTTGTCAATGAATAGTCACTGGTATATACCTACTACAATGTCAGCTAATGTGTTTTCATGTGAACTTTCATTTGTTGTATAGCTTCTGTGTAAATATTGACGGTGATACATCCTTGCATAAGATGGGAGATTATATCATGAGAGATAATGGATACAACTTGTGCTGTTAGATTGCATGAGGAGAGGAGGAGAGGGACAGAGCATTGTGTGAGTGGTGACTAAGGTAATCCAGCAATGCTTAAGGAAAGTGGTAGGAGGTGGGAGAGAAGGGCTGTTTATTGTACAATTTGCATAAATTGCACAGAAGTGAGAGTGGGTGGGGATGAAAGCTGGAAAGAATGTGCTGTTAGCTGGAAATTAACCAACTTAGAAACCGAGTCATCTCAGCTACAGAGGCAAGTGCCCTCCCCTACCTGTGAAAAGTCACTATGCTTTAGCTTCTGAGTAAGTGGGTTCATGTGACAGGATTTTTGTGGCTTTCCCTCCATGCTTGACATCTTGAACTCCAGAAGCAAGAATAAACATGACATCCTGCATCTTAGTCCAGCTCTGACCTAGACATACTACCATCACCCGTCTTAACTAAACTAAGATAAATATGCTGGAGTTCAGCTATGTTCCTTGGCTTCTACTTTTAGGGGAGGAAGAGATGCCAGTGTCAAACTCTGCAGTCTACAAAGAAGCATAAGTGAACACACACAGACACAGACACAGACACAGACACGACACAGACACAGACACAGAACACACAGACACAGACACAGACACAGACACAACACAGACACACACACCACACACACACACACACACACACAACAAGCATGCCTGCACATATGCAGATGCTTGCAAACATTGAAAAGTTATGTTCTTATTTAACATAGCCACTTTTATTTTGTCTTTGGTGCCATCACTCAGTAAATGTTTGTCTGGCTTGCCTAAGAAAAGTACAATTATAATTATAACTTAGGTTTGATTTTTTTTTTTAAAAAAATAGAAACATTAGAAAAATAGTATTCTACATTAACAAACTTATATCCAATTTGACCTAACTGTTCTTCAATTGGTATGAAAATAATTAATTGATCTATTCATCCTTGTAGAAATTAAGCAGATTGTTACTTCAATCGTTTGATTCCTAGTCCCCCTTTATGGATAGCAAAGAGCATTTTCTTCCTCCACCAAAGTATCTGTGTATAGTAACTCTCAAGGCTCCAAGTTTATTGGCATAATTTAATGGAAAAATTTATGCTCCAAAGCATTCATTTTTTACTTCCCAAGCTTCATGGTTTCCAATTTCTCAACTACTGGATGGTGTTTAGTTTACATGGGAAAAAAGAACCTCCACAAAGTTTTGATTCCCTTCCTAAAATTGTGGGTAGAAATGTGTGCCAGAGTTAGCATAAGCCCAGGATATGATCTCATCCGAATTTGTGTTCTTGGGGGTGTTGAAATGCGGTTACTGTTATATAGATTTTCAAGCAGTAAGCTTGAGTACCAGTTGTCTCTTTTTGAGTAATTGGGTTAAAAGGTGATTAAGTCCCCTCTGCAATTGGAGACTCTTCCTCATTTCCCCTCTTCCTCCTTCAATTTCCTTCCCAGGTGTTAGGCCTGAATTTCAGTTTGAAACACTTCTATTCTTCTTAGTAAGTTTCCCCTATTCCGTTTTATTTTTCTTTGCAGGCTATCACTGAGCCATAGCCTCAGGCTTTGGTTTTACAATTTATTTTGAGGTAGGATTTCCATAAACTCTGTAGGCTTGGCATGACTTTGTTTTGGAGCCCAGATAGGCCCTTAACTCTTAACTCCTGCCTCAGCCTCTGGAGTAGTTATTATAGGCTAGTGCCTTCGTATGTATGGCTTCTGTAATTTTCCATGGGTCCGATTTCTTTTAACATTTACTTCTAGTTGACCCACACTTAAGTAGACAGAAATTGAAATAAACCAAAAGCATGAGGAGCCAAAATCCATTTTAATACGCTGACCCAAGTTATCTTGGTGCTCAAAGGAGTGAAGACTGAAGAGATTGAAGTCAGTCTGACAAACAACCAGGCCCCTGCACAGACACTTCTGTGAAACACATGTGTTCATGCTCAGGCTTGAAAAGTTGTGCTGTGAACTCAAAGGTCACTTCTGTCATTCTGTTGACATATACAATGTTACAGAACCTTTATTGAAAAGAGTGAAAACAAAACACCAACCTTAAAAAAAATGTGTCTTTTTATGACGCTATTAAAAATGAATGTCATGGGTTCAGGAGTTTTCTTCCATAGCAGTGGTAGGCAGGCAGAATACACTTTGAAGCTTTCTAGCTATGCCTTTTAACACCCCAAGACATGTTCTCTTTGTTACTTAGTTCCTCAAGCCAACTCTCTTAAAACATAGCTTTTACCAGATGTCTTGGAGCCATGGTGGCTCAGAGCTTCTGAGAGTGACCAACAAATGACTGGTCTAACTTGATGCCCAAACCATGAAAGAGCGAGAGAAAGTCAGAGCTGATGTCCAACACTCCCTAGGTGACCAGCAACTGGAAGTTGAATGGCTCAGAGACCTAGGGCAAAACCAAACATGACTGACTAAAATATACAAAAAAAAAAAAAGTTAGTGAAATGATTCCTAATGCTATTCTGCTATACTCATAGATCAGAGCTCAGAGGCTTGCAGGAGCAGATGCAGAGAACCATAGCCAAATATTAGATGAAGCTCAGGGAACCTCCTAAGGAAGGGAAGAAGGGTTGTAGGAGCCAGAGAGTGTGAGGACACAGCCCACAGAATCAACTAAGCAGGGGTCACAAGGCTCACAGGGTCTGACGTGGCAACCACGGAGCCTGCATCTGTCTGTGCTAGGTCCTCTTCATATATGCTGTGGTTGTTTAGCTTGAGGTTTTTTTTTGGGAGACTCCTAACATTGGGAGTAGGTGAAGGGTGTATCTTGGCTTTTTTCTGCTCTTGGGACTCTTTTCCTCCTACCAGGTTTCCTCATCCGTTGTTGATATGAGGGTTTGTGTCTAGTGTGATTGCATCTTGTTATGCCAAGTTTGGTTGATATCCCCAAGAGGTCTGTTCTTTACTGAAAGGAAACAGAGGAACAGTGGATCTGTGGAAATGAGGAGTTAGGGGACTGGGGGGAGTGAAGGAAGGGAGAGGAGGCTACGGTTCAGATGTCTTTTAAGAGAGAACAAAAAGAAAAAAAAGAAAGAAAAGAAAGAAAAAAGAAATAGCTTGCACCTAGAGTTTTCTTTGGTCCTGATGATATTATAGCTTGTACGATATCTTTAAAGTGCGTAATACTTTCACAAATGAAAACTGTGGTTTAGATAAGAGAGTTTCTGACAGTAGAAAATGAATGACATTGAACATTCCTAAGCTATAATGTCTTCCCCAGCTTTCTTCTTTCTGTCCGTTCCCTTCACTGAACATAGCTCTGGGAAAGAAGCCCAAGAAAGGAGCCATAGTTTCAATATTACTATTTTTATTAAGCATGTATTATCAAGTCAGTACTTCTGAGCATTCATGAGGTGATGTTAATAAATTTCAAGGAAAATCTTGATCTTTCACTAATACGAACATTGGTGGCTAGTGTGCAGGTTGGTAATGTGATTACGAGTTTCACCTCTAGGGGCCGCTCTAGGCTACAGTTTGGTTTTGGAAGCTGGTCTCAAGTCTATTAGCTGTCAGGAAAGGCCTGACTTCCTCAAAGCTTTCTCTGAGAAGCTGGACCAATCTAGTCCCTAAATGTAAGTTTTTGTATTTGTGGTCATTCTAGTTGAAGTGTGTGGATGTTTGGATTTAGGTGTATTAGACCTATCCTTTACGTGGGAGATAATTCCCAAGATCTCAAAGCTTCCCTGTCCTTCAGGCTCTCTGGGGACTGACAGTAGCATTCAGACCCAAGCTTATCTAGTTCAGGGCAGTGGCTCCCTGATGTTAATATCATCATTGTCTTTTCTCTAATACCAATAAAGCCTCGTGGTACTGGGTCAGGTATCTCTAGGTTGCCATTTACTATGAGCAGTAGCCTGGTGCTGTCTTCTAGCGGATAATGCAGACTATTGGATTTACAAATTCATAGGCTGATAAAGTCTAAGATGGCATCCGATTTGGTGTAGGAGTCCGTTCAGTGTGGTGCCTCTCTGCTGCACGGCCTGATACATATTCTGATGTTGGAAATATCCTTTGAATTTCATGATTTCATCTTTAAAAAGGAGAAATTGAGGCCAAGATACTGTAGGGATTAACACAAGCCGTTTTGTGGCAGAATTAGTAGTCAACCTGAGAAATGGTAGCATTCTAGCTGCAGTGAAGAATGGGTTTCTTTTCTGGAAAGCTGGCCATTTTAAAAGTAGTAAACACTTCAGGGCTTACATGAAGCCCTTTGTCAAGTCACCTTAGCCTCAAGTGGACAGTGCTCAGAACTGTCTGGTCTCTTCCAGGAGCCAATTTTGCCCATAATATAGGCCACAGCTGCATCCAGTTCCCAAACACGTTGCTTGTAGATCACTCATTTATTATAACAGTTGAAAGAATAGAATCCTAAAAATACGGTCTTTTACCAGGAAGACACTATTTCATCTGACTTAGAACTGTGAATGAAGTAGAAAAGAACGGCTACTTCTAGCCTCCTATAAAAGAATGTTTTATAGAAAAGAGCTATTTAAAAAATTCCAATGATTTCTAAGGACTCACTAGAAATAGACACAATTTGGGGCCACATGTAGTCTCCCCTCTCTGTAAGAGGGAGGGACAGTACATCTTTATTTCCTTTGCTTTTATACTTTCCTTCTGAGTACAAAGAGGACCTGGAAGTATTTCACATTTCTACAAAGATCCATGCACCTCTCTGGTTCCCGTTCCTGAGACTCTGTGTTGTTATGGGGGGCAGCAAGTGAGGAACGTGGGAAGAACATTTTTATTTATTTTGTCTATTGATTTTGGCTTTAGAGAGATTTTTGTGTGTAGAAAGAACCATCTGGGATATATTAACAAGCATATCCCTAGACCTGAATCCCAAAGAGGGTCTGTTTTGGAAATGCCCAGGATGAAGATGCCATGGCTTCTGGAAACTTGAAGAACACTGTCTGTTAGTCTGGGTACATTTAGAAAGGTGTGCTGTGGTTAAAATGACTTTCATTTTCCTAATTGCAGCCCTCTCAGTGCCTTGAAATTTCTTCTTTCAAGGCTTGTTTCTCCTTATGTTAAATCCCTCTGCTGTTCAATCTTTAAAGGCAGACTGAAGAGAAGAAAAGCAGATCCATTGAATACTTACATGTCAGAGAATAAGATTTCTTGACAACCCTGGAAGGGGTCCAGATATCAAATTTTCCCCTCCTGTTTAACTGGGGAATACAGAGTTGTTGCTGCAGTCCTGCATGGGGTGCGGAGGAAGATGAATGCCCTCACCTCATCCTCTGCTCACCAAAGTCCTTCCTGAGCTTCCTAGTATATACACCTGGCAGGGGTCATTGTCAGAGAGAATGAATAGAGCAGGGGGTCAGGGAAGGAAATGATTCTGAGGAAAATAAACACAAAGGTAAAATTATTTTGGCCTAGTGAAGGGCTAGTATACAGTCCAAGATGACTGCATGGACAGGTAAAACAAGTCCAAGAAATGGGAAGGTAAGGTCCACCAAAGGAGAGGGCTTCCACATTGCCCTAAGGCTAAGGGAAAATGGCCACCAAGGATGTTTTCTTTAGGGGAAGCTGCAGTATACCGAAAAAGAAGACTTTTCCATGGGCTGCCTGTCATCTAGAGTCAGTCATAAGACTGACATGTATGAAAGGAGATACCTCAAGTATACATCAGACCCACACTGTTACCTCCGACTATCTGACCTGGTACACGCTGCTCTCTCCTGCCCTCAGTTTCTGTCTAATGTCTCTTTGGAATGCCTCATCTCTTAGTGTGTCAGTGTGATCAGACCGATGAAGAAAGCTGTGATTGGATCCTGTGGGGAAGTTAAAAAAACAAAGCATTATATCAGCTGTCTAGTTAGGAATGAAAAACCCAAGCAGATGTGCCTGGGTGAATGTTTATTTTCTATGGAAAAATAAATTCAGTTCATGCTTTCAGGCTCCCTTCTGGACTATAAGGTAGTGGATCTGGAGTCAGGTGCTGACTAAAGATTTTGAATTCTTTCCTTCAATTTATGAAGCTCTTCTAGGGCCAGTGTGTAACAAAATCTGCGATGTTTGCCTAAAATCAACTAAGTGAGGATTATGAGAGTCACAGTCTGCATGAAGCTCCATAAATTCATATGATGGTGAGTCCTCTAAAGGGATCTGGCCACCCCTGCAGAGCACACTTCAAAGGCTCCACTCAGCAGGTCATCCAGATGCCCTGCTAGAGAAGACAGGCTGCATGCTGCAGACGTCTGGCCACCCACCTTCCCAGAAACACAAACACCCAGAACTTTTGTTACAGCAATTAGCACAGTTCCACATCACATCTCACAGTGAGCTAGTGGTACTGTTACTTGTTTTTCTTAACAAGGTCTTGTGTTTCAGACAGACACTTTCTTCTGATTTTGTTTCTTGACCTGAGGACATCTGTAAGACATTTGAACTGAGCTAGCTGACTTTAGTGGGCCACTCTTTTCTTCCCTCCTCTCTCTCTCTCTCTCTCTGTGTGGTGTTGTGTGTCTGTGTGTGTGTATGTATGCTGTTTTGTTTTGCTTTTCTGTTGTCATTGTTTACCAGTCTTTTATTTATTTTGTTTTTTAAAAAACATCTACATGCTTGCCACATTCAATTCATCATTTTGCACTTGAAAGGGTCACGCTCTCTCATCAGGATATTTTTGAGAAGCCCTTGGCTATGATTTATCATATGTTACATGCCCGGATAGAGATTCTCAGGAAGCAAGGCCCATTAGTTCTTGTAAGGTCATTCCTTTGCTGTCCTTTACAAAATGAGTGCCAATTGTGCAGGTGCCAGGTTTAAACTTTCTTTTGGATGATTTAAAGGAGACAGAAGGCATGTGTGTGTGTGTGTGTGTGTGTGTGTGTGTGCACGCACACGCACGCATGTGCCTCAGATGCCCTGGAGAGGTAATCTATAGGGTGTTAGAAAGTCTGCATCAGCCTTTATATCCAAATCTCTTCTTTGAATACTGGTTCATAAAGATGTGCATGCCCTAAATTAGTTAGCATTTTAGTGTCATATTCACATTCTGTGGTGGTTTATAAATGCTTGAGTACGTTCTGTATATATATTTGTATTTCTTCCTTTGGGTTCTTTTTTTTTTTTTTTTTTTAAGCATAGAATAGAGTTTATTCAGGGCATGGGAAGGAGAGCCAGGAGGGTAGTAGAGGCAGAGAGAGCGAGAGCGAGAGAGAGCGAGAGCGGAGAGAGGGGAGAGAGAGAGAGAGAAGAGAGAGAAGAGAAGAGAAGAGAAGAGAAGAGAAGAGAAGAAGAGGAGTAGAGGCTGGCCATAACCACATGGAGAGAGGAGAAAGGGAAGAGGGGAGGTGCGAGGGGACAGAGAGAAGCTAGAGGCAAAGCAAGAGATCAAGAGATTAAGAGAGCAAGAGCCTTCCTTTAGGTTCTTAAAGACATTAATCAATTCTGATATAAGGAATTGAGCAAGCATTCTCTCTGCTCTCTCTCTCTCTCCCTCTCTCTCTCTCTCTCCTCAGACACACACACACACACACTAACATACATATACACATACACACATACAAATGCACACACACATACAATTGTAGATTCCAAATAATCATTATGTTTCAGAGCAATCATAACTACATAACTTATTAACACTGGACAAGACAAAAGAAAGACACTTTGGGAGAAAGAACAGTTATGAAAGGAAAAAAAATGTTTTCTGTGTTTCAGAAAACATTTTCAGGGTGATGACTTTTGATTATTTTGTATTTGTATGATGAAGGTAAAGTCCGATATTAGTTCAGAAACACTATGGCCATTCAATTTATAAAAAAGTTTCCCAGGACTTGTTATTAATCATGTAAAATATATCAGATGCATATTTTCTAAGCTCTCTGGATATCCTCTTACCTGAAACATTAATTAGAACCACTTGTTCTACTCCCATATGTATGTGCTCTAATCATATATGTGTGCTCTTATGTTGAGTGTTGGGAATGAGACATTGAACAAGACAATGGGTTTCATCTCACATTGCTTTCAGATGTGGTGAGTTTCCTGGCATTAGGCAATATTAGTTGGGTAGAAATGTTTAGCTAAATGAGAGGAGATGTATGTGAACAAAAACCATACCTTACATCAAACCCTGGAAAATTCCTGAGAGAACCTGCATGTACTTTGAATAACCTTCTTTAAGGCTGCTTAACTAATTGGAGGTTAGTGATCATGGAGTCTAGAGCCTGCTTACAGTTTATCTTGGGCTAGCTTTAGTCCCCTCAGTAGCTATACTTTGCCTACTTCTATGTCTATGTCCTTTGATTATTAAGTGACACCTTTGGGAATGTATTAACTTATCTGGTCACTAATCTCCATTAGTCAAAAGGCTAAGAACGTTGTCAGCATCTGAAGCACAAGCAAAGATTTCCTACCATCCATGTAACTACCTTTTTGATGTTTCTACCAATGTATTTGAAAACTGTCTTCTTGACTCCATGTAGCTGTGACCTCCACATGTAGGATATGGTGTGCATGTTTTTTCCTAGTGCACATCACAACAACACACACACACACACACACACACACACACCACAAACACAGTTTTAAAAAGAAAACATTATATAAGTGGGTCATGTTATAATTACTATCTTACAGGATCTGCTGATCTGACAGGAAATACTACTTAACACATGGAACAATAACCACACAGTACGACGTTACATTTTTTACTTTTAAGTTTTCAGTACAGGATGCTGTTCAGGATTTAAGAAAACACGGTGAAGAAATTCTCTTCTCTGTTTGAAATAGAAAAAGGCAGAAATGTGCATGCCATCCAGCTTGACAAACCTGTGAGTTTCCTGGTTGTGTGGTGGAGTTCACGGAGGACTGTGTCAGAGGATGGAAATAACTCGACATGGAGCATGGCCTTTCAGCAGCAGACACAGCTTTACGCCACACGTTATTACTTCTTGTAAAAGCTGCCATTCCCCTTTCTCATCTCTAGATCATCGGATGACAGCTCTGGCAGAAACAAATAGCAGGTGGGATGACATATATTTGTGGACCGGAGGTGATAGGTTGCCTTTAACATATTGCCATGTCTCTTTTTCCAGACTCGCCTTCCTTTTTTAAGCTCAACGCCTCTTTTTAACATAATGATTAGATTCAAGACTTGCAATTCAGTCAAAATGCGGTCACGGGTCAATGTGCTCCTATTATCACAGCTGGGGCTGCAATCCTGGTTGGCCTCTTCAAGAACAGCGAGTGTATTCATCCCGGTGTGCCATCCTGGGCAATGTCAAACACTCCTCACATTCTTTCTCAAGAAGCGGTCTGTTAGGCTTCTTTGTTTCTTATTATTTCAGGGTCCATGAGGCATGTGTCAAATGTCTACTTTTAATTTTTCCATGCTTGCCTTAGAGGTCAGTTCCAACTGGATATGATCCCAACAGCTGAAAATGGAATATGGAGATGCCAGAACCATGGGCACAGAGAACGGGAATTTGAAGGGCAACACAATTGTCCAGTTTTCACCTCTCTGTAGGCAAAAGCAGATCGTATTCCTCATACAGTTCTGCCTTAAACATCAAAGAAGTCATTTCTTTATCTCTATGTGTCTCTTAAGACTGGTTGGTTGGAGATTTGGGCCATGGTACACTAGGTCAGCTTTTGGGAAAATATGCCTTACTCATTAATAGGCAAGGAGAAAGAGAAGAAGCTTCACTGGTTCAACATGAATAATGAGGAATTGCTGGATATGATGGTACACACATGTAATCCCGGAACTTGGGACTGAAGGCAGGTGTATCAGGAAATCAGGGCCGTCTTTAGATACACGGAAATTTCAAGGCCAGACGGGGTTACATGAAAGCCTGTCTTAGACAAACACACAAACTAAAAACAAAGATAAAATTAAGAAGCAATTTAAAATACTCTGGGAAAACACTCCGTGGCCTCTAAAATGGGCTTGGCAACCTTAGGGTCGTAGCAGTCATTAGCTCAAGACGAAGCTTCTTAGCATTAAGTCCTGTTTTTCACAATCACTGTGCTAAAATAATCATAATGATAAGGAAACTTCTAATAGGAATTGAGACTATGAGCAATAAATAGAGTTCAAATTCTAAGCTATCTAGCAAAGCTTGTAATGATTTTTCTTTGTTCATGAAAACCAACTAAAAATGACACAGTGCCTGTAATAAAACACTTTATATATTTTAATACAATACTTTTAATAAGTCTTTGAGAATTTCATACAATATATTTTGCTCATAATAACCCCTACTCCCTTCCATTGTCCTCCTCCCAGATCTATTTCCTACTCCCACCCCTCCCAAGTTTGGTTCTGTTTGCTTGTATTCCACCCTGTCTAATTTGTGCTGCCCATGTTTTCATGGGTATGAGGGCATCCATGGGAATGTGGAAGGCTAGACCCTTAAAGAAATCTGATCCCTTCCCACAAGCCATCAACTATCAATAAAAAGCTCTTTAGCTAGGGATGGGGACTCATGAGTCTCTCTCTGCACTATGCTGGAATGTTACTTGGTTTGACCTTGTACAGGTCTTGTGCAGGCAAGCACAGCTGCTGTGGCTCATCATTTTAAACGTGTTAAATGAATGAATAAAATATAGCTGATTTTCATTTAATATTGAACATCACCAGCAAAATTTCAGGCCCACGATTGGAGTTGATTTTGCTTTGATGTAAGATATTATATACAATGCAGGAAACATTTTGTTCTTAGATAGTCAAGTTTTCATGGAGTGATTTCCTGCCTCTGACTTTTCTTAACAGTTTGATGCCATAGTGGTTCTGGAGATAGAATGACTTGGATTCTTGACATGAATCAATAGTTGATAATACTGAGTAGCTATTTCCAACCTTTGCCTATAGTAGATTGAATTGTATTGCTTTGGTTCTTTATGATGATTTGAACCATTTTAGCCTACAGATACTGGAGTAGTACTTTGCTTTGCAGCATGAGATTTTTGTACATTGGCTACATTGCAAATGTATTTAGTCTTACTCATCCTGATTCATTCTGTGTTACCTTGCATCTCTACTATCTTCTATCTAGTTTTAAATTTTCTTTAATTGGAGTGGCTCATATAATCTATGTACTCAACATTAGTGCTGTGGCCACATAAATTGTTGACAAGAGTTTAAGTGTGGACTGAATGGGGCCATATCTCAGCGGTAGAGTCCCAGCCTAGCATGTAAGGCTCTGAGTTAAATCTATAGCATGTCCATATGGGGGGGGGAGAGTAGGGGAGGGAGATGATAGAATTATAGAATTTATTTCATTCTTATGGCTCTGCCAAATATATATCTCCTTTCATCAGTCCAATAATGTAGGTGACACTTTCATTCCAGATTTTAGGGAGGTTTAATAACTTAACAGGACCACACAGAGAAGAGATGGCTCAGCTAGAACCTAAACCCATATTTTGGTCACTATTCTGTATTGTACTGGCTAACCTATACCTGGAGGAAAATCATATCATAGAAAACATAAATATAGGATTTTTTAAAAATCTGTAAATAACTATCACAAAGTATGTTAGACTGAGTATGTCTGACCTAAGAGGTATTGTAGTCAGATTGTGCCATTTAATAATTTAATACTTGCTTCATTATGTCAATAAAAATTCAGTTCCAATTATTTTTCATTGAAATATAATGCACACATACAAACTGGCATAAAGTAGCAACTCAATGGAATTTACATATGTATAGAATAAATAACTCCCACGAAGATGAAGAAAGACAAAAGTTTATAGTACAATTAAACTCCGTCAGAAGCTCTAGTATTGCTTGCAAGGTAGTTGCTAATCTGAATTTGTCATTCTTTTTTCTGTGACCCATATACACCGTACCACATCATATCATACCATATACATACTATCAAACACACACACACACAGACACACCACACTACAGATACAGCACCATATACATACAGGATACCACACAGCATACAACATACATACACACACACACACACACACACACACACAACACACACACACAGCATACCGCATACACTTTAAGTCTTACCCCCTCAACACCTTTAACATATTCAACCATTTTTATCATGGCTTATTTAATCTTTTCTACAGTTTAGCTATCATGGCTTATATCCACTATTTCTATAGAGACTTCAACCAAATTAAAAACAAATGATTACATAACACAAACTAACTTTATTTTTATGAATAAGACTGCTATAAATATTTTTGAAGATGATTTTTTGCTGGACTCAAAATTTGACTCTATGTTTATCTATGAAGGAGTAGATCTGGCAAACTATAATGTCTGTAGTATATACTATCTTTCTCATATGTTGTCCACAGTTTTTCAAGATGTTCAAACCAAGTGTATCTCTGCCATGCATATTTTAAAGCTTATATTGAAAATTCCCTACTAGGCTTGGCATTAACAATATTGTTTATTTAAGGCATTCAGGTGAGTGATGAATGGGAACTCACTGAAATTTTAAATTGCATTTCTCTTATAAATAATGAAGCAGAGTACAACTGATAGATTATTAATGTCCAGAATATATAAAGAATTCAAACAACAACAACAATAACAAGTCAAAAAATAAATGACCCATTCAATAAATGAACCCAGGACTTGAATAGGGAATCTCAAAACAAAAACAAAAACAATCTTTAAAATAAAGGCTTATTGCTCCCAGCAATTATGGACATGCAAATCAAAATAACTTTGAGCTTTCATCTTATCTCAGTCAGAATAGTAAAAAAAAAAAAAATCAATAAAACAACTAACAACAAATGCAGGTGAGGTTGTGGGGAATAGAACCCACTATTGGTAGAATTGTCAACTGGTGAAGCCACTATGGAAATTAGTTTGGAGAGTTCTCAAAAAGCTTAAAATAAATCTCCCAAATGTCACAGCTATACAAGTCCTTGGCATATGCCTAAAGGACTTGACATTCTCCTCCATAGGTATTTTCTCAGCCATGTTCACTGCTACTCTATTCAAAATAGCTAGGAAATGGAAGCAACCTAAATTCTGAGTGGAGAATAAAATGTGGTACACATACACACACTATGGAATTTTGTTTATCTGTAAAACAAAAAGAGTGGAATCATGAACTTTGCAGGTTAATAGATGGACTTAGAAAATATCATACCAAGTCCATGATAATCAGAGACAGAATGAGTCTGGGAATTGTGGGTGTGTCTATGTGTCAGCAAATTAGTAGAATACTGTGATCTTCAGGACAACCCTTAAGGCCGTGGGAAAGAACTCTGAAGACATGAGGTCAAAAATCTATATTTCTCAACTATGCAAAATATAAAGATGCAATATGAATTATATAAGAAGCTTCACAGATCTAAAGGAACAGATGGAGCTGCACTGTGGGTCAGCTAGACAGAAAGATACAAGTATAGGCAAAATTCCTGAGTTCAAGGTCAGCCTGGGACAGAAAGAGTTTAGGTCCAGGGCTAGGGATGGTAGGAATGTTAATTTCAGGGCAGGATTCCACACAGCAATATTATTTTCTGTGCTTGTGCGGGTGGTATTATTCTAAGAATCATGGGAATGGGGTCATGGGATGCTGATTTGTGGGATAATCAAAAGGGGGCCTGGAGTACAAACTGAGTTAATATATAAAATAAAAGACTTGGCTTTTAATCTGCAAGAGATGAGCTATCCAGAGAGTTTTAGAATCAAAAAGAGGCTGTTTGGAGTAGAAAGCTGTCTGGAGATCTCCAGATAGAGCAGAACATAGAGCAATCTGGAAACCTCTGTTGAGCAGAACGTAGGCCACCAGTTTGTAATCTACGATTTGACTTTGAGTCACTTGTTTTGCTGATCTCAAACACCCCTCCTTTCAGAATTCCTCTCAAAGAGGAGGCTGGTCTTGACAATAGCCAAGCTCATTGAACATTTTGGCAATTGTTTTGCTAAAGTGTCTGTTGAAGTTCTTTGTCTATTGAAAAAGATGGAACATTCTGGTGCATTCCAAAGTACCTGGATATGCAGTTTAATTCTATATTGTTTAACATTGCACATTGATATTTATAATCCATCTTGAATTTAATTAATTTTTTGTACATAACAAGAGATGATTGTCAAGGTTAATTAGATATCTAATTACTCCAGTGCCACTAATTTTGGTAAATCAAGTGATCTCATATTTGAGGGTCTCTTTCTAAGTTCTACTTCACTGGTCTGTTTACCAGTGTTTATATCATTGACATGTATAGAAGGTCTAAAAATGTCAGAGTATAAAGTTCCCATCCTTTTCTTATTTAAAATTCTCTTGGTTATTTTTATTCTTTTATATGTTTTTTTTGGGGGGACTATATTTTAGAATTAGTTTGTAATGTTCCCTCAAGGAAATCTTCCCTTTCCATGTTAATGTGGTTGAAATGGTCTACTAGTTTTGAGGCTTAATGTGTGTGTCTGTGAGAAAAGAAGTTTACTCCTTCTACATCCTCTGTTTGCTTTGTTTTATGTATTTGTTTTTTTTTTGTTTTTTTTTTTTTTTGTCAATAGCTCATACTTGAAGATAAAGTTTAAAATAAGAAGGAAAAAAATAAGAGATCTCTGTACCAGGAAGGATTCAGTCTTCCCCTTGGTGGGCTGCTGTTATTTCTCTGTTTAATGAATATCAGTTGAGATTTGAGGATTGTAAACACAAGGAAACTAGATGCCAATGCTTTCGTCAGGGTATGTGTGTATGTTTTTTATTGAGGAATCAGGACCTGTTAACTTCATAGCTCAGGATGAATCTTTTCGACATGCTCCTTCAACCCTATACAACTTGCTTCCTGCTCCTCTCCATCATCTGTCTTCATGCATCCTCTTTTGCTGCCAGGATGCTTCATTCTGAATGTTATAGAAGAGCCCTCAACTCAGACTCACCTGAGGACTCTCATACTCACACCTAGTTCACACAGTCTAGTCATTCCATTTCTTTACTCCTGAAGACCATCTATCTTCACAGTGCTTGGTGGCTCCAGAGATAACTGCAACATCCATGTAAGCCAACAAATAGATCTCATCTCTCCTCTTGTCTCTGATCACTCAGTCTTCCTTCCAAGGCAACTATTTATATATATATAATATAATAATATATATTGATAATAATATATCTATCTATCTATCTATCTATCTAATAATAATAGATAGATAATAGATAATAGATAGATAATAGATAGTGACTTCAGTCTTAACTGGTACATTTTAGAAAGACAGATGATAATGCTTCTGACTACTGACAAAATGGTAACTTAAGTTCTCAGTTTTGAATCATAGCTATAATTAAAATGTTCTAAACAATAATATCAATAGTAACAGGAATAACAATTAAGTTAATATTCCCCTTAAAGCTACCTTTCTTTGCTTTTACACTTAAAAGAACTAAAAGCTCTTTGTCTTTAAAAACTGCTAACCTACATTAATAAGAAACAAACCCCTCCATACTGGCCTTGGTGTATAGTGAATATAGTTACTATGGAGGCCAAACTTTCATATTCAAGAAGTATTTGCAAGCATTCACTATATGTTCCATAACCCTTTAGACTTTAGATCTGTATATTAGCCTATTGATTTAATCCAGATCTAAAACACTGTAAAGTAAGGGTTAGTATTTGAGGCTTAGGTAAAAACTAACAAACAATCTAAAGCCCTCAGATTACTGACCTTCAAGAACTACTGTGAATTTAATCCTTTAGCTGAAGCAGTCTTTTTCCATAGGAACAGCAACCAAGGCTTGAGATTTGCCTCCATCTGGTAAAGCAACCACAAAGCAGATAGCCTAGTGACATTACCACTTTCATCTCCGTATTCCACCTGGATATCCATCCTATGTGCAGTCACCAAAGGTAGACATTGATGTGGATGTCAGGATGTACATGCTGACAGGAGCCTGATATAGCTGTCTCCTTAGAAGTCTGCAAGAGGCCGACATACTCAGAGGCAGAAACCCACAGCTAACCATTAAACTGATCAGGGTTCCCAATGGAGAAGATAGAGTGTAAGGCTGAAGGAGTTGAGAGGATTCGAGACACCATGAGGAAAGCAACAATCCCAACCAACCAGAGCCCCCAGGGTCTAAACCACAAGCCTGGGAGCGCTTAGGAGGGATGCATGGCTCCAGCTAATACGCAAGGGAGCTATAATAAGTGGGAGAAGAGATCCTTGTCCCATGAAGACTGGACTCGTGGGGGGGGATACTCGAGGTGGGGAGGTGAGGTACAGGGAGGGTGGGTGGGGATCACCAACGTGGAAATAGGAGGAGGGGGAAGGGATAGTGAGTTCCTGGAGGGAGGGGGGAAATGGGGTAAGAGAGAACATCGAAATGTATAAAAATTTACAATAAAAAATTTCCAATAAAAAAAAAAAAAAAAAAAAAGAAATTGCCAAACACTTTGAGAGTCTAGGATGATTGGTCTGCCTCACACGTGATGGTTCATAGGAGACTACAGAGGCTGCAATTATGATGTCAGCACCAGACCAACCATTCACCTTTATGTTCAAGGTAAATATGCAAAGAGCAGAACAAAAAACAGTGTGTTTACTTTGTCTAGCTCATTGACATCCAAAGGCTACATGGTTCCAAGCATTTATAAATCTCCTGAGTTGGTCTTAGAACTTTGAAGGTGTTTGGGAAATCTGAATGAGGGAAAACATGTTTAAGTTAAATAAAACCAAGTCATGATTAGCTGGTCAGATAAAGCCATTTCTGTCTTCAAATGAATTAAATGTTCTCTCTCTCTCTCTCTCTCTCTTCTCATCCCTCTCTTTCCCTTTCCTTCTCCTTCCATACTTTCTCTTCTTTTTCTCTTTTCTTTTCTCCAATTTTAAAATGTAATATCCACATCATGTCAGATTTATTGTTGGGACACAACACCAAAATAAATAACCTGAGGGAGGAAGGATATAATTTTGCATGTGGTCTCAGATGTTTCAGTGCCTAGAGTATAGATAGTACATTGATTCTGGCCATTTGCTTAGACTGAACACCATATCAGGGGTGCATTGCAGAGATTACTAGTTCTGTACTGGACATAAAAAGAGAAAAATAATGAGGACAGGAGAAGATATAACCCTCCCGGATACACTCCCAGTGACCCATGTCATTCTGAGAGGCCTTACCTCCTGACATTTCCAGAACTTCCTAAGTTAGTGACTTAGCTGGGGAGCTAAGTAGTCATCATGACCTTTGAAAAGATAATTCCCATGAGACTCTTAACATTCTCCTATCTTTCCAGATTATTTGGTACTTTTCAAATAGGACATCATTTTGAAACGGGGTCTCCCTTTGTATTTCAGACTGCTTTAGTTTTGGACAAGTGCTGGGGTTACTGACATGAGCTAACATAACCTAGTTCTAAATAAGATTTCTATTTGCTTATTCATATGTAAATTTAACAGAAGGTTTAGACACAGATGGAAAAATACACTATTTTTAAAGAAGCTCATTTGAACTTTTACTTTAAAAATTAATTTTACTATTACACCCCCCCCCATCATTCTGACTTAAATTTGACTTGATTTACTCTCAGTTAAGCCACACCTCTTCTTTATTACTTTGGAGGAAAGGTTGTGGCTTATTTTTTTCTTTTTCTCCTTTCTGTGTATAATTAATTTGGTTTTGCTCTCTGATTCAAATCTGAACTGTGTTTTTTTCATATGTAAAAGGCACAGCAATAAATCATCACTTTTATTTTATCATGTGGAACAGGTGGTCCATATCATTGAAATTTATAAGCTATGTCAATGCCATATTCAGATACTAAAGCAAAAAAGATGAAGGGGCTTTCCTGTAGAAGTGAAAGGTACAAATGACCACTGATGACATTTTCTTTAACGTTTGCTGGTTCTTAGTTTGGTGATGTAAAGAGAATGCAAACATATACCTGCTTTAGATGCTTTGGTATATGATGTTTTATTTTCTAACTTGACTCCTCTTAAATTTCAGTTTAAGTTGATTATGACATTGTGTGTCCATCCTGAACCTGATTTCAGTCAGGATGGTTAGCAGTTATGGTTATTAGTACACTGGTGTGTATTAATAGGCACTGTCCTCTGTTTAATTTCTAATCTTTTAAAAAATATTGTGTATTACTGAATAATGCCAAGTTAAGATTTTAGTGTATATATGTACATAGGGGTGTGTGCATGGTACTAAGGTAGAGACTAGAGAACAGACTGTGGGAACTGGTATTCTTATACTATGTGGGTTCTTCGGATTGAGCTCAGCTCTTCAGGCTTAGAGGCAAGCACCCTCACCTATTGAGTTATCTCACCCACCCATCCACCTTTATGAAAGAACTTCTACAAAAGATAATTGAAATGCTTTATACATTATATGTAAAAAGGAATCACTGCTTCTAAAATGATTGAATAGAGAGAATTTAACTCAATAACTATTTAAAATACTAGTCAAAAGCCCATATTCAAAATCATTTTATAGAATTGTAATTTTATTGCCAAATGGAAAGAAAATTGCCCATTCCATGAAGCAGGAAAGATTTATGTGTCGAGATATGTCATACAAGGAATTGTTTCTTCATTGTACTTAATTTTATTTCCGTAAATAATTATAAAAAACACCTTTTAATATGAGGTACTTATCTTTGCATTTAATGGAGATTTTAACCCTACTGAGGTTTACCTTCACTCAGATTCTAAGACTGGAACTGAGACCCAGTGGTATCATATATTTGGGTTCTTCCTCTCTGAATGTTATCCGTTGGTCTCTGTTTAAAAAAAAAATGTAGAAAACCTTCATGTAAACCAGTTGTTCATTCCACCTAAACAAGAAGAAATGAATAAAGAACTAAGAAAAATAGTACCAGGAAATCTACTTGGAACTATGTACACACACACACACACACACACACACACACACACACACACACACACAGAGACAGAGAGACAGAGAGACAGAGAGAGACAGAGAGACAGAGCGGCCGAGAAGAGAAAGAAAGAGAAGCTAAGAGCTAAGTTTGTCTCATTTGTAACACTATACAGGTAAAAATTACTATTTCTTTAGACTAAACGATGAGTTCAGATTTAATGGCAAGTGTGAAAATGTATCCACTACTACCCCTCATTTATGTAGATTGTTTGCAAAGTGGGCTATGTGAGTCAAAAGTAATATGTAAGATGATGAGGTCATTCTTCTACTGTGTTAAGTTTTCTCTTTAAAAAACTACACCACTTTTAATACTTAAAGGAAAACAAAGTGATTGATAGTAGCAGACAGTCACAAAGATTGTGCTTCTACACACAACTGTGCTTGTGTTGATGTGCACTGCCAGCAGTCATACCAGTGTCACACCTCATACAGAACAGCTGTGCTACCTCAAGAGGAAACCACATGGTTGTTGCTTACATGTAGGCAAAAATTCTTTGCAACCTACTTTTAATAAAGGCTCCACCTCTTCTCTAGCCCACCACCAAGGAGAGGTAGTAAAAGAGAAAAGTTATTAGGATCTGGGGGAAGTGGATGTGTTCAGCAGTAGTCCTTTGGGGAGAGCTTAATCTTCTTTCTCAGCAGTTCAGTCCCATAGTAAACACCAAATCTGACTCAGCAGCTGCAGACCAGTTCTCTAGGCAGGCAGACACTACGCACGAACTGGCAGCTGCAGACCAGTACTTTCAACAAACAGACACCAGAAGCTGTAATTCAATCCTGAAGAAACCACCAGGCTCTCCACCTACTTGAGGGAAGGCTGCAGGAACCTAACAAGCAACATAATGAGCAGTTCTTGGGCAAGTTTCTCTCAATGTTGGTGTTACTAAAAGCTGAGCTCAACAACACTGTATAAAGTGAACCAATACATGTGTGTTGTCAATGAAGGATAGCAAGGTAGAACAAACCAAACCAATGCTCAGTGCTCCTCTTCCACTCACTCTGGGTTATATTTATACTCCATCATCCTTTCATGAGTTTGCTCTATCAAAACATTTTCTCACTTGTGTCTGCTTTAGCAAAACATTCTTTCCTGTGTCTGCTCCAGCAAAACATCATTTGACATAACTGGCTTTCCAAACAAACTAGAAGTTTCTATTTCACTTACATTTTTATATGTCACAAAATTAGTGACAATTCAGAATTATGATTTTTAAGCTAGACATTTAAGTTAATATTATTTGGTATTTCTATTCATTATAATGTAGTTGAACTTAGAACTTTTAAGTTACTGTAGTCTCAGAGTGACTTCTGAAGTTGTATGTTCTAACACTAAATATTATTTTATTTATAAACTCAATTAAAAGTTCCAAAAATAAATGTCTATTGTAGTCTTGACCTTTGAGTTTACCTTTTTAGAATAAAATCAGGAAATTATTGGTAATTAATTTACCCATAAATCAACAATTAATTTTTCAGGCAACAAACCTTCATAATTCAAAAATAGCATTTGACTTTTAAAATATAAACATTTTCTTTAATCATTAAAATGTGTTTTTCTGATTACATATTTATGTTATTATTATTTTAATTCAGATTTTTAAATGAAAAGTTCAGATTTAGCAAAATAAAATTGACAAATCTCATGTCCCCAGTTCCCACTATTAACATCTTGCAATATTACAATTATTATCTATTAATATTCTGTGTATCAAAATCTGGTATTTCATTACTAACTGAAGTCTATACTTTCTCTAGACTTAAAAAGAAATCAAATGGATTTTTTTTATTATGTTCCATATTCCATTGAGGAAGCCACATTCAATTTAGCTTTCTTTTCTTGAGCCCTTCTGGACTATGACAGTTTCTAATGCTTTTCTTGTTTTTATGACCTTAGATGTTTGAGGGCACTGCCAAGGGATATTATAAAAGAGTCTTCTATTGGCATCTGTCTGATGCTGTTCCCATCAGGAAACTGGGTTGATGCATTTTGAAGGAACTACTGAGATCATGTGATACTGAGGACAGATACTGTAAAAATAGTTCAAGCCTACTTACTGATCCTAACATTAATTACTTAGTTTAAGTAGGTGAATCAGGACTCTCAACTTTAATTTTTGAGATTATCTTTAAAGCATAGGAAGAAAAGAAAACAAGCCAAAAGTACTATAATGAATCCCTTTACTTTGTATACTAACTTAAAAATTAATCAATTAATAAATAGAAAAATACAACCTTCAAATTATAAAAGAGAAGAAATTAATGAGTCATAAGAGAATTCTGAGACCACAATACACAGTTGAAGACAGAGTGAAGGTCTCAAGAAATTAGACTGGCATGGTGGTAGCATATATCTGTAATATTTGCACCTGGGAGATGGGAGTTGATGTATCAGGAATTGAAGGCCAGGCATGGCTACATGAGACTGTGTCAAAAGCAAAGAAAACCTCTTGTAATTCACGAGTAGAAGGAGTTCATGGTCTATGAGTGACAGGAGAAAAATTCTCAAGAAAAAATTTGCCTCAAATGGCAAATGGAAACCCCGGTTTGAGACAATTCAGAGAAGCAGCACAGGAAAGCAGATTGAAAGTAATAACCTCAGAAAATGTCTGCCTCCAGAGAGTCAGATACAAGCAAATGAGACCCATTGGTCACAGAAAGTGAAGGGAATAAGGAATGAGAAAGTTGAAAATATTTTGTTAAAACCCAGTTTATTGCTGAATAGTTATTTTTTTTAACAGTATTTATCTATTAGAAAGAACTAACAGACAAAGGTTCTCTTGAGCTGGGCCCTCTACTTGTGAGCCAAGTAGGCAAGAAAACAATCTCATTGCAATAATAGTGTAAAAATCAGGAAGTTACAATAAAACCTTTTTGTTTTGGTTAAAAGTCACTCATAAAAACTATACCGCAAACACTCAAAGTTGAATTGTGCACTGTCAAAAAACCCACTTAGGAATATGAAAGATAAAACAACAACAGCAGATCATAGCAGCAGCCAGAACCTCAGATAAAGCAGTTTGAAGCAGAAAAATAAGTAAAAATTGTTCACAAATGAAGGAAGGTCAAGAAAGATAAAAACATTAATTAAATTTGCAAAGAAGGAAATAGAATATAAGATTATATTATAAATAAAGACTAAATAGAAAAGGACCCATAGATGTGAATTAAAAAACAAGCATTACACAAGCAAGCAAACAAACAAGCCAAAAAGAAAAGCAAAAATGAACATAATAAGCATGAAGAAAAATAGATTAAACAACAAATAAAGTAAGAGCAAGCAAACAAAATTAAGTGAATGGTGGGTAAAAAGAAGGTGCACCATGCATACAGTCCATGCCCTGAAGAAGAAAATCAAAGCTATGAGACAGAGTCAGTACTTAACCAACATCCAAAACCATTTCCAGAAATAAAAGAAAAGCCAATTACACATATTGAAAACTTTTAATTTCTAGGAATAGTGACCCAGAAATCTCACCAATTAGAAATTAATAGCAAATCCCCAAATTTTCAGAGTTCCAAGAAGAACAATAACATTATATAGAAATTAAAAAATAGATTGAAAATTTTTTCTGTGTGTATATTGTGTAGTGTGCATGAGTGTATTCACATGTGTGTGGGTGTTTGTATGTATCAGTGTATCAGGTCATGCATTTACAAGAGGTTGTGCCTATGATTGCAGAATTGAGGATCATATAGGACCTCTTACTTGACTGATGTTCATTCCACTGTACTCAGTGAGGCAGTCTGATGGTCGAATCCTGAGTTTCCTAACCTGGATAGTTTCTCTAGAGAAACTGCGATTGAAACTGGGAGAAACTGTGCTGGAGATTGTGTCTCTCCATTCCAAAGCAGGAATTACAGTGAGCCACTGTTGTCCACTTAGCACTTAGTGGGTCCTGGTCACTGAAGCCTGGTCCTCATACTGTGTATGAGGCCAGCCATCTCTCCAGCTCATTCTATATATGCATATATATGTTATCTTGATCACACTTAATTGAAAATTGTGCTTGTCTTTTGATTGCATTCTTTCTGTATTGCTTTAAATATATATAGAATATCAGAAGGAACTGAAGGGGTTTGCAGCCTCATGGGGAGAACAACAATACCAACCAACCAGAGCTCCCAGGGTCTAAACCACCAGCCTGGGAGCACATAGGGAGGGACCCATGGCTCCAGCTCTATATGTAGGGGAGGATGGCCTTGTTAGGCATAGGTGGGAAAGGAGGTCCTTAATCCCCTGAAGGCTGGATGCCCCAGTGTGGGGTAATTTGAGGGTGGGGAGGTGTGTTGGTTCATTTCTGGGTCTTCAATTCTATTCCATTGATCTTTCTGCCTGTCTCTGTAACAATACCATGCAGGTTTTGTTTTTTTTTTTTTTTCATCACTATTGCTCTGTAGTACAGCTTGAGGTTAGGAATAGTGATTCCCCCAGAAGTTCTTTTATTGTTGAGAATAGTTCTAGCAATCCTGGGTTTTTTGTTATTCCAAATGAATTTGCAAATTGCTCTTTCTATCTCTATGATGAATTGAGTTGGAATTTTGATGGGGATTGCATTAAATTTTTAGATTGTTTCAGCAAGGTGGCCATTTTTACTATATTAATCCTGCTAATCCATAAGCTCATACCTAAACTACACAAAAACACAACAAAGAAAGAAAACTTCAGACCAATCGCCCTTATGAATATCGATGCAAAAATACTCAATAAAATTCTCGCAAACTGAATCCAAGAACACATCAAAACAATCATCCATCATGATCAAGTAGACTTTATTTCAGGAATGCAGGGATGGTTCAATATTCAGAAATCAATCAATGTAATCCAGTATATAAACAAACTGAAAGAAAAAAACCACATGATCATCTCACTAGATGCTGAGAAAGCATTTGACAAAATTCAACGTCTCTACATGGTAAAAGTCTTAGAAAGATTAGGATTTCAAAGCCCATACCTAAACATACTAAAAGCAATATACAGCAGGCCAGTAGCCAACATCAAACTAAATGGAGAGAAACTTGAAGCAATTCACTAAAATCAGGGACTAGACAAGGCTGCCCACTCTCTTCTTACCTATCCAATATAGTACTGGAAGTCCTAGCCAGAGCAATTAGACAAAAAAAGGAAGTCAAAGAGATACAAATAGAAAAGGAAGAAGTCAAAATATTACTATTTGCAGATGATATGATCCTATACTTAAGTGAACCCAAAACTTCCAACAGAGAACTCCTTAACATGATAAACAACTTCAGCAAAGTGGCTGAATATAATATCAACTCAAACAAATCAGTAGCCTTCCTCTACTCAAAGGATAACAGGCTGAGAAAGAAATTGGGGAAATGACACCCTTTACAATAGTCACAAATAATATAAAACACCTTGATGTGAATCTAACCAAGTGAAAAATCTGTGTGACTAGAACGTCAAGTCTCTGAAGAAAAAAATTGAAGACGAGCTCAGAGGATAGGAAAAAACTCTTACACTAAACCAAAATGCCACCTAGTGATTTAACTCAACTGTAAGGTCTAAAGTGCTAACAGTTAAAATGGAACATCATAAGAGCAAGGTTTTAACTTTGGTACTCCACACAGCAGAGTCTAAGCCACATTCTTTAAGACAATGCACACTTGGTGCAGTTAGCTCTCACAGTCTTCGATGAACATATAATAGTAACGAGGATCTACATACCAAATAGTGTAGCAAATACAATGGAAAATAAACGGTAAAGGCTGCAGTGGAATCAGATAAAAAGAGAGTAATATGACTCTTAAAAAACTTTATACTCTCAGTGAAACACAGATATGTAGACAAAAATATAAGTAAAAGGACAATGATAATATATACAAGAAATACACCCTGACAGTGAGAAAAAATACACGTGGAATGTCCACAAAACCCCGACCATATACCAAAGCCAGCAAAAAAACCAATAACTTTTGTAAAGTAGTAACATTCAAATGAACTTTTAATGATGTGTGCTTAGAAGATAAAAATAAACTTTTTAAAAAAGATCTTTTCATCTGGCAGTGAACGGGCTGTCATGTGAAAAAGGTGCTCACACATAAAAAACTTCTGCAAACCAATTTTAAACTTGTGACATGTCACAGTCTACAGAGTACATTCAGGACCATCACCAGAGCTATACCATAACTCTGAACCATTATTGATAAAAATACTTAAAATTTGAGTTGCCACCTCACAGATCAGAAACAGCAAAAAACAAAAATCAACAGAAAATATTTTTATAAACACTAGAAGTTTCACAAATAAAAACAGAAACCAATAAGAGAAGAAAAACTGCAATAAATCATTCCAGTGAAGGTCTGATTTTTAAAAAATGGCAAGATAAGCAAATAAATCACTAACAAATTTGTATTGGATTATTTTTAAGACAGATAGATCAAATTAGATAGATAGATAGATAGATAGATAGATAGATAGATAGATAGATTGCAAGTAAACATGAAGTTGGCTGGGTTAGGAGGTGGGGAGGATCTGTGAGGCTTTTGGAGGAAATAAAAAAATCAAAATATATGAAAAAATAAAAATAGAACAGTAGAATAAAAATATTTAGAAGGAATTAAGGTGTAAATAAATATTAATAAGAAGAAAACTAAAAGAAGTACTTTGTAACTCTGCAAGTAAGTGTAAAAATAAAAAGTGATAGATCAATATGTTATGAATACCAATGCAAAATTTTAAACTATTTAGCAAACATTCTTTTGAGCAAGCAGTTTTGAAAGTATGGTATCACATATTCTAACGTGATATTTATACAAGACACATTTGCCAGGACACAGAATGAAAGCCTTATACCGTGATTACCAAAGATGCACTGAATTAACAGCAAGCATATAGAAAATTCACAAGAAGCACAGAAATTAGCTGAAAGACAGCTGCAGGCCAAGTGCTGAAAAACCAGCTGTGTAAGAATAGCCTGGAAAATAGACACCTTCCCACCACAGTACCTCCCACCTTGATCCTGGGCACAATATGACTGGGAGGAAATCATGGGCTGCCAATGGTCTGTTGTCTCTTGTTTGTCACACAATACTGATGAGACTTTAAATTAGATACTTAAGTGGCTCTAGAGAACAAATGTTTGAGTAAATACGTGGATACTCCTTGTGGGAGCACCTCTTACTGAATAGGCTTCCTGAAGTGTAGCTTATGTTTTCCCTGTGTCCAAGCATCAATGGACTGGTCTCACTCTAGATTCCTGGAGATCATTGATAAAATGGAGATTTGAAGTAGCCTCTGAGCCCCTGCCATAGCTACTCTGTTCCTAGTGAATAGATAAAGCCCAAATCTACCTATTCCATGGGGAAGAAGTATAACTGCTTTTAGTATCCCAACTTCTCTGAAACTCCTGAGTAACGGTCTTTTGTCTTGTTTTGGAATGCAGAGAAGATCTAGGTTATTAGATCCTAGACACTTCTAGGAACTAAGATGATGGTTTGGACTAGCAGAAAGGTGTAGAAAGGACCGTTAAAGCTCTCACTGGGTTGTTCTGTGAAGGACTTCTTCACTACATCAATCATCAAGGATAAGTAAAGATAGGAATTTCTCCTAGTATGTAAATATCAATGCAGAATCAAAGAAAATAAAAGAAGGAAACATGATCTAAAGAAAAGAACAAGAAAGGCTACAGAAGTTGTTACTAATGAAATGGAGTTATATGAATTACCTGAAGGAGAATTGAAAACAATGTTCACAGGAATGCTCAGAGAACTCAGAACTGTTCACAGAATGATAATTTCAAGGATGGGTTGTAAAATCACAAAAGAACCGAACATAAATATTGATGATGAGAAATTTAATTACTGAGGCGAATCTCTTGGTAATCACAAAGACAACATCTCTCGTACTTGCACAAAGACACAGGAAGTGAAGTGTGTTAATGAAAACAATCAGTGAAGCATGAAAGAACACAACATGAGGAAGAACAATCACAAGATGACACACAACAATGGAGACAGGCCAATTAAGTTATTTCCTATTAATGTGTTTTAAAAATGTAAATGGATTAAAATTCTCCAGCAAGGATACACAGTACCTCAATGTAAAAGAATGAAAGAAAGGTGTATCTATGGGTTGGATAGAAGAATGATTCATGATAGACTTAAAGAAAAAGATAAACTGCAGTAGAAAGATTAAGAAAAGATATTGTATACACATGGTAACTAAAAGTGAACAGGTATGGATATACATAGATAAGAGTGTCCCTAAGTCAGGACATACCACAAGAGACAAAGAATGACATTATGTAATGATAAAAAGGCCAGTCTCTCACACAGCCATACAATTATAAATATGCATGTATTCATAATACAGTACCACTGTACATAGACATTGATAGAACTGAAAGGACACATAAACAGCATTATAAGAAGAGTAAGAGGAAGTGAAACAAGCCATAATCTCAGCAGAGGCAGGAGGATCATAGTTTAAAGGCCAGCCTTGGCTACAGAATTTGAGGCCCATCTGGACTATGTAAAATCCTGTTTCAAACCAACCAACCAACCAACCAACCAACACAACCAACCAATTCCAACCAACCAACCAACCAACAAACCAAACAACTATCCAACCAACCAACCAACCCAAACCAACCAACCAAACCAACCAACCAACCAACCAACCAAGCACAACCAACCATCCAACCAATAAAGCATTCAAAAACATAAAAGGGCAGGAAAGTAGGAGATACGAACTCTTTTTAAAAGTAGGTTGACTAGTTGCACAGAAAATCCCCAAGGAAACAGTAACATTGCCAAACATTAGACTAAATGTCATACAAATAAAAACAGAACACCCTACTCAATAGCTGTAGTGAGTGTATTCCTCTTCAATGTACAGACTGTCCTTCAGGATAGACAATATGGAAAAGAACAACTCAATGCATTTAAGAAGATTTATATCAGGCCAATGAGCATTTGCTTATCACAGAAACTAAAAATGAAGAACAGAAGAAAAACAGAAAGTTCACAAATAGATTAAATTAAACAGCAGAGCTGCAGATAACTGTATTTCTCTAAATTTGAAAATATTTTCAAGTAAAAACAAGTAAGTCTCAGAACAGGGTTTTTAGCAGTTTATGAAAATACCTTGGGACAATTTGGAAACCTACAATGTCTCAAAAGGGGCTTCAAGTGAAAAGGTATTTACGAGTCTTATAGTACTTACGTCTTTACAATATTTTAAAAAAAATTTTATTGGCTATTTTATTTATTTACATTTCAAATGTTATCCCCCTTCCCAGATTCCCCTCCAAAAAGCTCCCTATAACTCCCCTCACCCTTCCTCTATAAGGGTACTCTCCACCTGCCTCAGCGCACAGCATTCCCCTACCTGGGTCATCGAGCCTCCAGCGGATGAAGGGGGTCCCCTCCCAGTGACGTCAGATTAGGCTTCCCACTAGGATCCACCCATCTGCAAACACCAAACCCAGACACTATTGCTGATGCCAAGAAGTGCATGCTGACAAGAGCCTGGTATAGCTGTCCCCTGAGAAGCTCTGCCAGAGCCTGACAAATACAGATGTGGATGCTCGAAGCCAAACATTGGACTGAGAGTGGGTCCACCAATGGAGAAGTGAGGGCAACGACTGTAGGAGCTGAAGGGATTTTCAACCTCATAGGAAGAACAACAATATCAACCAATCAGATCCCCCCAAAGCTCCGAGGAACTAAAACCACCAACCAAAGAGTACACATGGGTTGGGGACCCATGGCTCCAGCTGGACATGTAGCAGTATATTTTTATCATATTAACAATCTCTAAACCATTTAGAGAAATTTCTTTCATCGGGTTCGAGCTCTGGTTTTTAGAGGGATAGGCAGAGGTCATGGAGTTATAAGAGAAAGTTTAGGTCCTGAACTTGAAATGGGCTTTAACGATATCCCAGCCTAACCTGAACACTGACAACAAAGTCTTAGTCATGTATCTGAATCCAATGCTGTATGCCACAATTTTCCTTAATAATAGGTAAACTTTTAGCAAAATTAACCTTCAATCTTGAAAGTGAATCATTCTCAATTATGAAGAAAATAAGGCTTTTAGTGTCAGAGAGTTTGTAGCATTTGTATTACAATTTGGTTCTGAGTTTCATCTAAAGATTTCTTTCTCTTTTTTTTTCCTTTTTTTTTTTAAAGTCAATTATTTCTGAGGTTTGTTTATATATTTTATGCATATGATTGTTTTATCTGCATATACACCTGCATATGAGAAGATGGTGTTGAATCTCATTACAGATATATGCCATCTGGGGTTGCTGGGAATTGAACTCAGGACCTCCAGAAGAGCAGGGCAGCCACTACTCTTAACTACTGAGCCATCTCTCCAGCACAAGGATTTCTATAAACAAACAGCAAAGGAAAATTTCCATTTAAATGGTCTTTATATGTCATTAGCATAAATGGTCTTTCTGAAATATAAATTGTTGTTTATACTTTTTGTTCTTTTGTAATTTTCTTCTAAGCTGTTTACAAATAGAAAATGGATTAAGAATATATATGACCTCTGAATGATTAGGTCAAGCTGGGCCCATTCTTTATCCCAGTGTTTGTAATCACTCATGAATAACAGCTTCTAGGTAGATGTCAAAGATAATTGTAAAATTCTACCTCATCAGGGAAACATTAAAAACTGAATTTTTCCTTAATGTTAGGCTTTGAGAATGAAAATGGCAATATGTGGTTTATATGTTTATAGATTCCTTTTAAAATGTAGAACAAACGAATAGAAATAAAAATCAAGACATTAGAAAGAAGAGGTAGACTACATTTTTCATGTGACTTGATTCTGACTTCTACTAGTTTGATAAGTTATAATCTGGAATTTTACCATCTTAGATTTAAAACAACCTAATAATTGCTTAAACACTTATTTTCAGAAAATTAAAACAATAGCAACTAAGTTAAAAATGAAGAAGGAACAAATTCACTGGAGCTACACATGAACTTTTAAGAACAGCAACAAATAGAGGCTTGCTTGGCATCACAGGAACAGACCTGTGGCTGGAAGCAGTCCCCTTCACTATCCCAGGACTATAAGGTTTTCTTTTCTCTTTATCTTGTCTAAGTCTAAAAGACTCAAGAGAAAGCTTTGCTGGGTCTTGAATTGAAGAGAGACAACAGTCCTACAGAGCATCAGAGCCTGTCAAATCAGAGGTGCTGTTTAAAAGAGCCTTGTGGTCTGTTCCAATATTTCAGACTAAACCTGCAGCGAGGAGTACTCGGAAATGTCAGTTGCTTGGTTAAAATATCCTAGCAAACTGGCTCTGCTGTTGGGTTGTACCTTGGTTCTGTGTCTTGAGTTTTCGTCTTGCTTATTATGATTTACTGATGGTAGTTGATAGTTTGTTGGTGGCACCATTGTAAGGAGTCCCTGGTCTGTGCCCACATTAGGGTGTTTCATGCTGTGTACACTTCTCGGATACTTCACTGTCTTACTGTATAAGCAACATGTCCAAAAGTGGGGTTTCTAAAGCTAAGATAGTAAGGTTCAAGGAGAAACAAAGACCTTGTGAGCCTCAATTCTAATCAGAGCCGTAGACGTTATGGTCTAAAACCATGTTGCCCATGGTGAGATCTAATCTCTTTTGAAGATATGATCAAAGTTCTGCATGGTTCATGCAGAGACTTCTTATTTAAATCTCCCATGTGCCCCTTGCTGCATTTAGCTGGGCTTTAAGCCATTTTTTTTTTCTATTTAAATGAATGTATTCAACAGGCAGATTGCGCCTTGCCTGAAAATTCTTCTCATGAATGCAAATAACATTTCTTAATCTCTCACAGCTGGTTCAAGAAGTATGCTTGATGAATCACCTAGAGGAGATTCTTAAAAAGGGGATAAAGAGAAGAAAAACAAATGCAGAAGGTTATACAATCCTTAAGTGCCCATTAAGGACTTAACTTATGCAAAATATGCAGCCTGTGAAGGACTGCTTCAGGAAGAAGCCACCAGGCTTTCTCTTGGGCTACAGAAAGACCTGGTCAGAACTTTGATGCTTTAAAGATGCAGAATGGCTCAGATCAGATGACATTCCTATTCCAATTCTCTGAGTTACTAAAGTCCTTTGGAAATCATACTTTCTGTAGATGTCAAAACAGTTCCCTTGTGGAAGAAAGGAAACCTTCCCTCAAAATATATAGGTCAAGGTTTCTTATTTTAAGTCTTCTCTGGTACTTTTCTAAGGAAATTTGAGTAGTCTTAAAACTTACCCAGAGCTTTCAGTGGATTTATCAATAAAAACAGTAATGAGTATACAGTGTATTGTGATTTGCCTTGGAAGAGCTGATTGGAAATTGCTGGAGGTGACAGAACCCATGTTGGCAGGCACAGAAGGGCAGACTTGGCATCTTGCTGGTACCAGAGCTACTGAAGGCAGTCACTCACAGAGCTGAAGCATAGAAATACATATCTTGCTTCCATGGTGCTTCTATTCCAAAAGATAAGTTTTGCCACAGTGAGGGAGGAGACGAACAGCTGTGAATGAGTAAATTACAAAGTAGCTCTGTTATGAAATGCCAAAGCCAGCCAGAAATTCTGCGTGTCTTCCAGCTGGTACAAGACTCACTTCTACTAGTCTAGATGAAGAAAGAAGCAGTTGTAAGCAGAGATGATGTGAATGATGCCCCAGCTAAAGTGCTGATGAGAGGATTGGAATAGATGGGCAGAGAGGACGGAAGAGAGGTGACATTTAGGAGGAAACAATGCATCTATTCTCTCACTCCTTTATTCATTCCTTCACCAAGTATTCCTACCTCAGGATAGCGATACATTCTTTGCCTTTTTCAGTCCTCTCTATCCTATTCTTCAACTGTACAATTCCCTTGCTTGAACTGAATAGTCTCCCTACCAGATATGCTGTATCACATCACACCTGTGATATACACAGTCATATCCACATGTGTGCATGCAGTCTACTTCCTGTGGCTAGTCGTCTCTCCTATTGGCTACTTTCGTTGTTGCTATGATCAAAGTGCTAGACTAAAACAACTGAAGGGAGGAAAGGTTTGGTTTGGCTTATAGTTTGAAGGGATGAGGGGAGTGAGATGGCTGGTCAGGTTACATCTGCAGTAAGGAAGCAGAGAGTTGAATGACAGAGCTCAGTTTATTTTCCCCTTAATGGTCCCCTTTGTATTCAGCCCAGGACCCCAGCTGGGGCACTGTGCTTGTTAATCCTAAGGACTTGTCCTCCATTTTCAGTTAAAATAACAGCCTCACCACATCACAAGAGATATGTCTCTTAGGTGATTCTAAGTCCACTCAAGTTAACCTTGAGGATCAATAATGGTAACTAGTAATCTTGAAGAGTGAAATTTCTGGTCTTGTGCCTGGCTAGTGCTTGGGTTACCATCAACATCCCAGCAGAAGGGTCATCACTGTCTTGTCCTAGTAGAGTTAGAGACACCTGAGTTGTGGAACAGTGTCTGTAGAGAACTCTACTTGGAGCTTCCAGGTTGGTGAATGAAGAAAAAGTGAAGATTATCAGAATGGCTTTCCACTCTGCCTTTCTTCTTCAGCTTCCTTCAGCTGCAGGGCGGACATGTACTGCCTTTACCCTAGCACATCTTTAGCCCTCAGGCTGCTGCACTGATCAATTGTTACACAGTATAATCTGTGATGTGTAGGAATAGTTTGTATACTTAAGGATCTGAGGAGCCTGGCAATATTTCTTCCTCCCTGCTTGCTTCGCTTTCCAGCCCAAGAACAGATATGCATACTAGTTCCAAAGACCAGCCTGGGGAACCTCAAAGTTCCTGAGGTATGAAAAAATAAACCCTAATAACAATTTCTTTTCCTCAGCTCATTTGTATATTCCTCTGAATTCAGAAAAAGACCTGCTCTTCACCCCTAGTTTCTGTGTCCTAATTTCTTCCAAACCTAACACAGAGATAGTGGCAAACCTGAGATTCCTGAACTCCAAGGCAATGTATGCAGTTTGGAAGGTATGGGGTGAACTTCATAGACTATAGTATCATCACAGTGCACCTATCTTGGAATACAGAAAGAGAGAGTATCTGCAGTGTGAGATGAGGGGTATGTATTCTCTGAGGCGTGTCGTCTGCGGTTGTGACTTGTTCCTTTGTAAAGAAGCCAGCTGTATTGGCACAAAGAATGGCGTCTCTGCTCTGCTGCCTCTAGTGAGAATCAGTCTGCATAAAGAGCTGCCAAGTAAATGCCTCTTCTCCAGAGATGCCTGAAAACCTGTGCTGCGTGTCAGAGGAATAGAGAGTGCTGAGTTTTAAAAGCTGAATATTTTCTTTAAATGTTTCTTTTCTTTCTTTCTTTTTTTCATGTGGAATTAACCCATTTGGTCAATTCTCCCACACCTTGGAAAATTTGTTTCCTTTTGATACAGGAAAGCTAATGAAAGCTGTACATATCATAGAAATGAAGACCCTGGATGAGGTCTCAGTAGCAGTAAAAGAAATTCTCAGGCTATTTATGAAACACCTCAAATTAGTTTTATATCAGAGTCGTAATTTCGATAAAATGCAGCCCTGCTGGGTAGTGAGTAATAAGCCCGAGGACATGTGATCACATACACTGTTTAAATAATTGTGTAAATAGGTGTTCCATGAGTTCTCAATTTCTATCAGCTTAATAGCATAGGTGTTGATCAAGGCAGTCTCTGGGTACTGCAGTGATCTGTCAAAATTCCAGAGAATAATTAGGGATGGTGAAAACAAACCCGAGTTTATACTGCCTGAAACATAGGCACACAGGTATACAGGCTGAGTAGATGGTTAACACTGTTAAACATGTATATTTTATATTGTTGCTGGTAGCTGATTACACAGTGTTAGTAAAGTCACTGTTTTATAGCTACCAAGGTTTCCTCCTTCAAAGGGTGGGTATCTTATGGATAGAGGGAAAATTCCTAGGTTATTATAAGCTGAGAAGCCACCTTTTTCTTTCCTGTATTCTTTGGGTGTGACTTAAAAGGATAGAGCTATATTGTGTAAGGATTTTTGACAATTTATTTTTAATTGCCTTGAGCCAGAATGCCTACTCATCTTCAAGATAAATTATGAAGAATTTTATAAGCTCAGGTAGACCACATAGATTGGCATAGTATTGACTACTTGAATTAGCCTATAGTAGTCTTTAAATTGATGTGATATTTGGCTAATTCACGTTTTGATTTTATATTATGGTAAGCCAGAACTTATTATGTAAGATCTTACATATTATGATATCTTATTAGGTATTATCTTGTATCTTATGGTAATCCAGAGTAAAATTAGTATACTGGCCCCACTATTAGCTAAACTATTTTATTAGTAATAACAAACTACTAATAATGTTCACATTAACATAGAACTTGCTGATATATATTTTGTTTCCTTTAAAGACATTGGTGAATTGTGCTGAGACCAATATGTGCAGTAAAGAAGCATCTATTTTAAAAGTCTGTGTGCATTCCTTTAAAGATTCTATTTACTCTTTCTTCCCTTGGTAACTATTTATGAGTACAAATTAGGGTTATAACTTGGCCAATAATTTCCACTTTGTAAAAGTTTAATGCTATTTCTTAAAATTTTACAAAAAAATGTCTTTTAAGTTAATGGTATGACCTAGTTTGCCTAGGAGAGTCTTAGGCAGACTGAAACGTTCTGGTTTATGCTTATTGTATACGTGTATCTCCAGTGATATCCCTTTCACTTTCAAAAGTATCTGATTCATGGACCAAACAATATGGATGCCGTAGTAAGTTGCCATTGGTAGGTCAAACTCTAGGTCACTTTCAACACCATGACAATGATATCAGGACACTATTTATTTTTGAATCTGCTTACAAAGAATGAGATTTTATTATGGGATTTTTCAAACAAAATTGTTTTTTGTTGTTTCTCTTCCTCTTTTGTTCTCATTCTCCCTGTTTCCTTGTGCCCTCCCTAGTACCCTTGGGTACACCTGGTAGCCTCTTTTCTATTTTCTTGGCATGTGTGACCTGTTGTCTTCCATGCTCTGCTTTCTTAGCCCCTTTTACTGTATTTTACAACTCCTATCTAGCCTTCTGGTCTATACGGCTTCATGGCTCAGGTGGTAAAAGAACTTGCCATGCACATCTGAGTATTTGAGGTCAGTCCCCAGAACTCACCATTGTGAGGGAGAATCAACTCCTAAGACTGAAGTATTTATAAAGTCACAAGGAAAAGAGTCATTGAACTTGGGACATCATTGAAGACAGTATTGATGTCTGTCTTAGTCAGGATTTCTATTGCCATGAAGATACCCTGTGACCATAGCAACTCTCATAAGGAAATATTTAACTAGGTGTAGCTTATAGTTTATGTATTTAATCCATTATCATCATAGTAGGAAACATGGAGGCATACAAGCAATCACGGTGCTGGAGAGGTAGCTGAGAGCTCTACATTCAGATCAGCAGCAGCAGGAAGAGAGAGAGACACTGAGTCTGGCTTGAGCATCTGAAACCTCAAAGCCTACCTCCAGTGACACACTTCTTCCATCAAAGCCACACCTCTTAATAATGCCACTCCCAGCGAGGTACTCCTAAGGAGAGATATTTTTTTTTTTATTGGAAAATTTTTTTTTACATTTCAGATGTTCTCTCCTTACCCCATTCCCCCCCCCCCCAGGAACTCACTATCCCTTCCCCCCTCCTCCTGCCTCCACATTGGTGTACCCACCCTCCCCCGTACCTCACCTCCCCACCCTCGAATATCCCCCGCCCCCAATGTCCAGCCTTCATGGGACCAAGGATCTCTTCTCCCACTTATATATATAGCTCCCTTGCATATATAGCTGGAACCTTGGGTCCCTCCCTAAGCGCTCCCAGGCTGGTGGTTTAGACGCTGGGGGCTCTGGTTGGTTGGGATTGTTGCTTTCCTCATGGTGTAATTCAAACTAGTATAATGTCCGTACGAAAGTGTAAGTTAATCTGCTCTGGGAGATGTGAGCTACAGATTATAAGCACTTTGGTTAAATTTTCATAGAAATATTAAATCATGTAGTTAGAGTTTTAGAAGCTTTGCAGGACTGGGCTTTGGACAGAAGGGAAGGAAGTTATTGGACTTTTCCGAGCAGATGTGTCAGAGATGGAAACACAATATAAGGTTGGCATGGCAACAGTATATAGAGAATATATATTGTTGTAAGGAATATTCTCTTAGATAAGAAGATGGACAGAGGAAACCTTCAGTATCTAAGAGGTTCTTGGAGCAATGAGCAAGTAAGATGATATGTTGTTCAGTTAATTTATCCTTCTAAAAGACCCTGGAAAGATAATGGCTATAAAAATACTATCAAAAATGAGCAGACCCAAGATTGGGAATGTGAAGGCAATTCTTTGTCATATTGACTTTAAAGCTGGCTCTTATTGTTAAGATAATCCTTGGGGATTTAATTTAAGGTCTTAATATGTATTTGTTTCTATAGGACAATAAGCATATTTAGTTATCCATGGGGAAGTATTTGAGACATACTGGCATTTAACAGTTAATAAATTAAAAATGATCAAGCTGATATCCGGCTGGACTTTGCCTCATAAATAGATTTTTATGATATAACTATATAAATATATTTCAGGAAAAATTTAAACAAAATAATGAATGAGTTTCTTAATGCACATGGAGCTATGAAAGACTTATTTAATAAACCCAGGAGACAACTTGACACTTGAACTCAGCCTCATGGAGGAACACAGTGATGTGCTTCTCATTGTGGCCGACAGCCTTGACAGAGATACACAGATCAATGCGGTTTTGTCACTACCTGGAACTTACTTCTCACATCTTCATGTTACAGAGCTGTAGCTACCTATGTAAAATGGTAAAAGAAACAAGGACAAAGCCTATCTAACTACTACTCTACACAGGAGACTTCCAGGTACTTCTCTACTTCAACATGGAAAGAATTCAGTCTTCCTAATTCTACCAAATCCCAAAATTGTCTTCCTTCTCCAGTAAGTTTTATTCTTTCACCTTTAGTACGTTAGAGCTGAACAGCAGAACTGTCTTCAAGAATATGGTAACTCAGCAGTGTACACTGAGGAGAAATGAAGAAGACTTCCATGTGGTTTATGGAAACATCATCAAAATTCTAGTAGCTTCTTAACACACACACTTTACTTTTGTTCTCTTGGAAGAGTCAACCTGTAAAACTGTTGTGGTATCGCCTGAGAAAATGGTAGAAACAACTCACGATCTTGAGAAGCAGGTTTAAACTCAAATTTTAACATTTTTTTAAAACCTTCAAACGAAATTAGAGAAACTGAGATTATATTAACAGAAGCAGGCCTTCTAAATCCTAGATTGAGATCTCCTTTACTTTGTTCCAACATAAAAACATTGGGAAAAAACCAGCTTGTTCTTTAGAGATCTGGAAATCAACTAAAGGCTTATAGCAATCTGAGGGATGTGTGCTCAGGAAAGCTGTGGATGCCTAGTGAGAAGGGCAGGCTGTAACATGATAACTTATTCTCTTCTCACCTCTGTGGAGGACTTGAGAGTTTGCAACCCTGGACACAAGGCCAGGGAAATCAACAGCCTTGCATCAGCGAAAAGGGAAGGAAACCATAAAGACTCTTCTAAAAGATTATAAGATCTCCCACACCTAATACTCACATATAGATAAATCAAGGAGCACCATAAATGAAGCCCATTTCCTCACACTAGCAATGAATAGTCTGCTGAAAATGTACTGACGAACACAGCTCCACAGACAGCCTCAGAAAGGGCTAAAAGATTTTAGGAATAAATTTTATAAAACAGCAGTGCAAACACTTTATGCTAAACACTACAAAACCTTGTTGAAGAAAAATGGAGGATGAATGATCATTAATTTATTTAATATTCATGAGTTAAAGGGTTTAATATATTTTATGGTCATGTTTTACAAATTGATCTATATGTGTGATGCAATTATACCAGTCTGCTTATAGTATTAGCCAATAATTTAGGCATCTACTTGCTGAAGAATAAACTTGAATTTACATCTCACACTATACAAAATGGATAAAAGCAAACCCTAAGATGTGTTAGTGTCTTAACAATGCCGTTTATGAAGTTATTAGGAGAAAACACAGGGTCAGTTTATTTTTAATTTCAGTAAGGCAGTCATATTTTATATACAACAACAGAAGTACAAGTGAGAAAAGTAAGCTAAAGTGAATTCCATTCCTTAATGTGGGAGCTGGTGATTTGGTAATTAGACAAAGTGAGCAATTAATCTAATTAAGGATAAAATATTTAATGAATATTTTGCTGACGAGAAATCAAAACCACAAGACCATAACAATGATCACATTTGTCTTACAGATGGTCAGGTGGAAGAGAATGGCTACAGCCAAGATATCCACACAGAGAAGTTTGTACAAGGAGACAAGAAATTGGAAATTTCATCTACTGCTGGGGAATTCCAACTGGGGCTGCCACTTTCAAATACAGTCTAGCAATTCTCCACAAATTTAAGTACTGCATTGACTTGTGACCCAGTAATTTTATTCCTAGGTCCATTCCACAAGAAATAGGTACAGATGCTTGCTCATTGATATTATCATTCATAGGTTCATAATTATGTAAATCAAAAAACAGAAATAATACGTCTATCACTGGCTGGTTAATGGCTCAACATAATAAAGTGGCTCAAACAGACTTGTAGTAGAATATCTTTTGTAAATAAACACATAATAAAATAATTATTTTACAACATGTATGAACCTTGAAAACATACTAAGAAACCAGGTACAAATCGTATGTTATGCAATTTCGTGTTTAATAAGGCAGAGTGAGCAGGGCGATGTAGAGGAAGTACATAGGACAGGTAGAAGGGTGAGAGTTGGGAGAAACGGGCAGTGACTGTTAATGAATACAGAGTATCATTTGGGGTGATGAAAATAACATTCTAAAATGTAGTTGTGATGGCTATACAATTGTGACATTGTTAAAAAAAAAATTGGCTTATAGCTTTCTCTGGTGTTCTCAGATAAGGCTTCAACCCCAAGGACAGAAAGCAGACACAGGAAAATCTGACAGCTCCGAAGGAAACCAGCCAGTCTCTTCTGAGTGGGAGAGGGGCCCAAGAGGAACCTGAGCGGTGGTGGAGGAAATGTGAACACAGCCTATGCAGATCCCTCCAAGGACAATGGCCGGCGCATCAGATGGAGGTTTAGCTGGGTGCTTCAGCTGGCAAATTTCATGGCATATGAATTATGTAGCGTGAATTAAAAAACATATGTTGGAGTTTTTATTTTCAATGCTTTCTCTTTTTTTTCTATTCTTAGAACACTGCTGCTCACATGGAGCAAAGAAGTCGATGTGGAAAGGAACAGAAAAAGGTATAAAAGGAGAACCAGGAGTCTGGATTCTCCATCACTGCAGCTCTGTAAGATATAAAGCGATCCTCCATGATCTTTTATCAGTGTCTCCTACTTTATCTTTTCCCAGTTTTGCATGTTCAATGTAAATTGAACAAATTTAGAACATAGCCTCATGCGTACACGTCAACGTTTTATTCTTGCAGCTGAAATGCTGGGGTGTCTCGTCTCTCCTCTGTATTTCTGTCTGTCTCTATGTGTCTCTTTCTGTTCGTATTTGTTTCTCTGCATTCTTCTCTATGTGAATCACTGTTACCTCTGTTTCTATAGCTCTGTCTCTTTGTATATCTTTGTCTCTGTAGATCCCTCTCTTTGTATGTCCATCTTTCTCTATAAGTGAATAGTTTGTCTCAATATGGCTTTAAGATATTTCTAATCATACTCCCTTTGTTGTTGTTGTTGTTTTGACTATCAGTTTAGGAGGTTTGACCTTGCGGTGGAGTCCGGGCTTTCCCGCCAGCAGGTTCCCACGTACTGGGAAAAGTCTGAAGTTTCAAAGCTAGAAGCTTGACGGCGGCAGGCCCAGAAAACACATGGACTGGGTTTCCAAAGAGAATTATTGTCCATGGTGGGATAGTTGGATCTGGATGTGTGTGCCCCCCCCCAGAAAATCCAGGGGAGTTAGTTTAAATAGGGAGGAAGAGGGGAGGGAATAACTAATTAGCTATGCCCCCCTTTAGATAACTCATTAATATGTAAATCTTTCTAGGCAGAGGCCTGTTAGTCATGCCCTCTACCTGTGTCTTATGTGACTGACAGTGCAGGTTAAATGGAATTAGACCGCGTGTCAGGGCCCTGGGTTCTGGGAGCGTGGCTGAACACCTGCCATCTCAGGGTTCCAGGCCCATCAACCCAAGAGCCAAGTTATCCTTCCATGGTCTGACATGCAGGGACCAAAGTGGAGCAGAGACTGAAGGAAAGGCCTACTCAGTGGCCAGCCCAACTTGGGATCCATCCCATGGGTAGGCATGAAACCTTGATACTATTACTGATGCCATGTTGTGCTTAAAGACAGGAGCCTCGCATGGCTGTCTCTGAGAGACTCTAGCAGCAGCTGACTGAGACAGATGTGGATACTTAAGAGCCAAACATTGGACTGAGGTCAGGGACCCCTAAGAGTTAGAGGAAGGATTGAAGGAACATCTTGTTTTGTAAGGACTTTTCCCACCCCACTTTGCTTCGAACATACCAGTGCAGCAGTTTCTCTGCAGAGTAAGCTTCTAGCCAAGGGCTGCCATTCAGTACATCTCCTATTCCTTCAAAGTTTCCCAATCTCAAGTCCTCACTCCCTTCCAAGGTTTAGAATACTATTCCTTCCAAATTAGTTGTTTTCCTTGGTGCTGTGATGAAAATGTCTGGAAAGAAATCCCTTCAGAGTTGAAGGATTTATTTTCTCTCATAGTTTCAGAGTATATACCCCATTGTGGCTGGGGAGGAATGATAAAGCAAACCGTGGTGGGGTGAGTGCACTACAGAGACTTGTTCAGCTAGCCAATGAGGAAGCAGGATGGAATAGGAGTCAGATTGCTCCTAACCCTGGCACACAACCTAAAGGGTCCACAACCTCCCAAATCAATACCTCCATCTTGGCACCAGGTTCTGAAATATTAGAGCCTTCTGGGGATATTTTAAATTCAAACCACAGTATGCCTGTGAAACACCCTTTACTTCTGTAGACTGGTAGGTCTCTGAGAAGTAGTGATGTGTGTGTCATAGTTCCATTCTGCTGCCAAATAATAAGTTCTGTTAGGAGACCAGGGTGATCAGCATGAGTCTTAAGGATTTAATCTATGCTTTCTCTAGTATTTAGGGCATAACTGTCAGAAAACGTCCCATCCAGCAGCCTGTACCTATGGTAGCTTTTCTGCCTACAATAGTTTGTGATATTTGCCCATTATACTACACTCTATAGCAAATTTTCTCAACCTGTGGGTCATGACCCTTTTGGGGGTTGCATATCAGATATCCTGTACATCAGATAATATACATTATAATTTACAACAGTAGCAGAATTACAGTTATGAAGTAGCAAAGAAATAATTTTATAGTTGGGAGTCATCACAATGTGAAGAACTGTGTTAAAGTGTCATAGCATTCAGAAGATGGGGAATCACTGATCTATAGGAAGCCATGCTTTCAAACTAGGCTGACTACTGGGCTTTTATCTAACTGTTCCTAAAAAGAGCAGTTAATATAACAGCTCATATATTTAAATGTATTAGTGGTTTTGGTGACAGTTTGGTAGGGTGAATGGCTGAAAAAAATTTTAGATTAAAATACCTCTAAGATTTATCTCCCATTTCATTGATCTGCTCATATTCCTGTACTATAGTGGATATCTTTTCTTATATCTCATCTTTCAAACTAATTATGAGTTTATAGGTCTCAAATATTACAAACCTTTGTAGCTACTTTAATTCTGAGCACACAATAGGTGCTCAATAAATATATTTATCCATTTTTTTTCTTATTCGTGAATTAAAGTATGCTGCTAATTTCCTGTTGTCTTTCACAACCTCTTATTTTATAGTGAAGACAAAAAAGAAAAGGAGTCTTCAGGATATCAAAATACTGTATTAGATGGTAACAAATGGAATTATTCTTTTATAGTTTAAATAAAAACTTCACAGCATCTGTCAACAATGACATATTGGCCTAGTCTGGTATACCAACTTTTCCTTGCTCATTATACACTTGAGCCTGGTTTATGTGGATGACATTAAACAGATTAGCCTCTTATATGGGAACATAGATATAGAAAGAATTTCTCTCACTTCAAGCTCAGGGTTGCTATATGTACTCTGAATAACAGAGTTGGACAAGAGGAGGCTGAAAAATCACTGAGTCACTGCAAGTAATTTAATTATAAATAGAGGTTTTATGAGCAGTGTTAATGCGTGCTACCTCAGCTAACCTGACAATGAAGGTTTCACGAGCTACAGCGACATCTGGAACCAAATCACATGTAGGAATTATGCAGCCACAATAAAAACCACTTAATTAGCATTGCAAATAGTGTTCCAGCATTTATGAGATGTCTGCAAATTTGCATACAGATACATAATTACATAATTTGCAGCTGTTGTGTTTGTTCCATAAGACCTTGCCACTTTATTAGCAGGATATGTAAATCAGGAATTAATTTTCTTTATCTTTCTCATTCTCAGTCTTAGAAAGAAGTGTGGTGAACCATGGTGACTTGAGAAAGTATTTTTTTTTTAAATTTTGTCTTTATTACTTTATTTTAGATTGAGTTTATATATCTACATCTATATATACATGTCCTTTGACTTACAATGGATAATTTGTAAATACTGTTTGTTAATGAATGGAGATAATTTATTTAAAATCTTAGGCTATCACTATTCATCACTGATACACTTCACTATGGTATTCCAGAAAGGGGACCTATTTATGTCTTTCTGGATTAAAGAGACTAATTATATAGACTCTTGTTTGTATCCTTCACATGTTGTAGCTACTTTATATTTTATATTAATACAGTCCACTGGCATAGAGAAATGTCATTAGAATGCAGGACTAGCTAGTAAAATTTTAAACACAGATTTGGCAGCTAAATAAAGAATAGAAACTAGCTATACCCAACTGAAATTGTTGTCAATCCTTTTGAAGGAAATGGCAGTTAAACTAATTATTAAATTAGTGTTATTAGTACTGTTTCATGGAGTAGGAATGTGGGAATTTATATCTCAGACATTTATATTCAACCATTGGAAATGGTTGGAAAACTTATCATGGGTTTGTGATTTATTTTCATATAATCAAGTTAAAATGTTCAGTAAAATATGCTATAAGGACTCTCTGGTCTGAACCTAGACATGACACATATAAGATATGTCAAGGATGTACAAGGCACCTCTTTTTTAGAGAACTAAATTTATTTTAGGATATCAATACCTGAAGTAGATTCTCTGATGGAAAATCAGGTATGATATGAATAGTAATATGGATTCCACTTTTCTTTTACCCATTCATCTATTTATTTAACATTTATTGAAATAGGTGCTTGAGCTTGGTTATTGGACTGGAGGCTGAGAATAAAGGAGATTGATGTAGAGTCTGGCATCAAAATTGCAGTTTCCTGTTCTTAATAATTGTCAAATGTTCTACCTGAATGTTCTTTCTGATGGAGTGCTCAGATAACCATTGTTCAATTTTAATAAAATAAATTTTGTCCTAATTTTATAGGAAGTTTACTTAGAAGTAAAATAATCCATGTACAAAAGTTTAATGAATGTATTATTGAAACTGGAATTGATTACTTGTTTCTGCTATATTGAGGAAGAGGTCACATTAGTAAAGTCAAACAAAACAAAAAAATCTCATTCTTTTGAGATCTGGTCCTTTGAAGTCTCTCTTCATTTATGAACTTACCTTAATAATTTTAAAATTCTTGGATTTTGTAGTTTTTAAAGTCAAACAAAAGCAATTTTTCAAACCACCTACTTACACTAAGAGGAGGACAATGTTGCTTATACATTCTTGTTGATTATTCTTAATAAAATTGATCCCTATTAAAAGGGTTTAAGCAGAGAAAAGAACGTTCTAGACTCAGTAAGGCATGGCCAAGGATGACACATCATAATTAAGTTAACCCAGAAAATTCGCATGAAGAGGGAAAGGCACAAGTCCCACTCTAACCAAGAAGCTATTTGCAAATGATATCTGCTGGAAAGGAGGAAATCGCTTCTCTATTGGAATGTTATTATTTGTATCAACTGCCATCCAGTGCAGACCTCATGCCCAGTAGTAGCTGGCTGACACAAAACGGACTCCATATTTTTTGTATTATTGTTTTGTTTTGCCTTACTGTTTTATTTATTTATTTATTTTTATTTATTTATTTATTACTTTATTTATTTATTCATTCATTATTTATGAGAGAGAACATGACAATGTGTGGGTAGAGATCTGGGAAGGAGGAGTTGAGAGGAGGAGAAAAATATGATTGAAATGTATAAACATTAAAATAAATTTTAAAAGCCTAAAATATATAAAATATTTTTGTTTTAGTATATAGAAACCATTTTTTACTAATTAAAAGATATAAATTTAAAAACTGCTTTTAAACTGTGTCTTTCCTTTCTTCTTAAATATCAGAAACAGTAATAAAAATATTATTTCTTCCCTAATTGGAAGATGAGAGAAATTAAATGCTTAAAGGAAATTTGGTAATTTTCAGTTTAAGTAAAAGATATGAATTACAATTAGGCCCCAGCTTGCCAGGATGATTATAGCATTAACTAGAGGTTTTTACATAGTCCTAATATCCAGTAGTCTGTGCAGTTCCATCGCAAATTTAGCAATGTTCCCTAGGAAGAGGCAGAGGGTACTTCTCTTATGCCAGAGTGGCCATTAACTTCTTCCCTCTCACCTCTTGCAAAAGCACCCGTTCCTAAATTTTATGGTTTCTATTAAGTTATACAGTTAAGCAATCAGATCCAAAGTGTAGAGTTGGACTTTCCCCAAGGAACTAAGTATATTATTAATTCATTTGGTTTGATAATAGAATAGCATATCAACATGTTCCGATAATACAACTTTTATGTTTCTGAGGCATCTTATTTTTTATGTTCAATCTCTGACACTTTCATTTGAAGAAATAAAAATATCCTGTAGTTAATGGAATTTTTTTTGAAGCTTACTATTGTATAACAACAGCCAGTTTCCAGATCAAGTTGGGTTATAGAAAGAGGAAACATGTGTATCAATAAGATATCTGTTCTAAAAGCAGCACTCATCCTAGGTTTTTCAAGCAAGAGGGCATTCAATGCAGAGAATTGAATGCTTAAAACACCTGTAAGTGTTGGGAAAGTAAAGGGCTATGAGAGTACTCCTGTACTATGAGCTATGTGATAACCAAAGGGTCCCAGGTGCAGGAACAGACAGACACCAGGGATGAGGGTTTTCTTCAGTACTTAACGATAATTTCCAGTTACATGTCTAAGTGCTTATACGCCACTCCCAGAGGCCTGCTGTAGCTCTTTCTCTCAGTTCCATTCCAAGTCCTTTAGTAATGATTCTTTACAGAGTTGGAATGATGTAAAGAGGCATGGCTTTGTGGAGCTAAAATACATGGAAGGATGTTAGGCTTGATTTAGACTTAATTGGAATGTTTCTGGACTCTTAAGATAAAGGTGTACCATGTTAGACATACATAATCCCAGCCACTATGCAGGTTCAATCAGAAGAATCATGAGTGGCTATATAGCAAGTTCTAGGTACATGAACCTGGAGTATCTTGTAAAACCCTGTATAATAAAGAGGTAGGTATATCTCAGTTTGAGGGAGTTGACCTTTCTTATATAAATGATACAATTAGAGAAAGCAGTAGCATTGATCCTGTATGGGATTGTGTAGGTAGTGATTAGGAAAGTCTACCACCATTTTCACAATGAAAGCCATCATGACCTGGGTCTCCCATCATTTGCAGAACAGATTTCTAAGTACTTCTTTACATCTTTCCCACTCTAAAATCAGGGTGTTTATTCTATGTGCTGTAAAAGTTAAGTCTTCTGCTTTGTTTTGTAACAATGTATCCCTAACTTTCTCTAATTTCTGTATGGCATTTCCCCTATTTGCTTCAGTTCTCCCCTTGTAAATTAGCTTATAGCAGGGTCAAGGTTAAGTGAAGTATATCTGTTGAAGTCTGTGAAATGCTGACTTGCCCATTGCTGTATAGAGGAATGTCATCATTTTGGGCCACTGGTGAGTTCGGCTCCTTTCTTCTCATGCAGGTTGCTTTAGCTTGGCCTATTTTAAGGCCATCAAAGACTAAAGGTGTAATACTTCTCATTCTTTTTTTTTAATTTTATTTAATCTTTTTTTTTTTTAGCAGTCCAGATTTTATCCCCATCCTGTCCACCCTCTGACTGTTCCACATCCCTGATACTTCCTCCCTATGTCTCCATGAGGATGTCCCCACCTCCAACCCTCACCCCACCTGACCTCTAAACTCCCTGGGGCCTCCAGTCTCTTGAGGATTAGGTGCATCTTCTCTGACTGAACTCAGACCCTGCAGTCCTCTGCTGTATATGTGTTGCAGGCCTCATATCAACTGGTGTATGCTGCCTGGTTGGTGGTCCAGTGTCTGAGAGATCTCAGGGTCCAGGTTAATTGAGACTGCTGGTCCTCTTTAGAGGGCTGCCCTCCTCCTCAGCTTCTTCCAGCATTTTCCTAATTCACACACAGGGATCAATTGGCTGGGTGTAAATATCTGCATCTGACTCTTTCACCTGCTTTTGGGACTTTCAGAGGGCAGTCATGCTAAGCTCCTTTTTTGTGAGAGCTCTATAGCCTCAGTAGTAGTGTCAGGCCTTGGGACCTCCCCTTCAGTTGATCCTACTTTGGGCCTGTCTCTGGACCTCCTTTTCCTCAGGCTCTTCTCCATTTTTGTACCTGAATTTCTTTCAGACAGGAATATTTATGGGTCAGAGTTTTTGATTGTGGGATGGCATCCCCATCACTCACTTGATGCCCTGTCTTTCTGTAGGAGGTGAGCTCTACAAGTTCCTTCTCCCTACTGTCAGGCATTTCATCTAAGGTCCCTCCTTTGAGTCCTGAGAATCTCTCACCTCCCAGTTCTCTGGTACATTCTGGAGGGTCCCCACACCTGCTACCTCCCAAGGTTGCCTGTTTCCATTCTTTCTGCTGGCCATCAGGGCTTTTAGTCCTTTTCCTCCACCCAATACCTGATCATGTTCCCCTCTTCCCCTCACTGTCTCCTTTCCCATTCAGGACCCTCCCTCCCTCCCCTCTCCTGTGATTGTTTTCTTCTCCCTCCCAAGTGGGATTGAGGCATCATCATTGGAGTCTTTGCTTGTTAACCTTTTAGAGTTCTGTGAACTATATCCTGGGTATTCTGTACATTTTAAAAAATCTAATATCCACTTATTAGTGGATATTACTGAGTACATACCATGCATGTCCTTTTGGTTCTGAGTTACCTCACTCAGGATGATATTTTCTAGTTCCATCCATTTGCCTGCAAAATTGGGATGTCCTCATTCTTAATAGCTGAGTAGTATTCCATTGTGTAAATGAACCACATTTTCTTTATCCATTCTTCTGCTGTGGAACATCTGGGTTGTTTCTGGCTTCTAGCTATCACAAACAAGGCTGCTATGAACATAGTGGAACACATGCCCATGTGGCATGGCGGGGCATCTTTTGGGTATATGCCCAAGAGTGATATAGCTGGATCTTTCAGGTAGATCTATTACCAATTTTCTGAGGAATCTCCAGATTGATTTCCAGAGTGGTTGTACCAATTTGCAATATCCCCAGCAATAGAGGAGTGTTCCTTTTTCTACACATCCTTGCCAACATGTGCTATAACCTGAATACTTCCTATTCTTATGCTGTAAATTTTGCATTTACATTGATGGTTTATCAATGTATTTATGTCAATATTTTTTCAAACCTCTTCTCATGGCTGTCACATATAACCCTCACTCCATGGTATTACTTTGAAGTTGCTGTCCTCACAATAGCTTGATATCAAAATTGTATTATCCCATTTCCCTCATTGAATGCTTATATTTTCCCCATTTTATAACTGTACTTTGACCACGTCTACATCTTCAGTTCTTTTAGCCTAACTTAAGTTCTGATATATTCTTTACTTTTCTCCCTACTCTTCACAGATAATTTTTCATCAGTCTTTTGTATTCTTCAACTTGAAATTCCTTAGGAAGTACCAGCTAGAGCCTGGTGGACTGTTAATTTTATGTACGAGGATCCTAATGTCTAGTCCAGTGATGACTGTATCTATAAAACTCAAGATGTTAAGTTAGGAAATGAACTTGACATACTGTTCCCTCTACTCAAACTGTCTTTGGGATACTGAAAAAAAAAGTAATTCTGAACACGAATTTGTAATTTCTAACTATCTTCACTCTTAGTCAGTCACTACTTCTATGCTTACTTCTTATTGGATGTTGTTTCCCCTAAGATTCCTTAGAAGAAAGTCACAGAAAGCCATATAGATGCTATATTTTATTATGAGTGGAGCCTAAGCTGAGGGGAAAGGAGATTGAAATGGGCAAGTAGGAGCCACAAATGCAAATGTATCACTGCTGATCTTAACCCAGCCTCACAACATCATCAGAAAGAGCATTAGAGGTTTGTGCCCAATCAAATAGCTCAACAGGGAGTGGGTAGCACCAGAATGAGGGTGGTATTAATTGCCTTCCATTTGCCAAGCTTCACCTCACAAGATGCTATCTCCCTTTTGCTTCTGGGGCCACATATTCTGATGTCCTAATGCAGCTCGTTCCTTAGCATTAGTGAAAATCCAAGGGGAGAGGAAAAATGACTATGGCATTGATTCGTAGGTGCTGTTACATGATGCTCATGTGTGATGTGAAAGATCTGATACAACCACTAGATGGGATACCCTCTGTCTGGTCATTGCAGCAGCAGCACTCAGCCCAGGTTCAAGGGAAGATCTCTTATTAAGAGATCGCAGGCTAGCCATGTGTTGTATCAGTGAATCAATCCCCCCCAACACACACACACACACACACACACAACACACATTATGGAGATTTTTCAAACGTTCTTATATGATTATCATCAGATAAGATGACAATATGATCCTGAAACTAATGTGAATGACAATTTATAATATTCTATGTTGATATATTTACATTTTTAAAATCATAGTACATTTACATTTATATTACACTTTCCCATGAATGTGAATTATATGTCAAAACTATCCAAGTGAGAAAGTTTGGGTAATATTAGTAAATTAATTTTGAAAAGGAAACAGAGATTCAGAAAAGTAGAAAGTTTTGGCCAAGGTCACAGGAGAGGGTATTTTAGAGTAAAGCGAACTTATTCTTGGGAACTTGAAGACTTGAATTTTAGTTCTAGTTCCATAGATTACTTTTATGTTGTCATTATTTCTAAGCTCAGAAGCACTAATATGCAGGCCACTCTAGACTGAATGCCTCAGTAATCCTTTGATCTTGCTATGGGCTCATTAAACACTTCACCAACATTTTATGGATGCTTGTATGTCTGAATAAATAAGTTCTGGAGAACGGGAGGAAGACAAGTGTGGGATTGCTACCTTTGGAGGCTTTATGTTTCAAATAACAGCAATACCTCTTTTTCTGTTTATTTTGAAAATGTCCATAGGTTGAAATCAAAGAGACATATGACTATAATCAATAAACAACAAAAACAAAAAACAGCAAAAATACATGACATATGATAGGCTCTTCTTCTATTTATTCTATATCTGTTGACTGTGATCTGTTTTGTTTTTTTAAGTTTCTACCATTATTGTCATTGTCGTCATCATCTTTGGCATCATCTTTGTCATCATCATCATCATCATCATCATCATCATCATCTATGAATGTAAGTCCCATAGAACCATTGCTTTGGGGGAAAATATGTAAGTTAAGGTTAAATATCAGTTGTTTTTCTTGCAAGAATATAATTAAAAACTGTTTCACAGTTAAATATGCTTTCAAAAAGTTACAAAGAATCATTAAATGCAACAAAATTTAATAAAAGTAGTCTGAGGTTGAGGACAGTTTTGGCCACAACACTATGTGACTATAAATGAGCAAATGAAGGGAATATGATAAAAAATGTCCTTTTTGGGGCTGCCAGGGAATGATGTAGCTTTTATGTCTTAAAAATATTAGTTTGTTCCTTTCCTGGAAGTGCAAATAGTCATTTAATAACAGAGTTAACTCGGCATGTCCAAAATAGATTGAATTAGCTCACATTATCAAGTTGGATGCTGTTAACCATCCATCCTCTTGTCTTCTGGTTTCCTCACCATCTCTGCATGGACATCTGCATTATAGCTTAACTGGTAGTGGCTTTCTACAATCAATCATATGTATTAGCTGTCTTAAGCATTTCTTAATAACATTTTTTATATTATTTTTATTTCCTAGCCAAAAAAAGGTAACATAAAGTAGCTGAGGCTTCTTGCCAGCACCAAAATACGCGTGCAAATTAAACGGTGTAGCTAGAAGCCAGCTTAGTATTCTTTTTCTTGATCAAGAAGAGATAATTAGTACTTCTGCAAAAAGCATATAATTTTTGCTATCTGTGAAGGCTTTGCCACAATGACTACATCATTACCTGCACAATAAGAAAGCAGAAAGCTACTATTCATTTTCTGAGCTGCTGTGTGTGTGGAAGAAAAGCAACTTGACCTTATCATTTTCTTTATAATTAGCATTGGTGAAACAACTTTAAAGGCAGAATCAAAAAAAGATAAAAATGTCGACTGGTAACATGTTGGGAAGAGTTTATTATAAAAGAGACCTGTAATTATTTAAAGAATATACTGAATAGGAAGGTTTGTGCTTTGAAAGTATGGCTCACCCAGCAATAGGAATCTCTGGACCTGCTGAGTCTGTGGTAATGAGAAGAAATTCAAAAGAAGGAATTAGGCTCCCTTAGAAAAGCTGAGCTTTAGAAGATGAATATATTAACAGCTTGACAATGAAATATGCAAATATATCCCTGAGTTACTGATAGAGTTCATGAGGCCAAGCTACATAGTGGAGCAGAAATCAGGACCTTGGGGATATAATCTTTGATCCTGTGCCATTGTTTTGTTCTTTATGCATCTTGGTTTTGTCATAAATTAAACTGAGGTAATGACTTCAACGTTCTCCAATTTTCTTTTGGGCTATGGTCCAAGATTGTTTAGATCACAAAACGCATTTGCAATGAGAATTGTTTAGTTTCTCTCGCTGTGCTCTGACCTGGGTGCCAGGAATGCAGACGCTTAACTTATCTGCATATCAAGTGTGTCCAGGGCCAGATTGGGAGACTCCAAAGTTTGCCAGGTGATTGGAATTGGAGAGGTTAAATCCTCAGGGTTATGGAAGTTAGTATTTTCTTCTATGAAAAACTCTCAGAGTAGCATTTTAGTCCTGATCGCCTCCCTGAATTATCATCCCCATTCTTAAATGTTATCTCTAAAAGATCACAGGGATAGCTTGCCTGCTCCTCTCTCTCTCTCTCTCTCTCCTCTCTCTCTCTCTCTCTCTGTGTTGCATATGGATGCACGTATGTGTATATGTATGTGTGTGTGTGTGTGTGTGTGTGTGTGTGTGCGTGTGTATAGACTATTGAGTCTAATTAGTGTTGCTCATTTACATGGGTTTAGGATGGAGTACTTAGGTATAGACAAACTATCATGGGTGCTGTATCTAAAAGGAAACTAACTGTCCCCCCTCAGCAGCCAATCACTGCCTGGACTTCTTCAGTTAGGGGTGGGGCCTTGTAAATTTTTTCCCATCCACATAGGCATGTTGACCATGGGTACATTGTGTGTAATGCAATCATACTGAGATTTCTCAGGTAAAACATCCTTTTCCTATTCAGAAGACACTATTTCTTACCACTTCATCTTGTTCTCTGGCTCTTAAACTCTTTCCATGCAATCTCCTGTGATGTTCTTTGAGCCTAACGTGTAGGGGTTGTGTTATAGAATGCTTGCATATGTTTTCAGTTTACCACTATAATTGCAGGTGAATTTTAGTCTTCTATAACCTATCGTGAGTTCCAGTGAAGTCTCAAATAGAATGGAATTAACTTTTGCATAGACAGAAATCACAGTAGAAAAGAACAGGAAGAAAAATCATTGAAAATGCACATCAAAGGGTTCAAATTTTATCAGCTAGTCAAAATTCTGGACCCAGGAAAGAGGTGGGGAATTTTTGGACAAGACACAAGTTTAATAAGAATATATTTGTAAGGTAGAGTTCTTGAAATAAAGAGCAGGGAGCTTCTGTGACTGTGAAGTATGTCTTAGGGTTTTATTGCTCATTACCATGACCAAGGCCACTTTTATAAGGGACAACATTTAGTTGATGCTGGCTTACAGATTCAGAGGTTCAGTTCATTATCATCATGACAGGAAGTGTTCAGGCAGACATGATGCTGGAAAAGAAGCAGAGTCATCTTGATGTGCATATAGGAGACTGTCTAGATCACACTGGCCAGACTTAAGCATATATATGATCCCTCAAAGCCCCACATCTGTAGTGACACACTTTCTCTACTGAGGCTACATCTCCAGTAAGGCTGTGCTCCAAATAGTGGCACTTTCTATGTGTAAATCTTATTTTGACCACCACAATGACCCATGTGAGAAATGAACTCAGGGTAAAACATAATTGGATTTTGAGACACAAATTATTAATCAGAAATGTGAGGAGAGTTTTTAGTGCTAAGGTACTTGACGGTATCATTATTTTTTTTTCAACGTGGTCTTCAAAGCATCTTAGGCCCAGTGACTGCCTTTTCTACCACTGCCACAGTCAGGCTGGCCCATTTCTTCACAGTTTGGGATGAGGCCTTGCATCCTTCCCATAGCTTGTATGCAGTGCAGCACCAGTGCCTTATTCTAGAAGAGCCAAAGTTGGCTTGATATTCTATGGCTCATTTGGTCAACATTATTTCATGAGCATAACATTTCAGGAAAATGACAGAGGTAACGTTTTACATTTTTCCATGTCCAAGGTTCTGGGAAGGAAATGCTTGATGAGTAACTAAGGATTTTTAATCCTTATTTGAAAATGAGACACCTTTAAGTATAAACGAGCTACATTATGTGTTCCTAGAGTTCACATTAGCACTGTGCATTGAGATCCTCTGATGGCCTTCTGTGTTCTAAAGCTCACAGGTATTTCTTGTCTGAAACTGTTTACTCTATTGAGTTAGTTTCCCTTTTAAAATCTGGGGATTTTGCTTTTTACCATGTGAAAAAAGATTGTGAGTGGGTTGGCAGCTTAAGTTAAATGAATCATCTTAAGTATTATTTTTGGTAGTTCCTTGTCAGCAAAGATACATTGGCGAGGAAGAGATTGCCATGCCCGCAAAGAAATTGGCTCTGTAGCCAGTTTCTGAAATACACTTGGAAGTCCCAATCCTGTGTGGGGAGTGATAAAACAGGTTTTGTTTGTTTGTTTGTTTTGGTTTTTCTGGTTAAAATTTTATCACCCCCCCCAGGTTCCTTTACAAAAGAATTCCCCAAGAACCTCTCATTTCTTCTTGAGAGACTTATTTTTGTCACCATCAATTTAGCAAATACAAACTGGGCAGGTGACTCCAAAGCCTGCCTCTATCACTGACAAGGCAGGACCCCTGAAACTTGAAAAGGAACAGAGGATTTCTTTTTAATACAATAAAGTAGTAGAGATGAAATAATTTGGGTTTGTGTTAAGATGAGTCATGGGGGATTAATTCAGTTTTGCAGAAAATAACTTAAAACTCCTTCGGTGACAGGTTTTATTTCTGAGCCACAGTTAGAAAGTGACTAATCAGAAATGCTGTTTCAGGTTTGACAATATACATCTCTTCCTCATGGAGGTGTCTTTGCAAAGTTTTCTCATTCTCTTCTCCCAGGATAATGCCACTTTCAGAACAGGCACTGCCTCTGAGGCTGCCAGGATACTGTTTCCATGTTACTAATAAATTTGTACTAGTAGTGCTTATTGGTGTCTGTATGAACATGGTCTGTGTTATTAGGGAATATTTGTACTTGAACAAATACAACCTATTTTTTCGGCTAGGAATGAGAAAGTTCTAGTGTCATTGTTCTTCATTGTTAGATGAAATTGCCTTAATTAAACAGAAGGAGACAAATTACTATGATTATAACTTAGAATTCTTCATGCATGCTTATTATTATAATACTTAGACTATTATTTTATTATTATCAAAATGATTATTATTGGTTGCAGGGTAATTTAAAAACTTCAGTGTCATATATCTCTGTGTGCACATGAATATATTAAATTAAGCCCATAATCCTGGTGCTGTTAGTTGGCACTTAGAAGGCTTTAATGAGAACTTCATACTCTAAAAACTGTGCAAGTACTTCAAGTGCCTGCTAAATACATGGAATATGCTTTGTTAATAGGTGTAGGTGATGCTGCAAATTTGTTTCTTTTTTTTTTCCCAATGAAACATGCAGGGCTACACATAGCAAATATCCTGTAAAAAACTGTATGGACTAAGCACCACTATGAGAAACAAGGAGTGGAATCGAGCCAGTCCACTAGGGTTGAAGCCACAGTGCTGAGTTTATGTTCTTGATGTCTGTTTGGTCCTTTTGTAGAAATTCATTCACAGGTTCATTAGACCCATCATTAGGATATAATCATGTTTTCTTTAGTATAGCTCTCCTGTGAAATTCCCTTCAGAGTGGTTAGAACAGAATGTAGGAATGCCATTAAGTTTTTTTTTAAAAAAATAGGTTATATGGCTATTTTGAGTTGTTTTTGTTTGTTTGTTTACCTGGGTGATTGGTTGTTTTTGTAAACAGAATTGGCCATTATCATATTTTTTACTAGATTGAAAAGTATTCTTTCTTATGTCTCTTTGATGATGGAAGCAGAGTTTTAATAATATGATACCATAGATGTTAACACTCAGGCTTTCTAGGGTTAATCTATAGTATTTTACAAGTAGCCAATCATGAGTCCAGGTTAGAGCTCTTCCTACCAGATTCATTATTTCTTTGGATGAAGCTTTTTCTTCCTTTTTGCCTATGGGATTTGATATATTGGTAGACTGTTTCACCAAATTTCTGTGGAATTAATAGATAAATGGTATGTTTAGAGTTTCATTGGCAATAACCAGGATCAAAACACTTAGAAAACGTAAAGATATCAAAATTATATTAGAGTGAGTAACTGCCAGAGTTGTCTATAGTTGAAGGATTTATGTACAATACGGGGATTCAAAGCTAAATGCAATAATATGGACAAATATGATTATTTTTCACAGTGAAATCCTGAATATAATTAATATAATAACATAACATAAAATAACATAATATAATTAATATATATAATAATAATAAATAGAGAAACAATCCCCAAATTTTTATGAGGTGACACAAAAATTCAAAGTAGCTAGGGGCGGTCTGAGAAAGGAAAAGTTAGAGACATCAGAATTTGTGGATGAAAATTATATTATAAAGCTTTAGATAGCAAACATGAACCAGACATGTTGACCCATAAAACAAAAGAGTCAAGCATAACCAACCACAGCCTCCAGCTAAAGAAGCCATGTAGTAAGAGTAGATTCTTCAATACATTATGCATGCAAAAAAATGAAGGTTAATTTTATTACTGTTTAGTTTTCAGTACTAATTAGTTTCATTACTGAAGGTTGCAACAGCTATGAATCTACCAAAAAGTGGGTAAGAACATTGAACATGAGGTATGAAACTTTAAAGCTACTAGAACATAGAGGAAAATCTCCTGGACTTAGCTTAGTTTTGGTAAGGATTTTGCAGTTATACAAAACACATAGGCTTACAAAAACAAAATTAAATTAACAGCACAACATTAAGCTAAAAATCTTCATAGCAAAGGAAATAAATAATAAAATAAAAATACAATATAAAGATTGGAAAAAATATTTACAATCTATACAATTGACAAGTGGCTAATATCTAAAATTTATGAGGAATCCTTAGAGTTGAGTAACAGAATACCAAATAATTTAGCTAAAGAAATAGGTATACAACCCAAAAAGCCATTTCCAAAGAAAATAAAAACATGTCAAGTTTATATATAAAATTGTTCTCAATGTTAATTGTCAGGAGAATGTAAATTTAAACTAAGGTGTAACACACCAATTTACTCCAGTAATGATAGTTAGTATAAAAAAAGATAAGAAGTAGTAAATGTGGTAGGGTATGTAGAAGAAAGGGCAAATTACTATAATGTTGGTGGTGCATACATTCTTGTTGATGTTATGAAAATTGAAAATAACCTAGACTATGGTTCATTCTTTCATCTGGGCATATACTAAAAGGAGGTGAAAGGACAGCCTTGTAAGGATACCTGAATTGTATGTTTAGAGTAGACACGGGGTAAAAACAATTAGGATGCCTGTTGATGGGTTGATAAATAAAGAAAACATAGTACAAAAGGATACAGTGGGGTCTTTTCAGATTAAAAAAGAGATTCTTCTATTTCCCTAATGAATGAACCTGAGTGAAAGAAGCCAGACACAGAAACAAATGTCACATGATCTCACTCATATGTGGATGCAGACGAAGAACAGAGACAAAGAATAAAATCATGACTGCCAGAGGTAGTTGGGAGGAGGGGAGGAAGACGCAGTATATATGTTCAAAGATTTAATAACAGCAGATGTGTAGGGTGAGCCAGTGTAGGGAGTTAAAATATAGTATGAGAAGCTTCTGAGTTACAGTTCTGAGCATTTGTCTTGGTAAGAAAAGGTCAATCTTTATTTAAGATCTAAGTCATTGATTTATGATTAATAAGATCATGGACATTTTAAAGATTTTAGCCTATCTTGTCACTTATAAAAAGTAATTATGTAAAAAGTTAAATATGATACCTTACTGCAACTTCTGTATGAATTCCATAACATTATATTCTATGCCTCAAATATTCACAACAACATTTATTATACAAAACAAGGTATTAAATAATGGTAACATTAAAATAACCAGTAATTCTGATACACACAGATTTTATCCTCAAATTTAAGAGATTTAAAAGCAACAGACAATGGAATATAATATTGCTTTTACTTAGGAAGACAAATTACTTCATCCTTTCTATTCTATGCCTCTTTAATTAAAAGATTCTACAGATAGTACAAATAATGACTGGCTTGTTTTCTCAAAGAGTTTCATATACTCTTCTTGAGGCTATTGCAATGTTTAAGTAAACATGGACTTGTGAGTCCTTGCAATCATGTCTGAACCAAGGATCGGGCTTCCAGTCTGCTTAGTATTTGGTTACTTAGGATTTTATGAGTGGAGAATATTAATAAAATACCTGGAAATTTCCAGGTATACATATAAACAAATTGTTAAGTTTTATGATACTACATTTTGTTGTATTTCATTATAGTATTAAAATTCAATTCTTCCAGTCCACAATTGACACTACTTAGTTCTTCATGAGTGCCTCAGATACTGTCTTTCTGTTGTCTCTAGATCAGAGAAGTATTTTCATGAACAAGAAAACTCTTTATGTTATACTTCTGAATATTTTCACTGGGAATACAAATTTAATTGTTATTTATTATACACAGATGTGTGTCTATGTATATGGCCATATACATGTGCAGATGCCCAGGCACCTGTGCATGTACATGCATGTCAAAACTAGAGAACACCCATTAGTGTCATTTCTCAGGAGCAATCCATGATATTTCTTGAGACATAGTCTCTGCAGCTCCCAAAGTGAGTTAGGTTGGCCTGTGAGTCTTAGGACCACACCTATCTCTGCCTATTCAGAGCTGGGATTACAGATTTATACTGCTATATTCAGTCTTTTTATATGGGAATTAAACCCAAGGCTTCATACTCAATTAGCAAGCGCTTCACTGACTGAACCATCTCTCTAATTCCATCAATGTAATCTTGAATATTAAGACTCAAATATCCATTGGAATGAACCTTGCTCACTTGAATTGGATACACAAATTTTCTGTAAACTACAAAATTGATAGTGTATGTGGGCAAGTATGAATATTAGTAGGCTGACTCATTTGTCACCATAGATTTGCACTGTTTGACCCTGTTTTCTAGGCAATATGATACAACCAGAATACTGAGTCTCTTGGATAAGTTTCCCTTTTTCACATTGGTGATGCAAAGTTGTGTTATTTCAAGATTTAGTCCCAGGACTCTAAGTGGAGGCAATGGTAAATTTGAGAGAATACTTAATTTCATGAAAATTTATTAGATATTATGTGTCAGGAACAATTTTGGGCAGTGAATGGTAAATATCTGCTTTAATGAAGGTTTTGCATCTTGAAATTATAAACAATTGCAAATAGACAATTTAGGAGATTCTGTTAATAAAAAATATTAAGGAGTATTAGAGCTGTTATATGGGAAAGAGTCCTCAGGAGAGGATCCTGGGAGAAAAATTAGAGCCGAGACTGACAGAAATCAATTATACAAACATTTATGCAAACAGCAGTGCAGGAAGCACTAATTGCAACTTTAGGACTATGAAATTCTGTCAGGTATCACTTGTAACAGGATTGTGTCTTACATAGTCATCTCAAAATATCTGAAAAAATAAGCTATACATTTGTATGCTGGGCTAGAATTTGGTACTTTGTGAGTTTACTGGGACTAAAGTCTTAGAAGTAGGGCTTGCAATTTTATGTTAGGCGAGTGCTCTGTAAAATGAAAGGACCCCTCACTTTTATAGCACTATTGAATTAAAAATGCCTTTTATATATATATATATATATATATATATATATATATATATACACACACACACACACACACACACACACACACACACACACATATATATGTTGTGTGTGTGTGTGTGTGTGTTATGTGTTTATACATATATATGAAATATATATACTTATACACACATATGTATAAATTTTAGTAATAGCCTTGAGGTGATTGCACTTCACATTCAAGGAAACCTATCTAAAATAAATAAATAACCTAGAAAGTTTCGTCATTACACAAGACTCTGGGATTCTTCATTTCATGTAGATATAGACATAGAAGCTGGATAACGGTTCTATGATACTGTATTTTATTTCTCTGTGCCTCTTTCTTGTATCTTCCTCCACTGCTCTCATTTTCAGTGCTGCTTCCCCTATGCAGTAGCAAACCAGCACATCTACCCTCTGAGTAAACCTAGCTTAGGGGTTGGAAGGAAATAACCTCTTTCCTAAGAGCTACTGCACATATTCGAAGTGTGTTCTTATTGGTCAGGTCTATGTCGTGTGTCCATCCCCGTCCATCTATATAGTTAGAGCACTAGAACTGTTATCCAGCAGTGGAGATCAGGGCTATAGTTACTGGAAGTAGCAGAGGCTTGATTCCTTAAAATGCGAGTATGAATCGGAACAGTGGCCTGGATGAATCTTGGCTATAAGCTATAGTTGCTGTTTCTTTCTCTGAAGTGAAAGTCTTACTCATTGTTACATTGTAAGAGTGGCTTTTAGACTCTGTGGGCTCAGTTCTGTCTACTTCTTATATCCTATTTTCTATATGAAACAAATGATATATTTTCTAGAGCACACAATTCCAGACTCCAGAAAATATGTCTGATGATCTTTCTTTTATGTGAGCATCCAATGTACCAATGGATGGCCACTTTGGGCATGTCAGAAGCAACTCCATCTTTTTGCTGATCTTAGTAATGGTTGCAAGCTTTTGTTGGCTCATATTTTAAAAATTTCTTCCTTGTAAGTGTGGTTGTAGATTTCCATGCCATGGATTAGGTGACAAACAATTGAGACTAGATACTCCATGGGTTATATCAACTGAGCAAATGCAACTCAGAAAGTTCATAAGGCAAGTGGAGGGCTTTGATGGCCTAGGTTGAGAGGAACTGAATCCTTTTGTTCCTGTAGATGTCTTTAGGGTTATCTGCTTCCACAAGATGAATAGTTCACACAACAATTATGAAAGGACTATAGGTGACTTCAGGATGGTGATTAAGGTAAGAGGGACTAAGATTCTTTTTGTGGAATGGTAAACATATATTATCCCCATAGAGAGATGATTCTTTATAGACTAGATATAGTCATGGGTAGATCTCAAGACAAGCAGTCCCCTAAGGCAGAGGTGAATCTAAATGCCACAGTGAGTACACACAGGTGAATTGAGAAGGTGTGTATACTGGCCCAATAATTTTAGTGACTTTTTCTAGATATAGAATATGCTATATTTTAAAGACAATTATAAAATCTAAAACCCTTGAACTTTTTTTTTTCTTTTTGCTTCCACTGTTGATAGATTGGAAAGGGTTTCAGATTCTTTTGTGAGTATATTGATCTGGTATTGAAAGGAGCTTGCTTCAGTGGACTCTCAAGTTCTATGCATTTCTCCCAGGAAACAGTGATATGTCCAAACAGTGCTCAAACTGACTGATGGCTATGCCATGACTTGTGAGTAATAGAGTAAGATCACTTACTTTATTGATCCTTGTGAAGGCCCTCACTCAGGATTAAGAGTTTCATGGATTTCCGTGTACTTCTGCTACAAACAGGTGCACTGGGTAGAAGAAATTGATGAGTTCTGATCAAGGGAGATGAAAACAACTTATTTCCCTGGGAAGTAAAACTGACAGCACTTTTTGGTTTGCAAGAAACGTAGCGTACTACCAAAAGTTTTTCTGGATCTAAAAAAAAAAAATAGCTCATGAATGTGTATATCAATTCTAAAACACATCACGCCCAACATCCAGTTCCAAAATTGTGTGACACATTCTTCTTGCACACATCTGCTAATTTTTAGAAAAAGGAAGATACATGTTCAAAGTCTCAGAGGACCTAATCATGTGTTTTCCTAGAGGACAATTGTACTTCACATTAAGGGCCATGAATTGTTCTTAGTCTTATAGGATCACTAGTAATAGCCTCTCCAGTGCTATTGGAAGAAATGGCCTGATCTCATATTTCCAGTCTCTCCCTGACCTGCTTTCTTACGGTGAAATTCTGCACTTAAGCCTCTGTATGCCCTTTTTGCCCCATCTATTTCATGTTTGTGGGTTAACATTCTCAAACCCATCCATTTGCTTCCCAACTACTCTGATCCCGAATGCTGAATACTCACAAGTTCTTGGCCTTCATCAAAGAACTGCTCATGAGCAGACTGGGATATGAAGGATATTGAGAGAGCCTGCCACAAAAAAGAAGGCAGAAAGTGATAGAACACTCAGTGTTCTCTACAATCATTTGTCAATTTGTATCATGTTGGAATTCATTATCCTTCTAGAATCCAGATTCCCATGAGGTAAGCGGTCAGTATGCCCATCCTTTTACTGATACGTTGAACGAGAAGCTTCAGTATGTCCAGAAAGATTCCTTCTGTAGCCAGTTCTCAAAGCCAGTGATGCTGGAGGCTTTTCCTGTTGCTTGATCTCCTGGCACTGACAGCACAGTGGCGGCTTTCCCACAGTCAATCTAGAAGAAGCATGCCACGTGTTTGTAGAATCTGTCTTTTTACTTATTCTTACTCCCATTCAGAGCTGTACCCTGAACACTGGAACCACCATTTCCCTTAATGTCGATAGGTCCTACAGAGTCTAATAGGATTAATGAATTTCAGTTCTGTGTTACTCATGCTAATGGGTACATATATAATGGTACTTCCTATTTAGAGGGAAAGAGTTTATGTTTCAGTTGGTCAAACAGTTAATCTGGCTTTATAATCCTATCCCTTACAGTGGATAGCTACATGATGTTTGGAGAAGGATTAAGCTCTCAGTAATCTAATCACATTTAGTACTGAAATTTTGCTAAAGCTACAGAAATCATTTTTGTCTTGTGCTTTTAATACCTGGCAAAGATTTGTTCCTGAACATAAGGTATTGTTCAGATATAAATCTATATTTTAATTTCTATCACATTTTTGTATGGAAAACAATATGGAAACAAAGTACTATCCCACATAAATGATATGCCAAGTTATCTATTGTAATTGTTATTAATAAGGTAATTGACTTTCTTTGTGGGAGAAGCTTAATTTTTATGCCATAATGTTTAATAATATATCAACAAAATCATGCTTTTGTTTATTTTCTAAATGACATTAATGTCTAGTATTTATTTAATACTTTCTGTTTCTAAGAATTTTATCATATATGTATATATATCTATATATTTACATATTTGATAAATATGTCTTAAAATCACATAGACCAATATATTACATTAAATGACTATAAAAAGATTAATATATCATCAATCATTCTGAAGCATTGTTATTATATTTTCCTCACAGTTTGGCATACTGGTTTCCCTTCTTCCCTGGCAGGTAAACGCATGTCTATCTCTTATAGAAACACCACAATTATAGAATAAATATATTTTACTCACCCTTGTAAAAATACATTTGTGACAATGATACTTTCCTCATTGATCTGTGGGAAATGCATATATATGTGTACATATAACTACACGTAGTTATAGAAAATATAACTAAATATAAAAGCGTATATTTCTATAACTTGATATAGAAAATAAACATGATTTATGTTACAAAAAAAAAAAACATAAGAAATTTCAAGCACTGGGGTAATTAAGGAAACCCTAAAGTTTATGCACTCAGTAAGTGCATAAGCATACCCAGTCATTCAACTGACATTCTACAAGATCATAAATTAATATAGCCTTGTTACTTAGAAGTAACAGATAGCAATTTTATTATGGGGTACCATATAATTGATACTACAATTCACTTTTATAGTTTTCTTCTCCTCATAAGTATGTGCATGTGTGTGTTATGGGCCTGTTTGCACGTGTTCAGGCATCCATTGTATGCCCTGAAGTTGATGTCAGGATTCTTCCTCAATTACTCTCAACTTTCTTCTTTTTGAAGCAGGATCTCTCACTCAAACCCACATCTAACTGATAAGACTAGTCTTGCTTGCACCTGGAATTCTTTATCACAGCCTCCCCAGTCTAGCATTACAGATGAGCTGCTATTTATGAGCAGCATTTATGTGGGTTCTGGGATCCATTCTGGTTCTCTTGCTTGCATAGCAAGTTTTTTAACTATTGGGCCATCTCTCTAGCCCAATACTCCTTTTTTGTTTCTTAGCTTCTCTTCTTTTATTTTAAGACATATTTTACATGACATAGGATTCATCTTGTATGTGAGTTTTGAAAATTGTTGACCATCAAATAACCACAATGGAGATGAGGGATGGTTCCATCATTTTAAACTCTTCTCGTTCTGCCCCTTTGTAGTCAGTCCCCAACTGAAGCCCCTGAAAACTGATGCAGGCAACCTGAACCATCCAAATTACCTTTCTTGTAATAACCAATCAGTCCTCAACGCAACTCTAGAAGGTGAGAGCTTGTGGCATGGGGAGGGAACAGACTTTCCCCACTCCACAGTAAGGAGCAGATCCAGGGATTTGAATATAGGTGATCTAACTTCTGATTCTATGTTTTGGAGTGATTATATACCACATTATTTCATGCTAAAACAAGGTAGAATGTGATGTCTTGTGAATGGCAGCAATTAAACACATTGATCAACTACTGTGGGCCTGGCTCTAATAATTTCAGTAAATCTTATTTTCTCCAATTATAATAAAATATTAACTTACTTCAAAAGAACATTAAAGTTTTAGATATAGTCTATTAGAGTCCTGCTTCTGAGCTCAGGCCATGAATTACCCAAATGAATATTCAGTTTGATCCATCTGATTTTAAAACTCATGTAGTTTTTCCCATATTATAGTATTACTTGCTTTTATTCTTATGTTTTGAGATAGGGGCTTGCTATTAAGTTGGCCTCATATTCATCATACTTCTGCATAACCTCCTGAGCACTGTAACAGATGGGTGTTGCTATACTCAGCTTCATATTTGAATGTCTTTGAACTTCTTTTCATAGATAATATTGTTCCATGGTAGCTGTCATAGGTTTCACATAAAGAATAATGTATTCGGGATATTAAATGCTCATGATAGCATGGTTAACAGCAAAATTAAACTAGAATTCCCTTTGAGGAGGGAATGTAAGACTCAGTGAATCTAAAAAAGATATTAATGACAAGAAAATCTAAATGGGAAGTAATTCATCAAAGAATAAACAAGTCAAGCTTGTGATATAGTTCTGCAATCCCAGATACTCAGGATGCCGAGGCAGAAAGGTCACAGGTTAAAAGCCAGCTGGGGTTCAAGAGCAAATTCAAAGCCACCATGGGCTGTGTAGTGAGACCTTGTCTAAAGATAATAGAGTAAAACCCTCCACCAGCAAAAAGGGATGAGTATGCAGCAGTTATGGAGCACTAGCCAATATGCCTAGCACGTGCTTGACCCAAGGTTTAATCTCTAGCACCACAGACCAAATATAATAAACAAGGCATGAAAAAGTTAGAACTTGTAGTTAACACTACTAATTGATTTTTTATTAAGCTCTTTTCAAAATAAGCACATATATGCATTTGCAATTCATAACTATATAAATGCATACAATATCATTATTCATTCCAAACTCGTCTTTGATAAATGGCTTTCTGAATTAATTTTCACAACTAATGATATTAACAAGCATCCTATACTTCCAGTTTGAAAGCTGATTTATAAAAACAGAATTGCTTTCTGATTTGTGGCATAACACTCACTGGGCATCACTGTTTTTGCACGTATTCTCAGTTCCTCCCATCAGCACATACCAGTCTGTGCATACTAGGAGGCAGTAAGCTACTTATCCTCAGGGACACAGTGTTTGCCTGTAGTTTAAAGGGGTGCCAATGCTTCCTTATTCATCCTTTGTTTTTCAGGCTGCCCTATCAAGAAAGATGCTGAGTCGGATATTCTCCAGTGCTTTCGGTTTGAACTTAAAGGTCTTTTAAAAACAGCTGAAGAAGAGCTAGAGAGATGACTCAGCAGTTAAAGGCATTGCATGCCCTTCCGAAAGACCTTGGTTTGAGTCTCAGTACTCACATGGCTTTTCATAGCTGTCTCTAACTCCAGTTCTGGGGTATCAGGGAATTTGATGATACTTTTTGGACTCTATGGGCAACAACTAAGCATGTAGTAGATAGACATAAATGCAGACAAAAACACCCATAAACTTATAATTTAAAAACAGCAACAATAACAACAGCAGAACAGTTGTGCAGTATAATGAACAGAAACCCATGAATACTTAAGAAATGGGAGGTACTTGTTAGTTCTCGAGTAAAATCTGGAGAGACTCTGGAAAGACTTCAAAACATTGTGTAGATGGGATGGCAACAGCTTTCACTACTTTTTTTCATTAACTAAAGTTGTTATCAGCATTTTCTGGTCATCCTTCCCAGTGTATTGAAAATAGAATCTCTTCTCATACAACACATCCTGATTATAGTTTTGCTTCCTCCACGTCTCCTAGTTCTTAGTCACATACTCTCCCTTTTGGATCCACTCCCTTCTCATCTCTTATTAGTAAAGAACAGGCTTCTAAGACATAACAAAAAGCATAACTAAAAGCTATAATATATACACAGGAGACCTGGTGCAGACTTGCACAGGCCTATGCTTGTTGTTTTAGTATCTATTGAGTTCATATGAGCTTTACTCAGTGGATTTAGACAGCATCATTCTTTGGTGTCCTCCATCTTGATGGTCATTCTTATTCTGGCTCAGCAGAGGGTAAATTCCTAGACTTTGGAATAATTGGTTCATATAAATTTATAACTAGTCACTTGAAATAAATCACCTTGTGTTATTCCAATTGGTTTTCTCTGAGAACACTCAAGTCAGAATATAGATTATTTTAAAAATTAGTTTTCCTTTGAGTATTTACTTAATTTTAGAAATAACAACAAAACTTTTACTTTTATTATTATATTATTATTATATTATTATATTATTATTATACTTTTTAGCTATTGCTTTTATCTCTTTCTCCACTGCAAGTAAAGCCTAATAATATCTAGAGAGACTCATGGACTATCAATTTCAAAATAGATTCTTCTTTAATACAACATATGCAGACCAGTTTTTTTCCCTCCATTCCTCTCAGCCCCATCCCCCTCTCTCATCTCCACTATATCCACTATCCTGTCTCTTCAGAAAATGTCAGGCTTCTAGGAGATTACAATCAAACAGGACAAAATAAAAGACACTAAAATAAGGCATAAGCGCTCACACCAAGGCTGGACAACGCAACCCAACAGGAGGAAAAAGAATCCCAAGAGCAAGCAAAAACATCAAAGTCACACCAGCTTCCACAATGAGGAGTTCCACAAAACACCAAGGTAATAGCCATGACATCTATGCAGAGGACCTGGTGCAGACTGCTGCACCTCCCCGACAGGCCCGTGCTTGCCTCATCAGTGTAAGTGGACTGTGTTCTCCTGGTGTCCTTTAACACTGCTGACTTCACAATCTTTTTCTTCCTCTTCTATAGGTTTTCCTGAGCTCTGAGGGGAAGTGTCTGATTGAGACCTCCAATTTAGATGCTCTCTATATAATGTCTGGGTGTGGATCTCTGCACCTTCTCCCATCTGCTGCTAAAGAAAGCCTTGCATGTCTGTATCTGTCTCTGTCTGTCTCTCTCTCTGTTTCTCTCTCTCTCTCTGTTTCCCCCCTCCCCCTCACTTGATCAGCCTTGTTTTGTTCTATCAAGCTCTCTGGGGTATCCAGTTTCTGGTTCCTGGCCATTCAAGTTGTGTTGGGCAGAGACTCCTTCTCCTGTCTTGGGTTTCTAGTTGTATCAGACATCAATTGGCTATTCCTGACTATTCTTACAAGTTTTGTGCCACCGTTGGCCCAGCACATCTTGCAGGCAGGGCAGATTGTAGGTCAAACGTTTTGTGGCTGGTTGATGTCTACATTTCTCTTTCCATCTTCTATAAAATTGGATTTGTAGATAGATATTGTTTAAACTTGACTTTATCATGGGATATCTTATTTTATCGTTCTATGGTGATTGAAAACTTTGCTGTGTATAATAGTGTGGGCTGGATCTGTGATATCTTAGAGTCTGAGCATATCTGTCCAGGCCCTTTCTTGCTTTTAGAGCCTTCACTAAGGATTCAGGGACAATTCTAATAGGTCTGTTTTTATATAGTACTGGGTTTTATTTTTCTTTGCAGCTTCTAAATATTATTTCTTTGCTTTGTATGCTTAGTGCTTTGATTATTATGTGGTAAGAGGACTTTCTTTTCTGGTCTGGTCTTTTGGTGTTCTGGATGCTTTTATGCCTTTATAGGCATCTCATTTTTTAGATAAGGAAGACTTTCTACTATGACTTTGTTGAGAATATTTATATTTAGCCTTTCAGCTGGAGATGGGAGTTTTCTCCTTCTTCTATTACTATTATTCTCAGGTTTGGCCTTTTCATGGTGTCCCAGATTTCCTCCTGTAGGATTTGTGTCAGGAACTCTTTTTAGTTTTAACATTTTTCTTTGATGGATTATCCATTTCTCCTTCCATACCTTCAATGTCTGAGCTTTTCTCTTCTATATCTTGTATTTGTTGGTGAAGCTTTTCTCTGTAGTTCCTGTTTGAATTCCTCAAGTTTTCATTCTAAGAATTCCCTCACTTCTGGTCTCATTATTGCCTCTACTTCCATTGTCAGGTCTTAAGCAGATTTCTCCATTATCTTCAACTGTTTGGTTTCTCTTGGCTTTTTCAAAGGGATTTATTCATTTTCACTTTAACTACCCTGCTATCTTCATACAGTTGTTTATTTTGAAATCCTTATTTAATTTATTTTTAAACTTTTTATTGGTTATTTTATTTATTTACATTTCAAATGTTATCCCCCTTTCCAGTTTCCCCTCCACAAACTCCCTATACCATCCCCTGCTTCTATGAGAGATGTTCTCCCACTCACCTACCCACTCCTGCCTACCACCCTACCATTTCCCTACTCTGGGTCATCAAGCCTCCACAGACTGAGGGTTTTCCCTCCCAGTGATGCCTGACAAGGCCATCCTCTGCTACATGTGTTGCTGGAGCCATGGGTCCCTCTATGTATATTCTTTGGTTGGTAGTTTAGTCTCTGGGAGCTTTGGGGAGTCTGATTGGTTGATATTGTTGTTCTTCTTATGGGGTTACAAACCCCTTCAGCTCCTTCAGTTCTTCCCCTAACTCCTCCATTGGGGTCCTCGTGCTCAGTCTGATGGTTGGTTGCAAGCATCCACATTTCTACCAGTAAGGCTCTGGCAGAGCCTTTCAGGAAACATCCATATCAGGGCCTGTCAGCAAGCACTTCTTTGTATCAACAATAGTATCTGGGTTTGGTAGCTGCATATAGGATGGATCCCCAGTTGGGACAGTCCCTGCATGGCCTTTCCTTCAGTCTCTGCTCCACTTTTTGTCCCTGTGTTTCCTTTAGACAGGAACAATTCTGGATTAAAATTTTGAGAAGGGTAGGTGGCCCCATCCCTCAACTGGGGCCATGCCTAATCTCTGTATAAGGTCCTTTACCCTTTTAAGCTTCAGCTGTGCTGGAATATTTAGGACATGTTGCAATAGGATATCTAGGCTCTATTGGAGGCCCATTTTCCTAGCTGTTCCTGATTGTGTTCTTATGCTGGTATCTATACATCTGGATCTGGGTGATTATAGGTCTAGGTGCTGATTTTTGGTTGACATTCTGGTGGATGTTTTGTTCCTTGGTTTCTGTTTCATCTCTAGAGCGTGTTAGCTTTGTGTTGCCTGTTTTATGGCCTGCTGGGCTGGTGTGTTCACGGAATACCTGCTGGTGTTAGAGGCTGGGATGCAGTGTTGAATGGGCAAGGGAGGACAAGAGGGAGAGTCATGGGATCCATATGAGGCATGGAGATGCGAAGAAAGGCTGCAGCTGACGGTCTGCTGCAGTCCTAGGGAGGAACCTGAGGTGCTGAGTCTGCTGAAGAACAGAGAGTGAGAACCATAGACTATCTTAAGTGCCTTATTTGCACTTAGAAATTTTCTTAGAATGATTTTTTTCTAAAGAAAAAAATTCATCTGTGAATACTATTTAATCATTTATTGTACTTTTGACATATGACGTTAATGTACTTAAAATGGCACAAGCTGGCTATAGTAACTTGACTATCAAAAATAATAAGAATGGATACTATTTTTGTAGAAAATCTGAATTCTGCTCCTAGCACACACACCAAGTACCTCTCGATGGACTATAACTGTGGATCCAAGGGATCTAATACCCTTTCCTTACCACTGTGGGCACTTGCACGGATGTTCACATACCCTACACTGAAATAAAAATCAATCTTTAAAAACAGAAATTTAAGGGTAGAGAAATGGCTCATCATTAAGAGAACTAGCTGCTTTTCTGAAGGACCTGGATTTGATTCCAGGAACCTACATGGCAGCTCACAGCTCACTGTAATGCCAGTCACAGGGGGTCTGGCGTTCTTCTCTGGTCTCCACAGGCACCAGATAGACATGTGGTGTACATTCAAGCATTCAGGCAAAATATTCATACACATAAAATAAAAACAAATGAATAAAATTATATTATTTGATTTATATGCTTATGATAAAAATTAATCATATTAGACTTGACAACATTGAGCTTAGCTAGTATGTAAGGAATATGAATATAATTAGATGGTATACACACACACACATATATACATACATATATATGTATTATATATGCATATATATGTATGTTATATATACCACTAGTAACTATTGGAGTATTTTATATAACTATGATGATTTATTAATTATGTTTTTATGTTTAATTTCATTGAATATGTTTAAATTTTATTTATATTAGATAAATAAAAATGTATATTCCCCAGATTGCTCTTCAGATTATTTAAAAAAGCAGAAATATATTCTACTTGGTGCAACTTTTATAAAGAGAAACTCTATCTCTATCATACATCTATTTATTCAATAATTAGTGTCTGAACACCAATTTTGGGCCTGATCCATTTCTAGCACAAAGGGTATAGAAGTGAAGAAAAGACTCAAAAGGCACTGACCCTATCAAAGAAAGCTTCATGTGGTGTGACACTGTCTAGAGGGAAACCAGGAATATAATTAGGTAACAAACAATTGTAGTGCTGAGTTGCAGAATATCACAGTGATGGACAGTAGGGAGTTTGGAAGGATCCAAGTTGTCATTTAAGTGTGTTGGCAGGGACTACTTGTCTTGACAAAGTGATATTTGCTAAAAGACCCAAGGGAAATGGAGGAGGGGGAAGCATTGTTAGCCGAGGAAACAGGAAGTCTGAGATAGATGTGTCTAGATGCCAATATGGCTGAATTGACAAAGCAAATGGAAAATTAATTCCAAGAAGTTGGAAGATCATCAAATACAAGTGGCAGTTTGAAATAATTAACATTTGTCTTTTTTTTTTCTTAGTCCATTTGAATTGTGGAGCTCATTTCCCAGGATAAACACATATATTTCTTTTGGAAATATGTGATAACAGATTTATACCTACAAGGAAGGTTGATTGTGAATGAAGGTACATTTTCAAGCATTTAAGGATGATATAAAAAAGTCAGTCTGCATATGTTGTTAAATTCCTGTGACATTTCTCAGACAAGATATAGAATTAAAATATAAATATGTCTGTGCATATTTTCGATTTACTAAGATTTATTATGATACAGTAAGACTTATTACTAACAATATAACATATTTATACTCTGCTATCCTATTTACTAAGGGTATCAGAGCCTTTTTTGCCAACATTTTGGCAGTTCACATATCATTAGTTGTGTAGTACTTTTTATTCATGTACCTTTAAAAAATAATTAGGATTTGAAGCTCATAATCAGTTATTGGGCTGGTTAGTTTTGTTGGCTTGGCAAAAATTTGGCTGTAGCTGGTAAGAAGACGTTTCAGTTGAGGAAATGCCCCCATCAAACTGTCCTGTGGCATGTCTATGGGGGAATTTTCTTGATTATGATTGATATAATAGGGCCCAAACTTCTGTAGGTGCTGCCCTGCTGGGCAGGTGGTACTGTGTTATACAGAAAGGAAGCCAAGCATGCTATGGAGAGCAAGATAGGAAGCAGTGATCATCCATGTCCTTTGTTTCAGTTCTTGCTTTGACTTCCCAAAATAAACCAATTTGTTCTCAAGTTGGTTTTGGTTAGTATGTTATCACAGCAACCAAGAAGTAAACTGGAACAAGTTCTCAATTGTTAATTTATTTTTTCTAATGAATTGCTTAGGCTGTGCTAGATATCCCATTTGATTCTAAAATCAAATATTCTGTGAAATGTTAAGAAACAGGGAACTATATTGTAGAGTTTCTTGGCCTTCTGAAATCTTTTATGAGCTATATCTTTGTGAAAAGGGCCATTTAAGCCTTGAATACTGAGCATTTGTATTCTCTAAAAATGTTCCCAAAGCCTATATCAATATATTATGTGTACATTTGAAATGCAGTTCCACACTTCATAAACCTGTGTTCTATGTTAAACTTCATCTGGGGAAGTCTGCATCAGTTTTCTAAGGTGTAAAGTGATGGAAAAAATGAATGCAGTTTGAACTGATGTTAGGTTACTTATGAAATGGCCTCTGGGGGCAAGAAGGAGTGTGGCTGGAAACTCGAGTCTGGGATTTGACTGGAATCTGTTAAGCATTAATTCCAGATAAGATGAATGGGCTGGGTCATGAAATGATTTTGATAGCATTTGTTTCTAATGTGGAAGGCATTGTACCTGAGAATTCTCTGCATAGAGATTTTTTTTCCATTTTGATAATGGGGTTTCCTGCTCCCAAATTATCTTTTCTGGCTTTCTATTGATTTGTTTGTTAATGCAATCCAGAATCTTGTTAGTCCAAAGCGAGAAAAATTGGTATTAACTTTCCTTGTGTTAACATTCCCACTCTTGACCTAGTGTTAAAAATCCAAATGGTTTCAAGGCTGGAAACATGTTTAAAAAGGAATGGAACCAGTTTTAAGGGGAAGCCCTTGGTGAGCAAATGCTAGTGTGAGAATCCTGGAACTCTTTGACTACATGATTTGATTTTCACCACAAGTGTTAAAGCATTCTCTCTTTATTCTAAGATGACTCTGCCATTATACACAAAAGTCTGGTAGTGGTAGCATGGATAGTCCTAGAAAATATACTTTTCTCTGCAATAAGCACACTGAGCAAATCAGTACTCTCTGATAGAAATAGGATGGGTTTTAGACTCATAACATTCCTTTTATTTCTCCCCTTTGGAGTATTGTCTGATGTGTCTGTTTAAAAATGACTGCTATTGTGTTTATTCTGAATAAATTAAATAGAAAAATATCCCATACTTCTGCCACTCCAGGATCATTTAAAAAACATTTTGAAAGTTTAATTGGCACCTCTATTGCAAACTATTTACATTTTTGCTTCTGAATAGTAAATGAAATCTTGAATAGTGTTTCTTCTTGAATGCTATTTGCATCTATATTGTCTAATGTTATGGTGATTTTTTTTTTTCTGTTGAAAAATGTCATTGGTAAAGGAGAAATAGGTAAAGTTCTAAGCCCTGTTTCTGTGAGTTCTGTTCATTCCTTGTGTTCTTTTCCAGATGAATCCTGGGAGTGTCACCTGTCATTATGCTTTGCTGTTCTCAGATGCAGTGGAGCCCAGAAGAAAAATTCTTATATTGCTTTGTTAGGCTGGAGTGCTGGTGTTCACCAAATTTCTATTCCGAGCTCAACAACCTTACCAAAATTGTTATCTGTTGTGAAAAATCAAGACATTAACATGACCTTGATGGACACTTTTTCTTGGTATAATTTTGATGAAACAAGCAAGAGAGAGACGAGAGGGGGGAAAACAGGAAGAGAGTAGTGGGGTGGGAAGAGATGCAGACAAAGATGAAGAAAACAAGAACAGTAGGAGGAGAAAACTAAGACAGTAAGTCGAAGAAATAAGATGAAGTAGAGGAAAACAAGGGAATACCCAGATGAGAAGAGAAAGGTAAGAAAATAGTATCTTTGAACTAAAAGAAAGTACAAGCCAGCATTTTTATACATAGATGGAAAAAGCCCAATAGCAAAACTAATCACAAAACCCAAACTAAAGTATTTATTATTTTAAAAATTACTAAATTCTCTCCATGTAGCACTGGGTTGTTTCCTTTGCTTTTGTATGCTCTGGGTTTGGGTAGACATTTGATAACTTGTTGGTCCTCTGCATATAGAAAGCAAATCTTAAATTGTGGATTTGGTGACCCACTTTGAATGGCCTCTGGCTGTTTATTTTGAGGTCAGACTTCCAAGTCTGAGAAATCATTTTGGTTTTTTCAAAAAAATAATTTGCATATTTATTGCTGATTTTTAAATTTTTATTGGATATTTTATTTATTTACATTTCACATGTTATCCCCTTTCCCAGTTTCCCCTCCGCAAACCCCCTATCTCCTTCCCCCTCCCCTGCTTCTATGAGGGTGCTCCCCCACCCACCCACCCATTCCCACTTCATGGCCTTGGCATTCCCCTACACTGGGGGATCAATCCTCCACAGGACCAGTCGTTTTATCTTATAGAAATGTGCTGTCCAGAGGAACTCACATAACATTTTTTTTTTTAACCAAACCCTTCATATAGCTTCATTCTCTGTAGTTGATATCTGTCAGAGGCTGGGATTGAACCCAGTGCCTCATGGGTGCTGTTGAGGTGTTCTATCACTGGGCTGCAGCTACAGCCTTTTGGTTTACTTTACTAATGCAAAGTGTCCAGGATTTCAACTATATGGTTTTATATTTTTCTCAAATTGATTCACTGATTATGGTGAACATAATTTCTTCTCATGTAATAGTATGTCTGATCCTTCCGATTACCATAAGTTAGTATTTCTTGCTTCTTAAGAAATAGTCAAATTAGGCTCAAGACACTGGAGGCTGGTGCCCATCAGCCCTCAATGCTTGACATTCAAACGCAGAGCTACATACTAGACACTTACACAGGTTTAGATACTACCACACCACTACATACCATTAAGACTCCAGTTCACTTTTGATCTCAGCCTTACCTAGCATGTGATGAGTTTTACATGTATTTTTTTTTTTTGGAGAGGCTTTTCCTATCTAAGGTCTCAGTGTATGATTAGTTTGGTACTTGCCTCACCTGAAAGAATTTAGAAGGAAATGGGCACCATTCAAGCAGAACCCAACAATGACATAAAAGAAGGACCAATATGCACATGCTTCGAGATGATGTATCTTATCTGGGCTTAAAATGTTGGAGCATCGTTTCACCAGTTGATGAACTATAGAAGGTGACAGGCAATTTTCACAAAGGACAATCTTTCTCACAGTTGTTTTGGAAAATAAGTTATTTCCAGCATATTTCACAAGTTAAAGAGCTTATTTGTTGGCTCCCAGATGAGAAACTATGTTGGAGATTGAAGTTTGGTAGTGTAGTGTAGGGGGACTACAAGAAATACTAAGGAACTATACATTTCAGAAAGCTATAATAAAGGATTTTGAATGTCTTCATCAAGAACTGTAAGATTTTTGAGACACAGATTTAATTCAAGCTTTTTTTCCCCATTTTTATTGGTTATATTATTTATTTACATTTCAAATGTTATTCCCTTCCCAGTTTCCCCTCCATAAGCCCCCTATTCCCTTCCCCTTCCCCTGCCTCTCCAAGGGTGCTCCCCTACCTGCCCACCCACTCCTGCCTCAGTGCCCTAGCATTCCCTATGCTGGGTCATCGAGCCTCCATATGACCAAGGGGCTCACCTCCAACTGATACCAGATAAGGCCATCCTCTGCTACATATGCAGCTGGAGCTATGGGTCCCTCCACCTGTACTCTTTGGTTGGTGGTTTAGTCCTTGGGAACTTTGGGAGGTCTGGTTGGTTGATATTATTGTCCTATGGGGTTGCAAACCCCTTCAGCTCCCTCAGTCCTTGCCCTGACTTCTCCATTGGGGTCCCACATTCAGTCCAATGTTTGACTACATCCGCATGTGTATTGGTCAGTCTCTGGCAGAGCCCCTCAGGGGACAGCTATAGCAGGCTCCTATCAGCAAGCACTTCTTGGCATCAGCAATAGTATCTGATTTGATGTCTGCAGATGAGATGAATCCCTAGGTAGGGAAGTCTCTGGATGGCATTTCCTTCAGCCTCTGCTCTGCTCATTGTCCCTACATTTCATTTTGTCAGGAGAAATTCTAGATTAATATTTTTGAAGTGGGTAGGTGGCCCAATCCCTCAACCGGAGGTCATGCCTATCCACTGGATACAGTCTCTACAGATTCTATCTCCCTTTTGTTGGGTAGTTTGGCTAATGTCAAGCAATTTAAATACTGAACAATGTGTACATGTATTGAAAGGTCATGCTGCATATTAAGATATACAGCACTTTTGTATGATAGTTACAAATAACTCCAATAAAACCAAAAGAAATCCAGTAGACATCCAAAAAGGTGGCAAGGAAAGTAGATATAGTTATAAGTAATGTAAAGTCTGATAACAGGAATATGAATGAGGTGGAGAAGATAGCTCAGGGAGTTAAGGGAGTCGGAACCAAACATAATGATGATTTTTGTATTGTGAAAGGAGCTATCCTCCAATCCCATTTGGTCTCCCTATGTACACTGTGTCACATGTGTGACACCTTCACACACAAAAATCAATAAATTTAATAAAAATAAAAAGAAAGCAACTAAAGAAACTGGTGGTAAAACTGTGAGGCAGCAAATAGAAATTTTGTTTCCAATAATATATAATGTCTGTAGAAAGAACAATGGAAACAAATCATGTTTCTAAAGATCAACATTCATTAAGAGACTACATATTCTGAAACATTAATAATTCTGTATGTCTAATGATATTATCAGCACTTGCCTCTACTTTTCTATTTTTCTAGTATATATTTTGCCAATTTTATAATATAGATTTTGGGTGCACTGAACCTGATAGAGAAAGCTGAGAATAGCCTTGAACTCAGTGGCACAGGAGAAGGCTTTCTGAACAGAACACCATTAACACAAGCAGTAAGATCAACAGTAGTTGTGAGCTCAAGAAAATGAGAAGCTTCTACAAGGCAAAGGATACTGTCTCAAAATGTATAAAGAACAACAACAGAGGAAACCACCCCCAAACAAAACTGGAGATCAAGAGAACAAAGAACCAATTAAAAATGGGGTACAGATCTAAACAGAAAATTCTCAAAAGAGGAAAATCAGATGGCTGAGAAACACTTAAGGAAATGTTAAACATTTCATTAGGGAAATGCACATCAAAACTACTTTGGGATTTGATCTTATAGCAATCAGAACGGTCAAGATCAATGAAACTAATGACAGCTGATGCTGGTGAGGATGTGGAGTAAAGGGAACATTCCTCCATTGCTGGTGGGAGTGCAAACTTAACCTGTTTGAAAATCAGTGGGGCATTTTCTCTGGAAGCTGAGAGTTGATCTACCTCAAGATTCAGATATACTGCTTGTCTTAGTTTGGGTTTTATTGCTGTGAAGAGACATCATGATCAAAGCAACTCTTATAAGGGCAAACATTTAACTGAGGCTGGTTTTCAGTTTCAGAGATTTAGACCATTATCATCATGGTGGAAACATGACAACGTGCAGGCAAACATGGTGCTGGAGGATGTGAGAGCTCTACATCTTAATCTGCAGGGAGCTAGGAAGGAGGAGACTAGCTTACACTGGGCAGAGCTTGAGCATATGTATGAGATCTCAAATTCTGCCTCCACAGTGCAGGACTTCCTCCAACAAGGCCACACCTACTTATTCAATACAAACATTTTCTTTGTATTTATGTCTCTTGACTATAGAAGTCTCTATTGACAAAAATGTATTCATAGAGAGTATTTCTCATATTACAACTTTGTAAATATATTGATTTTTAGGTAATCTAGTGTTAAGTTTATTTTTTGTTGTATTTTTATTTAAATACATTTTTGGTTGTGAAAAAGGTTTCATTTTACTAGGTATTCAGCTAACAGATAAGAAAAGCACAGGGATGTGGAGAAGAGAGTGTCCAGGGTTCTAAATCATTGATAAACCATTATGGTGGCTGTATATTGAATCCTATGTAAACTAAGAATGAATAATTCTATCATTGACTAATCTGCAATAATAGGCAATATTTTATATATATCAGTACTTATTTCCCTCAACTGTAAATGTGATTAATAGTTTCTGTGTATTTCTTACTGTAAAACATGTTGTTTACGTGTTGTATAAAAAATTTAGTGGATCCTTTTCTTAGCTGCTATTGTTACATTCCCAGTAAGCAATAATTCAAGTGTTTCCACATATATTTACTCACATTAAACTTCAATAAGTCCTATACTGATCTTTATGTCTTGGGTATATGAAACAAATACAAAAAGTGGTCATTTCATTAGTATTTTAATTGTAACCAAGCTTCATATCTGTTTAGTACTTAGCCATTAAATTCTGTAGTAGTTATCAGTTTAATATTTATATGGTATAGTATATACTCCATATATGGTATAGTATATACTCCATATATATATATATATATATATATATATATATATATATATATATATATATAGAGAGAGAGAGAGAGAGAGAGAGAGAGAGAGAGAGAGAAGGGAGAGAGAGAGAGAGAAGATTAGATAAGTCAAATGGCAGGGTAGACACATCAAAAACATTTCAGAATCTCATTTGAAAGGGCAACAAGTATCAAAGATGCTAAACAACTCTTATTCACAGTACATTGCCTGACTTTGACTAGTAGTCTATGCTCTGATGTTAATGAGATCAGTAACCCTAGACAAGAACTTGTAGACCAAGCTTCATTTCGACTCCTTTTCTTTCTTTTCTGGTAGTTAAGTATCTTGGAACCTGTCATCTGTTTCTGTCCCAGAAGTAATATACCTTGCAACTTTAGATTCCTGAAATGGCTGTCACTTCAACATGGGGTTAAGCATGACTTCATAGATAATGGAAAGTGAATAGCTGAGTAAGGTAGTGTCAGGAAGTAGAACTGTTAGTAAAAGAAAGAAAGGAAGGGATGAATGAAGAAAGTTTGGGCAAAAGAAGCATTCAGCCTTAAAGGGCTGATCTTTAATAATTCAAGCAATTCAGTATTAGTTTTTGATTCTAAACTTTGTCAGCATAGGGCATCCTCCATTTATACATGCAGACTGAGTCTTGGAAACCAATTTAGTTCATTTTTATTCTCTTGCCCAGTTTTCTATGTTACTATCCCTGTTGATCTGAGCAATTACAAGAAATCAGTATAAAATTAATAATGAAGCCAGTGCAGTTTTGTTTCCTTAACAAACACTTACTTCTTTTCAAAACTGTTGTTTTCTAGAATGCAGTTAACCATAATTTAAATACACCATGATTTAAATAAAGCTCACATGAAGAAAGAAAGTAAAGCTTATCAGGAACTGAATTATGTATCACAATGTGCAGTGTGCATCACACACATATATCTTCAATGAAATAAGCAGCCTAGTTACACCACATTGTACTTTTAGACAACAGTACTATTTTTCAATCTATAATAACATTAACATTTTATATTGCTTAGAACTTATGAGTGGGTATATGTTAAGATTGTTGAGTTATTATTTAGTTATAAAAATAATTATAAATATATGTGGATGTTCTTATTTCAGTGCTGAGTAAATGATCCCTGGGGGGTTATTTAACATTCACAACATCATTCAGATCGTGAGTGGCAAAGACATGGTATAGAGCTGGCTGGTCAGTCTTTAGAACCTGTGCTGATCTGATTGTTTTCCATGTCCTTTGATTAACACTGACCATCAAGGAGGAACTGGGTATGGGAAGGAAGCTCAATGGATTCACTTGTGGAAAGTGATGCCTCACCTTGCTGAACTCTCAGAGAAGACTTCTCAGTCTCTTACTTGGTACTCTGTGTATTCCTGCAGTGATGTCAGATTAATTAACACACACACACACACACACACACACACACACACACATATATATTGAGGTCAAGAATAGCCATTCATTTTGTAGGTTTTAGTTAGTGTGGGTCTGTAAGAGAATTCCCTAGAAAGGATGTAATAGAGTAAGAAAGAACTGCCAAAAATTTTCTATGGCAGTTTATTAATCAGCCTCACTTTAACATATTAGTAAGAATTAATCCTTATAAGCACTTGATTAATCCCTGTTAGATGGGGAGAAGAACAGTTAATGGAAATCAGAACTAATTAATGGAACTAATATCTGATATATTGCTAGCCACTTACATGTTCAAAAAGTAGTTTGAGAGCTTTTTCCATTTAGAAATAATTTAACATATGGTTAATTTGAATAGAACACTCGTTTAGAAAGCTTGAATGTGTTTTGATATTTACAAGACTACTCAGTAATAGATCTATTGGAGGAAACAATATAAATATGTAAACATAGGTATGAAAAGGTTAATTGCGTAGAAACCTAATCTAAAGTTCTCATACAACAATAAAGGAATTGTGGATGTGCTTTGAAATTAAAATATCTGTATTTAAGATGAGAAATTCTTACATTCAAATCTTATTTCACTATATTATGGAAGAAGCTGACTTCCAATCCAAGACTCTGGCCAGAAAACTCAACAGTGAAGATGGCTATTTTTCTTTGTTTATTTTTGCTTTTGTTTTGTTTATCTAAAGGAACCATGTGTGAATCCAGATAACTTTTTTGGTGAGAGGATCATTATCTCTCAAGTACATTGACTTTCCGGCTAAGAAGGAGTAAGGAGAAAATGCTCTTGGCATCCTGCATCCCAGCATGTGGTTCTGATCAAAAGGATCTTTAAAACAGAACAAACAAAAAGAGTAAAATGTAGAACAAAAATTGATTTCAGGAAATTTGGTATATAATATATAACAAGAGGGGACTGACTCATAGCTCGGAGACCTCTACTGGGGTAGAGGAAGTGGGCAAGCATTGCTTTATATGGTGTCATTGTGATTCACTCTTCCAAAGAGCAAGCTTGCCAGGGTGACTCATATGACAAGACAGTGTATAAGAAACTGTCACATATGCGGGAATGATATTGCATCTTTAACGCCTTTCTTTTTTAGTTTGGTGCCTTGTGAAAATGTGTTCATTTTCTCATGCCATCCACTAAGGGAAGGCTGTTTCATGAGTCAGACAAAAACCTGGATATGTTACTGTCTATAGCTCATGATAGTCGAACATCTAGTGCAGCAGTGACAATTCTGAAAACACCTAGAAAAGGTGAACAATTGCCTGAAATCCATCTCTGTACAGAGTACCAGTGAGGCTCCCAGACTTCGAGAAATGGCGATCTGGCGGCGAGAGGAGAGATCCTGAGCAAGAATGCTGGATCCTTCACAGTTTCTCATGGTTTTTTTTTTTGCTGATGCAGTTGCTAGGGTTGAGGGCAGGTAAAGGATTTGGAAGAACGAAGGCATCTTGACAAGCATAGCTTAGGGGAGGCAGTAAGCACTGGCTTACGAGAGGCGGAAAGCGCTGGAAAGGTTTGGTCAGCCTCATGGCTGTGAGTTGAAATGAAAGAGTGAAAAATAAAGCTGGAGGCTGCCGAAGCAACAGGAATCAGAAATGCCAAAACTCTGAAGCGTACAGAGCAGAGCAAAGTAAACCTGACATTTCTGAGTTTTCCAACGACTCATTCGCCAATTTCTTAACATGTTGTCTAGCAAATTATAAAGCCAGAGTGACAAAGAAGCTAAACATAGGATCATGGTTTTGTAATTCTGAAATATTGAAAGGCTTCCACCTGGAACTGAGAAATTGTTAAGGGAATAACAAGATTCTTTGTTTGAAACTGAAATAGTTCCTCCTAAGGAATCTGCTTCACCCCAAAACAGCATGGTCCATCGGTTTGATGGAAGGGATACGCTTCGTACCAAAAATCGCTTTGCCAAAGCAAAGGAAGTCCTCGCTGGGAAACAAAAAAAAAAATACCACATGCCCTTTGAGTTTTCTCATGGAAAATGCCCCCATTACATAAAACTATCACACATTAGAGGACAGAAGTAGATGAAAAGTAGCTGGTAAAACAGAAACTGACATAATTCGACACAACTTTAAAAATAATTCTGATTCACATGCTCAAGAAAATGGATAATACAGGGTATAGAATTTCACATTAAAACTTTAATAGGTGAAAAGAGGCCAAATAGAAATTCTCTAATTCAAATGTATAGTACTGAAATTAAGGATATAGTAAATGCACTTGCCAGGAGATTGGAACTAACTGAAGAAGAAGTTGTTAACTGGAAGCTAAGCTGTTAAACATACTTCCCAGTGGACATCGGAGATGGCTGAATAGTTAGAAGCACATGGTGCTCCTGCATAACACCTGTGTTCTGTCTTCTGCACACACATCACATGGCTCACAAATGTCTGTAACTCCAGTTCCAGGGGACCCGTTGCCTCCTGACTTCTGCAGACATGTGCATGCAAGTGGTGCACAGACATGAATTCAGGCACACAAGCACACACACACACACACACACACACACCCCAAAGACAACCAAACCAAACCAAATCCTCAGTGGAAATGTAGAGAGTCAAAGAAGGAAGCAGCACAGAGATCTTACTAAGAACATAAAAAACAGAGTCAACTTACCTGTACCATCAGGGGCTCCTAGAGACTGAACCACCAACCAAGTGCAAACTTGAGCTGGATCTAGCCATCCCCCCACCCCCCACTGCACATCTGTAGCAGATGTACAACTTGGTCTTCATGTGGGTCCTGAACAATTGAAGCGGGGACTGTCCCTGAATCTGTTGCCTGTCTGGATCTGTTTCCCTAATAGAGCAGCCTTGTCTGGTCTCAGTGGGGAGGGAGGTGCCTCATTCTGCAGTGACTTGATATGCCAGAGTGGGGTGATAACCAAGGTGGGCTTTGTGAGGGGGGACCTGAGGAGAGAGGAGCTGCAATCTAGATGTAAATGAATAAACAAATAAATAATAAATGACATAAAAGAGCAGAGAGACATGTTAAACACGTGCCTAAGCTGAGCCCACTAGCACTGGGCTGAAATTCTAGTTACTGTATCAGAATATTAAGGCAAGAACATTTCATGTTTATAACTTGTCTGGCATACAGAATGAACTAAAAGTCATATTACAAAATTAATGAGACTCTGTCTCAAAAAAAAAAAGTAAAAAAGACCTGGTGATATACTCAATGGTATAGCACTTAGCAAACATGCACAGGGTTCTAGGTTTAATCCAGTTCTGAAAAAAATATGTCTATGGATAATATAGATCTCAAAAGGTAAGAGAATATCTCAGAAGCAAAGCTTTAAGAGATAATACCTGTAACATTTAAGAATTGATGAAAAGCAAAATTAGTAGCAGATGCTGAAAATTCTATGAACTCTAAGCAATAATACTAAGGAAATAGCCATTGCCCTGTTGGTGAACTACACAAGGCACAGAAAAAACATTTTAACAAGCAGCCAGAAAATAACAGAATTATCATCAGCAGAACATCTGCCCACCTATAATTCCATTCTTGGGTAACTTCTGAAGTAAGGGCAAGACAAAAATATTACCTGGGCATAAAAGAGCTCTTCATTAAAATAAATACCAGAGGCATTTTTTTTTGAAAGAAGCAAATTTTCTCTAACAAAACATACTTACAATGAGAGAAGAGATTAGGAGTTGATAAAAGTGGAGAATGTAAGGTTTGAGTGAGGGCAATTGGAGAAAGACTGGCCCTGGATGACAAATTTGTATCTTACCCCCAGTAAGATCACATTATGAAATCCTGAGCCCAGTGACATCAGGAGATAGTGATATGGGAAGCTATGAAGGTAGTGCCCTAATGAATAGAAATTATAACCTCAGGAAAGATGACAGAGCATTTGTTTTCTCCTCCTCTGCTCTGTCATAGATCAACAGAGTGATGAATGGGTATCTGCCAGGCAGTGAGTGTGCTTTAGAACAGGCCAGGCCTTCCAGCTACTTGATATGCAATACTCAGCCCTTAAAGTGGTGAAGAATAATGGTTTACTTAAGATACCCTCTCTCTAATAATTTGTTATTGTACCCCACACTGACTAACAGAAGTTACAGTATGTGTTCATGAAAAATAATATGTTGATTTTCTCTTTAGTCCCATATGAAACAAGAATAAATGCTGGGCTCAAAATGTGGTAAAATACTGTGTGTATAAAAGTTAGTAAAAATGTTAAGAGTTGACCAAGATTTGAGAGTCCAATAGCAGGATGAGGTAACAAGATAGGTTAGGAAAAGTCATAATAGGACATATGTCAAATGAAGATAAGAATGTTCTCTCTGTCCCACTCTGCCAATGGCCTGGGTCAAAAAGTGAGCTACTATTGATGCTGGACAAAAATGCTTAGACAACCCACAGTCCTTCAATGGATGAGACCAGTGTCCCAGGTACTTGTTCCACATCTCACTTGGGTTTACACCAAAGATGTAAAGTTTGGTGTACATGACCTACCCTTAATTCTTTGAGCCCATGCCAAGCAAATTACAGTGAAGTCAAGGGGAAAAAGTGATTGTTAAGCACAGCTTGGGAAGCCTGGAAATATAAAAAGATGGTCTGATTGTTGCAAAGTCAATTTAAAGGATAAATATAAAATTCTGAAGCTAAAGTTGTAAGTTGTTCAATATGGTTGCCATAACACAAGTGAAGAGGCTGGGGATAGCACCAACACTGCTACTGTTCTAGAATGCTCTGCTCCCAAGGAGGGCCTTGAGAGAATAGCAGGAATGATGCTAACCCAGTGGAAATAAGGAGAATGGACATGCTGGCCATTGATGCTATAATTACTGAACTTAAAAATCAGTCTAATCCTATAACAACCCCTAAAGAAATTGCTCTGATTGCTTCAATTTCTGCACATGGAGACAAATAAATTGGATTTTTTTTTGATGTAACTAAAACAAAGAAGTGTTGAAAGGAAGGATGCCATCACAGAGAAGGATAAATTAGAAATTATGGAAGGCATGAATTTTGATAGAATGTATATTTCCTAATATTTTATTAATATATTAAAAGATCAGAAATGTGACTACCAAGAATTGAGTATAAAGAGAATCTGTAGTGTCCAGTTCCTCATACCTCCTTGTGAAAACTGTTAATGCCTTTCAGAAGCCCTTGGATGTAACTGCTGAAGATGTTGATTGAGAAGCTCTAAGTATACAGGCTTTCAGTAGGCTAATAGTCTACACATTGTAGCAGTCAAAGCTCTGAAGTTTAGAGACATAGAAAGAACTGGTTTAAAGATGTAGCTAGTGCTACGGGTCATGTCGTATTTGGAGAAGGGAGGGTTGAATCTACATCTTGATGATGATGAAGTCATGACGAAGGAAATGTTGGAGAGGTCACTGTAGCAACAATGACACTGTGTATTTGAATCCAAAAAAAGTATCCATTCAAGTTCAAGTTCAAGTTTTAAAACATATTTTAAAAGCCACTGAGAAGTTACGCATTGCAACTAGTTAATATGGGGAGGAAAAACTGAATGCGTGACTAGCTACACCTTCAGATGGGGTAGCTCTGATGAAAACAAGGAAACATGAATATGAATGAGAAGGAAGAGTTATAGATTACCTCAGTGTTACAAGAGCAATTATTGAAGCAACTGCTTTTAGGAAGGATACTGGAATTTACTTTGGTGTGCACCTTATTTAACCTCATGAAGATCAGAAAATTGATATAGAAATTAAACGAGCACTCAGAAATGCCTGTATAATTATTTCTAAGAATGATGGTGTTGAAGGATCTTTCATATTTGAGAAAATTCTACAGTGTTCTTTATTTTTGGTTATGAAACTATGTTTGGACATTTTGGGAATACGATAGAAAAGGGAATTATTGACCCAATGAAGGCTGTAAAAAATTTTCTTTTTTGGGAGTTTCTGTCGGCCTTTCTTTTAATGACAGAAGAATCTATAGTAACAGAAATTCTTTGTGAAGAGAAAACCCTAGAATGGCCACAGTGGATGAAATTGGGTCAGGATATGGGAGGTGGCAATAATTTTTTATCTCCTAGAGCAGTGCTTTGCTCTTATTATTGAACTGTGAAAGGGAACTCCAGGTAGGTGCCTCACCATACACTTCCGAGAAGTCAATTGAAGAAAACGACTGAAGAAAAGGCTGGCTGATCATGTACTCATCAGTTGACAAGAAATAGTACTTTGTTGCATTCATTGTCCATGCCTAACTATCATTTACAAATGTAAAGACATTTGTACAGTATTAATATTGGGTGCACAAATATGCCAGTGCCCTGTTTTCAACGTAAACCATTTAGGCAATTCTACTTTTTTCTTCCAGTCAGAATTGCTCTGCTTGCCATCAAAAGATCAGCTCAGGAACACCTTTCTGTGGAGGGTGAAAAATAACTATGTAGAAATAGAAAAGTATGCAATTGTGTGATGAACTTTCTACAGTAGAATGTTGTTTAAATAAAAAAACAGAAACAAAAATAAAAATGCGTGTTGCCCATGCCTAATGCCAGTCATGTTTGATACGGCTATTCATGTCCAAAATTTGAACATAATAAAATATTTATTGATCAGAGTAGGATGGAAATTATCTATGAGGATGCTGTCAAAAGAGTAGCTATCTTTCTGTGTGTCCATATCCATATTTCCTTGGCTTCCTTTTCTTATATGCTTTAGCTTTTCTCTATTTTTTGTTTGTTTTGTTTTGTTTTATAAGAAGCTGGCCTTGGCCTCCTTCAATGTGAGTGTTGTCATTCCTGATTCCCTCTTTGTTTCCTCAGTGGGTGTTAGTACTGACTATCAGCCCTCATCCTGCACCTGTAGGCTTGGCTGAGCTGAGCATACATGCACAGCAACAGTTCAATCGATGCCCACTCTTTTCATCTGCTGTGGAAAACACACTGGATGAATATATCCTGTGTCTCTGTCCTTTTGAGTCTTGTTCTGTGACACAAACAAGTCTGGAAGTTAGTTTATTAGGGAACTAAAATATGGTTTAGATGTCTGGCTAGAGACAACGAAGCAAACGGCAAAGTACTTGTGAATGAGTCCTTGGCATTCAAAGGCTTTTGAAAAAAAAATACACCCTCCAATACAAAGTGGTCAGCAAACATGTTTGTAGTAGACAAGAAAATGGACTCAACAAGTTTTTTTCTATATATTTATACTTAAATACACACATGTAACAATAATAACTGGGAATGAAGACTATCAGTTTGAGAGAAGGTAGGTAGGTGGATATAGCAGTATTTGAAGGGAGGGAGCTTAGGAGGAGCAGGTAGGAAGAAAGGGAAGGGGGAAGTAGTGTAATTATATTTTAATTAAAAAACAAAGTACAACCAAGAAAAGCCTATATATTTACATATTTGGAGCTATAATTAAGTGAACAAACAAATAGAAATTAGTGCTTCCAAGTTAAGGGAGAATCACTGCTATTCAAGGTCAGCCAGAATTTGCTTGAAATCAATTAGTAGGTTCTGTAGAATGAGACTTCTCTATACAGAAAACAAGTACCATCAGTCTAAAATTAAAAACTTGCAATTATATCATACTCTCAGAAAGTAAATAAAACATCGTTTTGTAATTGTTGTTATTGAGAAGGAGAGAGAAGGAGGAAGAGGAGCAGGAGGAGGAGGAGGATTATATAATATTAATAGTCTGTGTGTATATGACCAGATGGCACTATCTGGGTCTGTATGCAGCTCTGTCTGTGCCTGTCCTGTGTAACTCTTACAGTTTGCAGGCACAACTGCTTTTCTGCTTTATATGTAAGGATAGAAATATAGATTTATTTTTTTATTTATTTGCCACCTAATGTTTGTCTGTGAGATTCAGCAACTGCTTCCATCAGGTATGAGCAGTCTAGCCTGTGGATGAGGTCTAGGTTAGTTAGAGACCCTGTTTCAAAAGTTAAGGTAGAGAATTACAGTGGAAGACATTTGATGTCAACCTTTAGCCTATACACATACAATTCTCAATCTCTCTCTCTTCCTCTCTCTCTCTCTCTCTCTCTCTCTCTCTCCTCTCTCTCTCTCTCTCTCTCTCCTCTTTCTCTCTTTGCCTATATGTCCAGGACTCTAAACACATCCTTCATAGAAATGCTTATATCCAAATACCTATAAGGTATTATTTGTGCTTGCTAAACTCCGGCAAGACAGGGTAAGCTAGTTCTTCATAATTTCTGATTCATTTAAGGTCTGTCAGATGTTCTGAGAAAGAAGACTGAAGATAGAAGCTCCAATATTATATGGAATACTGGAGACTGTCCAGGCAGTAAACTATCGCTGTCATTTCTATGATTTTTGAAGGTGAGTCCCTCTGCTTCCTGAACACTCAAATATGGTTTATTCCTTCTCAGATCTATGATGGGGTTGAAGACTAGATAGTTATTATCTCACAATTAAATGAGTTGGCATTTAAGATGTTCAAGATCTAAAAAAGCATGTTTTTAAGATGATGATAATACAAGTTGAGATAAAAAATAATTTAGATACAAAATTCTAACTCACCGAAATAGATCATAAAATACTTTAAATTGCCAGCCTGAACTTTTGAATATAATTCATACTTAATAATTTTCATAATTGTTTTAAAGTAGTTCCTACTATATATTGTTTGTTTGTATAAGAGAAAGAGCCTTTCTAATTGGATTAAAAAGAAGGAAATGGAAGGATTGACCTGATGCTGCTTGTATTCTAATGTTACTATTGGTTCCACAAGAGGTGATTGCTGACAGCAGACCATCAAGTACTCAAGTGATGCCATGTGAACCTTCTTTCCAGTTTAACTGGTCAATAAAATGCTAGAATCTGTGATTGGGCAGTGGAGGGGAAAGGTGGGACTGGGGCCTTGAGAAAAGGTTGCAGGTAGGGAAGGAGAGGCAGAAAGAGAAGGAGGAAGAGAGAAGAAAGACGCTGTGGGTTAGGAGTCAACAAAGCATGGCCATGAGGGCTGGCTGACTGATGTCAAGAACAGCCCAAATGAAACAGAGTAAGTAATAACTCAGGGCTTTCAATAGGAAACAGATTTTAATAGCATAGAGGTAGATATCTGCCCAGCCTTCGTGCTAATAAAGTCTTATTATAATTATAAAAGTAGTATTTATCCTTTATTCAGGAACTGATTGATCAAAGGTGAGGTAGAAGCCCGGAATTACACAGAGTTCTGAGGAAGAGGGGGAGGTAGGATCTGAGGAACCAGAAGGGTCAGGGATACATCAGGAAAACACAGCCCACAGAATCAACTTACTGGGATTCATGGAAACTTGCAGATACCAGGGAACGTGTAGAGGTTTGACTTAGGTCCTCAGCACATAGGTTATGACTGAGTAGCTTGGTGTTCTTATGGAAATCCTAACAGCGTGAGCAGGGGTACTGTCCCTGACGCTCTTGCCTACTTGTGGGATGCTTTTCCTCCAACTGGATTGCCTTGTCTAGCCTTGATGTGTACCTTTGTGCTTAGTCTTTTTGTAGCTTGTTATGCCACATATGTTTAATGTTCCTGGGAGGCCTGTTCTTCTCTGAGGAGAGTGGGGGATGGATCTGGGAGGAGGCAGGAGCCTGGGGTAGATGCAGTTGGCAGTTGGGATGTAATATATGAGAGAAGAAAAAAAGGGCCCTCCAGGGATTAGCCTATCTCCATCATTACCTTAGTGCTAGGATTGCAGACATGCTCTTGCACTAGGCTGACTTTTTATCTGGGTGATGCAGTTGAACTTAGATGTTCATGCTAGCACAGAGGTCTTTTATTTATTGAGCTGTCACCCCATCCTCCACATTGGATACTTAACTAGTGATGCCTACTGTTGTTTTAGATTTCATCTACTTTTTTTCATGTTTTCCTACATATATTAATCATAATTGTTTTCGTGTTATTTTAAAATTTTATTTATCTGTTGATAAGCTATTTTTGCCTATTTGTCTTTTGTTGGACCCTGGTACAAAATCCTGATTCTTGTATGCCTTAGTGTTTTTCATACTGAACAGCATTCATAAGATGCAGAGCAATTGTAATGGCTCTGTCCAAATCTGCTTTGCTCCAGGGAGGATGTCATCCATACTTGAAAGAAAAGGAAAAAATATACTGACTCAAGATGCTTTTAGGATATAGAATAAATAGGACCTGATAGTGTAAGCTACAAATCCATTAAGAGACCAAGGGGAGCAAAGCAGAACCTTGGAATTCTAGCTCAGACACATCAGCAGTTTAAGGGATGATTTTGTTTGAGACTCGGTACAAACCAGACTTCTTGTTTACACCTGTGGGTTTAAAGCATCTCTATGTTAGGTAGAGTAATGTGGATTTGGTCTTCCTTCCTTCCTTCCTTCCTTCCTTCCTTCCTTCCTTCCTTCCTTCCTTCCTTCCTTCCTTCCTTCCTTCCTTCCTGTATCAGTTAGGGTAGTGTTGGGTTTGACTCTCAGGTCTCCGAACCCTTTGAAACTTACTTCTGAGAAAGGGTAGATAGTGTAACAATTAAAAGTTACTGTCTTGCAGTAAGTGTGTTTTTCTTCAATTAGTGCAGTCTGGCTCCTCGCCTTTATTTTAATGATTATGGGGAAATCCTTCCCCTACTGCCATCTGTTCCTGCACAGGAGGCATGATAACTGTGGCTTGATTTAAAATGGGGACTCATTGTCCACATCTGTTTTCTTAGCTTACAGTTCTTAAATTTGCCTTGCCCGAGGTTGAAAGCAGTACCTTGGAGCAGGAAGCTGGAAAGAATGTCCAAATTCTCCATACCTGCTTGGGGACAAGCTCCTGTTTGATCATATTTTACCCTAGAGTTTTCTATTTGACAGTTTTCTCTGTAGGAGCAACAATTAAAACACTATGTAGATTTCTAAAATCTTACCACATTTCATATGTAAATAACATCCACATCATGCTGTCTGAATTGATACATTATTGCATATTGTTTCAGAAACTTCTCAGAAAATAGCTCTCGACTCATTAAAATCACTATTGTGAATGCTGAGCTTTTGGCAAATTCTAAATTTCCTAACCTTGAAACTCATTTTCTTCATAAGTAGAATTCTGATGGAAGCTGTGCATTCTTATAAAATGCCCAATGTGCTTTGTTATGATAAAGCAATAGTTTCTAGTTTACTCTTACACTGGGATGACTTTCTCTTTTCTTAAATCTCTCTCTCTCTCTCTTTCTCTCTCTCTCTCTCTCTCTCTCTCTCTCTCTCTCTCTCTCTTCTCTCTCTCTCTGTCTCTCTCTCTCTGTCTCTCTCCCTGTACAGAGAAAAAAACTATTTATTTTCAAATTAGTTGTTTTAAATCTATAAGACTAAGCAAGCAAATAATAAAATTCAGCCTTTAAAAGCAAGATGCACCAGAATACATCTTTTTATTTACCTGTTCATCCCTTAGTCTCTACAATAGCTTCTTAACCACATAGTGGGCATCCACTATTTTAAACAATGAATAAATGAATGAAATTCCCTGACCGTTTATCAATACAGGTAAACTGGGTACTGGGTACACTTCCAAGAACCTGGGCCAGTTCCTGAACTAATTTCATACTATATTTTCTTAAATTTTTGTTGAAAGATAGAGAACAACTTCTTTTTAAGCTTAAAAGTAGAATATAAAGATAATAAACAAAGTTACAGATTAGCTTAGCATAAAAGTGATTCTTTTTAATTTTTATTATATATGCTACTTACTCAAAGGAAATAAATACAGTTGAGCCACCACTGGTGTGAAAATATGTTTTTTTCTCCATTGTGTTTGCGTGTGTTTGTTTGTTTGTGTGTGTGTGTGTTGTATCTATGTGGGTGAGGACTTGTGCATATAAATATCAGAGGCTGGCACTGGGTGTATTCTTCTGTTTTTCTCTACTTTTGTTTTTGAGAGAGACAAGGTCTCTTTTTGAACCTGGCATCCATTCTTCTGGCTCTATTAGCTGTCTAACAAGTTCCTGGAATTTTTCTGTCTCTTCCTCTAGCCCTGCTTCATGTTGCGGTTACAGAGACACATGGCAGTGTCCAGCTTTCATATGAATGCAGGGTATAGTAGCTTAGGTACTAAGACATGTGCAATAACAATCTATATACAGAGCTCTCCCTGCAGCTGCAGGTTCTTATGGTTTATTGTAGCATATACAGGCTTTACTGAAATCAACCAGAAACTGGTGAAAAGAATCTTTTGAAGAAGTAAGGTGAACATTTCTCATCTACTTTATTCAATATGTATTAAATTCTGAGTGAGCTGTCAGCTGAGAAGTATGGCTTTGGATCAAAGGTGTTTGATAATTGTTTTAAAAAATATGGCCCAGTGCTCTTGACTAGGTTAATGGCCTGGATCCTCTCCTTTTAATCCTTGTCAGGGAACACGCTCCCAGGCATGAGGGAAAACTGCAACAGAAAGCTTGACAGTGAATGAAGGCCACAACCAAAGAGTGCGTGGCCAAGCTCCAAAGAGGAAGCACATGACGAACGAGTAGGGGGAATGTGTATCTCTGTGAAGTCCAGAACAGACCCACTTTGCAAAAAACCTGGTGATTTAATTTAAATTCTTTGTAGTTTTAACACAAAGACACTTTGATTGTCTTATTAAAGTATATAATGGTTGTACACTGCTTGTTTAAATAGTATCAAGATTTTATGTGTTTGACTGAAGGAATTACGCAGGTTAAGTATAAGTTACTCTGTGTAATATTCTCTACTACCTGTAATTTTAAATGAAAAGCCCTGTTTCCAATTATCCAGAGTTGACCGCAGACAGAGATACAACAACTTCCTTGTAGTATTTCTAGCTAAGTAAACATTCTAGCAAGCCATTCAGTAATACTGAATGGTAATCCCTAATACATGCAAGACACTATTCTCAGGTCATTTGTTAAACTCTTCTCCATAGGCTCCATTTTGTCATTTTAAAGATGAGAAAACCAAGAGAGAAAATCTCATCTGCTCAATGACCCAGAGCTGTGCTGTGTTAAAATAGAGCTTATAATCTACTATAATTTTGAAGTCTAAATTTTTGTTTTACTAAATGATAATTATGTCATTTCCTTCTGTTCCCTTTCCTTCCTGAAATGGTTCCCATGACAGACTCACTACTCTACCAACTTCCTTGCCCCTTCTTCTTTGTTATTGTTACATATATGTAACACACACACACATATATAATATATATACACACATATATAAATACATCCTACTTAGTCTGCTCAGGGTTGAATGTACAGAATTCCAAAGCTAAACATTTCCTCTTGGATAACTAATTAGCTTGTTCCTACGTGGGAATAGACTACTCTTGCTCTCAGAATCCTTTAGTTGTCTGTAGTTTTTGTCTAGGAGTAGGGCCCATGAGATTTTCCTTTCCAGGTTAGCATGTCTGTTGGTATCTGCCATATTCAGTTCTAGATTAGGCAGCTGTAATGTTAAAGAATTATGGGTAAGGCCTCTTTGACAATCTGACAGCAGACATCTTGATATGTTAGCTCTTACAGTCAGTCCTTCTATTGCCTCTTCTGCAACATTTCCCAAGCCTTATGTGCAGGAATTATGTTGGAGATGTATCCACTGATATGGACATCCATGATCAGTTGTTTTCTTGACTTCAGTAACTTGTGGTTTTCTGTAATGTTCTATGTATATTGCAAAAATGAGTTCCTGTGGTGATGGTTGGTAGCTACATTTATCTGGGTGCAAAAGGTTTCGTATTTGGAAAAAAGTAGGAATTATGCTGATTTATCAGTTAATAACTTTTCCTCTAAGATAAATTACCTCACTAGACTTGGGTAGTTGGCTATATGTCCATATATTCCTGATAGTTTTCCTCATTGAACATGCGTGATGTCCAATTAGATAGCTGCTAGTCACAGCCAATATATGAGTGCCACTGTTACACCTTTAAGGACATCTTGCCAATCTGGTCCTTGTGGCTCATAGACTTCATAACTGGGTAGGACAATTGCAAAGTACCTTCTGGGACTATGAAAGCTAGTCCTTCAGGAGGAGATTTTCTTTTGGTCAGACTCAGCTAAGATTTTCTGAATCCTCTGTCTAAAGTGCATCATTCCTTTAGCAATTGGGGCTTCAACCTCTGAGAGGCAATGAGGGCAATGTCCATAGCCTGTATTGTTTGAGAATTCCCTTGGATTTCCTTGACCAGTAACTTGAAAATATCTAGTAGCTGGTATATTGGGGTTTTTATTAGACATAAGATTGAAATACAAATAGTTTACCTTCATCTAAAGAATATGCTTATGTAAATGTATGTACTTAAATGTATATATAATTTTAGGTAAATAAAAAATATGATTTCTTATAGATTTTTAGAACATCCTTAGTGTTACTTTTCCTTAAGCCCTCCCTCTTCTGTATTGACCATCCCCTTTCCCAGTTAAAGCCCCACTCTGTGTTTTTCCAGTTTCCTACTTCATATTACTTGTCTTACATGAACAAAGTATAAAGCTGTGGACTCTATGTTATCTTTTTGTGCTTTTATTTCCCAGCCTAATATACCTGTTTTGAGGCACTCATAAATACAAATATATTTGAAAGAGTTCACATCATTAATCAAGAAGAACACTGTTAAATTTGTTGGAGAAATGGTCCCACAGTTGACAGCAGCTAGTGAGGATGGAGAGCCCGACACTACTTAGATTTCTGCTTGTTTCCAAAACACACACCTGTCAGATCTGAAGTCTATTATTAACAAGGTCTATAAAAGATTCATGAAGTCTGCTGGTGTTGACACTTCAGGGCTCAGCCTAAAGGATTATTTATTCAACTGAAGATTATTTATTGTGGGTCATTAATTGGCAACATTCATACATTATTCTGTTTACTGGGTTTTGTTTCTTAGAAGTGAATTATGATCATAAAGCTATCCTAACTCCTCTTCTGAAGGGTTCAATTGCGGTTTAAAATAAATACCTTTATACACATATATTCTTCTGTTGAAGCTTGAATGTTCATTCTAGGTGATTACACGTCTTACAAGATAAATTTGTAGGCTTACCTCCTGCAGAGCTTCTCCTTACCAGCTGGCCACCATTTGACGGTTTTGCAGTTCCTTTATATGAAGCTCAAAATAGAACATTTCTGCTGTAGGAATGCTTTTTATTCTCCATGATTCTATTCCCTGGAGATTATTGAATTTCATGTTGCCTTGATATTTTGATAGTACATTTTCATAGTACAAGGCCCACGAGTATGTTTGTGCTTCATTTCTTAGACTGGTGGTTCTCAACATTTCTAATGCTGTGATCCTTGAACAATTCCTCATGTTGCAGCAACCCCCAACCTGAAATTATTCTGTTGCTACTTCATAACTCTATTTTTGCTGCTATTATGCGTCAGATGTAAATATCTGAAATGCAGGATATCTGATATGTGATCCTCAAAAGGATCATGACCCACTGGTTGAGAACCTCTGCTTTAGACCATGCATAGGAATTCCATCTCTGCTGTGAGATACTGAATCACTTGACCCTGTGTGGGTAACCATAATTGGGCTAATAGGCTCAGGTGGCATTAGCGAAGGCATGGTGAGGTAGAGAAGTGTTTATGTCTTGTTTTCTTAGTTGAAGCATCAAAGCACCATTGTAACCGGGATAGGAATAAACTGGTAGTCAACAAGATGGTTCAAAGTTGTGGTCATGGATGCTGGCACTTAGGGAAGAACCCTGTGAACTTGACAGTCTTCTTAATTCTGGATTTAATACAGTGATACAGTGAACTAAAATATAACTATTATCTTCCATTAGATAAATTTCCATTGCCAGTTAGACTGTTTATAATGGCTAAACAAACAAAAGAAGGCTAACAAATATTTCACAAACTACTCCATTCGATATACCCTTACATTATATTGTTTTAGACTGGAATATATTTATTTGATTAATTATTTTGGTTTTGGTTTTGAGACAGGCTCTCACTAGTAACCCCACTTGGCTTGGAACTTGCTATTTAGACTAGACCATCCTCAAACTTGTGGCAATCTAACGGTCTCTGCTTCACAAGTGACAGAATTTAAGGTCTGAAGTTGAGTACCACCATACCCAGTTCCCCTCCTCTGCTTTCTTTTATATCTGCAATATGGATCTGAATTCATCTTTTTTATTTTAAATTTCTGATCAAATTTGAAGTGTTCTAATTCCTGTGATTCCAAATTCTATGCAATATGAAATTTGAGAAAGAGAAAAAAGTTTGCATGTGTGTGAAGAATCATAGAAACTAATATCACAATGGGTAAAAAAAAAAAACCTTATAATATTCAAAGTCTTACTATGCAACATTTTAGAAAGCACACAACACAATATTAGAACTCCAAGGCATGATACTTGGCTTCAGAGACTTAACTAAGGAGGTAGTTTGCAAACATGAAAGCATGAGTAGTCTGTGTGAGCTGATCCTGATACCAACATTTTAAATTTTTTTTATTTTAACATTTCTACTTTGGAGACAGTTTTCAGGTTTGTTTATGTCTATAGCTTGGAAGAGAAGGATTTGCCAGCAAAAATGATAGACTGATCATCTGGAAGATTATTTATATGATGGTTTTCTTTGAACAACGGGACCAATGGATGTGAGCTTGCAGGCAAAGAAGCAAGCTGTGACACCTTTGTCGGAACCACAAAATATAGCCCTGCAAATTATTTTTGTGATATGTTGAGTTTATCTTTGGACTCATAATTTCTTTAATATAGGGAGGTCAGTGGCTTGGCCTTCTCCACAGACTGAGTTCATCATCTCCAGAACTGTTACAGTGCATGTGCACGTATCTAGCTTTAATAACTCAAAGATTGAGGCGGATTGCTTCTTCACTTTCAGCACCTACCTCAATATTATAGTTCGGATACAAAGTATATTCCTTTGGATACAAAGAATACCAATTAAAGGGATGATCCTGCAACAGTGTTTTTAGGTTAGTAGATCAGCAGAGCTTCATCTTTTGACTAGTGAGGGGCAATGCTTAGTTGCAGGCAGTTGGCCTCTTTAGTATATCTTTGAAGGGGATATTTTGTTTTGCTTTGAGGCTGTTTCATCTGTAGTGTGTTCTAGTCATTGTGGTGCCCAGTCTTGCCTCAGTCCCAAATCAATGTAGCTGACAAACCTTCAGTTGAAATCTCTGAAACTGTGGTCCTAAGTCTTTTCTCTCTTAAGTTGCTTTGCCCAGTTATCACAGTGACAAAAAATTCCCTCACCAACATACCTTTTATTCTTCATTTGCCTTTTCAATGCAGTAATCTCTTTTTCTGGCCTTATTTCTGTCTCATGTTCTCCTTTCTGCCAGTTGCATCTATAAAACAGTTTATATTTCTAGGAACTTGGAATTTTTTCCCCTTGGAGGACTTTGTGGTTTGAGTTAAAAGTTGTTTCATGTGAACATTCCAGTTAGGAGAGAATTCTTTATCTCCTCCATTCTTTTTAACCTAGAGCCACACAGAAAGAATTTTCTGCTGTTACCAGTACTGTGTCCAGTAGAATATTGAGAGAACCTTCCTTTTATTATTTCTATCATTTCTTATTGGTGGTATTAATAGTAAATTGGATATAGGATTTTTTCATTATACAGGATTATGCCTTTCTGTTAAGACTGTCATTGAATAAACTCAAAATATTCGCTTAATTTTCTATCTCTTCACACTCAATCATGTTATATGCCTTCTCTGATTTTCCTGGATGTGTATTATTTATCTTTGTTCTTGGTAGATGGGCTAGTTAGGTCAAAATTTAAGAGCTTGCTGTACTCCAAACATGAGTTTCTAGAAGGCTATGATGAAGATCCAACCAGGCAGGTCTTTCTTTTCTCTTGCATTGTGCAGTGGTTAAGCAGAAGCCTACCCAGGAATTAGAAATATTAGACAGGGTCAAGTTCAGGCAAATGCCTAGATAGTTCATATGTCTGTATTCAGGCAAATCCTCATGCTGGATTTATTGAGAGCATAGAAGGTCTCCATTCTATATTCTACTGAATCAGGACTTACTATCTGGAGCTATTGGACACTGACTTCCATTATTAATGGGATTGGTACTTGAAACCACATTTAGCAGTTGGCACATGTTCTCCTTTGGTTACGTCCAAAGATATTAGAGGAAGTTTGAGTTATCTGGATCTCTATAAAACTTAAAAGCTTCTTAAGCACTTATGTAGATCCTTATCTAAGGCTGTTGTAAATTTCTTTTGGGTTAAGATTATATATTACTCTCTTTATCCCCTAAAACTTTTGAGGCCTTATTCATTAGAGATTCTTGGTTTGTTGAACCGAGTAATAAGGCTTTAAACTTTTTAAGTACTTACATGTGCTTGGCAAGGTTGTAAAGGCTCCATGTGGAATAAATCATGCAATTCATGTGATAATCCCACGAGGTAGTTACAGTTATTACATCCCTTCAGGATAGAGGACATGGGATCAGAGAGCTGAGGTGGCTTTCTCTGAGTTATCCTGTTAGCAAGTGTCCCTCCCAGTCAAGCTTGGAAATCAGGCAGTCTAGATTCAGCATGAAGACCATGGGTGATCTCCAGAAAAATAAAAATAAATCCTGAAAACAAAATTATACCTGAAAAACAATCTCCAGACCTTTGTTGTGATTTTCTTCTGTTTGCTTGGTTTTACCTTGATTATTGCTCTAGTAACACAATGGGAAGCAACAACAATAACAATAACAACAACAACAACAACAACAACAACAAACCCACCAAGTGTCTGGAAAAGGCCCTGAGAAGCCAATTAGCAAGGTTATTTTCAAAACATGCATAGTGGATAGTGTTGCCTTCTCAGAACTCTAAGTGCATTTGTGTGTAAATGCTGGTGTGTGTGTGTGTGTGTGTGTGTAAGCTATTGTGAACACTAGAGAGTGTATGTGGTTCGTCAGGGACTGCCTTTATTTTAAGCCATCCTTCACAATAACCTTTTGTGATATTGAAGAAAAGGCTTTCTTGCATAGAGGATCAATCAAAATGTAGACATAACACCATGCAAATTGCCTAGAGTGATTGGAATTTCATTGGTTTTCAGATTTCTTGAGGTGAATATTTTAATCATTCACCACTTTATGTGAACCTTAGAGCTAACAGTGCAATATTACCACCTTAACATCTATCTAACAAAAAATAAATTAAAAGAAAGATTGGTATCTTTGTAAAAGAGCTTCATAAACAATCCACACAATTGTCAACAGCACAGAAATTACAATCCGAGGTACGGAATGTGTTTTCAAATACAGGCAGTTAAAATGCCAGGTGTTAGCAAGGAAGGTGTGTTTTGTGATGTCTACAAATCACACTTCTGCATTATCTCCTGCACCTGAAATGCTCAGGCTATAAAATCTGGATATGTCCTTGTAAGCTCCTCCAGCTTCCATAGATCAGGACTGATATTCACATATTTTCTTTGCACCCATGACCACCTCAAGGTTCTTCTCCTGGCTGTACTTTGTGTGTATTATATACCACTCTGATTCTGTAATGTAGTAGAGAATAGTGTGGAGATAATGGACATCTCCCTAGACATTGAATTCATAGGCCCATAACCTAGGAATGTTGTCAAAACTTCAAGGACAAATGAATAGTGGCTTAGATACCTCGAGACAAACTTAAGACAAAGTAATAACATTTACTAGTGAGACATATTAAGTTTTAGAATGGAAAGGATTTCCAAGAGGGTTTTTTGGTTTGTTTTTGTTTTTGTTTTTTGGCACTATCACAACAGAATGAGAAACACTTAAAGACCAGGAGAAAAATATATTTAAAGAGTAGAAGTAAGTTGAAGACTTTTAATGTCAAAAATATACATACTTTCTCAGTTATAACTGAGCCTAATAATTCTGGAGTATTCAGTTAATTCATACTAATTGCAAACCATTACGAAATAAATTTGGTATGTCCAAATTTCCTTTAATTTCCAGTTTAGATCCACTAGTGACTGAGACAACACGTTGAGCATATTATTGATCCCAGCCTGGCTTGGAGATTCACCAGGTCAATTAATTAATCGGAATTATTTTGGAAGAATAATCTTTGAAATACTTGAAAAAGTGAATTTCTTATATTCATATGCCAATTTTTCAGTGCTTTTATTGTTGTTTACTATGGGAGACATACATATGTTTATGTTAAGCATTAGGGAATTATAATAAATAGGTATTTATTGCTTTAGGCCATAGGGATATGTACTTTTTTTTTCAATTTTGGTGTTGGTTGCTATGTAAACAAACTCAGTAAAAGCAAGAACAACAAATGAATAATTATACACAAAATTTTTAAATGCTCTGAGAGACTATTGACCACAATCCTTTTGGTTGAGGCAAAACATAAATATAGAGCATTGATTAAAATGTTTGCTTATAAAGTAAGTCATTTTAAAAGTTATTGTCTCTTATACAAGACCATTGCTCTAAGTTTTCCCTTTAAGACACTGTATACTTTGCCTGGAAATTGAATTCTGCTACTTTCCAATTAGCTACCATTAAGTGATGATTGATAATTGAGTAAGAAAGGTCATCCCCATTTCCAGGTTTCTTTGTGATGTGATAATTTTCCAGCCATCTGTTCTTTGGAATATTTATGTGGCAGTAATGGAAAACTCTTAAGGTTTTTTTTTGTTCTTCTTCTTCTTCAGGAATTCAGATCTCAGCCAAAGTTCCTAAAAGTACAAGGAACAGATATCAGATTCTCATGGACAAGGACAGGGAAAGACGGTCAAGAGGAAAGCCCTCCAGTGTTTTTTAGGTCCTTCACTCCTGAATTGCCAGCTCTGATCCTAAGTGTCAAAACCTATACTTTCTTTGACTGCAGGTAACTCTCTCTCTTCTTTTTTTTTAGTTTTAGTTTTTGTTTTTTTGAGACAGGGTTTCTCTGTGTAGCCCTGGCTGTCTTGGAACTTACTCTGTAGACCAGGCTGGCCTCGAACTCAGAAATCTGCCTACCTCTGCCTCCCAAGTGCTGGGATTAAAGGTGTGTGCCACCACTGCCTGGTGACTGCAGGTAACTCCTAACTATCATATAACTGGCAGAATCACATTGTTAATGATAATATAACTAGAATTCTCATTCTAAATTAAAAGCAAGCTAGCAGACAGAATATTACACAAACCCTAGAAATGCTGGGACATAATAAATAAATTAAGGATGAAGGAAAAAAAAAGAAGTCTCTGGCTTTCCCACAAGTCAAAAAAAGGGGATGGATCTAGAAAGGACAAGTTCAGACAACTGGAGCTAATTTTTGTTCATTATCTCATGTTTTATGGTCAGCAATTCAGACTGGAGGTTGACAAACACCACTTACCCAAAACCACTTGGCTATGTCAGATGAAGAAGTTGATAGAGAGATTTCTGGTCTGCCTTCCTGTGAATCAACATTGGCCAAGGTTGAAATGCCGTGGGGGAGTACGGCTGGGAGCAGGACCAGCCTTGCCGGTGCATCCGGCAGACTCACAAGCTATGCAATTCAAACAGTGCCTGGCTTTAATTTTCTTAGTTTGACAATGTCTGACTGTCTCTGGCAGAGCAATCTGTCCGTTTGACACATTTTGGCTTCAGCAGAATATGAAGAACAATAATACGGTAAGGGAATTGACACGTTGGGCATGGTTCACTAGGAGGAGATCCTACAGGAACCTGCACAGCATTATGGGAAAAAGGAATGGATTTCTATGCCCTATCAGAGAGCATGTTATTCAGGCTGAGTTCTTAGCTCCTGCTTGGCTTCATAGTTTGTGGAAAAGAAACTTCTTGGAAGAGTTGAGGATAAAAAGAATCTGGATTCTACACAAATATGACTGAGTATCCAGAACATCTCTATTATTTCCCCATTATTACTTTCTCCTATGAATCTGATATGTGCATAGCCATCCTTTAAAAGGTTCATTGGCAACAGACTCACTTTATGAAGTGTTATAACAGAAAGCACATGAATATATAAAATATATATTGTAGGTTTTCAAGTGTGAAGATAAATCAGAGAGTTGATCATTTTTGTTGGTTCTGGATTGTTTACTGCAAGTGCCTAGACTCTAGGATTATGGGATGGAATGTGTTTGAATTTTAGTATGAATTCAGGAAATAATGAAAAACTTGAACAAGTGAGGTATAACATAGATGCTGATTAGTTCTGAGGTAGCATGGCAGTGTTCATGTACAGGTGACTGAAAGTGATTGTGTATACATGTACCCTAAGAACTGTGGAAGAAACAAAAGATGGGTGTCCTGTCCAGCAGGCATTAAACATGGGTCCAGGGAGGTCACCTGAAAGAGAGGATGGGGACACAGGTGAACACAAAGAATAGCCGTTTGTCTATGAATGCCCCATCCAGCAGAGCATTAAACAGGGGTCCGGAGAGGTCACCTGAAAGAATGGGGAAACAGGCAAACGCAAAGGATGATGGCTTATCTGTAGGCTGATCAAACAGTTATTTTTACTTTTTTACACAGGGGTTATATACACAAAAATGCAGGATGTGGGGAAGGGGCTGACACAGGAGTGTAGGTGTTCAGGGGGAGTATAGATATCTTCCAGAACAGGGTATCAGCTGGGTCAGGGGACAGGTCACTATGACTCTGCCTATGATTCACTTGTCCTTATCTAAGTTGGTACTATCCACCAAGGCTATACAAGGTCTACAACTATCCACAAGACCTATCACTACTTGTTCTTATCCAGGCTGGTAAATTTTCTTTTTCTTTCTTTCTTTTTTTTTTTATTGGAACTTTTATTTACATTTCAGATGTTTTCCCCTAACCCCCTTTCCCCCTCCCTCCCAGGAACTCCCTATCCCTTCCCCCCTCCTCCTGCCTCTATGATGGTGTACCCAGACCCACCCTCCCCAGTACCTCACCTCCCCACCCTCGAATACCACCCCCCACGATGTCCAGCCTTCATGGGACCAAGAATCTCTTCTCCCACTTATATATAGCTCTCTTGCATATATAGCTGGCGCCATGGGTCCCTCCCTAAGCGCTCCAGGCTGGTGGTTTAGACCCTGGGGGCTCTGGTTGGTTGGTATTGTTGCTCTCCTCATGGGGTCCCATTCCCTTTCGACTCCTTCAGTCTTCACTCTATCTTCTCTGTTGGGAACCCCATGATCAGTTTAATGGTTAGCTGTGAGCATTCACCTCTGAATATGTCAGACTCTTGCAGACCTCTAAGGAGACAGATATGTTAGGCTCCTGTAAGCATGTACCTCCTGACACCCACGTCAGCATCTACCTTTGGTGACTGCACATGGGATGGATACCCAGGTGGAATGGTCTGCAGATGGCCCCTCCTTCAGTTTCTGTCCTGCACTTTGCATCCATATTTGCTCCCTTGAGTATTTTGTTACTTCTTCTAAGAGGGACTGTAGCCCCCCCCCCTTGGTCTTCATTCTTCATGAGCTTTATGTGGTCTGTGAGTTGAATCTTGGGTGTTTCAAGCTTCTGGGCTAAAGTCCAATAATCAGTGAGTGAATACCATGTATGTTCTTTTGTGATTGGGTTACCTCACTCAGGATGATATTTTCTAGTTCCATCCATTTATATAAGAATTTATCGAATTCATTGTTTTTAATAGCTGAATAATATTCCATTGTGTAAATGTACCACGTTTTTTGTATCCATTCCTCTGTTGAAGGGCATCTGGTTCTTTCCAGTTTCTGGCTATTATAAATAAAGCTGCTATGAACATAGAGGAGCATATGTCCTTGTTAGTGTTAGAGCATCTTCTGGGTATATGCACCATAGCTGCCTGTTTACAATATCTTATAGCTATCTGTTTCAGCGCTTTTCCACAGAAACCCAAGACTTTGCGTTAGCAGGCTGACTTAGGCCTATTGCTTACTTTAGGCCTTCAGTGTATAAGCAAAGCTGCCCCTGACAGATGGGAATGAAAGTATACTTACTAGTATAGCTACTACCCTAATACAATTTCTAATTACTTTGTGTATGTAAAATCAGATGTAAATTATTCATATCTAATTTACCTTTCCACATGATAGTGCTGTTTTGACCCTTTCAAAACTCTACACTTCACAGACAAGTTGATCTTTCTGGAAGCTATAAAATGACATAATATAACTAGCCCACTGACATAATTGAAGAAGTCTCAAAAGTTCAGAGCATTTACAGTTATGTCTAATTAAATTTTTTGACTAAAATGGTCCCAGGGGAACCCACAAAACAACAATACATATTATTACCAAAAATATAGATAGTTCTCCACAAACTGATGGCTGAAGACAACATCTACACAACTCATTAAGCATGGAAATTTTGAGCTAGTGCCTACCTATGGCCTTCAGCCCTATTAACTAGTGAGATGGCTAGTTATAACTCTCATTTCTTCATTTTTTTTCTGACTCCTGGACATATAACCCCAAATTCTTTTTGCTTTTTCTCTTTCTCTTCAGCCTTTGCTCTAGCTTCAGTATATTTTAGAAGACACTCAGTGTTCTTTCTTGTGGATTTCTGATCCATGTAATTCCTGAATTACTTAGTTATAATTTTTTAAATTCGAGTTTATTTAGAGAGATTTATTTCAAGCTACCTTCACTTTTGAAAGCTCATCATAGTAATAGTTTCTAACATACCTAACATTTCTACTAATAGGTGTAGGAGGAGCTAAGGTGGGAGGAATAAGGAGATGAAGAGGAAAAGGAAGAGGAGGAGTGAGGCGAGGGGGAGGGCAGAGATGTAGGTGGATGACTAGCCACGAAGGTATGGAGAGCAGTCCTGAGTAACAACTTATATTTAGGTTAGCTAATTGGGAAACACCTCTAATTGTATGAGCATATTGTTATTGAACATTACCAAACATATAAAGCCTTTGAGTAATATTTATGCTTTAGAGTCTCATTTCCTACCGGACCGCATTGATGGCAGGATGGTCTGGGCATAGCCCAGCCTTGCGGAGACAGAGCCATCTGCCACGGAGTCTCGAGGGAGGCAGGGCCAGTGTCTCTGGCTGCCTGAGCCAGTGGTATGAGATGAGTGCAGTGAAAATATGCTGCCACAGCTGGTGGCCACAGGCCTTGCTTAGTCGGGAACATGGCAGCTCTGATTCACAAGACAGATTGGGTGCCACTGTTTTAAAATATCTCCCACAACAAATATGCTCTCCCAATTTTAAAGAATTATTATAGAAATTGATACTTTCACTTTTTCAAATTAAAATTGTTTGTAAATATGTAAGCATTAGGTATAGATTAGATTGTAACTCATTACAATTGTATATCCATTGAATCATTCATGTATTAATTCTACAAAATTATCATGTTTAACTCTGTGTCAATCATCATTCCAAGCTATGATTATACAGTGCTGAGGAAATAAAATAATCCCTCCAGTGTCAGAGGAAGAGAGAGCTAGGTGTTCTATGGCCACCTAGTCATTTACTATTACTTATTGCAATTAGCTTTTGGCCATATTTATTAAGCACTTTGCAAAGGTAAATTATCACAAGTAAACAAAATGAGTAAAAGAATTTAACATATTTTATGTCTTTCATGAGAATAATTATTCACTGTGTAAGAACCCATGTAGCTTCAGCATATGGGGTTACCACTCAAATGAAAGCAAGACATAGTCTCCATCTTTATTTTATTGTGGAGCAGGTAGGTGGACATGAAATTAGAATTTGTGATAAGGTGCAATAAGACTTATTAGCACTTACTCGAGTATATAAATGTGATACTATAATGTATAATACTAAGTCGTGACATGACATTTAATATATTGGGAAAATTTTATAGAAGGAGTAACATGTGAACCAGTTAAACTTAAGAAGTTAATTAGAAAATCATTCAGATAAAAGTGAAGTCACACTCTCGGGGTATCATCAACTTTATAAAGAACAAACTCCATCAAATAATGAATTTTCTTTTTTTTTTTCTGTCTGTCTCTATATGTGTGTGTGTATTACAAAAAGACAACAAGGTAGTATAAATGATACACAATAATGTTTTTTCAAAAGACAGAAAGAATATCAGATGAAAGACAAACATGTGCTTTATAGAGAAGTTTCTGTCCATGATAATCCTTCCATAACAGGTAGAACCGCAGCCAGCAGATTGGGCATAGAGGCATCCTGTTATCCAGAAGGTAAGGTAACATAGTCATATTTGTGGGGAAGCTTGGGGATGCTACATAATTGATGAAACTCAATCATAAAAAGAAAGAAATTTTTTATATAGTTGGTTAAAAAATAGTTGTGGTTTGTGTAACAATTAGGGTAGCTCAGTGGTTACTTTGGGGGTTTAAAATAGTGCCTTAATGTCTTTCCTAGCTTCTCAAATATCATCAATTAAGACACTAACTGTTAAAATAAAACCCCATTAGGTTTGATAAACAACTGTCAGAATTTGAAAGAGATTTCCAGCAACTACAAAGCTAGTAGAACTAATTTTTTCTTGAAAACAAGGGTACTGGTCTGGACTGAGTGAATTCTTCTGTGTAGAAGAAGACACTTGGGGAAGCAGCCGGAACATGCTCTTCTGTGTTTTATCTTCTTCCTATGGACACATTTATATGGTCCCAGAAAGCTGCTACGGAGAAAGGAAAGAACATCACGTTTGGCATTATCTCAGTACAGGCAGGGTTGTTTACTTTTCTGTCCTAGATGATGTAGAGTGATTAAGAGGATAAGCAGGTAAACAGTTGGAATTTTATGATCCAGACATGAATGGGCAACAGGCAAAAACATTCAAAATCTCTTACTGGGAGAGTCATATTGAAAGACAATGGTGGACTTCGTTGAAAGGATGAATACAATCTACAATGAACACACGGGGAAGAGCTGAGGGATTTAAAGTCTCTGTTTTATTCATTCTCTTCCATTTGCATTTTTGTTCTTTTTGAATCCAACCAGAAGCCAGAAACCAGGGAGAATTTTAATTTACTTTTTATTGATCACTTTTCCAGGGCCCAGAGGAGAAGAGACAAGGTTGGGGAATAGACCTAAAACATGGGAAATACATTTGTTTAATATGTATAACTATAATAACATATTCATTCAACATATGCATATATAGTATAAATAATATCTATGCTGTCACATTTCTTAAAATTTATCATGTTGTATAATGTGCAGTAAAACTCAGTTTAAAATGTAGTATGTCAGTTGCCTAGACTTCTACTAATAGCTGTTACTAATAGCTGAAGTTGGTTATTAAGACTGATTCATTGTCTAATTCCCTTTAGATTTAAGAGAATGGTTAAATATCTGGCCTTAATAATTTACGGCTAGGACTGCCTGAAGGTAAAACATTTGGTTCTTTGAATATATTACTAACCCTTTATGCTTTAGACTCTGAATAAGAGAAATGTACATTCCAGGAACTGCCTCAAATGTGAAAATGATCAACTAAAAGTGTTCAGTGCTAAATTTTGAGATTTCCTTTTTAAGTCTCCTTCTGATATAAGAGATAGGAAGTCATTGCATTGTGCAGTTAGAAAAAAAGTTTTAAATACCGAAAATAAATGATTTTCCCTAAACACATCAGGTAATTGACATCATAGGGCAAAAATCATGCTGAAGTTTGGAGAGACAAGTGAATCCAGAGACTCTGGTCCATGAGTTCTAATCTGAAGAAGCTGGGAACATGTACTTATCAGACAGTTGAATGGCTTGATGAGTTTTTAGATATTTAATGTGGGCTAGTATGAGGGTGACCCCTTCGGCAGTGAATTTAGTTATACTGTTTTGTGCTCCCAGCCACCTCCCCAGGAACTCTTTGGATTCATGAATGGAAGATACAAACACACACACACACACACACACCACACACACACACACACACCAGTTAATATTAAAATGCCTTGGTTGATTCAAAGGCTGGGCACTCCTAAACCTTTCCCCGCTACCCCATGCCCAATCAGAGAAATGGCCAGTGGCAAAGTACCCAAATTCCCATATGACTGGTTGGCTTTCTTTCCTGAAGCTCCTACATCTCATTCTTCTCCTCCAAGTCATAGCAGTTCTCTATTTCCTTTTCCCCAGTTCCTAGCCCTTACAAATCTAAAGATCCTACATCATTTCTCCTGGCTCAGTCATTGGCTGCTGGCTTTTTTATTGATCAATCAAAATCCAATTGGGGACAAGGACCTTCAGCATTTGGACACATGGATTCTTGATTAAATCAAAGCATTAGAACCAATCCCCAATAGACCACTGCTTAGATACACTCATATAGGTTTCCCTCTCAAATCTGAATCCTGGAATGCCACTAGGATTCATTGTGTAGAGCCAAGAACGATGCCGCATGACTATGACCCTGGGTGGTCATCATTCTTAGAAAGTATGCAGAGGCTCATTTATAACTAAAACCCATTATACAGAAGAAAAGACTGCTTGGGACACAGAAATCCATGCCTCTCCCTCCCTCACTAGACTTCTAAGGGAGAGAAATAAAGCTATGGAATACTTGATTACATCACAGTCAAGAGACATGGGACAACTGAGACAGTGATGCTTAATATTGAGGCCATTGAAAGCATCTCCCTTTTGCCACTGTGCAACAGGGCTACAGTGTGGTAGCCATAGATAACAACTGAAAGTGCTGGAGCCATACTTTATCTGAGGAATTCTTAAAAGAACACACTCCCTCAAAACAAACAAACAAACAAACAAACAAACAAAAAAACCCCAACAAACTGCAAAGTAGTGAAAGCATAAGTATTCAATATCACTGCCATCTATAGCCACAGTTGCTACTACATAAAGCTTCTTGCCATGGTTTGTCTTTAGGAGATATAGAACAATGGCAACATATCTGAACTAACCTAGCCACATAGTTTGTTGAACCAATAGGTTGATTATGAATATTACAGAGTCATGGATGACTCAAAGGTAGCTGGATTATGGATAAGCCTACCCTAGCACAGATGAGGATGATGTACAAAGGCCACATCTCTAGAAGTAGGGGCTGAACAAACCAGGCTCAGACGCCTGAGCAGCCATGACGGTCAGTGAGCAGTTTTTCTGTTTTTGTTTTTTTATTATTATTTTTAAGGCCAACTGCTTGATATGGGAAGAATAACAGTTGGATGTGGCAAGCAGAGAGAAAAAAATCTATGTGAGTTGGCGGCTTAGTGTTTTCCTTCTTCTACCTTGAAAAAGATGACTTCAGTACTCGTGAGATGTACCCTCTAGAATTAATGACTTCATTTGGATTTCAAAAGTCAAAGCACTCTGTATCATAGGTAATCATGCTTGCATTCATCCTGATTCAGGGGGCTATAGTCAGCGAGTGTTCCAGCAACTGACATGTTCTTTCTTATGACACTCCCCTGGTTATTATTTCAGTGTGCCACCCACAGATTACCTCTTCTCTTTGTCTTGTCAAAAAGTGAAGTTGAAAATATGAAAGGTTGCTAAGTGCTTTTGTGGAAATAACAAGATAAAATAGTGTTTTTAAAATCTCCCACATCAAAAAACAAAGGAGCACATCCTTTCATATCTCTAAATTTATAAATTCATAATGCATATCTGCTAAAATACATTTTTATGGAAATCACTCTTATTTCAGAGAACCCATGCACATATTTTTCCACCTTGACTTTAACATACACCTATTTTTTTTTGAAATTACTTTTTAAGAACTTAAATTGTTTTTGCCTGAGATTTACTAAACAGCCTAGTTTAAAAGGCTTATAAACCCATTGGGCCATATAATGTACCTAGAGTTTTGAGGAAAGTTGACTGCCCTGTAATTTTTAAAATTAATATTATTCATAACATCAAAGAACAGTGTTTTAATATTAAAGAATTCCCATCCTGGCCTCTAACTCAAGATGCTCAAGTTCTGGGATTGTAGGCATGTGTCACTCTACTCTGCTTAATTTTTAAAGCAACATCAATATCAAGTACCATTATGACCTGATGAAGCTGATGACAATGATATCAGCATGTTGTCACATTGGTCTTTGTATACTTGTAGCTGCCAAATGTACTTATTAAAAAGCATTGTTAGAAGTAAAAATAAAAATAATAATCCAGAAAGCATTCTTGAATTATCCTAAGTTCTTGTTCTCTTTCTGGAAACAACTGTGATAATATAAAAAGATTCATTTATTTTTCTTCAGTTTATGTAGAACAATATTATTTTGTCCCAAAGGATGGCATAATATGCTGAAATAATTCCTTAGCACAACTGGTTTTCTCATATAACTACCTGGGTTTGTATTTTGAAAGCAATGAAATGTCAATGTAGTCAAAGTTAACTTTTTACTATATCACTTCATTCAAACCTGCTTTTGTATGATACCGATAAAGCCATTAGGCCAGTGTAGTCTGCTTCCTAGGAAACCCAAAAGTAAGATGTAAATGTTTGTTAACTTCTTTCTTTTAAGGAAAATACAAACACAAATGTATGTTGGAATCCTCAGCAGTCCTGTTGGTTCCAAGGGCAACTATGGTTTAGTTCATTCCTGGGATAAGTGACTTGGATCTACACACTAGACATTTCTAAGGTCTCCAGGGCCAAAATCATTATATATAGAGAATGTATTATTCAGTGAGTAATCTCACAAGACAGCACTCACTGTACATTTATAAAACCCAACAAAGGTTAAAAGAAAGTGAGAAAACACTTCTGAGACCACAGCCAATGGAGTTTTATACCAATAGGGATCTGATAATCTCTGCTGGAGTTGTGTTGGAGTGAAAGGTTCTTAAAGCGATTATTAGAATTCAATGTTCCTGCCTCGTCTCTCCCGCCTGAGGCATGAAAGTTTTAGTTGTGAGAAACCACCTCACATAACTCTTTAACCTGGCTGTTTGTTTAATCATCTCTTCATGAAAACGGTCATGCTGTTCTACTTTCGAAGATCACAAAAGTTATTAGGAAGTACTGTTTCTTATTCCAGGTAAACAGAACCAGTGTCTTGAGCTTTTAATATTTTATTTGGCTTTAAAAAGTAAAGTACACATACACACTAAGGCTAGGGAAGTAGCAGAAAGTGAAAATGTTCACAGAACACCCAAAGAATAAAGGCATGTCAAAGGTCTTAAGGAGCCCGCCTGAAGGAGCTCAATGGTCAGTGTGGGAACAATTGAAGAAATAAAACAGAAAAGCATAGTATAGGATTACAACCCAGAGAACAAGAGAAATGTAAACAACTTCATGTTGATATAAATAAATGCTCAAAATCTAATTAAATATAAATAAATGGGGAAAGCTATTTTTTTTTTTTTTTTTTTTTTTTTTTTTTTTTTTTTTTTTTTTTACAGATGCATTCCAAGTGATATGGTTAGAACTTTTCTCACAAAACACGGCTGTAACCTCATGCCAACAACAGACTGTACTTAATATCTCGGATCCACATAATGGTGGGAATAGTAGAATAGCTTTCAAAAAAGTAAGTTAGGGAGAAAAATCTTTAAATGGTTAAAGGAGATTTTTAACCAGATGATAAAAATAATTGTATTCACTGTTGTCCTAAAGTTCAGTCTGTTTCTGCTACCACCCCAATGTGTGATGTAATAGCACAATGCTCACTTATAGTGGTCCATGTGCTATGCTGATAAGTGTGTTTGCTGAGGTCATGTCTAATAAGACCTCATGTTAATAAGAAAAACTAGGTTGGAAGACATGACAGATACACGGAAGCATATTACTTTCTAAAGTTACTGCAGCAAATAGCAAACCCTAGGTATTTCAGGGCTCAACCAAAGGGGGGCAGGAGAGTAAACTTAATTAATTAAATATAGAAGGAAAGAATAGATAAGATTGGTTTAAGTTTAACAAGGTAGAGTTTGCTTTGTTATGGAGAAACCCAGCTCTTAGAAGCATCCCAATCTAATAGCTTCCCCTATAATTGTGTTTACAGGAATATCATGATGAGAAATTATTTGGTAATACTTTTGTAACTTTTCTTCAAACATAAGCTTATTCCAAAATAATTGTAGAAACAGCTGAAAGGGAAAATACAGATTTTACTTCTATGTTAATATGCGTCAAAAATATTTATTTGGATAAAGTGACTAATCTGCCACTCAATAGTTTAGAAATAAGAATTAGGTTTGGAAGAAAAAAACTACTTTCTCAAGGGAATTGATGTATCAAATGTCACGTTTGATGCAATAAATTTGTAGCTTTGTGTTTCAGAGATTGGGTACATGTCTTCTGGCTGGTGATTAAGATGCATGCTCTCAGTCAGTGTTTTCAATGAAACAAAGCACAGCCCTGTCCCAGTCAATGTAAGTCACAACATCTTGTTTCCCTAATTCTAAAATTTACTGCCATGTTAGTCAGGGTTGGACAGCTGATACAATCATCTTCGTGATTTTGAATAAAAGCATTTAATTTCATGTTGACCACTGCAAATACACATACAATTTCTCCATTTTTTAAGAAAATAGTAGAAGCAGTTATCTGGCATTGGTCTGTCCAAAATAGAGCATAAGACAGTCCAAACAGCCTGAGGGACATACTGCAGAAATGAGATTTGTCTTTAAGGATATAAACTTGAGGATTATTGTGGTATGTACTAAGGAAGTAGGGATGGTTGGAGAGGTGGTGTTATGTCAGGTATGGCTAGCAGGTAACACTGAAACAAAGCTCAACTATATTTCACTTAACATGAGTTTTATAGAATTCCAGATCCAATAGGGTCCATTAAACACCTACAAACTGCTACTTATTATTCAGAGTAAAAACTGAAATACATTTTGACAACATGTTTGTAAGTACAAAGCTGGTGCCTCTGAGATACAAATGGTACCTGATGGAAGATAATCCACTGGGTTAACCTGAACAGTCCTTCCTCCCTTCAATCCACTGTTTTGGTCAGGATGAGCCATGAGGAAAGGTAACATTTTCTTTTCTTTCTTTTTTTTTTTTTTTTAATTTTTATTTTCAGCAAATCAAAAAAATTTAAAAAGCATTCAAACGGAATAAAATGAAAATAAACAAACAAACAAAATACCAAGGGTCAGATATACTTATACAAGAATTCTATAGAGCCTTCAAACAAGCAACACTTTTTGAGTTATGTTTAAAAAAATTCAGAACCACAATAAGCTCCTTCACAAAGCAAATAATATTGAAATAGTGAAATCAAGTGTAAACCCAACAAAAATATATAAATTATAGTCCAGTATCCCTCATGAATATACATACAAAAATTCTCATTGAAGTAGTTGCAAACTGAATACAAGAGATATAAAAAAATAATATTCCATGAATAACTGAACAACTGTTTTTTTTTTATACCCAGAAGATATTTCAACATGCAACAGGGCCACATGCTCCACTATGTTTATAGCGGCCTTATTCATAATAGCCAGAAGCTGGAAAGAACCCAGATGTCCTTCAACAGAAGAATGGATACAGAAAATGTGGTACATTTACACAATGGAGTACTACTCAGCCATTAAAAATAATGAGCTCATGAAATTCTTAGACAAATGGATGGAGCTAGAAAATATCATCCTGAGTGAGATGACCCAATCACAAAAGAACACACATGGTATGCACTCACTGATAAGCGGATATTAGCCCCAAAACACACAATACCTAAGATGCAACGCATAAACCTCATGAAACTCAAAAAGAAGGAGGAAGACCAAAGTGAGGGTGTTTTTGTCCTTTTTAGAACGAGTATCAAAAGATTCAGCCAGAGCTCCCAGGATCTAAACCTCCAGCCTGAGAACAGACCATCAAGCTGTCCTCTGAGAGGCTCTAACCAGCAGCTGACTCAGACAGATACAGACATCCAGAGCCAAACAGTGGATGGAGCTTGAGGACTCTTAAAGAAGAATAGGTGGAAGGATTGTGGGCCCTAAGGAGATAGGAACTGCACAGGAAGATCAACAGAGTAAACGATCCTGAACCCTTGGAGCTCTCAGAGACTGAATCACCAACCGTGGAGCATACCTAGTCTACAAAGATCTACCTCCATGGGCTGAACCTAGGCCTCCCTGCACATATGTTGTAAATGTGCAGCTTGGTTTTCATGTAGGTGTCAAACATCTGGAGTGAGGACTATCCCAAAACATGCAGCCTGTATATGGAGTACGGTCTTCTAAAAAAAAAAAAAAAAAAAAAAACATTTTCTTTTCTTAATAGATACAATCAATTTGTGATTCTGACAAGTAGCCAAAAAATATAAAAATTATATAGGAACAATAAAACATTCAGGACTATAACATTTCAAAATAATCAATTGATATCTTTTCAATGTAAGTAATTGAGGTAATATATTTTGCATAAAAGAGATAACATGAAAACGTATGCCTGTCCCAGGTTCTATGGGACCCAGGTTTAATGGACCCTATTAGTTCTGGAGTAGTTTTTAGTGTAAAAATCTCAAATCAAGGGGTTTTGTTTGTTTGTTTGAATAAGTCTTCTTGATTGACTGCAAGAATTCAGGGCAAAATATTCTTATTTCTAAACACAAAACAGTTAGATTTTAAGGTAACAAAGTACCGAGTCTCAGAGACTAACAGCATCAAAAATAAAAGAATAATGTAACTTTTATATTGATACTGGAAAACTAAGCAAAGTCTGTCTCTTAATAGCTAATAGTTTTGTATTGTAATGAAAATAGGTAATTTCAGATTCATTTGGTCAAATATTCTGGAAATTATTACAATTTATTAAAATGAGATTAATAGTTAACTGGGCTTTGAGAAACATAGTATTAATTATGTGGGTGAATATTATCTAATTAGTTCAAATCCTCTATTATCAAAGAGATCTTCCAGAAGACTATGTTTAGACTTGAACTATTACACTTTCTTCAGTTTTCCCCTCTTCTAACCTGACTTAGACCTGGACTGAATGTTTTTTGTTGAACACAAATTTGTCCCAATCTATTTCATTTTTAAGTGTAATTATGAAAGCTCCCTGTATTTCTTATTATATAACATTTACTTACTCTTTATGAGGAATGGGCACATTCTTTTTTTTTTTTTTTTTTTGGTTTTTCAAGACAGGGTTTTTCTCTGTGTAGTCCTGGCTGTCCTGGAACTCGCTCTGTAGACCAGGCTGGCCTCGAACTCAGAAATCCACCTGCCTCTGCCTCCCAAGTGCTGGGATTAAAGGCCTGCGCCACCACCACCCAGCACACATTCTATTTTTTTTTGTTTTTGGTTGGGGTGGTCATCAAAACTTAAGGACTTAAGGAATTGTATTAAATGGTTGTAGCGTTAGGAAGTTTGAGAACCACTGCTCTAGAGGATAAAGAATTTGATATTAAGAAATTAGGATGCTATTATAGCCCTTACCTCAGCATAGAGAAGTGGCCTTCTGACTGGATGGGAGATTGGAAGAGAAAATCTGGATTGCTTTGAAATGTTGTTGGTAGAAACAAGTACATTGAAGATGCTTCTAGGAAGCTCTCAGCCATCCATAGGATACAGTCTTAAGCAGCAGAGATCATATGGTCGTTGGTAGGACCTGATGATTCAGTTGGACCTTATGTGCTCTAATGTTCAGTAGAAGATTAAATTTGTTAAAGAAAAAAGCTTGGATATTCACCTGAGAATATTGTTTAAAGCAAAGTGGTTAACATGCAGCCTTGCTTCTTCTAGCTTCTAGTAAAATCTGAGACAACAGTAAAAAGAACTAAAACTTGAAGATCTGGAAAATTCTCGGCCCCTCAATACTGCAAACATTAAGGAAGTATGTTTTGGGGAGAATATCAAAGATGATGGCTCAGTGATCATTTCATTACAAAGTTGCTGGTGAAGTCCATGTCCATCAATGTCACAGCCCCAGGGGAGTGCCAAATGGAGCATGATCAATACTAATGGTTTCAGCTAAAGGTCAGGACAGAGATGGGACAAAAATGAAGAAAGGGAATGTGACCTCTGGAATTCTTCATATATACTTACTTGAGTGGAATGAACTATCCAGTGGCAAACATTAGTTAGTCCTGAAAAGAGAAGAGTGATCCCAAAGGTAATTAAAAAAATCTGTGGACTTCTATTCTTACTCAGGCTTATCCAAGGAGATAAGATCGTTTTTGCATTGATTGAATATGGCCACAATGGCATCTAAAGGTTTTGAGGGACAGCCTGTAGCCCAGGTATACAGGTGTAGGTTTGATGTCCAAGGCTATGAAGGTGATGTCACCAGCTAGGGCACCGGAGAAAGGACTGCTGCCCCAAGTCAAGCTAACGATGATGCTTCTTGAGTATCTCAATTGATGAACTTGACAAGTGTCCTTGATCCTTTTCTTCTTTTCAATTTCTCCTTCTGAAATAGGACTGTCTGTCCCTTGCCTGACTCACTATTATATTTTGGAATCATAAGACATGTCTGTGTCTGGTTTCATTGATTCACAGCCAAGCAGGACTCCTCGACCCAGGATGAGTCATAGCTTAAGTCTCTCACACATTTGATTTAGATAATATTTAAGTCAGATTTGGACTGTGGTGTGATTTTTTTTTGGAGTAGGGAGAAGGTAGGTAGATGTGAAGGAACATTTAATTAGCTCAGACAGAACACTGACACTACACCAAAGAGACAATCCCACTCAAGTCTGTCTTTTGATCCAAGTTGTTTATTGGGGTTACATGGATTTAATTGCATGGGTCAGAAGTTACACAGACATGTGATTCAGTGACCACTATATCACCAGAAATCTTACCTCAGTATGGGTGATGATTCAACAAACATCGCATCCTAGAGCTTTCTGTATAACTTGTAGTCAGCTCAGCTAGCTGTATAATCTTGTCTCTCTTTTCTGCTTATATAACCTTGGAGACATGACTTGTTAATCTAGTAACTCCTGAGTTTTCTGAGCTCTGTAAGTTCTATGACCTGTCTGAGCCTTGCATGTGTCTTTAGCTAAGTGCCACAAATACCTGTTCTCCCTCCTGCAGGGAATGCTTCAGTTTGAAGGACATAATTACAAAATGGGAATTCAGGCCTAATGCTGCACATGGACTAGAGCTTTTAGAATGTTGGGATCATGGCTAGTGAAAAGGATATTGATGAATTTGGAGAGTATAAAGTAATGGACTGAATTGAATCACTCCCAAATCATATGCTGAAGTACACTCTCATCCTAGTAATTTATATAGAACCTTTAGAAATATAGACTTTGAAGACTATGTTCCTACTGGTTCTATACAAAATATTGGAGACATTAGAGTGGACCGTAGTATAATTTGACTGAAACTCACATAAAATGAGGAAACCAGGACACAAGGCAACATGTATATACAGAGAAAAAAAGCTGTCTTAGTTTTCTCTGGAGTATGTACAGAGAAAAAAGCTATCTTAGTTAGTGTTCCATTGCTGTGAAGAGACACTGTGTCCATGGCAACTCTTTAAAAGGAATGCATTTAACTGGGTGCTTGCTTACAGTTAGAGAAATAGTCCAAGGTCATCATGGCAGGAAGCAAACAGAAATGGCACTGAAACGGTAGCTGAGAGGTTTTCATCCTGATACTTAGGCTATAGGTAGAGGGAGGCAGAGAAAGGGAGGGAAGGAGCAAAGTTTGGGGAGTAGAAGGGAGGAAGAAAGAGAGGGAGAGAGAGGAAAGAGAGAGACGGGGACAAGGAGAGAATGAACTGGAGTAAGCATTCAAATATATGAGACTATGGAGGACATTCCTCCTTAGTTAACCACAGGAACCATATGTATGTAAGCTATGTAAGCTGAGTAGTGACCTAGGAAATCAAATTACTTGTCATTGACTTAGGCATCAGACATCAGGAACTGTGCGGCTATGTGGAAACACACTCTTCTTTTATCCCATCAATCTCTGGGGTTTGGTTGTGCATCTTGAAAATCACTAGACCTCTGCAGTGTCCCCTCTTCTTCCTCCTGTCCTCAGGACAAACAAAAATGCCTACCAACATTGTCAAATGCTTTCTTGGTGATCAGGGACCTCAGCTTGAGAACCACTCTAGATATTCAAAAATCTAGTAACACCATCACTACAGAGTTGCATGGACCACTCTTAAGTTGTGCCTTATTTTTGGTGTTACAGTGCTCCTGAAATGCTGGAATTTGCATTGTCTGTTTCTTTTGTATTCCTCTTTCCCATGTTCTCCTTGTCATGCTCCTTCATATTTTAAAGCGTCACACCTAAATAAACAATGGTAGTTGACATACAACCTCTTATTTCCTGACTTTTCACCTGCTTCCAAAGTGTGAATTCCCACTTGTCAATGTTCTAAACAGTTTTCCAGAAACTTGTATTTCATTATTGCTCCAAACTCACTACATTCAAAGCCAAATATATGACTTCCTCTAAATTGTTCTTCCTGTATTTCCTGTCAGCTAAGCAGTTCTTTTCAGTTCATTCAAAATGCATTTTTGAATGCCTTATGATTTTGTGGTTTGGTATAAAAGAAAGTCATTCAAACAGGTTTAATATGATGTAATAAGTACAATAATAAAAACTATGTACAGAGACTTCTGTGTTCACATGTGGAACATCTTATCTAGCTAAGGATTTAGAAGTGACTTCCTGTAGGAGGCACGAACTGAGCATGGAGAAAGAAGCCAAAAGACAATACTGAAGAAAATAAAGAAAGATATTTTAGGAAGATTAGACAGTATGTATAGTAAAAAAAAAAAAGAAGAACAAAATATACTCAATGTATGTCTTCCCACTATAAACTGATTAAGGTAATCATACCTGTGATATATGCTAATATTTATGTACACTTATGCATATCTTTTAAATAATTTTCTTTGTATATACATGCACATGTGTGTGTGTGCTATATGTGTACATATTTCTGTGAGTGCATTGTATGTATATGTGCTATATATATATGTGTGTGTTAAAGTACAATCGTGCACACATATTAAAGTCACAGATGGATTTCAACTGTTTTGGCTTGTTTACTTAAGACAGTATCTTTTGCTGAACCTGGAGCTAGCCTGGTATCCTCAATATTTTGCTGAACCTGGAGCTAGCCTGGTATCCTCAATAATTGATGATCTCCCTGTCTTTGATCTTTACAGTGTTGGGGAAGTGTGGGACTAGGCAAGCGTGTGGTCATATTCATATTTTTAAGTAGGTTCTTGGATTGAACTCAGTCCTTTTGCTTTCATTATAAGCACTTTTATCCAATTAGCCATCTTTTGAAACATTTCCAAATTTCAATTCATTGATTTAAAGACAGTGGACTTCAGGCTAAATTGCCTTCCACAAAGCAAAAGTACCAGTTTGTCTTGACTTCACAAATGTACAATATTGTTTAATTCTTCCAGGCGGTCTCAAAATTGTTTGGCTAACCTTTAAAAGATTTTTTTTGCTACTTTAAATAAAATTGTTCTGATAGAGTTCTTCAAAAAGCATCAAAATCCAAAAGCAAGATACATCAACTGGGAACAGACTGTGGCTGGGCACAGTTCCATTTGTCTAGGTCAGGAGATGCTCTCATGACCATTGGAGTTCCCACTGATAGTTCTGCTGTGAGGAGACTCCTGAACTCTGCCTACCCTTTGCACTGCCTTCATAATGACTATGGATGTGGATTGGCGTGCTGCCTGCCTGGCCCAGGCAAAAACTTCTCCACTCCCCCCATGTGGTGTGCTTATGACTTTTCTATGGGCACCTCATGTCCTTAAGAGACAGCTGACATTTTCATGAGGGCAGAGGGAAGATCCTTCATACCATTTTGTTTCTCATGTCTGTGTAACATCCAGCAGATTAAAAAACATTGTATATGCCTTATATTTTTCTCATTTTTAAAAAACATATTATGAAACATTGAAACTTTTGTCCTGTTTGTATATATGCTTGAACATTTCATTGGAAACCTAGGGGCAGAATTGAATGTATTGTGTTTGTTGTTGTTGTTGTTTGTTTGTTTTGTTTGTGTGACTCTAACTAAGAAAGTGCCATGTACTTGCAAATTCTGATGTTTGTTAGTATTTAAATATCTAAACCTGACACTCTATCTATTATTTAAGGGTTCATAAAGATATTATTCTTCACTTCTACATTTAGTTTAAACCATGAACTGTCTCTTCTCCCTATATTGTTTTAAAAATAGAACATTATTTTTATATGACCCCTCCAATGGTCCTTAGTTTGAGCTGCCATTTCTCATATTCCCTCCTTCATCTGTCTTCCCTTCTGCCTCCTGAATAAATCCTCTCAATTCTGTAACCCCCCTCAATTCATCTATCTATAACTATCTATTTTATTTTCCATTCTGTGGGAGATCCAACCATATCCCTTTACTCTATACCTAAACTCTGTGGTTATAAGGATTGTAGTTTGCTTATTGAAGATTAAATAGCTAATCTTTACATATAAGTGAATAAATAGCATATTTGTCTTTTGGGGTCTGGATTACCTCACTCAGGATAATTTCTTCTCCATCTTTATTTAGCTGCAAATTTCATGATTTCTTCTTTTTACTTTTTAAATGATGGAGTAATAGTCTATTGTATAAATATATCACATTTTCTTTATTCATTCATTCATATGTGCATTTATAACATGAAAATTATTCTGATGACATTTGTCTATTTTGCTTACTTCCCTTTAGAAAGTAACCAATAATAGCACAATGAAAGAATCACATGAATAAATATCAAGAAACAAAGTAGGTAAGAATGCACTCAGAGAAAGGGATCCTGCAAAAATCTTGTCACCTTTCATTAATCTCTAGTTGATCTACTTGAGCATCAATCAGCACTACAAAAGAAAGTTGCCCACGAGACCTCAACCCTACACAAAGAATACAAGCAACAGAGTAAATGGAGAGAGAAAGAGAGAAACATAGAGAGAAAGACAGATACAGGAGAGACAGAAAGAGACAGAGAAACAGAGATGGAGACAGACAGAGAGAGTCAGAGAGAAGTGGTCCCATCTTAGAGTTCACTATGTACATACTCTGAGGTTCCCAAAAAACTGGGACAATTTGCTACCTTAAGTGCCTATTGCACTTATTAAGTGCATACCAAAGCACACACTCTGGCCACAAATTATCCCTGGCTCCTCTCTCTTCCCACTTAAACCTTTCCAACCCAAGGACTTCACTTCACTTCCTCCAGCCTTTCTTTCCTAGATAATCCAGCCATTTTAGCCATTTACTCTCTTGGTACTCACAGCATCTCTCTTGGTTGACCATTGGCCTCTTTGCCTTCCTAGAGCTTGTCTCTGTCTCCCGTCTTCCTCTCTTATTCTGCTCATTTTTTTCCTAGTAATGTTTCATGTTCAGAATGGACCATTTCAGATGCTTCTAGCTCTCTCCCTCACGTAAAATAAAACCACCTCCTCAGTCCTACCTTGAAGTGGCCATGTCCTCATCTACATTCACATATAAGTAACATTATATGAACTGAATAGGTTATATTTAGTAATACATATGTATATCAATATATGCATGCAACAATTAGTGAAAACAGAGGTCATGAATTTGAAGGATAGCAGGGAGGGTTGAACAGGAGGACTTGTAGGGAGGAAAGGGAAGCAAAAAATGTAATTATATTATAATCTGTAAAATAAAAAGGTAAAAAATAAAAGTAATTGTTTTAAAAAAATTACTTTTTCTTTAGTGGCTAATATTTTTCTAGGATACCATATCCATTTGGTCTAATTTTCATGAAAACTTTAAAATAGGTATTACTGTCACCTTTTGTAAGCAAAAACCTAAGACACATGATGCTTAAATAGCAAACCCACATGACAGAATATATTTGCTCAATCTGAATTTTAGGTCTGACAAACCAGCTTTTGTGCTTTTTAATTGGCTCAGTCTCTTCAAGAGAAGTTATTTTCATAACACTTCAGGTTTGGAAAATACATACAAATGTTTCAGCACTAGGGCCACATTCTTACTATATTTTACTAGCATATAAAGACAAACTTTTTACTTGATTACACTTTTGATAATAATTGATGTGTAGCATTTTTTTTTCTTGTAGCTATTGCTCTATGGACCTCATGGTCATGCAACAAAAGAAGCTTTGGATTTGTTTACTGTTTTAATACATGAAAGTAATGCAAGTCCCAAGAACATATACTTCAGAATTGTATAACTCACATGGCAGAGAAAGTGAACTGCTAGGTTATGTTACCTATCTTTGTCCCCAAGGACTACGGCAGGAGAGCATGGTCAATCTCAATTGCACATCACAAGGGCTTCCAAGAGCCAGAAACTTGCTCTACTCTGTCCTTATATTCTCATCTTTTACATCCATGAGGAGTGATATTCACCAATACTATAATCATATTTTTATAAGCATTGATCTCTATTGCTCATTGATCAAGCTTATCTTCAGAAGGTATCTTAGTCTTCATAGAGGAGGAAGCAGAGTCTGTCCACACTGCCTGCACCTAGAAGGGCTCTCTTCCTTCAACTTCTGTGAAAACTTGAATTTCCTTTTCCTTCTCCCTTTTTTTGTCTTTTTAAAACTTGAATATGACTTTATAAAAGAAGAGGCAGAGAGATCATGACTGACTATTTCATCTTTTTGTAAAATAAAAGGAAGATAGAAATTAAACTTACTGCTGAGTATGTTTGGAATTAGATGAGGTAAGGATTGGACACTTGAATTTTGTTCCATTATTTCACTGCTGGTGGTAATTTAGCATTTCTTTATAGGTATAGCTGAAGAACAGCGTTTTGCATTAGTAATTCAAAGCAAGTGTTATTGCAAATGCCATCTTCAATAATTTTTCATTAATGTGCAATTCCAATTGTTTTTAAGACTAGAAGTTGGCTCATGGGTGAAAGTACAAAGAGAAGAGAGGGGTCAATTTTCAAGCCATGAATAGTGACAAGTGAAATTATATGGGGAAAGGAAATCAATCCCACCAAATGGAACAGGGCAAAGGAGGAGCTCAAGTAAATGAATCATTACCCACAGGAATCCAATTTCTCCACATTTGTGAGCTAGTGTCTGAAAAAGGACTTAGTGGGTCTTAGTGCTCTGCTGCAGATGAAATATTATCAATAGATTTCTAAGCAACTTCAGAGACTCCAGCTGACTACTTTTCTGGGTACAAGTTTTCCATTGTAAGGGGGAGTAAATCCAAGAGTTTCAAAAGAAAATGACTCTTTAGAGTTTTATTTTCTTCTCTCGTGTAAGTTCACATGATTCTGAAATAAGGTAGTGTTCAGACAGGTTTGTGTATCTCATCTGTATGCATCAGCTATCAAACTGTACAGAGTAGTACCTTAGACCTGTGCATTGTAAGAGTCTGAGCGTGGCCTCCAATCAGCTTGATTGGCATTGCCAACATGATGAGTCCCTGCGTCCTTTTCCTCTTCCAAACACTGCAGGTTAGCCTATCTTTTCCACCAAGTCCTTTCCACCTCACATTCTGCAACCAGGAAAGGATATTTTTACTTCCTTTTACTATGTGAGAGTATTAGCCTTTTCTCTAAAAATGTAATATCTCAATTTTAGACTGTCGTTTGATGGACATTAGAGGAGAAATTAAATAAAGAGGACTATTCTGGAATATTCTGGAACTTTCCACATCTGATTATCACTGCAAAATTTACTCCAGCTTTTGAAAATTTAGAAAGAATTTGAAGAATTGGGTTTTATGATGTATCTTACTCGATCTGTCTAAAGAATTGCAGTCACTATGCCTTCAATTTTTCTTTATTTCTCTCTTTCACTTTCTTTCTTTCTTTTTTATTGAATGAGCATTAAATTAGGCAGGAAAGCTATGTACTGTTTCTTAGATTCTTCTGCAATTCTGAGCTGGCACTTGGCCATCTAAAGGGGTTAATGCATGTGTACTTGCTCAAGTTGGCTAATGAGATTCTGTTTGCCTGGATAAGTTTATGCTCCTCGGAGGGATGAAGTATATGTGCTCTTCGAAAAATTGTTGCTTATCCTGGGATCATATCCCTGATTATAATGACAACATTAGAACAACCCAGAGCTTGAATGGTAAGATCATGTCTAAACAACAGACCTAATTTAGCTAGAGAATGAAATGGCACCTGGCCACAGGAATGGGAAGCACTCCATTGTAGAGTTTTTCAATGACTATTTCAATTTGAAAGGCAATTGAGGAAGAGACAGGTCTATTACTAAAATGAGAGAGTTTAGAAAAAAGGAGGAGGAGAACAGGAAATGATTTTTTTTCTTTGAAGAGAAAGGAACTGAAAAATTAGATTCTGCTCGTCTGAGTAAAATACTTGAGACAGTCACAGCAGACAGGGTTTTGCTGCTCTGAGCAAGTAGAAGAGGCTGCTCTGGTATTGGTATCTTCCAAGGACAGATTGCTAGGGGCTAAGAAGATTTTTTTTTCTGAAGGATTTTTTTCCCTTAGCCTGCTCCTTTCTAGCTTTCCATACATGCATCAAATGTATATTCCATTCAAAAATTCTATTTCTTACAAACTAGATTATGAGGTTAAGGGGGGAGAGAGCTGTTTCAATTTCAAGAAACAAATATTCCTCTCTGAGATACAGTTTCAAGGATAAAGAATCAAATTATTCTTTAGCAAGAAGGCACACCTTAAGCTTCATGCTACCTTTATTCAAGGGTTCAGGAAACCTACTTAATGAATTTCACAACCTGCAATGACAACTTTTAACCTCCTAGTTCAAAAATAGAAAACAACACACATAAATGTAAGTGATCCATTGCTCATAAAGATGAGCTTCTATGTGTTCACTATCTAATACCAGAAGTCAGAGTTTCATATTATTTTTCATTTGGTTCAATCTATTTTGAATTGGGCAGAAGGCCCACCTGCATTGATAGTGCTAGGAAAGAGATGGAAAATGGCAGACTTTGTGACTTTTATTTTGGAATACTTTGTTGCTAATAGTGGCAGTGCCTGGCTCTTTTCAGTCTGCCCTTCCAGATCACTGAGCTTCAAGAACAGTCAGGAAACCTCAGAAGGTTCCATTATACACAAGATCATGTAGCTTAAAATAATTCTGATTATCTGGTGGTGAGGATTCTGAAGATCCAGAGCAAGGACAAAGGGATTTTAAAGAAGACTCGATCAAACCAAAATAACTTCAGTTGACTTCTGGGTGTTTTCTATACATAACTAAGGGGTAAACCTCTATCAGTTTCTTACTCTGTTTCAGGCATAGATTGAGAGTGAGGAAGACTGAATCTGCTTTCTCAGATCTAAAATATGTTTGTGATGGTGTCAGGGAAATAGGTAAGGTAGAACAGGAGAGAGAGAGAGAGAGAGAGAAGAGAGAGAGAGAGAGAGAGAGAGAGAGAGAGAGAGAGAGAGAGAGAGAGAGATCCAGAGTCACCAAATGAAGCTGAGGCTGAATCCTGAATGAACATAAACATATGGATTTAAATATTTGAAACTATATTAGACAACACTGAAAGACCTTTAAGAGAGGCAGCCTGTTCTTTTTCCTCTTTTGGATGTTCTGAGTAGAATGATTTCAACAGCGGTTGAGTATTTACTGACAAGAATGATTTTAACTAGTACCAGTATAGGATAAAGTACATTTTATCTCAGCATAAGGTAGACTCTCCTAGGAGATGGAGTTTTTCAGCAACAAATCAGGCTGTTTTAATTTTCAAAGCATCTCCTCACCACGTCAAATGTACAAGTTGTTAACTAAATTTCTTTTAGGGATGAGAGAGAAGCAATTTTTATAACAGTTGTGATTGAAACTGTTATCCAGATGGCCTTTGTAATAGAAGATTCCAGGCTTGTCTATAAACTGAAAATGGACTTAACTTCAAAAGAAATGGACAGAAGAGTGCTTCTGTGGCTTTTGTTAAATAACTCTCCAATAGTAGATACTTGAAATAACAAAGCTATTTCAACAATTAAGTATAATTAGTACGTTTCCATTTGATCTCAGCTGTAAAATGCATAAGATATGCATGATAACATAAGACTAAAAGGAACAGAGGAAGGAGGGCAGAGGGCCTGTGGGAGGAAAGAACACGCTGAGTTCTTCAGTATTACTAAATATAACAGACATGGGAGACATTTTGCCAAATGCCAGGGTTACAGCTGAGGGAGGAATTTTATATTGAACCCTATGTGGTACAGAGGGATCACACAAGCACATATACCCCTGGGTTCTCACCTTTCATTATATCTTTCAAAATAGTCTAAATCAAATATCAGTTTGACCATTTATTGTTTTTATTGTTGCTTGATGTCGATAACAATTGTCTTTGTGAGTCTATTTCAAACTCTGATATGTTTAAGAAAGTTTTGAGTCTAATAGGCCTTTTTTTTTTTACCATTTCCTTTATGAGATATGTATATATTTTTTTCTTGCAGTGAGACCAAGATGTTGCGTTCAGTTCCTCTGTATTCTTGTGACTCTCTTATTTCTCAGGACATTTAGTTTCACTCCTTCTAAATTTTAATATTTGAATGGCATTAAACTCTAATATAACTTTTTAAGTTTTGTCTTTCTTTTATCTCACAGTAAGTAATTCTAGGAACTGAGTTTAACATAATCAGGGTCTCACCCAGCCATCACCAGAGAAACTTCTTCTTGCAGTAGATGGGAACTAATACAAAGACCCAGAACTGGACAACGCATGTGCTGTGTCTTAGGTAGGATTTCTATTGCTGCAATGAAACACCATGACCAAACCAAATCAAGTTGAGGGGGTGTTTATTTGGATTATACTTCCACATCACTGTTCATCATGTTAGGAAGTCAGGACAGGAACTCAAACAGGGCAGGAACTTTAAGGCAGGAGCTAATACAGAGGCCTTGGATGAGTACTATTTACTAGCTTATTCCTCATGGCTTTCTCAGACTGTTTTTGAAAGAACCTTGAACCAGCCCAACGATGGCTCTACCCACAGTGGGGTGCGCTTTCCCACTTCAATCACTAAGAAAATGCACTAAGGTTTGCCTACAGCTGGATCTTATGGAGACATTTTCTTTCCTGAGTTCTCTACTCTCAGATGACTTTAGCTTGTGTCAAATTTCCAGCACATGCTGAGTGTGAGAGACCTTGGAATACTCAATTCTAAGTGGGCTAACTACATCAAAACTCTTCCCTCAGTGAAATGTGGGGAAGAGGAGGCATAAATGTCAGAGTCAGCAGAGGTGGATGACTGCAAAAAAAAAAAAAAAAAACTTCCTTCAGAAAAAAAAAAAAAAAAAAAGGACTGGCATGCATCTGAACTCACAGACTGTGACAGCATTCCCAGGTCCTGAACAGATTTAAGCCTGATGAGGTCCCAGTGCTGAGAAGGGAAGTGGACATAAACTCCCATCAATAACTAAGAAGGTGTCTTCAACTGAAATATCAGTTTTCTCCAGTCGAGTCTCATTGGGTATACAATGTAAGGGTCAACCACACTTAGGGCAAGTCCCATGCTCAGCAGTAGATTGCCAATTTGGTCAATACAAAATGAACTCAAATATACTTATGGAGTTTTTGTCATTTATTTATTTATTTATTTATTTATTTATTTATTTATTTACTTATTTATTTATTTATTACTTACTTACCATACAGGCCTTTCACTTGTATATTATAGTTTCTTATTTGTGTGTGTGTGTGTGTGTGTGTGTGTGTGTGTGTGTGTGATAAAGTCCCTGGTTCAGGCAGCTGTGCTGTGGGATACTTTTGTCAAGTTTAGTAATAAACTTCTTCCTTTTTGTCTGGAGTCCTTGGATCTTCTTATGCTATCACACAAGAAGTGTTTCATTTCATAAGTCTTAAATAAATTACATTTTGTTTAGTCCTGGGGTTTGTCCATCTTTTAGTTTTTAAGCACTGTCTGCCTTTGGCAGCTTATATTTTATACTGAAACTGGTTACTATATGATTATATTGATTTGAATTTACACACTACTGAAAACAGAGAGATGATAAATTTGAGAAGGATTTGGAATCTGTGTTGACAGAATGTGGGACATTACTAAAAGGTGATTTCTAGTATTGCCAAGCACTAAGGTATTTACCCTTGATGAATGGTATCGAGGGCTTCTGAAACCGAAGGAAACAATGATGGGACACTGATTTCAGAATATACATTTTGGTTGTGAATGTGTCAAAGTTTATTTGTCATGCATAACTTGCTATATAAAATTGGATTTAGAGTTGAAAGAAAAAAGTAATATCTAATCTGGCTATACAGATTTGAGAACCATTGAATTTAGGTAGAAATAGAAGTATCTGAGAAACAGCTGGACAGTACAGAGGTTGGAGAAGAGAAGACCCATGACCTGAGAAATTTTCACTGCCCAAAGTCTGCAAGGGAATGATGAATCTGCCAAGGAGCCGATGAATGTGACTATATAATTTAAGAAAAAGCAGACATACTTTTTTTACATAAAGGCAAAGAAAGAAGGTTTTTTTTTTCCAGAAAGGAAAATATGGAAGACAGCAAGGTATCAATAATCATTGAAATTCACTCTGAACACTTGCTAAAATTATATAGTCCAATGCTATATTGTGTGATTGGCTATATGAGTGGGAAACAAATGAATAGAGACAATATTGAGAATATTGTAGTCAAATTTTGGTGTGAAGAGATTAGAGTTTGTGTGGAAAAAGTGAAGGGAACAAAGGGAAGAGTCATGTTCCTTTTATTCTCTTGTTTGGTTTTTAAGGATGATAAGTTGTATTTGAGTAATAATAATGAATATTGTTTCCCCTTCCCATCTCCTCCCAAATCCCCTACACTTCTTCACTCACCCAAACTATAATCCAAATACACTGTCTGAAAGAAAAGTTATTTTCAATTAAAAAATGCTTGGTCAAAACCAAAGCAGAGCAGAGCAGAGCAGAGCAGAGCAGAGCAGAGCAGAGCAGAGCAGAGCAGAGCAGAGCAGAGCAGAGCAGAGCAACCAACCAACCAAACCAAACCAAACCAAACCAAACCAAACCAAACCAAACCAAACCAAACCAAACCACATGTTTAGAATGCAGTTAGATGTTATACTGGTTTAAGAAAGATGGTTCATCAATCATCTTATCAGCCATAGACAATTGTCTAGGTTACTAAGTATTAATTCCCTCCTATTGAGCAGGCCTTAAGTTCCAAATTAGATGGCTGATTACACACAAGATACAAGTGCCACTATTACACTCCTGGACATATCTTGATATGCTGATCAGTTTTGTGATTCACAGTCCTTTATTCATTATAACTCTGACTATTCCAAAGTCACAGGTTTACAGTGTGGTAATATGAGTGTTCAAATCCTCTGACTAAATTAAAGACTATTCTCTGTTTCTTCTTTGGAAATCTCTATCTCAGCCAGCTCCTTGACCCACATATTTATAACCTGAGAGAAAGGCTATATCTGGTTCTTGATTTCTTTTGTGATACAGAGTTACGAATTGCTCTTACATTTTAAAATTGACTAGAAAAACAATTTAAAAATGGAATGGTATTCCATGATGTGAAAAACGACAGAGAAATTCAAATTTTATACAATTTCATTGGCTAAGAGCTGTAGAAATGCTTACTGATTTATATATTCCTATGGATATTTTAGGTCTACAGTAGAAGAACTAATTAGCTGTGGTCCAGGGCGTAAGGCTTTCAAAGCTCCACTATCTGGCTCTTTATAGACATTTACTATTATCTGGCTCTTTCTAGAAGGAGTTGCTAAAGTCTCATGGCAGTAATTTTGAGTCTCCTCTGATGCAGACAGTAAGAACTTGCCTTCCAACATGGCAGGGAATGCAGACTAATTGGGATTTGGGTCAGTATTGTACAGTAGGTTCATTATTCCTTGAATACACAGAACACAAATATATATACACACAACTTGTGTCTTTGCTAAATTACTGATCTTCTAATAGGACAAAAGGTTACTCCTAATTGATTATTAACAACTGAGCTATAGTTTAAAGTGGGAGTATTGTGAAGTATAATAAAGGAACACTGATCAATGCACTTGAAATTTTAAGAAAAACTATATTTGTAACTCTGAATATAGGCAAGAACATATTCTCACATGATAGGAAAATTGAGAATTATCATGGTAGCATAGCTGAGGTTCTTTTTTTTTTTTAGAGCAGGAATAAGCCAATAATCATTTGTCTTATTTATGTGCCAATCTATGATTTTTAAGGAGATATTTTAATGAAACTAGAAAAACACAAGGAAGTATGTGTGATCTAGAAACCTAAAATATTCTTCATCTTTCATGAAAATTGCACAGATTCTTTTCTGAGTTCAGAGTTTCTGATTTTCCCATTCTCCAATGTGTAACCTTTGCAAGGCAGGTTGATTCTCATGTGTACCCAGCAGTTATGGGCAGTTTATTGTAAGAGAAGCCAGTTCACATATTCCTCAATAGACCATAAAGAAATGGTAGAAATTTTAAAGAATCCTGCTGTGTTTTAAACATCTCTTTTTCAGTAATTTTCAATGAGTGGTTAATTTTTCTTAGCTAATTCCTTTTTACATTCTGTAATTATATAACTGCAGAAAAAGTACATCCTTATGTTTGAATTTTAATTGTTCAATGAATGACAATAATCTACATTTAATCTTACTAATTATGTAAATTCATTCAGTTACTGAGTTACTGGTATTTAATTTTCTTTGGACTTTCTTTCCATTTTTGGTTATCATAGGAATAGAATTTTACTTGATGTTTTATTTTCTAACAACATGATTTTTTTATTAAAAAAACCCAACATTTAATAACTACTATTTATTAAGTAGCACTATGGAGGCTTCACACATACTGCCAAGTGTGGAATTATGTAGCACCATGGAAAATTGTAAAAATACAGAGAGATATCTAAGAGGCTAGCTCCCTACTTTCTTTTATATTTCATTAATACTACATTTGTCATACTCTTAGGTCCTTTTCTTTGTTTTCCTTTATCCTTCCAAAGTTATGTTGGATGTATGTATAATTTTTCATATTATATATAGTGGATTTTTTATGAAGATGCAGTATTAGTATCATTATACCACAATCCTTTGTGGATCTCTTCTCTCTTCTCTCTTTTTTTTTTTAAATTAGTTTATTCACTTTATCTCCTTCCTCCTCTCCTCCCAGTTCCACTCTTAAAAATTCATCCTCTAATTGTCCTCTCTCCTACTCTGAGGAGAAAGGGAAACCCCCTCCCCCCTTAAGTATCACCTGCCCTGGGACATCAAGTCACAGCAGAACTAAGAGCATCCTTTTCTACAGAGGCCCAACCAGGCAGTCCAGCTAGAAGAGGTTCCAACAGCAGGCAGTAGAAACAATGACAGCCTCTGTTCCAATTGTTAGAGGACCCACTGTAAATGTGTAGGGGGCATTGGTCCAGTTCATGCTTTTTGGTTGGTGATTAGGTCTCTGTGGGCCCTCGTCGGCCCAGGTTAGTTGACTCTGTAGGTCTTCTTGTGGTATCCTTGATCTCTCTGGCTTGTTCAATTCTATCCCCGATTCTTCCACAAGACTCCCTAAACTTCGACTAATATTTGGCTGTGGATCCTTGCATCTGTTTCGATCTGCTGCTTGATGAAGCCTCTCAGGAGACAATGATGCTAGGCTCCTGTCTGCAAGTACAGCAGAGTGTCATTAATAGTTATCAGGGGTTGGCTGTCTCTCATGGCATGGGTCTCAAGTTGGGCCAGTCATTGGTTGGCTGCTCGATCATTCTCTGCTACCTCTTTATCCCTACACATCTTGTAGGCAGGAAAAATTGTGGCTCCAAGGTTTTGTGTGTGGGTTGATGTCCCCCTGTCTCTACTGGAAGTCCTTCCTGGCTACAGGAAGTGACACTTTAGTCTCCATATCCCTAGCTGGTATTAGTCTAGCTAGAGTACTTCTGGGAGCCTCCCCTGTCCAATGTCTTCTCCTAGTCCCAGTGATGCCCCTCAAAGATTTCTGTTCTCTGTCCCAGCCCTTTCTTCCCCAACCCATACCTGATCCTCATCTTCCTTCCTCTCCTCACTCCGGTTCCAACACAGTTCCCTCCATCCATCCACCTCTGATGTCTGTTTTATCTTCCCTTCTGAGTGAGATTCATGCATCCCCTCGAGCTCTCCTTATCAGCTTGTTTGGGTCTGTGGATTGTAGCATGTTTATTCTGTACTTTTTAATGTCCATTTATAAGTGAGTACATACCATGTGTATCTTTCTGGGTTTAGGTTATCTCACATAGGATGATATTTTCTAGTTCCATCCATTTGCCCACAAATTTCACCATGTCTTTGTTTGTGTTAGCTGAGTAATATTCTGCTATATACATGTACCACATTCTCCGGTTGAGGGACAGCTAGCTTGTTTCCAGTTCTGGGCTATTACAAATAAAGCATTGAATCTCTTCTTAAAAGGACAATGTTTTAGTTGTTATTTTGGTGCTTAATTGAAGAGCTTTTGAAACTATTTACTCAAGTCTTGCATGGATCTTGGCATTCAGGGTAAGATCATTCTCCAAATAGTGTTTGATTATCTGCATAACCTCTGAGGTTAGCTTGATTTTTTTTCCCCCTATCCACAATGCAGATATAGAAATGCCTTCTTGTTTTATTTGGAATAGTTTTTGGTTACCATAGGTCATCTAGAATTGATGGACAGAAGCACTGATGGACAGTAAGCTTGATGGCATCTCCTTGTTATTCATTGTCTCTGTGTGTATGTGTGTGTGCATGTGTGTGTGTGTGCATGAGTTCATGCATGAATCTTTTGCTTTCCACATATTGACAAATAAAAATAAACTATAGTAGAAATGTAAATTTCCTCTGATTTTTTGTTTGTTTGTTTTGTTTTTTGGGGAGGAGAGGTGAAGTTGAATGACTATTAATATTTCCAAGTGCTAATGCCAATTTTATATAGGTAGACAAATTTATTATTTTCAGGATTCCAGGAACTTGACAACTAATCCAACGTCTGCTTATATATCCATAGTCTTCTAGTTTTAAATTTATGTACTCATGTTGTGTGTGTTGTGTGTTTTACATGCACGGCATGCCATGGTATGTATGTATGTATGCATATTTATACCATACCACACACACACACACACACACCTATATCACATATATATCTATGTGTGTGTGTGTAGCATGTGGTGGTAAGAGGACAACTCTCTCCATCATTGTTCCATGTTTGGAAATCAGGCTTGTATGCAAGTGCTTTTTTCTGCTGAATCATTTGCCAGCCCCTTTTTTTCTGTCTTATTCTTTCCTTTCCTTTCCTTTCCTTTCCTTTCCTTTCCTTTCCTTTCCTTTCCTTTCCTTTCCTTCTTTCCTTTTCCTTTCCTTTCTTTCCTTTCCTTTCCTTTCCTTTCCTTTCCTTTCCCTGCCTTTCTTTTCTCTTTACACCATAGTCTGATGAGTGAATTTTTCATTTTGTTTTGATTTTTGAGTCACAATCTCATGTCTCTATTATGTCTCTAAGTCTAGCCTCTCTCTTCCTACCTCTTCTTCCCAAGATCTGTGATTAAAATGGATTTTATTATGACTAGCTTCATTTAAGCAAGTGAAAATGTTTGTATCTGTATGTGGATTTATGCATGTGAGTGTGTATATGCAAGTTCCCTTGGAGCTTGAGTTACAGATAGTTGTATTCTGCCCAACTTGAGTCTTCTGGAAGAGCAATGGAAACTCTCAACTGCTGAACCATCTGTTCATGTTCTCCTTTGAGTGTTAATGAGTCTCATGACCACTCAAATGAAGATTGCATATTGATTTGCATGGCAAACATTCTAGTGGAGGCTAATTCTTTATCAAATACATGGAAAGTAAGCAGCTTGTCTTTTGTAAGTCCTTTCTACTCTTCCAGGGCTAGGATGTGGAGCTGTGATGTTATTCAGGTTGCACATGAGGTCAATGTGCACAAGTACAGAGAGCAAAGGAACAAGCAAATCAACATAGGTTCTCAAGTCACTTCATTGGGAAGTCCCCTGAGGTGTCTGCCTGCCAACTTTTGGACTGTTTTATCAGAGAGAAGTAAACTTTCATCTTGTTTGAATTATTTCATTTTTGAGTCTGTTTGTTGCAATCCTTCTTCTAGTCACACCTGCTTTCCCACAATCGTTTTGTCTATTTGAATGATACAGGGTAGGCTTTCAAAGTCACTTCTAATTTATTTAAGTGACGTCTGCAACATTGTGAGACATGCCGCTATTTGGATAATTTCTCTCTAGCAAAAAGTGATTCAAAACATTAAAATGAGACAGAATTTTGAATGTTAACATAATTCAAAACTTGTACACTATTTATTATCATATTTTAATTTTATACACACAGAGAATGAACATATGTCTCTTATCTTGAATACCTAAGAGTGAAATTCAAGATGAATGGATATCTTAATTTTAGTAAATGCCACAATACATTGATGTTATTTCATATTTTGATAAAGGCTTTACTATTTAATAAACATAATTTCCTAATTGTTGGTTAATATATCAGGCATGACCTGTTATAATTTTAGTTTTACTTTTTGTCTTTCAGTGACACATTTCTGTGTACAATCATCAGGATAAATGTTAAGACTGAGCAAGTGGATTGTACTTTGTATTTTAAGCTAGTTTTAAAAGTTATCACTTTTATTTTTTGATATTATAATATAATTATATCATTTCCCCTCCAAACTCTCCTATATACTCCTCCTTGCTCTCTTTAAAATTCATGGCTCCTAGACCTGCTGGAACCTCTGATGTCCTGGAATCTCAGCTGAATGAAGTGAAGACACAGACATCAGAGGCTTATCAATTTACTTTTCCCTCCCCTCTCTTCTAATATCTCAACACCTGCAATCAGCTTGAAGAAGTTAATGAAGAGTCAGTGCCCCTATTCCCTGGGCCTGGGGACTGAGGTGGTTAATATTGGGTTGTCTTTCTAGGAAAAAGTAGTGGTTTTGTCGAACAGGGAGGAATAGCTAGGATTAATTGCATAGCCATAACCTATTGGTAGAAATCTGTATAATTGTTATTAAGCTGAAGTTATAATTTCTTAAATGGTACAAAATTTACTTTGATTTCAAATTTAAGGTTTTCATTGGTACAAGTTTCTTATTGATAAAGAAGTGAGATTAATATTGTTACTCTCACAGGCATTGTGCCTATATAACGCATTTAGGAATACAAGGCTTAGACCCACTCCTTCTTTAACTTTTTTTAACTGATTTGAGATGGTTAGCCTGTGAGTTAAGGGCCTATAGTAAATTCATGGCTCTGAGTTTATTGTTAGGGTGGTTTCTATATTTTATTTAGAAATAGCTGAGAGGAGTTAACAGACAACAGTCCAGATTGCCTTACATGGATAGTTGGTTTTTAAAATGTCAGAAGTCCACAGAATTGACGTTACAAACATTTCTTATTAAGATTATTTTGATTAGAGACCTGTCTGCTCCTGACAGCTTCCTGTCTTGGATTCTAAGAAGAGATTGAGCATCTTTGGAGTTACTACAGTTGTGGTGATACAGCCACTAGGCAAGAATTGCCTCTTTTTATCTACAGACAAATTACTGTCCTGAAAAGGACACACTTGTGGAATAGTTGACTGATTATATCTGCCAGGACAGAGTAATCAGCCCTTAATAATTCTGTATCACTAGGTCTGTCAGATGATCCTGGGCCAGAAGATGGATGCTCCAACATTTTTTAGTATAGGGACTGTCCAAGTGTTCAGTGGTCTCTATAAATTTGCTAAGTTTTAGAAGCTATGCTTTGTGCTTCCCATATCTTCAGTTAATTCAGCCATTCTGGATTTCTGACAGGGTTGAAGACTTATAGTCTCATAGCCAATCCCGGCTATTTACTTTGAGAGAAAGACTTGAGAGGATGGTTTTCAGCTGACATTCATTCTAAAGCCAAGAAAAAAGCCAGGTTCAGAACTAAGTCTTTTAGTTAGGAGAGATGACAGAGATTCAGGTTAGTCAACAAAATGATGGACTGGGTATTAGGTCTATCTTGTACCTTACTGATACAAATTGGTATAGTTATGCTCTAATTGTATTTCGAGAGAAAAGTTTTATCTTAACAGAAAGGGTGATATGTAGGAGGAGCTAAGGTGGGAGGAGTAAGGAGAGGAAGAGAGGAGCTAGGAGAGGAGAGGAGAGAGAGAGAGAGAAGAGAGAGAGAGAGAGAGAGAGACAGAGAGAGAGAGAGAGAGAGAGAGAGTAGATAGTGAGGCGGCGGGGACATGGAGGCGAATGTTTACTTGTCTCACCAGTCAAAGATAGTTGGTATATCTAGGTTGGGTATTGGGTTCACTTCTGATTGTATGGACATCTTATTATTGAGCATTACTAAACTTATAATGCCTTTGATTAACATTTTTTAAAAAAGTTACTAATAAAAAAAAAGAAGCAGGAGGAGGAGAAGAGGGGGGGATAGAGGGTTCCTGGGTAGGGGGATGGGGAAAGAGGATCACATCTGAAATGTAAATAAAATATCCAATAAAAAAAAGTTAAAAAAAATTCATGGCTCCTTTTCATTAATTGTTTTTATATGCATATATTCCTAAACATAACCTGCTCAGTCCATATGACATTACTTGTTATGAACGTTTTTCAGAGCTTCATTTGGTATTGGTTAACCATTTGCTACTCTCTTCCCTGGGGAAGATCATTTCCCCCACTTTCAAAATTCCTTATTAGCGTTTGGTTCTTTGTGTTTGTTTGAGGACCCAGGCCTGTCCACCTCAGCATGTCTCTTATTGTCCTTGTTCAATTCATGTTTTAGGCAGTAACATTGGGGAAACTATGAGTGTAGTGTCACACAAATAAGGCATTTTTATCAATAAGCTTGCTATTCTTTAATCCAAGAATTCCAACACAAATATTAAGTACTGGTAGATATCTATTTAACACTCCTGGCAGAGAACAGTAATCAGTTGGCATTGTTTAGTGCTGATCTTAGAAAAAATTGACATGGGTTCCCAGCATGGGTTCCTGGAAGTTACTACCATTGCAGGGAGTGGAGCAACAAGTGTTCTCACTCATTTAAATGTTTTGTGTTCAAGATTAACCTCTGAGAATTGTAACCCTTGCTTATAAATTACACAATTTTAAAATTCTCTTCTTATTATTGGAGTTAAGATCAATATCATTAATTCTAGAATAATAGACACTCAATTTCAGGCTGAGTTTTTGGAGGGCAGAAAAAATACATGGTGAGTGTGTTTATCCTAAGTGGCTAGCATCCTGTCCTTGATATAGCCATTATTCATTCATTTATTCAGTCAGGGAAATAACTGATGAATGCCTTTGTGTGTGTGTGTCAAGACTTACCCTAGAGAATAGTAAGACAACAGTGAACAATTAGTGTGGATCAGAGGAATTCTTGTGATGGGGAAAGAGAATAAGCATGTAAACAAATACATGTATATAATAAAGAACTGCATCAAGAAAAGTGAGGTAGAACTAATCAAATAGAAAGCATTTTACATATAGTGCATGCATGACCAGAACAAAAAAGTAACATTAGAACAAAGTCCCAAAGGGAAACCAACAAAAAAAACAGAGACAAGCATGGAAAGATGCTATAGTGTATAGTGGATTCAATAAAGATGAAATTGTTTACATTCTTATTGTGATAGCTCATCTTTTAAAATTATTTTTAGAATATCATACATCAATACTGTATTTAATAACTTCCATAATCTCTCTCCCATTTCTGACACCTTCTATACTCTCTACTATTTCCTTCCAAATCCATACTTCTCTCTCTCTCCCTCTCTCTCCTCTCTCTCTCTCTATCTCTCTCTATCTTCTATTATATATTATTATATATTATATATTATATATAATGTGTGTGTGTGTTTTGTGTGTGTATGCATGTGTGTATATGTATGTGTGTGTTGCATGTATGTGCATTGTTTATGTATACTCATATACACATATATATGTACATACATACACATATAATAGATATTTACCTATCAATAGGCTTTTTCATGGAGAAAAGTGAATCTTTCTCTTTCAGTAGCCATTGATTGCCTGTGCTCTTCATTTAGAAGTGGGAACTTGTGACATTTCCATCATTAACATTGGCTTGCTGCAATCTTGTTTAGTCAATCATATGGTCAAGAGATCATGGGTAGAGTTTCTTTGTCATGTCTTGAAGATAATACTTAGCAGCAGACATCATGGAATGCTGTGGTCATTTACTCTCTGCAGTTTGTTCAGTTATGGGTTTCCTTAATAGTTTTCATCTGTTATAAAAATAGAGATTTTGCTTTAAAAAAAATGAGGATGAGAGTAACTCATATGAATAAGATTAAGTATTGAGAAGCAGTCAAAAATAACTTGGTTAGGCTCTGTAGAATATGACCTCTCAATCCAGGGTAGTTACATTAGGTTTACAGTACCCCAAGCCAAACTTGCCTCCTATTATATACATAAATCAATTAGACATTGTTGTTACCATTAGTAAAAGTGCACTGTCGCACCAGCATGGTATTGCTGGTTGTGTCATTGGGTTTTTTGTATGCTCTATAGCAATAGGACATATGATGTTTTTCTTTACATTGGAAGTTATACATTACTTTCTGATTAATATGAGAGCATCATAATCTGAAGAGGCTTTTGGGTTATGTGGACTCAATTTGTCCAATTCTATGTTGAGGTCGTGATATTTCAGACAATAGGATCTCAACTTCACTATAAGCAATGACAATTCCTTATATTGTTTGGAGTTTCTTCAACCCTTACAAATTTAAAATGAGCTTCGCATAATGATCTCTGGGGTTTTTGTTAGCCTATAGTTCTTGTAAGAAGCATCATTCATTACCCTAAGCAGTCCCAGTAAAATAAAGAATGACACAGGCCTGTACACTAGGCTCACTCTTTTCCAATCCAGTGCTTAAAGACCTTGAAAGAGCACTGAGACAAGAGAAGGAAATTAGAGAGACACAAATAGGAAAAGGAGAAGTCAAAGTATCTACACTTGCAGTTGATAATTATACAAAAGCGATCCCCAAATTCCAAGAACACTTCTAGAAACAATCAATAGCTTCAGTAAAGTGATACAAAATCAATTTACAAGAACAGTAATGATCATTCTGTGAAAGGATATTATGGAAATGTTCCTAATATCCTAAAAATGATTTCAAAACCATAATGACAAAAATTAAACAAAAAGTTATCTAGAAATAATAGTAGAAGTGGTGGGAGAACTCTACTTCCACTGCTATGAAGAGGCATTGTGACTGTGGCAACTCTTATAAGGGAAATACTTTAATCAGGGCTGGCTTACAGTTTCAGAAGTTTAGTCCATTATCAACATGGCAGGAAACATGGCAGCATACAGGCAGACATGATCCTGAGAGTTCTACATCTGGATCCACAGGCAACAGAAAGGAGAGAGAGCCATTGAGACTGGCTTGAGTGTCTGAAACCTTAATCCCTTCCCCCACAGTGATGCACTTCCTTCAACACAGCCTCACCTACTCCAACAAATGACAGACCTTCTAATTCCTCTCAAGTAGTTATTCCCTAATGACGAATCATTTCATTATATGAGCCTATTGGGGGACATTCTTACTCAAACCAGAACAATCAGTGACTTGATCCATTGGTGGATTTGTAGTTGGAATAGAGTATTGAGAAGCTGTGTAACTGTGGATGATAGATGTGACTTTGAGAAGTGTGCCTTGGTCATACATTCTTTTATTACTTTCTCCTTTGTGGCTACTTTTATGGCTAGGATGCTTTGTGAGCAACTTTACTCCATCATGCCTTTCATGCCAATATATGTTGCTTGTCCACAAGCCTGAACAATGGAACCCCCTGATCATTGGACTGCATATTCCAAAATCATGATCCAAAATAGACCCCTTGTCTTCTAAATCATTTCTCTCAGATGTTTGCCACAGCTGTGGAAAGATACTGACATGCTCATTGAAGATGGAGTCTGCTTCTTCCCCAGCTGTCTGGGCTTGCGCCCCGACTTGCTTTGATCAACAGTCTACAGATGTGATGCTCTGCAACTTGCAAAGTTTCTTAAACTCCTAGTTTTATATTCCTGAAAACCTTTGTCCTATAACCCAGCTATTGTGTTTTAGGAAACTCAAGCCATGAGAATGCACCATGTATAGGAGAACCTGGCACCAGTTGAAGTCCAGCTCTTAGCCAGTTCCAGCTAACGTGAAATGCCCAAGCTATTTTCTTTTTCTGCTTAGTTGTGCACCCAAGTGGCTTCATGCATGAGTGGCACCATATGTAAAAGAATAATTGCTCAGCCAGCTGATTCTACTCAGATTCCTGAAATATGGCAAATATCTTTGTTGTTTTGAGCGATTGTTTTGTTTAAAGATGATCGTCGTTGTAAAGGTGGAGTGATTAAATGGGAGACAATTAGCAGAGAGAGCCAGAAGATAGATTGTATGTCATCTCATATATATTATGAGTCAGAAAACAATTTGGCTCACAGGCAGTTTATGCTAGTTCTGTAAAGAAAAATTTTAATTAGCAGACAGCCATCTCCATTCCATTGCAAACCATCCATAAGTACTTTTATGCTACAATGGAAATTTTGTGCTTGCAACAGATATCACGTGGCTCACAATTCCAAAAGTATTTACTGCCTGGTCCATTTCAGCAAAACAAAGTTGCTGAATACTTTACAGACAATTGTGATCCATTGAAGTGTCTGAGCAGAGGGCTGTCATGTGGAGCCTTTTGACAAAGAATTCTCTGTCTCTTGTGTTCAGACTGAACTGAAGGGAGAATGGGGCGAGTAAGGAGACAACATGAGTCTATTAAAATTAAGATAGTCAATAAATATCTATTTACAATCAGTTGAGAGTGTGCAATTACTGAAATGATGGATGTATTTTGAAAGTATAGTTAACTGGGTTTTAGATTGATTGCATGTAGAGAAGTTCAAGGGTAAATCTAAGGGTCTTTCTTTGTAACTGAAAGAATTCACTTAATAAACTCATGCTCAATAAATTATTTTTGATGACAGACTTGTCAAAAATGTTTCTTTGTTTGCTGTAATTTACAGATTACATTTTACTTCTCTTCTGATTAAATAATGTGCTATTAATTAGAATATGAACAAGTATTGCTGAAGACCATCAGGGCAGAGGACAGGAGTTTTTGTCAGAGAAACATAGTTATCCATGTGTCAGAGCTGACTACTCACTTGTAAAAATAGATCAACATTGCAGGATGAGCCACCCATAGGGCTTGCTGCTCTTTCAGTAGTCAGCTTCTTTGGGAAGCAGTTCTGAATATGGGGCTCAGGTGGGAGTCGGGGGATAAATGCCTTGTCTTTCTTGGGAGTTACCTGTTTATTCTTAGCCCTGGTTGCCATTTTGGACATGTATGTTTCCACACACAAACAAATCATCATAAATTCACAAGTACAGTCTGGAGACAGAGTTTGTTTATGACAATTGGCAACTGCACCTCAATAAAAGGAGATATTTCTGGGGAAGGGTGATATGATCTGCCTAGCTGTTATGGAAGAATAAATCCAGGAGAGAGTGCATGAACCTGTGTATCACCCATATTTCCCGGAGACATGGGAAAGCTTAAGGTGGAAAAAGACAGCTAGTTCAACAGAACACCTCTTACACAGATGTTTACAGCTGTTACCCTCAAATTCAATAATTTACTAGTTTCAACACTGAAATGTGTGACCTGGCTCCTCTCAGGAAATGGGAACCTTCTGAAAGTCTACAGACTTGGCCTTAATTAGAAACAGCATTTTTCTTAGTTGAAGCCTCTTGTTTCTGGTCCGGGTGAACACTCCGAAGTTCCCAGCAGGTGGTTTTCCTCTCATCCCAGAGCTCTTTCCTCTGAATCTCACCAAAGCTACAGGATACTGCTGAGATACAGTCTTTCAGCACACCACGCAGAGTGGAGCTCTTGATTCTGTCAGGTGAGGGCTTGTTCGAGGATAATGCACCCTTCCCCATCTCCCAAAGGCTTGTCTCATCCCATTACAAAGACACAGAGAAGGTAGATAGATTGGGGTAAAATCTCTTGGGGGTGTGACATACTGTGGACTGTTTAGGGAAGATAAAGGAAAAAGTATAGGTAAGCCTTCTCTGCTGTCCCAGAGTCCTAGAGAGGCCCCCAAGGTCTGTAGTTTTCATCATAAGATCTTCTGTTCCCATTATCAGTGACAAGTTACAAGAAGCACAATGCAATGTAGATACTTTGAGTTAAGCATACACCTATGAATTTATTGTTGTGTGTGGCTCTTGAGAGTTGGGATAAAATTAACACAGCTCAAGGATGGTTGGGTCTCCTTCTGATATCTGTTTCCCCATTCTAAACATCTGACCAGGTAGCAGTTAGGGGACAGGACCTCCCCCCCCCTCAGCCCTTTCTAAAGTGCTGAAGATAAGCAGTTGGCCAAATCACCACCCACAATGAAAATCGGTATCAGATGCAATGATTAAGCATTGGCAATTTTTCAAGCTTAGGAATGGTATCCCTTTGCAGCTGCGGAGCCAACTCTTGCATTTACGAGCATTCAGTGAGTACTGTGACAGGTTTATTATTTGTTGGCTTTCTCCAGCGTTGCACAGTAAAAATTGTTTTCAAAGAGTATTCAAAAGTGGAGCTGGCTGTCACTGTAGCAAAGCAAATCCATCCACTGATGTATTTCACTCTCTTGATTGATAACGAGCTCCCTGCTTTGGCATTTCAGGAAAAGGGTGGGAAGAGAACAAGCCTCAGAAGTCATTAATCCTTTTTTCTCCCTCAGACTCCCCTGGGTAGCACGCTGTACCATCACCCACATTTCTAACTGCTGATCTCAGCAACATAATGCTGGCCTCAAAAGCGGGTTTATCACCAGGTGTCCTTTCCACCCACCCTAACATTTTTATCCCAATAGCTTCCTCTCTCTCCAGTCGTGGAAGGAACCACTTCCTTAGGAAAAGTCTCCTGGGTTAGGCTGGTCTCATGCTTTTCAAAAGGAGCCTTCTTGTCAGATTCACACACTGCAATGATGAGCAGAAGGGAAGTTTCCAGAAACTTCTAGAAACTTCTAAAAGCAACATTCCCAGTCCACCCGAGAGCAAGTTTGAAGGGAGGTGTTCATTTGCACATCCTGAATCAGTCTCTTCGGTCATTTGATGTAATTATTTTTGATACTCCACGAATTGGGCTGTGAGTTAGCACGGAGGACAGCCCGTACTGTGCATATGTTTGACAGCACTGAATAAACCTCCTTTGCTGTCAGGGAGAGAGGCTGTTATTTTTAATGACTGTGAGAAAGCTCATGTGCTCAATGAAACGTCAGGAATCGTTAAAGCAAATCAGCGGCCAACGAAAGAGTAGTCAGTGACTATGAAACCCCCTGTACCTGTAATTAATCAGAATGTGAAACTTCTGGGGATTAGGACTTTGCATGTGTTTGGGGTGGATGAGTGGATGTCTCCTCAGAGCCTGTTCCTGGTTTGCTTCATTGCAAAGAGATTAGTGTACCTCCAGATGGATTCACAATCCCCAGTCCCTCATCCTGCTGAGAATTCAGGATAAAGTGTTCCGTCAGTTGCCAGAAACCTGGGGGTGTTGCTGCGCTGCCGGACGTGTTAACTTCTGCAGAACATTGAAATTAAGCACAAATATCCTCCCCATCTGTCCTCTGTGGAAAAAGTTATTCTGGACAAAATTCTCTCCATCTTTTCTTTTCTTTCTTTCTTTTTTTAACTTTAGCACTTTGGTACCGTAAGCCCTTCAAATGGCTTTGCTTTCTATCGAGGCGACTTTGTCCACCGAATTAGTGTGCTGTATTGTTTGAGGAAACAATAAACAATTATTAAACAATAGAATGGGAAAAGTGTATGGAACTCTTTCCTTGTGCTCCAGGTCATGGAGATAAGTAATGAGAGTTCAGAGAGATTCTTCACTCAGTCCCTACTGACTGCTCAGGGAGGCTATGGGGGTGGAAAGCAAACAAGAAGAAACTAGGAGGCCTTTCCTCAGTGACTTTCCAGATGAATTCCATGTTCACCCTGACAACTCTCTCCTTTAGCACAAGGAACTGGGGAGATGGGCAGCCAATGCTCAAAATATAGTACATAAATATTTTAAAAAATCAAACTAAAAAAAATTTACTGTTATTTTAGTTTTATCCATATATGTTTGTGTGTTTTGTGTCCACTTATGTTTTTTTTTAATTTTGAAATAAATGTGAAAAACATTTGTAAAACACCTATAATAAGCTATTATGAAACTAGAATTTAAATAGCTTTTGCTCTGTTATTTGAAAAACAACTCGAGGTACAGTTTACCTATAATATTTAAATTGTACAATTGATGGATTTTGACAAATGTATATGGTTAAGTAGACATAAGTACAGTGAGGCAATTGAATGTCTCTGTCACCTCATCATGTTCTCTGGTTCCTTTGAAGTCTATCTCCTTTCCCATTTCCAGCTCTTGGCAATCACTGATCTGCATTCTGTCCCAACTTGTACCTTTTCTAGAATGTCATATATATGAATCCAGATGGTGTAGGCACTTTGGTTTCTGGCTTCCATCATTTAACATCTTTGCCTTCCAGGCTTATCCACATCATTTCTCATGTATCAGTAGTTCCTTCATATTGATGAGTGCTATTCATTGTGGAGATGTATCACAATATAGTTATCCAATCACCAGGAGATGGACACTGGACTATGTTCAGTTTCCAGTTATTAAAAATAAAGCTGTTGCTAAGATTTGTTTATAAGATTTTCTATTTCTACAAACAGAATATATTTTGCTTCTATAACCTGGACTTTGACTATTAGGTTTTTGTGAGACATCCTCTTACTTTCATCTTGCTGGAGGAGCATTTTGTGTTCTGTGTATTCAGATGCCAATTTCTGTGCCCTAAGATTGATTACAGTCCAAACATGGGCATTGTCATGATGATTGATGAATCTCCTACATTAATGTGGTGTAAAAAATGCTCCCCAATTATTACTGATTGGTTAATAAAAGGCTGAATAGAAAGAAAGGCTGGACTTCTGATCCAAGCCAGGAGTCTGCAGAGGTGGTGGGGGTAGAGGTGGGAGAGCCAGGTAGAAAGAGTTGACCATGAGGCAGGCAGAGGAAGAAGGAGATCAAGGTTGCCATGAGGTTGGGCATGTGGAGGAGTTGTCAAGGGAGTTCTCCATGACAGACAGTTACAACAAAGCAAGCCAAGGAGAGACTAAATGCAAGTAACTGGGGCCTATTGCTGAGAAGTAGCTAGGTAGCACAGAGGGTTAGCAATATCTGTTCAGTGATTGTGCTTAAAGTTTGCTAATAAACTTAATAGGTCTCTGTCTCAATTATTTGGGAGCTAACCAGATTAGAAAAAACTGCCACCTTTAAATACCATCGTATATCATCTAATGAGTAAGGACCCTTATAAGTAGTTGTTAAGACTGAGGTTTGGGATGCCCTGAAACAGAATCTGGAATTAGAGGGATTACTCACTATTATGGGTTCAATCATGTCCTGCCAAAATTCATATATGATAGTCTTTAGAATGTGCTGTATTTGGGGCTATAGGTTTTAGAAAAGTAACATAAATAAGTTTTATGAGGAGGTTTGAATTTGATATGACTTCTGCCTCTAGAAGAAGAGGAATTTAAGACACAAAGTAGTTAAATAGATGATGATCTGAAGACATGGATGGCAGGAGGCAAGTGCTGATCAAGAAGAAGCCTGGTGAAACCATGACCTTGGACCATTAGCATCCAAGACTGTGAGGAAATAAAGTCCCTTTGTTTATGACCACAAATCTTTGGTTCTTTGTTATAGAAGTCCTAGCAGAAAATGCAGTGACTTTTTTATTAAAAATATCCCTTACCTTTGTTAGACATTGTTTAAGGCACTGATGTGAGCATTTCTCTCTCACAGATGTTACAACACAAGGAGTGAAAGAAATGATGAGAGGACAAAACCAAATCAAGCCAGCATAAGGAAACATTGAGAAATACCACAAGACAAAGACCTACTAATAAACAGGTGACTGGGAAGTAGCCTATTAAAGAGCTTAACTCTGAGAGACAGCAAAGAGTGGTCTATCCTCAGGGTAAGAAGACTGACTCTAGGCAGCCATACCCGCAAGTGTCAAATAGCAGAAAAATGTATATTCTGCCAATTTGTTGGGCTCTTGACATACATTCTCTCTAGAACTAGGAGAGATAACTAATTCCATTTTTCATTTTTCTTCTTTAAAAACTTTATATATATATATATATATAACAATAAATATATATTGCAAATTTCACTTCATTCACATCAATCCCACTCATCTCCCTGTCCCTCCATATCTGCCATCTGCCCTTGCAACCTCCTTGCTAAAAGAAAACAAAAAAATAAAAGTAAAAATAAAAAAGAGAGACAGGAGGGGGAGATACTATGTGTTACACAGTATACATATATATATATATCTTTTGCCCAAACAACTTTAATTGTAAGTGTTCATTGCAATGAGCCATTGATGTGGTTTGAGTACTCTGGCTTTTGCTATCCCAATAGTACTGGATTCTCACCAGCATTCCTTTCAGCTATCATGCTGTTGTACTTGTGTCATGGAGATTCTGCAGCTTTGGATCTGTAGGACTGGCTCTTCAGGCACTCCAGCAGTTCTTAGGTTAGGCCCACAAGGCCCTGTATCTGAACCTTGGTGACAGTGCTTGTTATTCAGACCACCAGCTCCCTTTCATGTGTACCATACCAGTCACATCACTTCCATTTTTTTTCAAATGAACAATGGGTTAGTGGGTAAAATACCATCTCCCACATACTTTCCTATCAATAAATTTAGACACTCTTACATAAAAATACAGCAGTGTGTTTTTGTCTTAACATTTCTATCTTAGTTACATTTCTAGTGCTGTAATCAAACACCATGACCAAGGCAACTTATAAAAGAAAGTATTTCATTTGACTTACTGTTTCAGAGAGTTAGAGTCCATATGGCACAGCAAACACACACACACACACACACACACACACACACACACACACACACGGGGTGGAAAACATTTTTAATTGGATATTTTATTTACTTACATTTCAAATGTTATCCCCTTTCCCGGTTTCCCCTTCAGAAACTTCTTATCCCATCCTTCCTCCTTCTGCTTCTATGAGGGTGCTCCCCCACCCACTCATCCATTCCTGCCGCCCTACCCTGGCATTCCCCTACACTGGGGCATCAAGCCATCACAGGACCAAGGTTTTCTTCTCCCATTGATGCCCAACAAGGCCATCCTCTGCTACCTATGCTGCTGGAGCCATGAGTCCCTCCATATGTACTTTTTGGTTGGTGGTTTAGTCCCTGGGAGCTCTGGGGAGGTCTGGTTGGTTGATAATGTTGTTCTTCCTATGGGTTGCAAACCCTTCAGCTTCTTCAGTCCTTTCTCTAACTCCTCCATGAGGACTCCATGCTCAGTCCCATGGTTGGCTGTGAGCATCTGCTCTGTATTTGTCAGGCTCTGGCAAAGCCTCTCAGGAGACAGCTACATCAGGCTCCTGTCAGCAAGCACTTCTTTGCATCAGCAATACTGTCTGGGATTGGTGTCTATATATGAGATAGATCTCCAGGTAGGGCAGCTTGTGCTCCATGCGTTGTCTCTGTATTTCCTCCCTTGAGTATTTTATTTCCCCTTCTAAGAAGGACTGAAACATCCACACTTTGGTCTTCCCTTTTGAGCTTCATGTAGTCAGTGAATTTTATTTTGAGTATTCTGAGCTTTTGGGCTAATATCCATTTATTAGTGACTGGGTTACCTCACTCAGAATGATATTTTCTAGTTCCATCCATTTGCCTAAGAATTTCATGAATTGATTGTTTTTAATAGCTGAGTAGTACTCCATTGTGTAAATGTACCACATTTCTCTATCCATTACTCGTTGAAGGACATCTGGGTTCTTTCCAGCTTCTGGCTATTTTAAATATCCTTAAATGTCCTTGTTTTCTGTTGGAGCATCTTAGGAGTGGTATAGCTGGGTTCTTAGGTAGTACTATGTCAATTTTCTGAGGAACTACCAGACTGATTTTCAGAATGGATTTAACAGTTTGCTATCCCACCAACAACTCACCAGCATCTGCTATAACCTGAGTTTTTGATCTTAGCCATTTTGATGGGAGTTTTTTTAAAACCTCATCTATATCAATGGATATTCTTCCTCCAATACTTCATAATCCTTCCTACTGGACCAAGTAGTCAATTATGTGACCCTATGGTGTTCATTCTCATTTAATTCACTACATTTCCTTTGTGTTTTATACCCTGTTGATCTTTATCCTGGAGAAAGTCTTTTCTGAGTGTAAAAAATACCAAAACAAGCAAACAAAACAAAACAGACCTATCAACTGAACAACCAACCAAATTAAAAAATAATTTCCCAAACCTGGTATAGGTTTTACTGAAAAGATAAATTTCAGATTTTAAATGCTTTTTGTTTTTTTGTTTGTTTTTAGGTTTTCTTAAAGTTGACTTTCCTGACAACACGCTGGAGATGAGAGCTGGGCTTTTGGCCTAATTCACTTTTACCCTTGTAATAAAGCATATGTCACCCCATATAAGGAGAGAAAAATTTGATTTCCTTAATTGACATTAAGGAAAATCTGAAGACCTCATGACTCAGATGTCTAGGTAAAAATTATTTGCAGACTGGATTGCTCTGATAGGTGATTCTACTAGCAGTTAAGAATGGTTTCTTTAAAAGAGGATTAAAATTTTTGTGTGTATGAGTGTTTGGTCTACATGTATGTGTGATGTGTGTATGAATGTTTGGTCTACATGTATGTGTGCTTACTCTTTGCATGCCTGGTACCTGTGAGGGCAGAAGAGGGTCTTGCATCCCTTGGAACTGGAGTTCCAGACTATTATAAACATCCATGAGGGTGCTGGGCACTGAACGCAGATCCTCTGTAAGAGCAGCAAATGCTCTTAACCACTGAGCAATCTTTCCAGTCTAACAATGATTTATTTTGTAAATAATACATTACTATTGGAGTTTACATACAAAATCGCAAAAACTTCAAATGGTTGAATGACATTGCGTTACCAGACTCCTTCAGTTCAATTTACTTATTTATGAATTAGGTTTTCAGTAATTACTTCTAAAAATTACTAATTACTTCTTAGACAGGATTTCCCTATGTAGCCCAGGCTGTCATGGCATTCAATGTATTGACCAGGATGTTCTCCAACTAACAATCTTTCCATCTTAGCCTACTGAAGCAGAGATTACATGCATCTGCTATCATGACTATCAAAAATAAAAATGAATGGAAAGAGGAAAAAAAAAACAGAGAAATATAAAATTGCTGGCTGTTAAGCAGAAATTACTCCTGAGTGTGGATTTTGTATGGTTCTTAAATTTCACTGAATGTTTAATTGAGTGATTTATCAAATTACTTAATAGTTTCACTGTTAACACATGTTGGGAATCAAATCTTTTAGAGCTGTTTGAATGAAGATAAAATAGAAACATGGCCCCATCTTCAGTGCCACCATGAAAGTTTATGGGTTCTATGAAGCATGTTCTTGTAGTCTGGTGTTTGATTCTCCCTGACAATCTTGTTTATAAGATATGTGAAATTCCTAGACTTACTTATCATAACATCACTGTCATCATCTGTGCCCTCTATGTCTCTGCCCTTCCCATATCCCACAATACTAATCTCTGTTGTATATACTATAAAGTATGCATATAAATGGCTTATATGTTCTTATGACTCACAGACTATCTACTGGTTAATAACTTAATTTAGAGTTAAGATCCAAACTCTTAAAAACATCTTTTTTTTTTGACATTGGAAACTTAAGTTCTGAATAGTTCAGTTTTGTTACTTTGAAATGTGCTTGCTCATAGAAATGAATATTGTGAGAAATAAATTAGTTAACACATGGAGTCTACATCAATCACAGTTAATACCTATTGTACTGTTATTATGATATGAGCAATTAAAACTCCAATGCTGTTATTATAACAGGGGGATTAATAATGCTGTGCTGTTATAGCAGGAGATATTAATAATATAACTATACTGTTATTAAACAGGAGGAGTTAATAATATAGTCATACTGTTATTATAACAGGGAGATTAACACTGCTGTGTCATTATTATAACAGGAGGGATTAATGCTACTATGCTGTTATTATTACAGTGGTAGTTAATACCAAATACCATTATTAAAGCAAGAGGCATTCATACTGTAGCAATGCTATACTGTTATTTTAACAAGAGTGACTAATACCTGGTATGCTGCTATTATTAATATTACCCATGATTTACAGAGTTGTTCATAACTTTATTCATCACTTTTGTTTTAGTAGCTCATATGTATTCTAGAAAACTCTGTAAGATTTTGAGTACCTGCTATCACACCCTTCAGTTAATTTGGATTTTAGTATATTTCCATACAAAATAATTTTAAGTACAAACCTTATAAACTCTTTCTGTGCACTTTCAATTCCACCTAAATACCAAAGGGTTCCACTTTATTCTTCACACTTAATTTTGTGTATAACTGGAGAAATATCATCCATAAAAATATGGAGATTATAAATTCTTAAGAATGAATTGGGGATTGTTTGTTTACATTGTAATTAAAGATTTATGTCAGCTTCCTAGCTACCTAGCCACCAAATACCATTCTCCTTTCTTATGAATATCCTTAGATTTTCTGATGAATTACTTGTTCAGAGTCTTTAAAGCGCGAAGAGAGGAATTAGTCACCAGAAGTTTGGATCCTGTGACCTTCCATCACTATGTAAAGATTCCTGTTTTCTCTGTCACCACTGGTAGTATGCTTATCGCTCCTGGTAGGCTTGCCCTCTCTATTTACTTTTAGATATTTGGTGGTGTGTGTGTGTGTGTGTGTTGTGTGTGTGTGTGTGTACGTGCCAGTATAGGCCAGAAGAAGGCATAGAATCCCCAATGGGAGTTATTGGCATTTTTCAGCTTCCTTGCAATGACTAAGAACTGAACTCAAGTCCTCTTGGAATAGCAGAGATAGGTATGTGCATCCCATTGATAATATATTTGAAGAATTCAAATTTTGTTGCCTTGAGTACTTACTCTTGGTAGACTCTTGTTTAAGCCTTTTCAAAATCTATTTTAATAAGGATTCTTAAACGACTCAACCTTTAAACACTTCTTTCCCATCTATCAAAGATAGGGAAGAAAGATGGTTAATAGGACAAGGGGATGTGGACCTGTTTAGAAAATGTTCTTTGGGGTGACTCCATTTTGTTGTCAGGATATCAGCAGTCTAGTCCAGAACATCAAGCCCAAATCAGTAGCAGGGACTGGATCCAGAAATAACCTCATGGGTGTGCTGAATTGGCATGAGTCCATAGAAGCTGTAAGAAGCAGCCAGAATACCACGGGCCCTTCTTTGGTACATTTCTCTCTACCAAGTCACAACAAGTGAAGATCAGTGAAGACCAGCAAAGCATTTCAAGGCAAGCCAGTGTCTTTAAGAGCTTTATTCACTGTCTGATAGATTCCACTTAAACTCTTTCCAAACATCATGTGTCCTCTCAAGTGTCTGCTTCAGCAAAATATCCTCTCAAGTGTATGCTTCAGGAAAAACATCTTCTCATAAGATAGCTTCCAAAAATATCACATGACACAACTGAGTCTCCAAAGAAACCAGAATTTCCCACTTCACTAGATTAAACTCATGTTAAACATTCCATTTAGTTTTTGAAGTATTCAAAGGAAGAATACTCTATAACAATTCCAGAATGACATATTTTGTGTTGTATTCTCTTTTCTTGAGTTGCTGGCATTGGGATATCTACTGCAAAATGGAAAGGAAACAAAGCAATTATTAATGATAAGAAAACAAATTTAATTACCTGCCCAATACCTATAGCTGATGAATGGTAGATGGGTTTGAAAGCAAATAGGTTTAGGAAACATATCGAGCTAATGAGGATGCATACAGTAATCTAGCTTACCTTATTAGAACTAGTTCATTTATTCTCATATTTACTAATTCATTAATTCAAGGATCAGTATTAAATGCCTCTTTTTCTATATGGTTAACTAGTAGATATTACTAGTCTGAAAAAATGATTTCAATAAATTTTATGTCTGAACGATATATTGCTTTTTAAAAGGTAAAGCTTATGACATATTTTTTCACTTGATGGTGTTTAACTGACTTTTCAATATTTTTTACAAATGAAAACATGCTTTTTCATGAAGCCAAGAAAACACCTCTACATTCATAATCATTACCATACATTGCACATACATGCTCAAAAATAACCATGTTTTACAATAAGAAGCTAATGAATTGTATCACTTGGGGACTCCAATCACAAATGGAAGTAAATCTCATAGAAATATGTTTATGGGCATTAGGGGTTATGGTGATTACAAGGAATTTAAATACTCCAGACACACCGTATGAAATTAATGCAATGACACAAGTGTGTGTGTGTGTGTGTGTGTTGTGTGTGTGTTTGGAAGCACAATTTATACAATATGAAAAAAAATGTGTAATAGCCAGGTGATGGTGGTCACCTCTTCAGCCACAGTACTAGGAGGCAGAGGAAGGCAGATCTCTGAAGATCTCTGACTTTAAAGCCAGCCTAGTCCACAGAATAAGTTCCAGGACATCGAGGGATACACAGAGAAACCCTGTCTCACAAATAAAAACGTCATTCAAAATGAGTAATAATCTTTTAACTTGTATTTTAAAATTTGACATAAAGCTAGATAATTAAAACAGTAGAATAACAGTAATGGTGACTCAGTTGACTGTAGTGTAGTACTTTCATCTCTCAGATCTTTCTTCTCAGGAATTAACGCACCAATCTTCACAACCACATAACAGGACAGGTATTTCCAAGACTCACATTTTAAGAAGGCATAGGGACTTGTTGAATACAATTAGAGAGGTTACAGGACCAAGTTACAAGGCTATCTTCCTTCAGTATCCATATTGTGTAGTATACATTTTCTATTTTTCTATTCTATACTTCATATTCTTTATTCCATTTTCTATATTGTGTTTCTATTTGGGATAACTGAGGGGAGGGTCATGTTCTTCCCCAATTCTTCCTTCCCTATCAGACATTTTTTAAAATCATGATTCAAGCACATTCTAGATTTTCTCCTCCTGTTCCCATTATTTTTCTTCTTACATGAAATAAACAAACAGTGAAGAATTGACCAAATGAAGCAAAGGTTTTGAAGTCAAAACAACTTCAAAATTATTCATTGAAATATAACTCTACTTTGTAGGTACAGATAGGGCTCTCCCTGCAATGGTCTCTCCATAGCTTAGAATGTCCTCTGTATAATTTTATCCTTTTCTTCCCAGGTTTCTTAAATGAATTTTTTTACAGGCTTTGATTTTATGGAATTAAGCAAAAAAGGCAAAATAAAATAAAAGAAAGCATATCTGAGGCCTGAATGAATCCTTTATAGATTGTCCAGAATGGCAACTTAAACTGCTGTATGACATTGCCATGACTGATGCTGTCACTAATAACACATTTATTGGACAGCTATAACTCACTGGGATTTTTTTTTTATGTGCTTTAAAGCATGAAGCCAATTAATCTTCAAAATACCCCTCTGAGTAGTTAGTGCAGTTGGTAATTTTACCCATTTTACAGATAAAGAAGCTAAAATATGGAGATGTTAAGTAACTTAGTAAGAGTTTTGACCCTAATATTTTACTGAGACTTGAGTCGAAATAATTTAGCCCTAGATCTGATATTCTTAACAAATATGTCTGGTGGCATACTTACGGTAGAAATTTTAGAAGCTGTCTTTTCAAAGAGAAAAACAAGTCTAGCAACTATAGTTTGCGAATGAACTATATTATCCATTTGACTGGGGGAACCTTTAATTCCAGGTAATTTAAAATTAACTGCTGTAAAAATATATGTAAATTAGCAGGAAGTTAATTTACACAATATATCTACTTTCAGAGGGAAACTATATTTTGGAATTCTGAAGCTTTTTCTAAGTTGAAAGCTTGCCTTACATTTGGTTTAATTTATCTTTCTTTCTTTTTTTAATGCTGGCCCCTTATTTACTTTGGATCTCAACTGGCATGCCTTAAATTTTGCTCTGCACCTGGCCAGGTGCTCTACTTCAGAGCACTGGTGTCTTGGGACACAGATTCTTCCGCGGCAGGGCTCACTGTAGCTCTAATGGTGATGGATCATTGGGGGCATACTATTCCCCATGCAGTTGTTCAAGGATTATGTTTTATAATCCAGCCGCCTTTGCTCGACACACTTAATATGCCGACATTCTGGAAACTACATTACCTCTTTTGGGAGACTAGATAGTATGTAATATCCTGAAGTTGGAATTTCCAAAGTCATCCTCTTGAACCTTGAAATAGTAAATTTTACTTCCAGATGTGCCCAGTTTGGGAGAAAAGATCCCAAGTCCCAAGAGAAGTGATTCAGTGGATGATGATGATGATGATGATGATGATACCAGAGATATAAACCAATCTAATGTCTTTATAATGAATATAAATGCTATTTTTATTCCTGATTTAACATCTTTTCTTAAATATTTCATTGGATCTGATCAAATATACCTTACAAATTCTATTAATTGTAATACATCTAACTTTTATTTCTCTTGCTTTCAATGTATAACATAGTAACCTATATTTTAATATCAGTAATTTATGCTGTTATCGATCTGTTTGACTATTTTTGTTTCTTACAATAAAGGTAATTCTTTGGGTTTTATTAATATAAGTTGAGTATCCTTTATCTGAAATGCATGGAAACAGGAGCATTTTGGATGCTAAATATTTTTAGATTTTGAATAGTTTCATAATTTGTGATATACATATCTTTGGGATAATATCAAAGACTGAGTACAAATGCATTTGTGTCTAACTTATATATATACATCCCAAAGTTAATTTTCTGAAATACTTTTGTGACAGTGCATTTTTAGGCTAAGATGGCCTTAGAGGGCCAGCTGTGGAATTTTACATGTGTGTTGTCCCATTAGTATTTAAAAAGATCAGGTTTCAAAACATTTTAGTTTTTGAACTTTCTGATGAGAGATGCTCAACTCGTAATTGTTTCATTTCTTGGAGGACTGATGATCCCTTTGGGCCTCACTAGCTAGCACTACCTATTATTTTTATTATCATTATTATTAGCATTATCATTAGCATCTGTATGTGTGGTTTGCATGCATGCATGATGATGCTATATGTTGATAATGTTTGATGCATGTATGTTTAGTGTATGTTTATCTTCCAGTACCACTCTTTACTTACTGTTTATTGAGACAACATCTTACTTAACATAGAGCCAGACAGTTCTGGCTAAATTAAGCTAGCTATCTTTCTCCAATGACCCAGTTTGATTCCCAAGTGCTTAGATTACAGGTAGTTATTACAACTTCCATTTTTGCATGTGTTCTCGGGAGTGAAGTCTGCTCCTCCTACTTGTGGGGCAAGCACTTATAGATTGGCCAATCTTTCCAGCCCATCGAATATGTTCAGTTTATACACTTTATTTAACTACTGATTTACCAGTGGACATTTAGATTCTTTCATTTTTTTAATTTAAAATAGCCATATAGGGGACTTATGGAGGGCTAACCATAAAGGAGGATATCATTTGAAGTGTAATGAATAAAATGATTATTAAAAAATAAAATTGCCATATGTATATAACAATGCTACCTAAGAAGAATTTGACAGGGACTGAGGAATTATGGGAGTATTTGGAATGTAGTAAGAGAGGGGTGAAAATAATATAAATGCAGTATTCATATACACATTTCTCAAAAAGAAAAATCAAAAGTTTTAATGTTATCATCTTCGCTAGCAGAAGTTACTTGAACCTGGAAATAGAGCTTAGTAGATGTGTGCTTGCCCCGTAGAAAGACAGCTTCAATGAACTCTCCAGCACTGGCAGAATAAAAAAGAAAAAAGAAGATGAATTATTCATTTTAGAACACAGTATACAATGAATGAGTAGTGTGGTCAGATAGGTAACATTTGTAGCTTTCGTGTATAAAGATAAATATGTAGTTAGACACATTTGACATGCCAAGCCTGAGAGGGATGGGGACACACTTGCTTTTGAAGAGTTGTTATGCTGTGGTGACCAGGTTTGTCATCATGGTTTATAGTAATGTTCTAATCGTAGACTCAGAAGCAAATAGGAAACAAATTTAAGAGAGAACTGGGTATTACTATCTCCTCATTAAAATAATAAAAATACTTTCAAGATGATGAGTAGGCTTTGTGTAACATTATTTTCAACATTCTGTTTAGCTAGCATTTCTGTGGTTACTAAATTATAATTAATGCATGTTGGTCATTTACTATATACTAGATAGTATTACAAATGTATGATATATATTATCTCACACTCTGGATGTTAATTAGATATAACAGGAAGGATACAGCTCATTTTGAATGAACTATACTGTAGTAGTAAAATGTAGGCAGTTGAGCATTCCAGAACCTACCAAAATATAAATTCTCAGAAATGTTCTTCACATGAATGTTACTTCTGCTATGTGGATAGCTAAGCCCTGGAATGTGAAGTCAAGATAGCAGTTTACCACTATGTCCAATTTTTCTTGGTTAGGGTTTTCTTGACTAAGTTGGCACTAAATGTTTTGTATTATTATCACATGGGTATAGCCTTATGTTTTTATTTAATAATACAACCTAAACACTACTTAGATGGTCAAGTGTGTGTTTTAACTTACAACATTAAGGTTATTAATTTATTTAAAACTCAGCATGCAAAACCCAACATGTCTTTAAATTTGCCCCTTAATTTTTAAGATAGTGGGAAAAAACCTGTGATGTGTATAATTAAAGAGGAAATTCAATATGATCATTTGGGATCTAAATGTATGACATTTCAATTTTTTTCTATTGTTCTAACAAGTATCACAGTTACATTTTAACTAAGAATAAAATTGTCTTGTTACATGATAAAGACCAGACTCCCACAAATACTCTTGACTTCCTTTCTGCACATATTCGTTGTCTTGGTGGTTAAATTTAACTTTCTCTCTTTTATTTTTGACCCAGCTTCTAGTTCCTTGTTAATATATGAAAAAAAATCTCTGTATTTTGATGGTGTTAATTTTTTATAAAGCATTTTCTCAACATGATTTTTTTTCCATGATGACTGTTATTATCCTTTGAGATCACAGATTGTCCACACTGCATCCTGCCATCGCTCAAGTTTCAAAACTAATTTACCTATTGATCTGTTTACTAATTTATTTTGGGCAACCAAATTTAATCAATGCTTCAAAATCGAATGGTTCTCCTGATTATTCTGAAACTTGTACCCTTTTGAATGCTATGGTTAGAACTCTGGCAAATTGAGTTTCCATTGGCAGGTCTCATGTTTCATATGGACAGTGTTATTTCTATAAATCTAGTTTTGTATTTGTGTTTAGGCTTTGTCCTAAATATATTTATATTATTATATATTATAATTTATTTAATAATTTATTTATTAGCCATGGGAGGATACAAGGTAGACAATCTTAGGATCTCAAAGGATAAAAACAGTTGTCAAGGAAAAAAATCATGATGAGAAAATGTTTTTATAGAAAAATTAGCACCATCCAAATACAGAAATTTTTCCATTTATTTGTTGTATGCTGTTTTCATCTACTTCCTAAGCCAACAACCCTCTTCTCAACAATAATGTCAAAATTCAACAAAAATATTTTATCCTATTGTGTCTGAACCATCATCACCCAAACCCATAGCCAAGCAGCTGACTAGAATCACAATCCCTCCACACTTCTTTCATTTTCTATTCTTATTTAGCTACATTGATTTAAATTGGGCTTACCTTTCTTATGATAAAATGATTCATACTTTATGTTTCTTGGAACCATTCAGCAGCCTCTTTTAGCTTTGGAATAAGTCTAAGTTATCTGACAGAACTCTCATCCTATTATAGGCAAACCTTGCTGACATTCTAACTTCATCTGGCAAGACTCTTCCTTTTGTCTTTTCCATGAAAATTGAGTTCCTCCTGTCTCTTACAATAACAAGCTTATTTCTCCCTGGAATACTGTATTTTTTTTATTCAAATACTATTACCACACAGAGAGCTCACATCACTTCATCTTCAGATAAGATATTTCTACTTAAATATCTTTTACACAGAGAAGTCATATCTGACCCGATGTCTAACAGTCACTCAGAAAATATAATCAATCATTCTGTTATCTGATTAGCACTTTGCACTACCAGATATTATTCACAGTTGTTCAAACTATTTATACTGTTTCATCAGTTTTAAAATAGTTCAAATAAAACAAATCTTAAAAGAGACAGGTGTGGTAGTACACATCTTTAATCCCAGCACTCAGGAGGCAGAGGCATATAAATCTAGTTCAAGAGGCGTATAAATCTAGTTCAAGGATAGTCTGGTCTACAGAGCTAGTTTCAGGACAGCCAGGGGCACATAGAGAAACCCTATCTCAAAAAAACATTTTCTTTTTGCATTTATTTAATGTGCATGTGTGTGCGTGCATGTATTTGTGTCATTTGATAGGGTTCAGAGGACTACTTGTAGAAGTAAATTTTCTCCTTCTACCACATGGTTCCAAAGAACTGAACATAGGTTATCAGGCTTAACAGCAAGTATCTTTACCTTCTGAGCCATCTTACTAGCCAAATATTTTGTTTTTGAGACAAGAATATGTCTTGTACTTATTTTGAAAACTTACAGTTTTGATATATTATTCTTTAGCACATTATAATAATGTCAAATCTTAAATTTTGCTCAATCTTAGTTGAATGGTTAGTGTATCTCTGAGTGTATGTGGTCTTCAGTTTAGGAGGCTTCCACTCACAAGTTTTCAACTTCATGAAGATACAAGAGCAACAGGAATTCCATGGAAACTGCACTTGCAATTTTACAAGTTGCTCTGTTGCCAGCCTCGTGCTATGAGGCTATATTATTTGCAACGGTAGGCAATAACTCTTGAGTCCTAGCTCCCAGTCAGTCATGTACTTACATAGTTAAGTCATGTAACATAGGCTTTGTCTTATTTTGTCACAACCATAGACTCAGGATTGTGTTCTGAGTACATTTAAGGTGATTCGGCTGAGGCATCATGCTCATTTATAGGTCAGAGATCATAAACTCGCTTTCAATTTGTGATACATTCAGCTGATAATACTTTTATTGGGATTTAGCTATGCTGTATGTCCTGAAGCATCTGGAATGTGGTATGTTTTACAAGATTATTCTCTTCTCGAACTAATTAATGTATACCAGACTCAAAACTAAGATTCAGAGGTAAGTTCTTTGAGAAGAGCTTGTCTGCATTCCCACATCTCTTTGATCATTTTGACCCTGTGTTGGCTTCTAGTGATATGTGCTCCACTACAGGCTAGTTACTTCCTTCTATGTCTTATGTTTTTCTCTCTCTAGTTTTAGCTCCTTCCATATATAGTCTTGTTTTAAAAAAAAATACCTTAAATCTTTGAGAATTTAACATAGAATGCTATAACATTAGCCTTTGAATATTTGTCCTAGTTGATGGGCTCGAGGGAGTTGGCTGAGCAATGTAGACTGAAGACTTTAGTAGGAGTAAAAGGTTTATTAACAAAATAGTTCTTTGTGAGTGCCTAACTGGTAGGGATTGTGGGCCAAAGCATCTCAGAGCCAACAGGCATTCTGGTACTCAGTACAGATGGCCATAGTTCAAGGGTCCTCAACATTTGAGCATTGTAGTCCTAAGGTCTTAAGGAAGTTGGCATGGTTTTATATTGAAATTCTTTCTGTTTTCATTTGGATTTAGTTAGGGAACAGAAGGTTAGAAGTTAGAATTATAAAGACAGGGCTTTTAATTTAAAATGTCTTTTCAACTGATAGCTTATAATTTATAATTTTGATGTGATATATTTGAGCTCCTTTGCTCAAAGATTCATAAGACAAGTCTGGAAAGATGGCTCACCATCAAAGAACACTTGGTGCTCTGGAAGAGAATTCAAGTTTAATTTCAGTATCTACATTGTGTCATCAACTGTCCAAAACTCCAATTCTAGTGTATTTGTCATTCTCTTCTGGCTCCTGAGGGCATCAAGGATTCATGTGTTGCACATTCAAACCTGTAGAAAAAAAAAACCCACTCATGCACATAAAATAAAATGATTTTTAAAGAATAGTTAGTGATACTGAGCTTTAGTATAGAGCCCTGCCAACTATTACTTTTAACAAAGCTTATATCCAACTAACACCACAATGTCTCCAAAGTTTTAAAATTAAGAAAAATAGGAAAATGTCTGCAGATCCCATCATGTAATGAAGGAGATCAGCACTGCATATAGAAGACAATTCTTTTTATAACTGATGAGAGATGAGCACACATAGCTGTGAAAATGTGTATTCATCTGACCCAGCTTTCATTTTTTATATACTTGCTGACTATAGAGCTCTTTCCTTTCCCCTCCCTCTAGTTTTCCGTGCTATTATTCACTTTTAGATAATATCAGCTTCAAGGGACCCTGGCAGTGCGGCCATAAGAAAGGCAGAATCTCAAAATGAAAGCCTGCTTTAACAACCCATGTAGTCGTTTTCAATCCCTACTAGTGCTTAACTCCATTTGGAACTTCTAAATTGAACAATGACAAAGTTTGTGAAATAGATACTTGAGTGGAAGACACTGTAAAAGGAAGAACTAAAGACATGGTAGAACACATTAAATAGGACCATCAATTCCTTTAGTACCACATTCTGTTTAATCAGGGGCTGTGGAGAAAATTGATTTCTCCCTTAAACTCTCTAGCATGTTTTAGAAGAACTTATCTATCGTAGGCTCACACTGGAAAAGGGCCTGCTCCTGTCTGAGAGCTAAAACATGCTCCTGACCACTTAGGGATGCATTTGTTTTCTAAGTATAGCACAGTTCCTGGGACTCCGCAGGAGAGGATTATGGTTCTAAGGAAACGAATCTGTTTTCCATTTGTGTTCTTTTTATTATCATGTGCTGCTTGTGATCTGCAGTGTTGCACTTGCAGCCTATATTGTTGTCCATTGCTGCCTTTATTGTGACCAGTTTTAACTCGCCATTAAGTAGTATTCCAGGATAAATGGAGAACAAAATTTGTTCTATATTTCATAGAGATAGTACTACTATTCTTTTTGAAGGCATATATTTTGCAAGATAATTTCAATGAGGTACTATGTTGACTTGAGTTCATTGAATTATTGAATAAAAGACACTTTTAGTGACAACTTAGGAGCTGCAGCACTGTGTGAAAATATGAGGTTCAGATTGAGACAGTAGTCACTCAAGTAAAGATGAAAGATGAAGAGAAGACAGGAGGAGAGGGGCTGAAATATCAAAGACGGGGGCATTTATATGTTTTGAAACGAGAAATAAATATCTCACATCTAATTGTGAATAGAGACTACAGGATTCTTTCTAAGCTATACTCAAAATAGTTTACTGATTGTGTTTTGGAAATTAAAAAAATATGTGTCTAAGCATGTATTATATATATAGTATATGTGACTATATATATATAGATGAGTGCTAGTGCTTTCAGAATTCAGAAGAGGATTCCGTTTTCTCTGGAGCTATAGTTATACCTGATATGGGTTCTTAGACCTGGAAAATCTGTATATACTTTTAACTGATAAACAATCTTTGTAGCTGTGAAGGTTTTTAAAAATAATTTATTTGTTGAGCTGCTGCATTTCAATTCATATGGTAATTTTTATATTTTAAAATTATTTGTTACTAGCAATCTTTCTTTAATAATTATTTAAAATCAAAACATGCATAATTATTGTTTAAAACAAAAATTACATGGTATACAAGCAAAATACATGGTCAGAAAATCTTTGCTACTCCCCCTACACTTATGAAGCATTGAGGTTGACATATGTCCTTCTGCTCTGGATTGTCTTTATATAGTTTTCTTCTAATATGAGTGTATGTAAGTACATCAATAGCTTTCAAATAACCAAAAATATTTCTCTCTCTATTCTACAAATGTTCTTTACAAACCTTTAAGTACGCTTATATATTAAAAGTTAGAATCAATAGCAGTAAAAGTAAGCAGCATAATGAATATCCAGTTTTCTGTGTCCATGCATGTTGTATTTTAACTTGTGTGCTTCTGTTACCTTTCTCATTCCCCTTTCTCATAGGATGACATGATTTTCACATATGCTTTTGTAGGTGAAGGTTCAGTATAATCACCAAATTATAGAATAACTTCCTAAATTAAACTAAACAAATGCATTCTTTGACAATTTCACACATATCCAGATTACTCTTACGTTATATCCTCTACACCCTCATTGCCACCAGTGCCAAACCCCAGTCCCCATTCTCTAAAAGTACCTTTCTTGCTTCCATATCTTTACACTTTGTTTTTAGACCCTCTGAGTTAACCAGAGACGTTTGTGCTGTCATGGGGTTTGAACTGTCCATTAGAACATGGTGGACTTTTTCAGAGATACTCAATTAAAGGCAATGATTTCCTCTTCACAGGAATCCACCAGTAGCCAGTAGTTCAGCATAGAGGGTCGGGACACATGAGGTTTCCCTGAAGACAGTCTCAGCTACTGTGGGATCAGAATTGCCATGGCCAAATCCAGCCCACAAGGTAGCAATGCCTGAATCCTGCCCACAAAGTAGCAATGCCTGAATCCTGCCCACAAAGTAGTATCTTACAGCTCTGCTCCTTATCTTCTTACATTCTTTTTTTCTTCCTTTTTTTTAAATTGGATATTTTATTTACATTTCAGATGTGATCCCCCTTTCCTATTCCCCCCACCCAGGAAGCCCTATCCCTATCCCATCTCCCTTCTCCGGCTTCTGTGAGGGTGTGCCCCACCCACCCTCCCACTCCCACCTCCCTGCCCTCGAATTCCCCACACTGGGCATCCAGCCTTCACTGGACCAAGAACCTCCTCTCCCACCTATGCCCAACAGGGCCATCCTCCCCTATATATACTGCTGGAGCCATGAGTCCCTCCCTATGTGCCTGCAGGCTGGTGGTTTAGATCCTAGGAGCTCTGGTTGGTTGGTATTGTTCCTCTTCCCATGGGGCCACAAACCCTTTCAGCTCCTTCAGTCTTCTCTCTCACTCCTCCATTGGAAACACCATGATTAAATCAATGGTTAGCTGTGAGCATCTGCCTCTGTATATGTCAGGGTCTGACAGACCTCTAAGGAGACAGCTATATCAGGCTCCTGTCAGCATGCACTTCCTGGCATCCACATCAGTGTCTACCTTTCGTGACTGCACATGAGACGGATAGATCTCCTATACTCATGGATTGGCAGGATTAATATAGTAAAAATGACCATCTTGCCAAAAGCAATCTACAGATTCAATACAATCCCCATCAAAATCCCAACTGAATTCTTCATAGACATAGAAAGAGCAATTTGCAAACTCATTTGGAATAACAAAAAAACAGGATAGCAAAAATTGTTCTCAACAATAAAAGAACTCCTGGGGTATCACCATCCCTGACCTCAAGCTGTACTACAGAACAATAGTGATAAACAAAACAAAACAAAACAAAACAAACAAAACAAAACAAACAAACAAAAACCCTGCATGGTATTGGTACTGAGACAGGCAGGAAGATCAATGGAATAGAATTGAAGACCCAGAAATGAAGCCACAAACCTTCTTACATTCTTAGCACTTTCTCTTCCATGATGTTTTCTGAGCTTGAGAGGATGTGGTATAAGTATTCATTTTTGTTATTCTCGACACCTAGAACATCCCCAAGTCTTTGTGATTACCACTGTTTATTGCAAAGAGAAGCTGTTCTTTTGAAGGCTGAGTTGTAATAATACTGGGTGTCAGGTTATCCCTTAGATCAACTCCATTTTCCCTGGTTGTTCAAACACATATTCTAAAATAATTTCTCTGTGTAACTTTTTGTGTGTATCAGAGTTTTGTTTTAGCAAACACAGTTAATGACAACTAATAAAACAGTTTAAAGGAAGTAATTTTCAAATACCTTTAACATGTTTAGCTCAATGTCATTCTGCAATTATTCTATCCTTTCATACCTTTATGTTACAAGACTATGCTACACTTTTGGATCAAGTGCCAGAATCTTATATAATCATCACCTATCATTAAAAAAAAGCCAATGGCTAATGAGCTAGGACAGGAAATAGGAGGTGGGGCACTGACAGGAAGAGAGAGGAATCTGAGAAATAGTGAGTGTATAAAAGAGAGATTCAAGAGAGCTGCAGGAGATGGATTTAAACCATCAAGGAAATGAACTCGGGATAGATTAAGGGAGATTTGAGAAGACATTGAGATAGACTCTTAGGAAGACTGGAAGAAAGAAGTGGGCAGGGACTGAAGAGAAGTAACTAACCAAGTGGTAGACATAGAATAGTTTGAATAGGTTAAACAAGTTATGAGCTAGTCAGGGAATGAGCCAAAGCTTGTGGTCAACACATTTATTAATAAATAATTAGTCTCAAAGTCATCATTTCAGGAGCAGGACTGGGAAGAAGAAACAGCAGCCTAATTAGCATACATGATAGTATAAATCCCAGACCTATCAATCATCATTTATTTGATACAAGTATTATGTAGAATATTTCAGTAGCTATTGTAGCTTGTACAGCACTTGATTACAAGATAATCTTAATTATTTTTGCCAGTGTTTTGGAGACACATGACATTCATAATGGCTTATAGAGAAATCTGATTCTTCTTAGTATTTGATAAGTACTGTATCAATGAGAAAAAGAGGACATCATATTTGACTACATTTGTAAACAAGACTTATTTCATTTTTGAGTACCTTGTTTGTGGTGACGATAGGGAGGATTTACTTGGCTACTAATTTCAGGTCACAATCTATCACTTAGGAAGTCATGGCAGAAACCATGGAGGAATTTTACATACAGTTCGTTCTCTCACATGTACTCAGCAGGATTCCTTACATAGCTCTGTCCTAACTGTCTAGAGACAGTGACATTCACAGTAGGAAGTCTTCAACATCAATCAACAATCAAGACAGTCTCTTACAGACTTGACCACAGGCCAGTCCAATTGAAGTTACTCTTTTGCTGATAATCTTTCTTTCCAGGTTATTTAAACTGACAACACAAATTAACCAGCACATCATTAAAACTTGCTAACAAGATATTTTAAAGAAAATAGTTTCTTTGATGTCTTCAGTATGCACAACTGAATAACCACATTAGCTACTGCCTCTAGGTCCATCAATATACTAAGGATATGGCTTCATTTTCCTTCAGCTGATGACAAGTAATGATTATGACTATTGAGCTAGGGCTTTTCCGGCAAGATTAGGAAATTGGTGGTTGACAGAAAAAGGTGATTGTCACTATAACATTTCCTGTTTACCCAACCTCTTTAGGAAGAGTGCTGATGTCAGACATCTTTGCTCGTTTCCTCTTTCCACAGGTCTGTAATCTGTACCATAGAATTTGTTTCTCTTTCTTCTTTTTATTTTCTGCATATTTTCCCACCTGCATTTATATTACCTACTTCATCTCTTGGCATCATCTCTGAACTTGAAAAGACACCTAATGGAACTAGGATCAATAAGTAATCTATGATATATAGTAACTGTTTTAGCTTTAATGGAGAAGAAGTTGCTCATTGATTAGCCTCATAGACATTTACTGAACATGTTCTTTGTAGTAAAAGAGATGGTCTTGCTACTGAAAATCTAAAGATGAATAATATAGATTTTTAAACAATTTGAGATTATAATACAATTACATTATCTCCCCCTTTCCCTTCTCCAAGCCCTCTCTTACCTTCTCCTTGCTCTCTTTCAGACTCATGGACTATTTTCTTTGATTGTTTTATTACATATGTATATACATATGCATGTTTGTGTGCATATCTTCTTAAATATACAATTACAACTTGTCACTTTGTATAATACATTATACATATTTATGTATATACAAATATGCATTGTGTGTGTATTTCTTTTCCTGGGTAACACATTTAATATTAGATAGCCAATTGGTATGCTTTTCTCTGGGGAAGGCAATTTCTTAGTTCCCTGCAGTTCCTTGTCTAGGTTTGAGGACACCTGAACTTTCCCTTTGTGCATTATCATGTCTACTGCTGCTGTCTTTATATAGGTCGCATTTCTGTCAGCCATGTTGCTGAGGATTCATGGGCATAGCTTCTTTGAAGTTTCTATGAGACATAATCTTACAAAAATGTTCCTTTTCTTAGGTGTTTACAATTTTCCTGTCTTCGACACAAGGATCCTGAGTCTTAGGTGCAGGAGTTGTGTTGTTAAATGTCAGTAGGCACTGGCTTTCACAATGCTGTGTTTTGATTGGTTGTAGTTTTCTCTAAATGGTTTATATCTTTGACTAAAAAGAAGTTTCTTTAATGAGGGGTAAGAACTATACTTATCTCTGTGCATACGAATAAATACTTAGAACATAGCTATAGATTATTCTAGTTTAGCAAAATAGCTTTTATAGGTTCTTCTCCAAGATCCATGACTTTACTAACTTTGGATAGTTTGCTAGTTTTTCAGCACCAGGAATGATCTTTCTCTTGTTTGTTTATGCCTTAAGTCCAATTATGGAGCTGTTGTTTCTGCCAAGTTATGAGTTCCGCTACTGTACCTTTAGAGTTATCATGGCATGGTAATTGCTGTTATAATTCATAAAGGTCATAGCTATGTAAGATGATTGCTTTCTCCTCTGTTTTTGAAACTTGCATGGTACCTCTGGTATCCTGAAAGCTGGTTCTCAGGGAGGTTTTCATGTCAGGTCCAGCATGGGTCCTCTGTATCCTTTGTCTGATGTGCAAAGTGTCGTTAGCTATGGGGACTGACCTTCTACCTCTGGGAGGCAACCAAAAGTAGCAATATCCTATAATCGTTTGAGGGTCCCTTGAACAATTCTGACTAACAGCTCAAAAGAAGGTTTCTCAAAACTGTTTGTGGGGGTGGTTGCTAGATATTTTATGGTTCTTGTGGGAGCTCTGCCAGCACCAATGGAAATTTTCATGTAAACTTATATATAAGTCTGTATACCCAGACTTAAGTGTCTTATAGATCTTTTTAGGTAGGCAAATAATCCTATGATTCCTTATGAATTTTCAGACACCTTACTGGTACTTTATCTTCCTCCTTCATTCATCTGTATACATTTTCTTATCCTCAGTGAACTCTGAATATATGATATGAATTGGACCAGGAAATTAATAGCTATTATACACTGTCGGGTGAAAAAGTAAAATTCAAATGGAACACCAGATAAAGTCTGGATGATTATAGAAACATCAGCCGACCAGGAGAAATTTAAAAAAAAAAATGAAACAAAACAAACAAACAAACAAACAAACATAAAACATCTTGAATATTCGTAGGAGTTGTATATCGGTGAATGAAGTAAACAGAGATGGCCTTTCTTAAGTGATACATCTTGGCTCTCGCGTTATGGGAGATAAGGTATTTCTATAAATATACAGATGCAAAGGAACATAGCATATTAAGTAAATAATTAAGTTGGATTGTTTGGACTAGAGTACATATTTAAAGGTATGGTGATAGGCAGATTAAAAAACTAATGACTAATAAGAGTCCAAGTTATGAATGGCTTAGCACTCCAGCTAAAAGGTTCACCCATCTTCTGAAAGTCAAGGACAAACAATGTTAGTCACTAATGGGATAGGATTAGGCTTGCATACAAAATGGTGTAATTGGTTGGAGAACACAAAGTTCTTTTGAAAAATAAGAGTATTTTTTTTTAAATCACATACCACACTATAGGTTGAAAAAGAGAAACTGAAAATTTACAATAACTGTCAAGAGAAGGTGAAATGGTTGCTTTCTTATGTAAGTGGAGTGAAATCTTGGAAAAACAATAACTTTGATGGAGAACTCAAGGGATGAATTTAGGGATGTGTTTATATGATTCGGCATGTGTTTTGCATTTGCTTTCTCTGTGTAGTAGGTAGAGGACAAATACCAGAAGACGAAGAAGAAGGTGGCATTGAGCAATCAGTAAGGATAACAGAGACTCATTGTAGCTCTGGCAGAAAATGGAAGGACGACCTAACTTGAAATCATTATAATAATTGCGAGACACATTAAAAGTGCAGATGAGGCTAGCGACCACTGATTTACGTTAGGAACTGTCTGTGCATATGGCTGCATTTTATAGTAACATTATCCTTGATCTTGATTTAGAGAAGCTAACAGTTGGACTCATTAAGGCTTTGATTTTGCCATGTGTACTCAATGAAATGAAAATATAGGAAGACATATAAAGATGCTGTCAAGAGACTGGAGGGAGTTCTGCCCACTGAAATCTAAGCCAGATGTGGCAGAGGTAATGCTGGGAGATGCCGATTGGGAGAACATAGGAGGGTCAGTGACTGGTAATCGTGATATGATGAAGAACAGGTGTGGTGAGAAGAAGTGACTGAGAGGCTTTGGAGACTGAGATGTGCTTGTGAAAAGCTGGTTGGATAGACTTGTAATTTCATAAATGTGGGATTGGTGTGACTCTCCTGAGGTTAAGTAGATAGGCCTTAAGATCACTGAGATTGTGAGGCTCAAGGAAGTATTTATTTTGCTCATGGACTTCAAGGGAAGGTCATTGAAAATCTAGGATGTAAAATGTGCTTATAAAATCATAGAAGTCTTCATAAAACTCATATCAGAAATACTCAAAGTGTCAATTGATAATATGTATTTTAGTTATATGGTTTTTAGTTTCTTCCTACTAGTCTATTTTTGATGTTTAGTGATAAATGTAAATTTCTTAAAATTTGAATAATACCTATGCATATTTCTGTACTGTATTTACATAGTAAGCTTGTTTTTTAAAAACACATGTACATTGTTATTCTGTGTGAGAAATGTATAAAATGGACATATTTTGATAAGAATGAGAGAAGAACAGAAGGCACTTTTGGGTTTCCTCTTTCAATAGGAACAAATTTGAGAAAATGACTTGCTTTTCTTCTTTGCTATTATAGATTTGGTATAGGAAATAGTGAATACATATATATCCCCAGGAAATACAAAGGACAGTGTAGAAATGATTTTACAATTTTGACCTAATCAGTTGCAAAGAAAGTTAAAAAATAACAGCAGACTGATTCTGAGTCATAGCTAACAGTGATTGAGTTAGAAAATTCTAAGTAGAAACTCCAATGTTTTCATTGGTTTCTTCACCATTGACAAATATTGGCCATGGAAAGATGGAATTAAGGGAAGGATAATATTTTCAGACACCAGCATGGAGTCTTTCACCGAGTGTCATCATTATCTCATACTAATGGAGTCTAAAACTCCCAGTCCTTTCTTGTGAACATGTCTTCTACCTTTAATTCTCTTTCTATGACTTTATTCTCTTCCCTCCTCATTATCCATAACATCTAGTCATTTTGGTCTCTCTCTATTATTCCAAATTTACTTATAATTCATTCAATCAGTCTATTAATTTCAACTCTGAAGACTTGCTTTTGTAAATACCTACAGAAACTGAAAGGTAAAACAGGTGCTGCTGTTATAGTATTTGACAAAGAAAGTTGAAATAAGGAACAATGTAATTTTTGCCTTAGGACAGTCACTACACTAATATTTTACATATTGATCTCCTATTAACAATTTTCTTTTAGATTTTATTCAGATGTATTGTAAATATGAATATGTATTTGCTTATATATATTATTTAAGTCAGAGGTATCACAAAGTTTCAAAATGGTACATTCAGGTTTCATATGTATAATTTATACTACACATGTTAGATAAGATTCTAAGCATTAAGTATTAATTGTATGGTAAGACAATTTGGTTCAATGATATGCTTTAAAGGACTCACTTAATAACTTCTTATTTTTATTTTCAAATAAAAATTCTAAATATTTTTGAAAATCACTTGTGTTATATTGGAATTGCTAGATGTGGTATAAGATCCATATTAAACTTAAATTTTATTTAAGCAGGTTAATATAGAAGAACAATCTTATAATATCTGTTTACTATCTAGAACTATTAGCAAGGCCAATCAGCCAAACAAAAAAAAGGCAACTGAATCTAGAAAAGGTGTCAAATAATTTGCAGATGATTCTGGTTATAAAAATTCTGTTTCCTTAAAGAATGAGTACAAGTGACGATATTAACTTAATAAAATTCTAGATTATAAAATAACATGAAACAATACTGGTACCTTTAAACTCAAATAATCAAACTACAAACAACATAAAGAAAACGTGTCATTTGTGATAGAATAAAAATACTTAGGAATAAGCTTAACCAAGGTGGTAAATAATTTATATACAAAACATTATTAAAGAAATACAACTAAATAAGTTGAAAATATAACTATATCCATTGGGAGTGAACAGATTGCTATTGTCAAACTACTCAAAGAAATACACAAATCAATACAATTCTTGTCAATACGTCAAACCATACCTTTTTTTTTCTGATAGAAACACAATTTTAAAACTTAGATGAAACTGTATGTGATCCTGAATAGCCAAACAAATCCTGAGGAAAAATAAAGTTGAAGGTATCACTCTTCCTAATTTATATTTCTATTACAAAACTATTAGAATTAAGTAGTGTGCTACTGGCATAAAATAGAAACATAGACAAATAGAAAAGAAGTCCAGAAATAAAACCTAGATACTTTTACCTAATTTTTACCCAAGACACTGAGGAGAGACAATAGAGAAAATATGGGCTGTTTAGTAAGTGGTACAGGGAAAACTGGATACCTTCACGTAAAGGAAAGACATTAAATATTTGCTTCATTCCATACACAGAAATCTAACTTAAAATGAATACAAGGCTTCCATGGTACAATGGTTTTATTTTATTTTTATTTTTTGGGTTTGTTTTGAGGGGAGGGAAGGTTTCAAAGGGATGGTATGGAAGGATGGGGAGATGAGTGGGATTGGAGTGCATGATATAAAATGCACAAAGACTCAATAAAGAGTTAAAAACTTATCATAGCCCAGACTAAATCTATTAAAGCAATTTAAAATTAAAATTTAAAAATGCCTCACTAAACTAGAGTCTCCTCCACAATAAAGGAAGCTTTAACAGAATGACAGGGTAACCTACAGAAATTAATAACCAAGTTTATAACAAATATATAGAATTAGTCAGTGAAAATAATCTGATTATTAAACATGCAAAAAACAGAATAGATATTTATCAATTTACGTGAAAAATATCTGCATCACTGTTCATTGGAGAAATATAAACAAAACTTGCTATAGGATATATCACTCCATAGTCGTTAGGCTGGCTGTTTTCAAAAGGCATAATATGTTGGTAAAGACTGAAGGAAAGGGATCATTCTTCATATACACTGTTATAGAAATGTAGATTTGTAGCATTATACCAGTAAATAATATGAGGACATTTTGAAGAAAATAAGTATGAACTATGTCTAATCCAGACACCCTCTTCATTCATATGATCAAATAAATGTATTTAGTTTGTAAAGATCTCTGAATGTTTGTATTAATTGCAGCCTTAGTCATAGAAGCCTAGAACAACCTGTGTTCACCAATGAACAAATAGATAAGAAAGTGGAATTTGTGTCTAGAGTGGTGTCTGTATCTACAGGCCTAAGGTGGCTGGAGTGCATTTTCCACAAGGACGAACTTCAAAAATATTGTCCATTAACTTAAAAGACAGAAATTAGATTCAGGAAGTAAAAATATTACACACTCTCTTATTTGTGGAGTGTAAAACTTGTTTTCAAATGTATAGAGATAAAAAGCAACATAAAGTTCCAAGATGTAAAGGTGGCAGTGGTGGAGGATAAAAAAGTTTAGGAGCTATAAATCAGTAGATATGTAAGCTACACAAATCTAGATATTTAATTTTCACACACACACACACACACACACACACACACACACACACACACACTACACACAGGCATATACAGGACTAACTATGTAAAATTATGGGTATATTAATTCGATTTACTGTAGTAACTCTGATACCATCTATATTTAATCTATGATAGCATATATACATATATATATACACATATATACATATATACATATATACATATTTCTTTAAAGCTGGTATTGTGACTCATATCAGGGGACAGAGGCAGAAGAATCATGAATTTGAGGCAGGTTGAATTAAGGAGTAAAACCCAGCTTTGAGATAACACACATTACACATGTTAGTTAAAAAAAAAAAACTAATATATTCTGTGGTCTGAATTTAATGTAATATATAAATGTATAAATCTATGAAAATTTTAATAGCTTAAAAATTAAGAAGAACCTCGGGTAAAAATTTATTAGTTGATATTTATATCTAGTAATTTTTTAATACTTTATTTGTTCACTACCAATCTTAGGAGCAGGGCAAGGGGCAGAGACATGGGTCAAGGACTCCATGCAAGAGTTACTTCATATGGTGACCTGGAATCAAACTTTGACAGGCTTGCTGGCAAATACCATCATCTACTGAGCATTCTCACCAGCCTGCAATCCTATCTTTGGTGAAAAGCGGTATGTGTCTTTCTATTAAGCCTTAGCTACTTCTGGAGAATATTGTTGAGTGTGTGTAGCACATTACAACTTTAGTGTGTCGTTTCTGATATGTGCATTTATAGTGTCCCCTCCTTTAGCCTTACTAAACCTATAAATATTAACTTTAACAGTCATGATGGTTGGTAAGATTTAGAAATGTTATAGAATTATTAACCAACACATGTGTCTTTATCTCTGCATCTGTTAACAGTTTGGATCTTGAATGTACATGATGTCCATCTGTTAACTGCTTTGTTGCCCAGCCTGTGGGACTGCTGGGAGGTGGTAGGACGTTTCTGAGGTGAGGCACAGTGTAAGGAAGGGAGGGCTTCATGTTGTGGCTTAAGGGATATGTCTAGATCTTGTCTCTTCTCTTTCTTTTTGCTTTCTGCTTTCCATGAGTTCAGCTGTTTTGCTTGTCATTTGTCCCACTGTGTGTGGCCAATTTGTCATTTGTCCCACTGTGTGGGACATTTGTCAGCCAGTGCACTGAACCAACAAGGCATTGTTCTAAATCTTCCTACAAGTCATTTTTTTCAGGCATTTCAAGAAAGAAAAGGAAGTTAATTAGCACAGTTTCTGAATCAGTATTTTTCTTTTGACTGTATCTTATGGCCCATTATCACTTTCCAGTTTTTACTTTTGTGATTTTTTGAGTTTTGCTTACTATTGCCTTTCTAAATATAAATGTATTGGTTTGTTAACTGGGATGTTCTCATCCCTCAGTTATTTTAGTTTCTGCAAAACTGTAATGATGTTTACTGAGCATTTTAAAGGTTGAAATCCTCTTACTGAATTTTTACATGATTATTAAGAATCACTTGCAACGAACTGCTCCTCTATATTCAGTATGTTTGCAAGATTAATCAGTTTCTTGATTCTGTACCAGGGTCATCCTTTCTTTTTTTTCTCTCTTTTTTTTCCGTTGACTTTTATGCAAATTAGCTGGATAGCAAGTTTATTAGAAATTTGTACTGCAAGCAATTTTAAGGGATGTATTTATTTTCATATTAAATATGGCTGAATAGGTAGAATGCTTTTTTTTAGTTCACTTGACTTTCAAGACCTCTTTCAAAAGGGCAATGTTGAAGTCTTTTCTTTTCACCAGGAGTTTATGATAGATTATAAGCAAACTGTTCTGTTTTAGGTCATCTGTAAAATGCATTAATGAAAACACAACTTGACACCTTCTGTGACAAGATGTTCTGCCTTAATTAGTATGTTCAGGTCCAAAAAACTCTTTGCATGCTTAGCCAACTGAATATTTATCTAATTTATCTGGACTTATGAATACAGATTCTTTTCTTTTTATCTCTTTTCTGTTACTTTATTTTATTTTTCTTCCATGGCATTCAGCAACCTTTTAGAGGCAAGTGGAGCTTCTTCCTGATTCAAATTGGAGGAAACATTTACTTTCCAGTGATGGCATTTATTAAATCTAACTATTTTTATCAGAATTCTTTCCTCCCCAAGAAAGACAATGATATTTTTCTTCTAATACTTAGGGGTAGGGGTAGTCTGTTACTTTGTGTTCCTCATGTTCAGATTTTAACTGAAAAAATTGGAACAGATATAATGTCTTCTGTATACTCAGGATATACAGGCTAGATTTACTAAGACATTATAGAAAGTAAGAAAATCTTATTTGATAAATTTAAGACACATATGAGAGCATTACTGTTAAAAAGGTTTGTAAATATTTAGAGCTGAACATTGTCTAACTAGGTTGGATAAAGAACAGCAAATTGTGAAAAGAAAAGGTAGCTTGAGTTAGAGGTGTTAATTATGGAAAACCGATTAGGAAGTAAATGTCAATTGGCTTATATTTGCCTTCACGGATTTCTGTTGACCTTGGCTCTTTCCTTTTGGTGTTAGAAATGTCTTTCTTCTTCATACAGGGGCAACACCTTGTATATCAGAGTTTTCTTTCTTTCATAAGGAGGTAGGAAGGTCAGGACTTCCTTTTGTATTTTTCATTTTCAAATGTCTCTAACTTAAAATAGTCAATAAGACAAGGTGGCATATTTTGATCCTCTCAATATGAAAAAAGTTATAAAATTGCTCTGATTATTTGAAAAGTAGAATAACAGTGACATCTGGAGAGCATTGTTCCATCAGTAACTAAAAGAGGAGACAGAAGATCAGGAGGTAGCTTATACCTTTGAAATGTTAGGTATCCACTGAGCAGTCGACTAATAATTACTGTTATGTAAAAATTAGCTAGCACATGATAGCTTAGATCACTTACGACTGACCAAAAGTAGACTACCAAAATAAGTATGGTTTAATATTTCTTCCTATGGAAAGTATGCATCATGAGTTTGGGGTTTCAAAGTTTCAAAGAAGAGCATTATCAAACTCCAAAATAAAACCATTAGTAATAGGATACAGTCAATTATCTCCTTCTTAGTTTGCCTGGAATGGTGGAGTAATTCCATTCCCACGTTGTCTTGAGAATGCTATGTCAAGACAGACAGACATATTTAGAGCTTTTAACATCTCCTAATTTATTTTTGGCCAGCTAAAGAATACAAGGGACTTTCTTGCTTAGGAAGAGCGCCAACCACATGAGCAGAACTTAGTGAATAAAAAATAAAGATAAAAGAGGTAGGTGGGAAGAATAAAACGGAGGAAGCTATTTATGATCCAGAGTAGAGCATCTTTGACTCTGTCCACAGGAATCCTTGGTAGACCATGCTATATTAGTATGTTATATCAGAAACATGAAAAACACATGTGGCTTTCCACTATGGCAGAATTTTTTGAGTACAAGAGTTTAGCTTGAATTTAGCTGTTTCAGATAGAAAATTTTCTTATAACCACCCCCCTCTCCCAACCACACACCATGGTAGTCTGGTCTGAATTAATGAAGGTTCTTTTATTCCAACCTGAAATCCTAATATTAACTTTCATATCACACACTGCACAGCACACAATAAATCTCTGTCTCTAACTAGATATGTATCTCTATCTATCTATCTATCTATCTATCTATCTATCTCTGTGTATCTATCATTCACCATCTATATGTGTACCTATTCACCTGCCTATGTATCATCTATCTATCTATATCTATACCTATCTATTATCTATTCATCTATCTATCTAATCTATCTATCTATCTATCATTGTTGTCATCATCATCATTATAATTTATCTTTCTGCATGTGTATGGATTACAGAATGAATAAAAATTAAAGAGGCTGAAAATGAGTTTGGGTTTCAGAAGAGACCTGGAAAAGAATCTGTGTTGCTAAGACAACAAATCAGAGCAGTTTTCATAGGGAGCTGATTCTGGAACTGCTGAAGTTAGGTTTGGGAATGAAGCTGAGATTTCAGTGGCAAGGTACAAATTTGAACCAGGTTTGGAGCAGGAAATAGATCAGGAGCAGCAAACAGCATACTAGTTCCAGGTCCAGATGAACAAAGTATTGCATGGGCAGGCACAGGAGAAGATCAAGTCAACAGTAAGGAATCCAGTCTAGCTGACAGTCCAGGAACAGTCTGGAAGTCCTTTGCTTATTGGTTATTGATCCCAGTAATATGTGTCTATTAATTTATGAGATACAAGTGAGAGAGATCACCAATTTTTGGTCTGCCAAGGCCAAAAAGTTACTTCTATCCAAGCTATAATTTTAATAAGCCTAGGTATTTCTACAGTCTCAGTTTACCACTTACCAACTTATAGGGTAACTCCATTTCTACTCCCAGAAACAAGTCATTTATGAGCCTATGTTAGATGGCTGATGCTTGACAGATGTCCCTGCATCTGCTCAATGACCATAGTTATCCTCCCTCAAAAAGGAGTCAAAAGATGCTTATGAAATAGAATCTACCAGGGCACTGCACACATGGAGTAGGTTTGAGTAGAGCACAATCTGATATCAACCTTTGTTCACTATCCCATTTTAATACATTTTAAGATAGTGTCCAAACATCTAAATATCAACTAACAGAAGTATAATCAGGATATAAATCAGAGGAAGATAACCTGTGTGAGGAAGTCTGTATCTTTGAATCATTTTAATCAAGATAGTTCTCACCTTGAAAATCTTCCTAATCATCCTCATATGTGTTTGAATTCTCAGCCTTCATGATAATGAGGATACTAAAATATGATCTAATTTCTCCAATATACCATGAGACATAGAATTTTAAGAAAGAACAACAGGAAAATACTGCTTAGTATAGGACAATGGAGTCAGCAACTTTTTTAAACTTCAGATAAAAGTGTCACACCAGAAGTCAGTAACTGGGCTGCGCAACCATTTTGGGAATTGCTCCTTCCATTATTTCTCAGTTGATTCTCTGGCCTTTGGAATGATGTTTGCAATACTTTACAATTCATACATACATACATACATACATACATACATACACATACATGTATATACACACACAAACATATACATTGAACTTAAATGATTAAAGCAAACTTACATTCTTTTTCACTGTTTTATCACTGAACTCCATGTGGTAGAATAGCAGACCTTGAAGAAATTGGGTCCCTTGTCCTGATTAACTTTCATTGAATAAAATCTGGCAGTCCATAGCTAAAAGTGGCAAGTTATAGTAACAGGAGTAATGGACTCATATGAAGGGCATAAGGAATGTTAGGGGTACAAGTGATACCTTACTCTACTGGAAATAAGTCCAGGTTTAAAGTTCAGACTCTCAATACGGATGTATTATTTAAACTACAAAGACAGGGATATATAACCATCCATAATAGTGCCTTCTATTGCAGAGGAGGGTGGCTATGTCAGATGAAAATTGCTGGCTGGGGTCTGAGTAGCCATTTGATGATCATGCTGTGCACTGGGAGGATGCAAATGAAGAAGAATAAGCAGAAATCCTGAGCTCAGCTAGACTTCACCTGCAAGTTGAAGAATCCTCTTCTTCCCTGTCTGATGAAACTGTTCTCCACTTCACTGAGAATCCTGTGACAACCTGGCAGGAGAAAGCAACTTTGCAAGAAGAAGCAATTTCTCCTAATGTGCTATACAACCACACTTCATTGCTTCCAGATTTTAGCATGCCCCAAGGAATCAATTACAGAGTCTGGGAAATGGCTGATACGACAGCAGAAAGACAAGATTTTGCAAAGAAAATTTTTTCACCAGTCTGTATTATCAAAAATCTGGAAAAAATATATAGAGATTTTTTAAAGGATATTCTGCCCTCCCTAGATCAAGGAAAGGGAAACATTGTTTAGAACTGGGGTTAGCTCATCTGTCCAAGTGCCATGGTCAGGGATTTTATACTCACTCTACTTAGTTGTTTGGAGAACTGAGACGGTGCTTGCGTTCTCAGTTTGTGACTTCATCGAAGACCTAATTGAGGTTTATATCAAATGATGCTGGGTGCCATTTACTTTTTTACTTATTACAAAGGAAGAAATTTGACTGAAGAGAAACACAAAACCTCATAATCAACTAATGAAAAATGGTCTATTCAAGATTTGTTTCCTGTGTTCTTTGTTTCTAACTAGTTCCCAGGTGGCCAACTTCTGTAAGCACCCCTCAAGTTTCATATGTGATGAGACCAGAGTGAGTGTCTTGAGAAGGGCTTTAGCATAATGGGGAAACAGACAGTTTCCAGCTCATCTTTGCCAGGGTAAAAACTGTCAGTTAGGAGAGAGAGACAGGGAGAGGGACAGGGAGAGGGACAGGAGAGGGAGAGGAAGGAGAGAGAGAGGGAAGTGAAGGATGAGAGGCAGAGGGAGAGAGAGAGGGAGAGGGAGAGACTCTGTGTGTGTGTGTGTGTGTGTGTGTGTGTGTGTGTGTGTGTGTGATTCTGTTAATTTAGAGAGTAATCTCATCATCAAAGAGAATGTTTCCTCTGAAAGTTGATCTCAGCTTTTCTCTGTCTTTGGATATAAATGGGTATCTCGGCCTCATTCTTGAGTTCTAGGCTATTTATGAAAGGGTTACTGTATATGGACAGTTGCTGCTTAGATTTTTGTTTTCAAAAACGAAAAGTGTAACTGGCAGATTCAATTGTTGAGACCATCTCCATGATTTTACTTTCAAATAACTATTTTATTTTAAATTATGTATTATGCATGTATGGGAGGGCATGTGCTCCTGAGCACAGTTGCCTTTGGAGGCTAGTAGGGGGCATTGGGTCCCCTGGAGCTAAAGTTAGAGGTGATTATGAGCTGGGAACCAAACTCTGGTCTTCTGTCTATACACATATTTCCTTTGCAGCTTACTACATTAAAGACTGTGGTTATCACAAGATTGCTATACTTTCACTTGTGTCTCCTCGGCTCCAAGGGAATGTTGATCGTGCTAAATGTCTACTTCCTTTCATCTCCCCTAGGAACCTTCTCCAGACATCGACTAGGCAATGGCAGGCATCTCTCATTTGTCTCTCACCCTTTAGGGACTATTGGCCTGCGGTTCCACATAGTTTCTCTGTCAGTTTAATTGATTTAGACTGGAGGGCAAATGGAGAATTCGAAACCTATCTTACATAGAAGGAGAAACATTGTACACTAAAGTTTGAGAGTCATATTTATATAAATTTGGGGGCCATGCAGCTTTAGAGTTTTGAGTTTATTGTTTAATCAGAAGTAATTATCAGAGCCTTGGTCTCTGTATTTATGATATGAAATAATGACACTTCCTGGAAAGCTTTTTGTATTTTAGGAGAACTGCCAATGAAAAGAGACTCCAGTTTTAAATTTAAATCCTGTTTATTATTTAAAAGATTTTATTATTTTTATTTTACGTTCATGATCATGGTGGCTACACGTATATATGTGTACAACATGTGTGCCTGATGCTTTCAGAAGCCAAAATAGGCTATTAGATCCCATGGAAGTGGAGTTCAGATGGTAGTGAGCACCCATATTGGTGCTGGGAACTGGCCTGATTCTCTGCAGGACCAGCAAGTATTCTTAACTACTGAGCTATATGTCCAGTCTTCTATTTATAATCTTAACAAGAAATATTCATGTATACATTAATATTTAGCTTTAGGATCAAATGTGTTTGAGGTATTCTTGTTCTCTGAGCCGTAGTTTCTAGTACAGAGGTTGGCAGAATATAGTCCTTCCTTGCTGTCATTCCTCAATATGAAGAGAGTGACAAACTTCAACTGTAGATACTGCTACAAAATGCTAAGGATGCAGATTAGTTATTTATTGTTTGATTTTAGAAACATAGCTGAATATCTAACAATTTTAATTGTTTTGTCTCTCTTTGGTTTAGCTGACCTAAGTAATAATATGACATAGTTAACAAAATTATCTCATTGAATACTGTGAAATGATGTCGCTCAAAGTGAAGGAATTACTATTTTCAAATTTCCTTCATAGCTTTAAAGTGATAAATATCTGAATATCTGAATACATAATGCTTGTTTCTTTCCTTGCTTTTTCCACTTGTTAATGAATTCATGCGTGTGTGTGTGTGTGTGTGTGTGTGTGTGTGTGTAAGTGTGTGTGTGTGTGTGTTGTGTGTGAATGATTTGTGTATTCATGTTTGTAAATGTGTAGACACATGCATGAGGGGCGGGAGTGTGGATACATGAGGGCACATGTTCATAGGACACATGAGGTTAATGTCAAAGATTATCCTCTATTTCCCTGTCACTTCATTCAACAAGACAAGGTCACTCATTCTAACTCAGAAATCTGATCTGTGAATTCTCTATCTCTGCCCTTCTAAGCCTGAAACAACAGACATGCCACGAAGGCCACCCAGCATTTTATGTAGGTTGTCAGAATCTAATCTTTGATCACATTTGGAGTCAAGTGCTTTAACCACTGAGCAATCTTATCAGCTTTCTTTGCATCTTTAGTCTTTTTTGGGAATACTGGACATTTGAGTGAGCGCCTCATTCGTGCTAGGTGAGCACTCTACCACTGAGCTACACACCCATCTCGGTGATATTTATTTCTAATTATATAAAGGCAGCTAGCATAGGAATGGCTTTCTGTAAATGACTGAAATGTAAAATCATTTTTTCTCTTAAACTTTTAAGTTAAAATTTCCCCCAAAGCTTGTGATAAAATCATGGAGGGAGAAATATATCTACCTAACTATGATATGAATCACTTTTCCTAACTATACATTTTTGAAGGAAATAACTTTTTCTACTTTTAAATTCTAAAAAAAAATAAAATACAAGTATACTGTCCCTTTCTTCCTTTCAATCCCTTTGTGTCCTGAGCACTCCTGATTTCTCTCAAAATTGTGGTCTCTTGTTTTTGTTTTATATATATATATATATATATATATATATATATATATATATATATATATATATATAGTGTGTGTGTGTGTGTATGTGTGTGTGATGTGTGTTTGTGTGAGATAAATATTGAAATACACCCTGTTCAGTTAGTTTAGTGTTACCTGTATGTGAATAATTTCAATGCTGACCACTTGATACTGAATAACCAATCAGGAGGGTCTGTGAAAGATTATACAACACATGCACTCTGTGAGATTTTCCTTTAATGTGATCAAATTTGGTCAGTAGCTTTGGATCACTCTCCTATTTTCTGCTTTCTCAGCTGTAGAATTGGAATGTTAACAGTGATAGATACTAAGGAGATATTGATAATGACTGGCAAGCCATCTTGCTAATATCAAACAATAAAATATTATAAAGGCAAGACTCTCAGCATCCATTACTTAAGAAAGCACAAGTTAGCGTACTCCCATCCTTAGGAGTTGAGAAATAAACGCATTAGCAATTAAATGCTAGCTTCATTGTGAGAACAAGTCCCCTTGGTGGAAGATTTCTCAGTTGCATTTTAGCAAATGATGAGCTCCTGTTCTGTCGCATGTATTAGAGAACACTTTCCTGTTACTACATCCAGTGATAACATAACATTTTTCATGAGAAATGTAGTTCTTCTATTTTTCCTTAAGTGCGCAATTGCCTATTTCCCACTGAGGAAATGTTCTTTTAATTTCACTCCTTGATTCTATGTGATGGATGGCTCAGAAATACTTGAGCGTACTTGGGAGCACGCATAAAGTCAGAAGCGTTTTATTTCTTACCACTTACGCCGAATGTATATGTGATGGGATCCTTCTGTTTCCTATAAGCTGGGAAACAGCGTGACACTGCTTGCTGTGAAATGATGACAAGCGAGCTACCATCAGCCTATTTGTGCAAAACGATGGCTATTCCCCTCCAGACTTACTCAGAGTAGAAGATGAGAATACGATCAGACAGAAAGAAAGCTGCTGGATCCTGAAGATCAACATACAGCCTAATGTGTAACTTGAGTGCCTACTTTAAAATAGCTGCTAATTTGTCTTTCTCTCCTGGATCTTGGGAATATTGTGTAGTGGGAATTCGGTTTTTGTGCTACATGTATGTTATGGCAATAATTCACATTAACTTGATTCATTACCACTTCCTAAGTTACATTGTCGACAGTTGATTTTCGAGACACGAGGCACTGTATAAATGAACAGAAAGGCATATGTGACTGTCTGATGTAGTCTACACAGACAGAAAGATTAAAATTAACCCACAGACAATATCTTTGCACTTGTGATTAGTGAACTTCCTAAGTCCCTCCAGTATAGACAGGCAGATCGACACCATGCAAGGATGTAATACAAATGCCTTCTGCGTTCAGATTTTCCCCCTGAATGATAGACAAGTAGAGAAATGGCCAATTAAACTGCATTGTTTTTCATCCAGTCTGATGACTGCCCCCACCCTGGCCCTCTTTAAGGAATCCTTCACAGGCTCTGGGTTTAGATTGTCATCTTAGGGCATAAGTTTGTAGCCCAACATGAAATGAAAATGAAAAAGGATAAGAAAAATTTCTGTACATTAGACCCTGAAGACATTCAAGTTTAATCCCAGACTCCTAATAAAATCTACAACAGGAAAACTCAGCTCTATCATAAATTTCTTATAGAATTCATCATCCAAATATGTTTTTTCTTCTGATTTTACTTCATGCCATTGCAGAATGTCTCGGTTCAGAGAGAAATTGTGCCTGCTGTAATAGATTTACGGCACAGTAATGTGAATAAATGTTCTAGTGATGTCCGTTATTTTTGATTGTAGATTTATGCATTAGCTCCAACATTTTAAAAGTAATTTCCCCTCCCCTAGGAGAGTTATGATCATTGCTAAGCCATTGTAGACATCTAGAGACAGTGATGAACTCCCGTAATGAACAGCAAGGGGCCCCAGATGCCAGAAGAAATACTCCTTTTTTTTTTTTTTTTTTTTCTGTGAGGACATTATATAGCTACAGGCTAGAGCCGAATCTTTAGCTTTTCCAGCCTCCATGTCGCTACTGAGATAAAGTAGAAAGAAGGCATAATGAATCTGTTTCTAATAAACAAAAGGAGGCTGTGTCTGTTTCTAATAAATGCAATTTTAGTATAAAGCAAGAGCCAAATTCAGTGCCAACTGAAATTACAATTATGATGAAACCTCTTTTAAGGGAAGATGGAATGGATCATTTACAAGTTAGCTTTGGACACATTAAAGTGAAAAAAAAATCTACTACAAATTCTACTATAGGTATTATACGACCTCTTCAAACACCCACGATTGATTTGCAAGCTGGCAGCTTTGAACTCAAAGGCGTGCTACCTTTCAGGTGCAAGTTGCAAATGGAAATTGCAGTTTGAGGAATAAACAGAGTGTTTATAGTAAACAGGTGGCTTCTGTTCAAAAGAAAATTGCTGGGGACTCTTTTATGACCACACTGATGCTATGACATATTAAGTGGGGTTTGTCACTTTTCCATCTGGTCTAAACAACTGCTGGAGGCGGAACCCATTTAGAAAGTGGCACACACCATCCAGATGCTTCTCCATGTCTCATAAATAAAAGGGCAAATCATGGCTTCCTTCTGCTTTATTAAGTCCAGTTTATGAGGTTTGGGTCATTGTTCTATTAGGCAGTTGTCCACAGAGTATGGCTTTTAAGGAACTTGTTACCTGATACGATCCCTTTAAGGATTTAAAGTGCTAATAGAAAAATTGTGAAGTTTATAATTGTTTGATTATATTTTAGCTAAAGGGCTGTCTGTGATAAAAAGTACTTCTTAGTGAATTGTAATGCCTATTTGTCTCAGAGGAAGCTCTGCTGATATGGTCTAATGTCCCCTTGGACACACTAATCCTAGAGATTTTATCTCTTAAAGATTCCTTGGTAGAATGCTCTGTTCTCTGCACACATCACTTGATTCATTTACTTATTAGTGTGTTTCTTCTGTGATTCACAGATGAAAGACGAAATTAAAGGCAAGGTACTGCTTGCTAGCTGTAATGTGTTTCTCTCAGTAGGACATCCGATGCCTCATCAGATGAGAGACGGGTGGAAATGAAACCAACAAAGGCAGCACAGTCCTCACCACAGATATAAAACTATAAAATTGATCTCACAAGAATTTGCAGATCCTGGTGGAGGCATTTTGCATTGAGTCAAATGTCCCATTATAATAAGTTTGGCAGTAGTAAAGTTGCTTTTCCTGCTTTGAGTCTGGATTACATTCAAATCATTGTATGGGTTAAATGACATTAAGTACATGTGATTTGTCTGTGGATACATTAATGTTAGGAAATTTTGACTTTCCTTGGCAGAACATTCTCATCTGTCATGATGTCACTGGCTGATAAAACACATAAGACCACCAAGTCTAATCATGTCTGTGGGTTTCCAATATGCGTTATATCCAAAGAATTCCTGTCCCTGTGCACTTTCAAAGCTCACCATACAGAGCAGGCAAGGAGAGACACATCTGTCAGCAAAAAGGGACTGCTGAAGCATACAACTCTCTAACTTGCTGAGAAATTAGTGTAAGCTATTTTTGAGTACTTTTTCAAGGTCAAGTGTGAGTCTTTCCCCCTATTCCCAACATACACAACTGTCAAAACACAATACTTATTCAGGAAAGTATGTTTTGGTGAGAAGAAATGTGTTTTCAAGTCTTTGTAGAATTGTCTATCTGTACAATTTATTAGCAAACTAATTAAACTAGTCTATTCAACTCAATGGAGCAGAACAAAACTATTTTAATGTAGTTATAACATGTTGAATTCTTTATTTGAATTTGAAAGATCATAGGAAGTAAGATGAAAATAGGCAATAGAAATAAAAATACCTGACATTTCAGCACATACTTTTTAACAAGAATTGAAAAGAGGTATTTAACAGTTTATACATATATAATCATACATATGTATATATATATATATATAGTACATATATATATATAAATAATGTGTATATATATGTATGTATATATAGTACATATATAGTGTGTAATATGTAATATATATATAATATATACAGTATGTGTGTGTGTGTGTGTGTGTGTGTGTGTTTGTGTGTGATAAAATTTGCTTCAAGGTGTCAGAACTGAAACTGGGATTAAACCGCATGTCCTAGAATTAGTTTTCCCTATGTTAGATAGTTGCATGTTTTCTTGCTTAAGTAACACACAGATCTCTAAATATGCCATAAGTGTATAAATATTCTAATTAGTGCAGAACTACATTTATGTTTCATAATAGTATAGCAATTTTTGAACAATTACTAAAATATTATATTTGTTTCTTTCTCTTTTGAACATATTTATAGATTATTTCTTTTCTATTTTAGACTGATAAGTTGTGAAATGTTCTAGAAGAGATCAGAATTAAACAAGTTTCAACATACAAGATATGAATTTGGCTTCCTGGATATGATTTTACTTTTTAACAAAATGATAGGTTTGTGCTGAGAGATAGAGAGGCATTCTATTGTGAAATTCAATATTCAGGGATTTATGTCAGCCTGGTGGAAAGGAGCGCAATTAGTGTGGCAGTGCTTGTACCTTTCAAGAGGCTATATAATGACATTAGCCTAATAGTATGCAAGACAGTATTGCATTTCCACATAGAGAAATGGATATAAGGCTAACACATCACCATAATGATAACTGGTCACAGCAACGATCACTTTTAAGGAAGAATTTTATTAAAAGAGTGACATGAGGAAACATATAAGACCTTATGGTGAGGTTTTGATTGAAGGACCATGATTCGAGAATCTAATTCAAACTAATGTGGTTACTCTTGTGGGATTGCCTAGCCAGATGTACAAGAAGCTTAATGCTTTATTAGGATCAAAAGACAAGGACGATACTGTTCTCATTGTTAACTCCAGTATCCTGACTTCTACCCATCATACTATATAAAAACCTGGGCATGTGAAGAAGGATAATTTCTTTGACTTTATGACAGTTTCATTCCTTTGTTTATGGAAGTGGTGAGGGTCATTTCCTTTTATACTTAATTTTGTGTCAGTGCCTACTTTTGAATGTATAAAGAGCACACACTGTTGGAGTCTATAAAATGTGCATGAATAAGGAAGAATCTACTTATTCTTTTGAATTAGATTGGGAATTCATCTTCCACAGACGAGTTCTACAGTCAGATAAGTAAAAGAGAAACCATTCAAATACATGTAATACTTGGCAGCACAATCGACAACAAATTCAGCAAGGAAGAATAGAGAAAAGCATACGTGTTAGCTTCTCATCACTAATAGAATGTCTGAGGTGATTGACCTATAAGGGGGTGGTTTATTTTGCTCCATGATTTCAGAAATTTCAGGATATGAGTTCTTGATTTCATTGCCTCTTGGCCTACGGGAAGCAGTGCATCAATGCACATGGAAAAGCTGATCACCTCCTGGCAGCTGGAAGTAAAAATAATGCGAAAGTAAAATCAATGTTCCACTTATACCGTTCATTAGCCTTTCCCACACACCTGGAAGTCTTCCAAATAAACTTTACCATGGAAAGGTGTGCTTTACTTCCAGTAGTGCCATGGATAGGGTCCAAGCTTTTAAGACATAGGCTTCTAAGGGTATTTGCTCAAATGATTGTATATACTGAAATTCAAACTGACTACATTGATATCATCCTATTAAACTTGATTTAGTTTTTATATATAAGTGAATATAAACTGAACACTCGAAGAAATAAAATGTGCTGGTTAAAATTTATACAACTATCCAGAAATCAACAGAGTTTTCTTTTTCTTAAAAAGAATTTTTGTTTATATAATATGTCAGAAGTAAGAATAAGATGCTTCACATTTATTCGAACAAAAACCTTTTGGCTTAATGTAACTTATATTTTCGTTTGTGGAGAAAGGATGATATGTAAAATTAAAAATTAAGAAAGTGTATGAAGAAGTTTGTCCTAGGGGGTGTTGTGAAAAAGTCTGATGAAGAGCAATCGTAAAGTGGGCAAAAACAAATAGTAGTAGTGTTCAGAGTAGGTCGTGAACCTTTAGTGAAGATCTAAAGTTGATGAGGAAATAAGTCAGTCACATAATAAAGGGAATATCTTTGTATGCATAAGCAGCATCATGTCGCATACAGACTCTAATGTAGAAGCCTATGGAAGCTGTGTTGAGAGTTAAAGAAGTATAGGGAGAACATTTGAAAAGGCATAGGGGGTGGAGTAGAAGAACCACTTGAAAGGACTACAAAGTGACTAAATCATGGGGCCTTATGTTCAGTGAAATGGGGAGGAGTGAGCGCAGAAATTAAAAATGCTTGCTTAATTTTCAAAGGAGTCCCTCTGATTTGGTGTTTAAAAGTAGATCATAGGATAGTTGTAGTAAAAGCAGGAAAAGTGAAAAGACCCAAGAGGTGCCAGATGATGTAATAGCTCTTCAGAACAAGAAGTATGGAGAGTGGTACAAGATCATAAATGCTAAAAGCATCATTGTAATTTGAATGTAGAAATACATGCCCCATATGGAGGATGAGGTGTGGATTTAGAAGTCATATTTTTTTTTTAAATCTCTTTTTATTCAAAATAATTTTCTTATATAGTATACAGTGAACACAGTTTCTGATCCCTAGTCTCCTCTCAGATCCACCTCCTCCCCACACCCCCCCCCCATCCAACATCGTGCCTTCTTTCTCTCTGTCTTTAGAAAACAAAGAGGCAAGTTGGAAACAAATAAACATAAAATTCTGGAGGCTTATCCCCCAGCTTGGTCTAGACTATGAGCTGTGGTCTCCCACTTCCTCTTGGCCACCATTCCAAAGGGGCTAAATAGGTTCACAGCTTTCCTTTCTCAACACACCTGTTTATCCAACCTTCCATCCTCAAGGCATTCGCTCCCTGGAAAGCTGCTGTACACCACAGGCAGAAAATCAGGTAGAAGACCACTTGGTTTATAACTCTAGCTAGCTCTAGCATTTCACTGTTCAGTTTCATTAGTGATTTGTTTGTTGGAGATAGTAGAATATTGAAGCTCCTCACAACAGTTTATGAGAGTCAAGGTGTGATTTAAGGTGAAGTAGTGTTTCTTATATGAACTTGGTTGCCTTCGTGTTTGGGGCATAGATATTAAAAATTGCAGAGTCCTATTTGTGGATTTTTTCCTATGATGAATAAGTAGCATCCTTCCGATTAGCTTTAAAGTCTATTTTGTCAGGTATGAAATTGCCTACACCAGCTTGCTTCCTAGGTCTTTTTGCTTGGAATTTTCCATTCTTTACCGTGACATAATATCTATGGTTGGTGTTAAGGTGTGATTTTTAGATACAACAGAGGCCTGGGTACTATTTTACCTTTCATTCTGTTAGTCTGTGTCTTTGTATTGGGGGACTTGAGACCTCTGATGTTGAGAATTATCAGTGAACAGGATTTGTTGAATCCTGTTGTTTTGCTGTTGTGCTGTGCATATGTGTTTCCTTTCTTTTAATTCACTGGTTCTTTCTGGGGTGTCATTAACCTCTTTACTTGGAAGTTTCCTTTTGTCATCTTCTGCAGGACTGTATTTGTAGATAGATATTGCTTAAATTGGCTTTTATCATGGAAATCTTATTTTCCCTATCTATTGTAATTGAAACTTTGCTGGGTATAATAGTGTGGTCTCTCAGAGTCTGTAGGACATCTATGCAGGCAGGCCTTTCTGGATTTTAGAGTCTGTTGAGAAGTCAGGTGCTATTCTAATAGGTCTAAATTTACGTGATGCTTGGTCTTTTCCCTTTGAAGCTTTTAATATGCTTTCCTTTTTTCTATAAGTTTAGTATTTTGATTATTATATGCCAAGTAGACTTTCTTTCTAGTCCATTCTATTTGGTATTATATTCTATATGCTTCTCTTACCTTGATAGGCATTTCCTTACCTAGGTTAGGGAAATTTTATTCTCTGATTTTATTGAAAATATTGTCTATACCTTTGACCTGGGTTTTTTCTTCCTCTATTTCCATAATTTACACATTTGATCTTTTTATAGTGTCCTAGATTTCCTGCTTTTTCTCTTCCTGGATATTATTTTAGATTTAACATTTTCTTTGCCTGAGGTGTTGCTTTCTTTTATCCTGTTTTCGATGTTTTAAATTATTTCTTTCCTAACTTGTTTTCTGTTGACGAAGCTTACCTCAGAGGTTCACGTTCGTAAATTTTTGATTTCCAGATTTCCCTGTTTGGGTTTCTTTACTGATTTTATTTCTACTTTCAGGTCTTGAACTGCTTTATACATTTCCTTCCACTATTTGCATTTTCATGGAATTATTTAAGGAATTTACTTACTTCTTCCTTAAGGACATCTACTATATCCATAAAAGGTATTTAAAGGTCTTTGTTTTGTTCTTCAGTTATGTTGTATGTCTCAAGGCTTACTGTGGTAAGGTTGCTGGGCTCTAGTAGAGAAATAATGTCCTAGCTATTACTGATTTTGTTTTTACGCTGGCATCTAGGCATCTGAGGTTGGGATGATTATAATTCTAGGTGATGATATCTGGTCTTGTCTTTGTTGGGTTGATGCTTTGTTCTTTGGTTTCTGTTACTGTTTCTGGTTCATAGGAAGGTAAAGTGTCTATGTGTTACCTGGTAGGAAATTATAGGATATTACTAGGTATTGATAATGGGGTATCAATTGTGTTTCTGATAATGGGTAAAATGTGTTTCTGAGTATTGGGAGCTGATACTAGGATTGGGGATGAGCTAGGTGGTAGTAGTTGGGAAGTAAGTAGGGTATTCTACTATGATCTGCTTAGTCTCCTGGGTAATGGGTTCAGAGAATGAGGAGAGGCTGCAATAGGTAGTCTGCTACAGAGATAGGGGTGAGACAGAATTAGATATATAGGAGGGAAGAAAGCGCTAAGATCTGAAACCAGCCCCCCTGCTTTGCTAGCCTACTTGCTTCTCTGGCAGGCTTAGTTCATAGATTTCCAGGGAATGTCTGCTGGACATGGAGGCTATACAAAAGCAATGAGTGTGGGTAGAAAGTTTGGAAGGGTTCATCTTTGTGATCCAGTGGAGGTATGAGGGAAATGACACAGCATGTGGTCTCATACAAAGCTGAGGTGAGACTGGAGAATTTGGAGGAGAGGAGGAAGAGTTGAAGATCTACAGTTAACCTTCCTGCTTCCCTGGATGGGGGCGGGGTGGAAAATGTATTTTCAGTTAAAAAATGAAAGCAGAAAAAAATAAACCATAATTTCAATCATTGTGTGTCTTTTGGGAAACTCACTACATCAGCAGACAAGTTTCTTATAAGAAGATCTAGAGACAATACTTATCACTGCAAAGGGCTTTGCTAGGAAATGCTAACACCAAATCTTTCCTTGTGTTGCATCCAATATTTTACTACTTCTGGGACTGTTGCTTTGTGGGTAACATTTGTTAATCTCTTTTTGGTTGGCCCCATCCAAAATTGTCTCATTTGTCTCCAAGTCTCAGATTCAGTGGCTATGAATTAATTTTCTACACTGATAATCTCTGCCTTTGTTGATAATACTCAGAGTATGGAATGACCTTAAATGATTTCAGGTATAGATTAAGAGATTTCAGAGAGTTTTGATTTCTCAAATTAACTAAGGGACTCAGATGTCACCAGAATGTTAAATAAGAATCAATAAGAAAGAGCTATGTGACAGATACCCAAAGTTGAGAATATGCTTGACTGTACCTGTAAAAAGCAAAGTTGTACATATTTGCCTGTCTCTGTCTTAACCACTTCGATCTAGAAAGCCTACTTGTTATACTTACTTATAATAGAAAAGAAGAACAATTTAGTCTATCAGAAAAAAATTATTTTTTTAAAAAGTGTTTATCTGACATAAATCATATTCTCAATATGAGAGTACATGCTGATCTAAGTTCTTAGTGTTGTCAGCACTAACAACGTGTCAAGAAGTTATTCTTTCAAAAAATTATCTCATTAGACTACCACAGTGTTTTATAATGAGTTCTTTCATACTAAACATCAATTACCTTGTATAACTATATCAAGAGGAGGCTCAGTAATCCATGTGTAAAGAAATGGGAATTTAGCCACTCTTGAAACCTTCATAGACGTGATTTTAGAATTCCTATCTTTCTATATGAGCACAAATAAAAGAGCATATGTATATCCACTAGTTCCTGATGTGTAAAGAACATGTTATCAATAAAACAGAAAACTTTTCTGTTTAATTGGTATTCTCAGAATAGTTTAATTTGATTTTATGCCTGTAAAATGTCACTCTATGTTGGTATCTTATGATGGAAATGGCTAGGGAAAGATTTGGGAATTAAAAATAAAAGTTCCAACAAAGTCAGTAAAAGGATTACACACTTGAGCCCAGGAAAATTTCCTTTTACAAGGGAAATGAAAAATAAAGTAAAATTTAAAGGTTAAAATTAGGGACAAGAGGCTGACCTAAGGAGATTCAGTAATACTCTGAGCCCCAAACAGTTACTATAATATGTTACCTTTTAATGTGACTCAAGTCTCTTCTTTCCAGCCTTTGATTCTTTTTTAAAAATTGGATATTTTATTTACATTTCAGATGTTATCCCCTTACCACATTTCCCCCCACACCCAGGAACCCCCTATCCCATCACCCCTTCTCCTGCTTCTCTACAGATGTGCTCCTATCTAACCCCCCACTCCCACCTCCTCCCCTCGAATTCCCTCCCCCCCCCGCGGCATCCAGCCTTCATGGGACCAAGGATCTCCTCTCCCACCTATGCCCAACAGGGCCATCCTCCCTTATATATACAGCTGGAGCCATGGATCCCTCCCTACCTGCTCCCAGGCTGGTGGTTTACACCCTAGGAGCTCTGGTTGGTTGGTATTGTTGTTTTCCTCATAGGGCTACACACCCTTTGCAAACATTTAAGAAAACATGTTCTGATGTATTAGGTCTAGTCTATGGAGACATTTTAAACATATCTTTAGAGATGTGAACATTAGAAGTATAGTCAATATTACAAATAAACTGTTCTCTCCTTTTACATTTTGCCTTTGACTTCCTTTTTATTCACATTTTAGTTATAAGACACAAACTACTATGTCTAATAATGTAGCGGGGATAGCCACATATGAACAATTGAGATGAGACTCTGCCAGATTAAAGTTTTCTGCAAATCCTCTTTCTGGTGTAGTAGTTCGTGCATTTAATCCTAGCACTTGGGAGACAGAAGCAGACTCTTTCTTGTGAATTCAAAGGCAGCCTGGTTTATGCACTGAGTTGCTGGGTGACTGGGACTGTGTAGAGAGAATCTGTTACAGAAAACAAAACCATGACAATAACAACAATGTTCTGTCAATACAGAATACAAATGTGCTTCAAAGATAATGGGAAAAGTATTGACATAGTTTCTCAAAATGATTTTGTGTACAGGTTATGAGGGAGGGTTGATGCTGTTGATATTGGTTTAAGTAGAAAACAACAATAAAATTATTGTCTTCTTTATTAATTTTTAATTTTAGCTACCAAAATATCCTACATTGTGCATGAGATTCATCTCATATATTGTCCCACCAAGCTCATTTGACAAAAAAGACAAAACTATATTCCCATATTATAGAAAGTATAATTTTTCTTACTTCCTCAGTTTCATTCAAGGTGAGATAATGAGAAATTAAATACCTATAAATTACCCTGTGGTGTAATTTCTATACTTATATTGAAAATATATAGTACAGGTTTAGGTGTTCTAGACCTTTGTGATCCAGAATTTCTGTCCAGCATGATCTTACCATGTTACTACATGTACACAAATAATTTTGTGAAACTATCACCAGCTTTTTACTCAATGTACAGAATTTAAAGTAAATCAGAATTTAAGTTTGGAGATAGAAAGTTCAATAAAAACAATATGTACAAAAAAATACGAAACCAAACAAAATATTTTAATATTTGTTTTTGTGGGGTTTTTTTGGGGGGGATTGATTGTTCTTTTTGAGAGACAAAGAGAAAGAACACAAAGTTGAGTTGTGAGGTTTGAAGAACCTGGAGGAAGTTGGAATGGAAAAAAAATATGTGGAGAAAATACATAGTATGAAAAAGTTAGCCAGTTGGTGGTGACTCATACTTTTAATTCTTGCACTTCCATAATCCTATGAGTCCAATGTCATTTGGCAATTTACTAAGTGTCAGCACTGTCTGAGACTTTTCATAACAGAAAAATATTAACATCTTTTAAATGAACAGGTATTAGTATAAAAGTGGACACTGGCTTTGTCCATTTGGGTTACTAGTCAACTTTTTGGATTCTAAAAGCCATATATTCTCAACTCAGAGTCTAAGATCAATGCCATATTTGATGTCTTGTTGTTTATGCTGTTGACCTGTCTACAAATAGCTGAAGGAACAATGACTTCCTGATTCTTGTTTTGAGTGGTGATTCTCTTCAGGAATGTGAGCTAGGAAACTTATCACCCTCCCCCCCCAGACACACACAGACACACACAGACACACACAGACACACACACACACACACAGACACACACACACACACACACACACACACACACACACACACTCACTGATACCCTCTCTGAGTATTATCATTTGGAGAGTTAAGAATTCATTATCTGGGTTTGAGAATAAGGATTACCATTCTTCAGAGTATAATAGATATCAATTGTTGTGAAGTACATTACTTTATTGTTAATTTTCTCCCACCTTACAATGTGGAAACACGATAAAGATAAAAAACAGTAAATTTGCCTCTTATTAAAACAACAAAAGAATCACCCCCAAATCTTTGATAAATAAAGGAACAATACAGTGTTGCAGTAAATTTCCAACCCAAAAAGGCTCAATCAATGAACACACAATTCAAATATTATGAATACAAACTGCACGTCTAGATTGGGCAGATTTACAACTACACTACTCTGTTCCACATCTGGAAAAACTTGTGGGTTTTTCCAGGCTATGTGCTTCTCCTCCATTGTCCTTCCACTTCTCCTTCCATCATCTTCCTCCTCCCCTCTCCCAAACTTTTTTACTCCACCTCCCCTTCTACTGCCCCCAAATAAAGGCTCTAGCCTTTATTTTACAAATTAAGATGGGCATAAAGTTCACAAAAAGTCACCTGTATACTGATTCGCTCCTCCTCCACAGCCCCTTCCAGGAAAGCAAAATTAGTGTTAAAATACAAGACAGGAAAATGGGTGGAACTAGAAAGTATCATTCTGAGTGAGGTAACCCAATCACAAAAGAACACACATGGTATGTACTCACTGATAATTGGATATTAGCCCAAAAGCTCGCAATACCCAAGATACAATTCACAGATCACATGAAGCTCATGAACAAGGAAGACCAAAATGTGGGTGCTTTGGCCCTTCTTAGAAGGAGTAACAAAATACTCATGGGAGCAAAGATGGAGACAAATCATGGGACAGAAACTGAAGGAGGGGCAGTCCAGACACTGTTCCACCTGGGTATCCCTCCCTTGTGCATTCACCAAAGGTAGACAATGATGTGGATGCCAGGAAGTGCATGCTGACAGGAGCCTGATATAGTTGTCTCCTTAAAAGTCTGCCAGATCAGAGGCAGAAGCTCACAGCTAACCATTGAGCTGATCATGAGGTTCCCAATGGAGGAGTTAGAGAGAAGACTGAAGGGGCTGAAAGGGTTTGAGGCCTCATGAGGAGAGCAATAATACCAACCAACCAGAGCTCCCAGGGTCTAAACCACCAGTCTGGGAGCACATAGGGAGGGGCCCATGGCTCCAGTTATGTATATGTAGGGGAGGATGACAGTATCAGTGGGTGAGGAAGTCCTTGGTCCATTGAAGGCTGGATGCCTCAGTGTGGGGATAATCATGGGTGGGGAGGTGAGAGTGGGAGAGTGGGTGGGTGCATATCTTCATAGAAGCGGAGGAGGGGGGATGGGACGGGGGGTTCCTGGTGGGGGGAGGGAAGAGGATTACATCCACAATGTAAATAAAATATCCAATAAAAAAAGTTATTATAAGAAAAAAGAAAAAGAAAAAATACAAGACCAGGGCCATCCACAAAACTTCCCCTCTCTGTCCAATTAAAATACTCTCTATCTCAGATATAAATTGAACACAACTGGTACCATTTTGTAATTTACAAAGTACAAGATAGACTTAACACCCAGTCTACTATTTTTGTCAACTAAGTAGAACCTCTGTCATCTATCCTAATTAAAAGACTTTATTTAGTTCTGCACCTGACTTATATCTTTGCTTTAGAATGAATGTCATCTGAAAGCCATCCTCTCAAATCTGTTATCTCAAAATAAATAGCCTGGATTGGCTATGATACTATATGTCTTCAATCCTGTCAGAAATCCAGAAAGACTGAATTGACTGAAAATATGGGAAGCACAAAGCATGGCTTGTAAACCTTAGCTAATTTATATAGACCACTGATCACCTGGACAGTCCTTTATACTTCAAAACGTTGGAACATTTCATCTTCAGCCTTCTGTCCCAGGATCATCTGACAGATCTAGTAATGTAGAATTTCTAAGGGCTGATTTCCCTGTCTAGGCAGAGATTATCAATCAACTACTCTGCATAGTGTGTCCTATTTCTGGACAGCATTGTCTGTAGATGAAATGAGGCAATTCTTGCCTAGTGGCTGTCTCGTCACTACTGGGGTAACTTCATAGATGCTCAATTTCTTCTTAGAATCCAAAAAGGAGAAGCTGTCAGGAGCAGACAGGTGTCTAGTCAAATGATCTTTAATAAAGGAATATCTGTACTGTCAATTCTGTGGACTTCTGACATTTTTGAAAACCTACTATCTATCCAAAGCAATTTGGACTGTTGTCTGTTAATTACTCTCAACTATTTCTAATTAAAATCTAGAAAACACCTTAACAATAAACTCAGAGCCATGAATTTGCTGTTAGGCCCTTAACTCACATTGCTTAACCATCTAAGAACAGTTTATAATAGCAGTTATAGAAGGACTGGGTCTAAGCCTTGTATTCTTAAAGGTGTTATATAGGCACAATGCCTATATGAAAGTAACAATATTAATCCCAATTTTATATCAATAAGAAATTCATACCAATGAAAACTTTAAATTTGTACAAATTAAATTCTGTACTGGTGTAAGAGATTATAACTTCAACTTTGTAACAATTGTAAGGATTTCTACCAATGTAAGATATACCTATGTAATGTTTTGCTTAAGAATAAATTTGCTAACTTATCCCTATAGGTCTATTTCTATGATTTCTGGGATATTACTATATCCCTGTTTCTTTTCTACCCCCTTCCCTTTAACCTAAGAAGGAAGGATAAAGAAGAGGACAGGAAAGGTAGAAATCCTTGAGGTTAAGCTCTCTAGTACCCTCTCTGTCCAAAGGTACACTTGTAAAGTATCCTTTAAATGACAACATATCTATAATTTCTAAAATAACCAGAACCATCCACCCCAACATAAGGAACTGGGATGATGTTCGTCTTTTGTCTGCTTCCAGCTGAATTGGGATGAAGAATTCCCATCTGGGGACCCAAAGGAAAACTGGCCTAGTCAAAGGAGAGCTAATTGGCATCATTTGCTTTGCAGTTACTATGCGCTGAGAAAGTTCATTGCTTAGTTGACATCGTGACTGTGACAGTCTGAATGGCTGGACAGGAAAGCTAGCTGTTCTGGAAAAGTTCTGGAAGCAAATCTTTAAAAGAAGCAGTTTTGATGTAGTTGAAGTAGAGTCAAGCATGAAGCTAGAATGGAAGGTCCCCGAAACTCAGCATCCAGAGTGTGAATCTTTTCACAGCTCTCTTTCTCTTCTTTCATCCTGAAGTATATAAAACTTAAAAGCAACACGTAGTTCTGTAAAGACATTCACATGGAGTATGCAGGGTACACAGATTGGTCAATGAAGATCAATAAAGAAAGACAACTGCCTTTTTTCAGGTTAGTTTGATCACGTAATCAAACTATAATATAACTTTGTATATATGCCCTTGTAAAGGATGGCATGTAATACCAAGTCATGAGAAATTAGTACTCAATAAGTGTTATTGGCTGTGTATAGACATTTTAGTTTCAGCTGGTTCCAGAATTGTCTCCATATATAGAGACATAAACTTTACCACATACACATTGACTATTTGGTTGATTGTGTTCGTCTCCCTTTTCTTCTGTGTCGCCAAGGTCTTCAGGAGGTCTCCCTTTGTCATGTCTGATTTTTATCAACTTGGAAGGTACCCACAGCTTTTCTTTTTCTGTGGAAACATAGACATAACCCTTCCCCCAGCATAACACATTTTTCACTTTCCATTCTGATGTCAGAATATCCTTAATATAAACTGGTTGGTTTAATTCAATGTTTTTTTTCCACCATCCAATGTCTTTCAGCAGCTGTGGTGGTTTGTTCATCAGCATTTAAAACAAATTTAAGGTTAATAAAGTACTATGTAATTTATCTTTGGGGGTTCTTGTTGATCCCTTTTGCCTATTAAAAATCTCCTTTAGAGTTTGATTAGATCTCTTCACAGTCGCTTGTCTTCTAGGATTGTGTGATCTTCCTGTAACATGTTTTATATTATAATATGTAAAAAACTTCATCTTATTAGAGATATATGGCAGACTGTTGTCCATTTTAATTTGTATGCGTATTCCCATAGTGGCCATAACTTCTAACAAATTCGTAATTACAGAATCAGCCTTTTCTGATGCTAAGGCTCTTGCCCATTGAAATCCTGAATATGTGTCTACAGTACGGTGCACATATTTCAGTTTACCAAACTCTGCGAATTGGAAGACATCCATTTGCCAAATGTCATTTTTTTGGGTACCCTTAGGGTTAGTTCCTGTAGGCCATGGAGTTTGGTTATATAATAGGTGAGTAGGACATTGCCGCACAATTTTCTTGGCTTGTTGCCAAGTGATAGAAAATTCTTTCTTTAAACCTTTGCTTTTAACGTAGTGTTTTTTATGGAATTCTGAAACCTCTAGTATGCTTCCTATCAATAGCTGGTCAATTTCATTATTACCTTGCACCAGAGGGCTTGGCAGACCTGTATGGAATCCTATGTGTGTTATATATAGTGGGTAACTGCTATTTCTGATCATTTGTTGTAGTTGAATAAATAGTGAGGTCAATTCAGAATCATTCAGAATAAGTTCAGTAGTCTCTATGTGTAAAACAACCCTTTCTGCATATTGAGAGTCAGTTACAATATTAAGAGACTCCTGAAAAATCTGAGAACACCATGATTATTGCATATAATTCAGATTTTTGAAATGACTTACAGGGACTCTCAGCCATCTTACCTATATCTTCTGATTTATATCCTGCCTTCCCTGATTTACTAGCATCAGTGCAAAATGTAGGGGGTCCAGATATTGGAGTTCCCTTTAGTATATGAGGAAGAACCCAATTAGTTCTTTTTATAAACTGAAGCCACTTGCTTTTAGGGTATCTGTTGTTAATCTCTCCCAATAAGTTACTGCATGCTCTTTGCCAATGTTCATCTTGTGTCCATAATGAGACAATTTCTGCATTAGTAAAAGGAAGCACATTTAGTCGGGTCCATTCCGACTAATTGTCGAAGTCTCATTTTTCCTTTTAGTATCAATTCAGAGACCTTCTCAATGTAGGCTTTTAATTTCTTACCCTGTTTATGAGCTAAATATATCCATTCTAAAATATAATCTTCCCTCTGCATAAGAATTCCTGTAGGAGAATGAGTAGAAGGTAAGATAACTAAGATGCAGGCCATCTTTGGATTAATACAATCTAGATGTGTATCCTGCAATTTCCTTTGTACCAAAGCTAACTCCTTCTCAGCCTCAGATGATAGTTTCCTTGGGCTATTTAAATCTTTATCACCTTTGAAATAAATTGCTTAGCTCTTGAGGGGCCAAGCCAATTGCTGGTCGTACCCAGTTGAGATCTTTCAGTAGCTTCTGAAAATCATTAAGGGTTCTTAATTGGTTTCTTCTGATTTGCACCTTTTTGTGGCTTAACCCTTTATAGACTTATTTTATACCCTAGAGAATTAATAAAATCCCCTCTTTGTATTTTTCAGGGGCTATCCCCAGAAAGCAAGTTGTTTTTTTGTTTTGTTTTGTTTTTTTTTTTACTTCATCAAACATTCTTTCCACAATACTAATATCTGGATCAGCCAATAGAATATCATTCATATAATGATAAATAATGAATTGGGGAAATTGTTTGTGAATCATCTCCAATGGCTGTTGTATATTATATTGACACAAGGTAGGGCTATTTAACATTCCTTGTGGTAGGACTTTCCATGATATCATTTTACTGGGTGATCTCTATTGAAGGTAGGTACTAAGAAAGCAAATCTTTCCTTATCACATTCATGTAAAGAAATTGTGAAGAAACAATCTTTCAGATCAATCACTATGATAGGCCATTCCTTAGGCAACAAAGAACTCAATTCCATCCCAGGCTTCAAGGAACACATTGACTGAAAAATCTTATTATTTGCTCTGAGATCTGTCAACATCTTCCATTTGCTAGATTTCTTTTTAATGACAAATACTGGAGAATTCCAAGGGTTGGTAGACTCCTCTATATGCTGAGACTCCAGCTGCTCCTGGACTAGCTGTTCCAATGCCTGTAGTTTTTCTTTTGTCATAGACCATTGACAACCACCTTAGTAGTAAGAGTGTTGGTATCTTGGCAGCAATGGTTCCTTGGGCTAGAGCTAAATTGTCAGCTTCTATCAGACAGGTTGGACAGCCTGTGACTGCCTTTGATAAAGTTTCCTAACTAATTTTAAATTTTTATTAGGATCCTGATGGGTTTGATGACTAGACACTGACACTGAGGGGATATTAATTTGGGTTTTCCACTGCTGTACTAGATCTCTTCCCCATAAGTTAATGGCTATATCAGCCACGTATGGCTTCAATTTTCCTTCCTGACCTTCAATATATTTAAGCCATCTGGTACTTTGTTTTATTTGGGATAAACTCCCAACTTCTTGAAACTGGATGTCTACTTCTTGAAGTAGGCCAAGAATTTGGAGAGATAATGGTGATATCTGCTCCAGTGTCAACCATCCCTTCCATCTCAGTATTTCTCACTAGTATTCTTAGTTTTAGCCTTTGATCCTCTATAGAAGTTTGCCAAAATATTCACTTTTGGCTCCCTGTGGGGTCTTCTGAATTGTCTATAAAACTTGCCTCAGCCTTGTCTGGTCTCAGAACATCTATTTTTGAAGCAGTGACGTTTAATTGTCCTGAGGAAGAGAACTCTCCCTGCCTGGCATTGGGGCCCATGAGAGACCCCCCTGGGAGTTTTTTTTTTTTTTTTTTTTTGGCAGGGTATTGCCCCATTTGTCTGTTGTTGCTCTACATTCCCTAGTCAGATGTCAGCCTTTGCCACATCTTTGACATATTCCAGAAGGCATAGGCCTCCTTCTTGTATTACTTTGGTTTTTCCTGCAGTTATTTCTGAAATGACCCTGGTCTCCACAATTAAAACATTTGAAATCTTAGGTCATCTCTAGGTGTCTAGTGGCAGCTTCTTCTATTACAGTCTTATCAGGTGAGCAAGATCCAATATCAGCTGTATATCTAATCCACTCATCTATTGATGCTGACCTTGCCCTCAGTGGTCTGATTACTTCCTTGCACTCAGTATTTGCATTTCCAAAGGTTAAAGACTCTATTATTGCCTTTCTTGTGACTGAATCTGATACACTCCTTTCTGCAGCCCCATATTAGGCACCAATTTGTTGCAGTAAATTTCCAATCCAAAAAGGTCCAATCAATGAAAACACAATTAAAATATTATGACTACAAACTGCACACCTAGATTGGGAAGATTTACCACTACACTACTGTATTCCCCATCTATGAGATCCCTTATAACTTGTGGTTTTTCCAGGCCAGGGGCTTCTCTTCCATTGTCCTTCCACCTCTCCCTCCATCCTCCTCCTCCTCCCCTCTCCCAAACTTTTTCACTCCATCTCTCCTTCTACTGCCCAATTAACAGCTCTAGCCTTTATTTTACAAATTAAGATGGGCAGAAGGTTCACAAGAAGTCACCTGTATACTGATTCACTCCTTGTCTGCAGCCCCTCAGGGAAAGCAGAATTAGCATCAGAATACAAGACCAGGGCTATCCACAACAATACAATGTGATAATGATAAATAAAATCCTGTTTAAAGCTTGCTTGCTTATTTCCTATATTTCTTAAGAACATTTGAGCAGTCTGTATGGTTTAGTTTGTTTCATATTTGGGGAATAAACTACAGAGTTGTTTATAAACATCTTTCTAATCTGACAATGCTCCAATGTTCTAATGTGTTCTTATACACATTTAATATTACTTACAGTTACTTATCCTAAGATGCTTTTTATACTGAGAGTCAGGTGTATTACCCAGTGCTATGTATTATTAACAGAAAGTATCAAGTAGTAATGAAATCCATCTCTCCTTATACTTGTTACCAGTTATGTTCACAAGGACATCATGACTTTTGTAGGCAAATGGATGGAACTTGAGAATATCTTCCTAAGTGAGGTAACCCAGACCTGAAAGAACATGCATAGTATGTACTCACTTATAAGTATATATTAGCCATAAAGTACAGGATACTCATGCTATACTACACAGACTCAAAAAAGCTAAACAAGAAGGAAAGATATATTCTATTTTTAACTCTGGATGTGTGTGCATGGTGTGTATGTGTGTGCATCTGCATGTGTCTTCTTTCTCCATAGCACTGGGATAAAAGTTGTGCAAGGCCCTTTCTGTTTTTTTACATGGCCCCAGGAGATCTGAACTCAAGTTTTCATACTATAGCAACAAATGCTTTTCCACGTCTTCATCCTCGCTGCACTTTTGAAGTCACCTAAGGATACCATTATGTAATCCTACCCTTGTTCTCATTTCTCTCATGTTTGAGGAGCCACTGATTTCATTTCAGTCTCCATTAATTTTACTGTCCCAGATATTTCATATAAAATGAATTATATAGTAAGTGGCCTTTTGTGTCTGGCTTCTTTCCTTATTCCATCTTTTAAAATTTCCATAAAATCAAAACATTGATCAATAATTTCTTCTGTTTAATGTTTGAATAATAGCCCATTGTGTAGATACCCTATGCTTCTTTGCCATTCATCTGTTGATGGATATTTGGATTGTTCTTAGTGTTTTCTTGTTACTAATAATAGCAACATGAAAATTTGTGTAGTATTCATTTATCTATTTTCAGTTCATTCGGTTATGTACCAAGGGCTAGAGTTACTGAGTCATATGGTAATTGTATTTGTTTCCCATGGAAAAAGGTAATTACTTTAAACTTGTACATATTTATGGAGTCAAGGGCAAATGTTTGGTATGTATGCAGAGTGCTGGCGATCAGATAAATCTAATTAGTATTTCTAACTCCTCTATGGTTATCTGTTTTCAGTGTTTGTAGCCCTGATGATCAGATCAAGGTAATTAGTGTTTCCTACTTTATTGCTATCATTTCTCAGGGTTTGTAGCCTTGATAGTCAGATAAGGATAATTAGTGTTTCCATCTCTTTATCGTTCAGTTCTTAGTGTTTGTAGTCTTGAACTCTTCTACCCCAGTCACCCCACTGCTCTGTAGAAGCAATTAAACACATTCAGCTTAGCTAAGTCTATTTTGGTACCCATTTTCTAGCCAAATTAATCTCTTTCACACCTTGCCTCTAGAGTTGACTCTTGTCTATTTCTATGTTAATTCTTTTAGTTTTCTCAAATGAGTAAGAACATGTGGTAGTTTTCTCTACCCTTAGCTTATTTTACCTACTGTAATGTCTTCCAGTTTTGTTTATATTGGCAGAAATGACAGGATTTCTTTCTTTATTGGTGAATAACATCCCATACGTCACTTTTCCTCACCCACTGATGGTGTCTCTTGGTTCTTATCTTAGATATTGTGAGTGATTCTTCGGTAAACAGGAATGTAGGTATCTCTTTGATATATTGATGTTATTTTTTTGTTTGTTGTTTATATGCCTACTACTAGAGTAATTAGATCATACAATGTTTTATTTTTAGTTCACTAAGAAATTCACATGCTGGTTAACATAACATCTATCGGTATTAATTTACATTCCCACAAGCAGTTCTACTTCCCACATTGTCACCAGTATTTATTGATTGATTGATTGATTGATTGTAGACATTCTACCTAGGGGAACAGGAGATGGTGAATCATGGTGGCATTGATCAACATTACCCTAATGATTAATGCAGTTGAGCACACTCTGTTCTGTACTTTTTTACAGTTTGTAGAGTTTCATTCTGATTTTTGAACCCAGGGTTTCATGATCTCTGGAACTTGCTACCTAGCTCAGGACTGACAAGAACTTGTAGTAATTCTCCTGTCTCACCCCACACATGTACCAGGATCACAATGTATGTTCCCAATATTAATTTGTTCATATCCTTTTGAGAAATGTTCACTCACATTTAGCTCATTTTAAAACCATATTTTATTTTTGAAATTGAGTATTTTGAGTCCCTTACACAGTTTATTTAATCCCTTTCTAGAAGATTAATTTAGTCTCAGGTAGGTGGTTTTTTTTTTTTTTTGTTGTTTGTTTGTTTGTTTGTTTGTTTGTTTTTTGCTGATTGCTTCCTTTGGTAAGGCATCATTGTTACAACCTTTGTCAAGTTTCTGTTTGTATTGCTTGTGTTTTTGATGTCTTATTTTTAAAAATCACTGTGGATATCAAATGTTCCTCCTGTTTTCTTTCTTCGGTCTTCCACTGGAGTGTTTTAAAACCACTATAGTTATATCCTTCTCCAGCTTGTTTTAAAACATAGGGATTGAATTTTGAATTTTGAAGAATTGTGGTAGAACAATAATGAATTTTTGATGCCCCAAATTCAACATGCAATGTGTAAGACAGACTCGTCTATATCCAATAATAATAGAGAGCAAGTTCTAAATAATATTCTGCTGACTGAGGAATATTGTGGAATCTTCAGATTAAGTATTGGTTGGGCTTCATATGGTAACAAAATACCAGTAAGCTATCTTGAAACTTGGCTGAAATAACTATAAATGCCCTTTGGTGTTCTTTTGTATGTCTTTCCCAAACAACTCCATTATTTCTTTAATTTCAAGAAATATAATATACAATACAACATGAGAACCTCAGTTCCTTATGTACAAATTACATTTGTCATAGTCTTTGATTAAAGATACAAAGTAACAGATTTTGAAAGACACTATTTCATATGAACAATTTTAAGTTACTTACCTGTTTTGTTCCATTTATTCTTCTCATGCTTATTCATATTCATCTCACCACATATCAGCCACAAAAAATGAGCCTTGTGTTTAGTAATTTACATGAAAGGGTAATTTTCTGTGTAAACGCATTCCTTACTAGTTAAAGCAGAAGTCTAATTATTCAATACTGATGCCAACCTTGGCCTTCTCCAAAGATATGACTTCAATTACCATTAGGAAATACACTCTATACTATGAGGACATAGTACCTTCCCATGCCTTTAAAACTTCGCAGTCATGGAGATCAATAAAATTGTGTCTTCCTGTTTGTCTTTTCTTGATATTTAATTGGAATGAAGGGGAAGAGTGTTTCCTTTTCTTATATTCTTCTACCTCTACAAATCTCTTAACTTCCTATTTTGTCAACAAATTTTGTGTAGCTTTCCCTGATATGAAACACCCACTCCTTAGCCCTGTGCTATATGCCAGTAGATTGTCCGTTACTGGCCACATACTGATACAATCTGGAAGTAGAGAGCTTAGCCAACTCTGAGCCTAAGAACCTTCATCCATACTCAGCAGCCCATATGTGTTGGGTCCTGACAATCAGCATGACCAGCAAGGCCTCACACTTTCATGCTTTTGCATGGGTTTCCAAGCCCCATTTCTCTTGATTCTGGGTTTCCTGATTCTCTCTTATGTTTAAAACACTTCATTTGAAGTCTCAAAACCCTTATTTCTGAGCTTGTTAAGACATTAGTCACCAACTAAAGTAGCTATTGGAGGTTAAGGTATAAAGGAGCTCCATGGTATTCTGAGTCCTGAAATGGCAAGTGTCTCCTGACAGATGTCCCTACCTGTCTCATCTCCCACAGCTCTCACTTCATGTCAGACTGCTATCTTTTTAAATTAGTAGCTTACATCCTCCCAGTAGAGAGTCAGGGGTTGCTGCACCTTCTGGCTGCTACAAAGTCCTACTCCCACGTTGTCTGTGTATTCAATCTGTTCCCAAGTGAAACTCCCTCACTGGCCTGGGTAATGTGCTGTATCATCCTCCCCTGGGCTGTGAGTATGTGTGACTAATAATCCACTGTCAATGACTTCTGCTCAACATCAGATGTTATGTGTTAAGCTACTCCCAAGACTCAGTGGGCCATAAAGGAGACCTAGAAAATGATCACCTTTCCTTTCCCCTTTTCTTTCTTACATGATACATGACTTTAAAAGAAAAAAAAGATCCTTTGCTCATTCTATTCACATAAACAGCTACAGATGTTTAATATACCCTTACTCTAGAGGAAGGTCAGGGATGAGTAAACTTTTTAAATTTCCATAATGGTGATATGATTTTATTCTATGTTAACAGTGTTCTCTTTGGCTTTAATATCATAATCAGTGCCTTGTTTCTGGATAATTTTTTCAAGTTGTCCAAATAATGAAAATGAGATTTATTCTTGAAGTTACTTCAGAGAGCTATAAGAGCCAAGCTATAATTTTATTTAAAAAAAAATCAACTTACTATTTATCCTCCCTTAAGTTGTCAACTATTATATATTATCTAAGGCACAACTTTCTTGGTTTGCAACCAATGGCTTATCTTCTCCAAGAAAGGAAAAGTATTTACAAATATTCAGTGCACATTACATTGATTAAAAGGTGTAGGTAAAGGAGTGTCTTGAATATATATAAAGATATTATATATATAATATATTTGTACTTAAATTTTAGCTGAATTAATATATAATGTGTTCTTGGTTGTGACCCGCGCAATCGTCTCGCCAGCAAGAATGCACGTGGGCACACAGGATCCTTCTGCAGCAAGCTTTATTACCATGAAATGAGGAAGACTCCGAGCCCCAGAGGTCTGACGCTTATATACACCCCAGAGCGGCATGTCCATACCTGATTGGCTGCTAGCTCATTACCCTAGATGACGCCCCGGGCTGGACCGTGACTTGGCGCGCATTTTACCTCAGCGCATGCGCACATAGCTTGATTACGAAGCAGGGGCACACGAGGTCAGCGCCATCTTGTAATGGCGAAAGCTGCATTCGCGCCCTTACCACTTGCACATGCGCAGCTCACTTGTTTACCAGTAACAGACACAGGATGTCAGCGCCATCTTGCAATGGCGAACGCTGCAATTGTGCCTTCGGCCCTCTACACTTGGTACAAAACACATTTAATGTGTGTTATCTCATTTTATACTTAACACAGTATAGAGACTACTACAATTGCAGCTTGTCTCAAGTTTAGATGTGATAAAATGAAGGTTAACGAGGTTAAGTAACTTGCTCTAGAGTTTAATGCTCATTTGTAAACAGAGCATAAGTACACAAGAGAGCTGATTCAATCAGTAAAGTACCTGACAGGCATATATAAAACTCTGATTCCAGATCCCCAGGACCCAGAAAATAAGCATTGCACACATCTGAAACTCGAGCGCTGGGGAAGTGGAGGCAGATTGATCCTTAGAGTTCACTGACCGGCTAGCCTAGCCAGTTGTTCAATTCTGGTTTCAGTGAAGGAGACCTTTTCTCAACAAATGAAAAGAGAGTGATTGATGATCCAAGTAATGTCTGGCCTCCGTATGCATGTGTACAAATGTATGAACACACATGCAGACATACATACATATATACACACAAATACACAGACACGTATGAAACCTATACATGGAAAAGAAATAGAGGTCAAACCAAACCAAAGTCATCTGGTTTCAGAGCTAATGTATTTCAGTTCTCTAAATTCAGCCTCCATTCATTACAATCCTCAGTTGTATTGACTAGTAGGGAGACTGCCATGCTCTCAAGATACAGTGATATTTCTCCAACATCAGCCTGCACATGTATCACAAAAGAATATGATTAGCCACAAACTTATAGACATGCTTTCGCCAGCATGGATGATTTGGAGCACTGAAATTTTACACATATACACATACACACATGTCACATATATAACACAGATGTAGTTATAAATGTGTGTGTGTGTGTGGGGGGGAACGACAGTGCTAGGCCTCTACTAATGATTCAGACACCAAATCACTCACCATATAAACAAAATTTAGAACTTCTATTCACTGCTGATAAGGAAGTGTATATTAGACCTAATGACCACAGATAATACCAGTTGTACTCTGGGCATTGTATCATAGATTAAAAATGCAAAGGAAGGATCTCATTGATACTAACATGATGACACCACACAAAATGGGCACTGAATGTAGTTTGTACTCTCTCTCTGACAAGAACTAGTGAATGCCAACTCATTGTGGAGGGACTGCATGTTTACAGGGAGTTTGAGGAGCCAACCAATACCTAATCAAATTCTCATGTAAGACTATTAATTATCTAAACAGTAGAGTTTCTTCCTCTTGTCAATTTTTTCTCCTCTATCATGAGTATTGTCCATAGATATAAATCATCTACATTTTATGTATACAAACAAATCATATTAATTATACATCTGTGTTGAATAAAAAGTAGTCTTTAAACACTGTATTTTTCCAATACATAAAAATTATAGTTAATATGAATGATTTTTAATTATGCATCTTTACTACAAACTCATATGGGTATGTACTCTGAAAGTTAGTTTCATACGTTATCATACAACTTGTATTCTGGACTTACATTAGCTGGTCCTTCGTCCCTATAGATTATACCACTTAGGTTAAAGAAGTGAATAAAGCTGATGAAGAATTAAGATTTTTTTTGACTACTAAAATGTAGTTACAAACCTCTAAATATCAGAATGAGACTATAAAATAGCTCCAAAAGACTATAAAAAACAAAACTCCAAGCTAATATATATATTTCTTACAAATATAAATAGTGAAATGTTCACATGTCACAGGAAGCTTTACAATGCTGTAACTAAATCTATTTTTCTACCAGATTCTAGAAAAGCCTTTAACATCACAATGTTCAGCTGATATAAAGTCATTAATATGATAATAAAATCTGAAACTGCTCCCAGATTCAGAGACCAAATACATAGAACAAATAAAATAAATTACAAATCCCTTAGATATATTTATTTAATTTTGCCATGTCAATATTCAAATCAATATATCTAATAATACTATAAGGGTTTCTGGTAAGGAAACAGAGATATTAGGAAATATTTTTAAAGTGATCACATTTTATTTTTCTGTACTGGCTATCAGCATATTTTTTAGATATTTAAATAGGAATTTCTATCTTATGGGTCTCCAGGACATATTTTCATGACTGAGTAAATACAAATAATGATTATATTGAATTAGAGCATCTTTTATTGACATCTTACTAGATTCTAGTTATGATTTCCAAGAGACACCAGTAGTTTTTATAAAGAAGCTTAATATATATATACTATTCATGCTTCTTCTTTATAAAGTGTATCTTTTAAATTCCATGGAAGAAATAAAATCTTAAACTCTTCAAATATTGTCAGTAATGGTGGTTAATGTACTTCAGAAGAAAAATCTTGTTAGCATAAGATATGTGATTAATTCCAATTAGAAATTATATTGATTAAAAGCCTCTTTTAAGAAAAATAATTCCTCTTCCTCCACATCCTTGTTAGCAACTCCTGTCACCTGAGATTTTGATTAGCCATTCTGACTGGTATGAGGTGGAATCTTGGGGTTGTTTTGATTCATATTTCCCTGATGACTAAGAATGTTGAGTATTTCTTTAAGTGCTTCTCAGCCATTTGAGATTCCTTAGTTGAGAATTTTTTGTTTAGTTCTGTACCCCATTTTTTAATAAGGTTGTTTGGTTTTCTGGAGTCTAACTTCTTGAGTTCTTCGTATATATTGAATAGTAGCCCTCTATCAGATGTAGGGTTGGTAAAGATCTTTTCCCAATCTGTTGGTTGCCCTTTTGTCCTATTGACAGTGTCCTTCACCTTACAGAAGCATTTCAATGTTATGAGGTCCCATTTGTCAATTCTTGATCTAAGAGCATAAGCCATTGGTGTTCTGTTCAGGCAATTTTCCCCTGTGCCAATGTGCCCGTTGCTGTTGGATTGCAAGCTGGTACAACTATTCTGGAAATCAGTCTGTCAGTTCCTCAGAAAATTGAAAATAGTTATATCTGAGGACCCAGCTATACCACTCCTGGGCATATATCAAAAAGATGGTCTGACATATAACAAGGACACATGATCCACTATGTTTATAGAAGCTTTATTTATAATAGCCAGAAGCTGGAAAGGACCCAGATGTCCTTCAACAGAGGAATGGATACAGAAAATATGGTACATTTACACAATGCAGTATTACTCAGCTGTTAAAAATAATGACTTCATGAGTCATAGGCAAATGGTGTGGAACTAGAAAATATCATCCTGAGTGAGGTAACCCAATCAAAAGAACACACACTGTTTGCACTCAATGATAAGTGGATATTAGCTCAACAGCTCAGAATACCCTAGATACAATTAACAGACAACATGAAGCTCAAGAAGGAAGACCAAAATGTGGGTGCTTTGTTCCTTCTTAGAAGGGGAAACAAAATACTCAACGGAAGAAATACAGAGAAAAAATGTTGAGCAGAGACTGAAGGCAAGGCCATCCAAAGACTGCCCCACCTGGGGATTCATCTCATATACAGTCACCAAACACAGACATTATTGTAGATGCCAGGAAGTGCATGCTGATAGGAGCCTGTTAGAACTGTCTACTGAGAGTCTCTGCCAGAGCCTGACAAATACAGAGGCACATGCTCACAGCCAAACATTGGACTGAGCAAGGGGACCCAAATGGAGGAGTTAGAGAAAGGACTGAAGGAGCTGAAGGTGTTTGCAACCTCGTAAGAACAACAATATCAACCAACCAGACCCTCCAAAGCGCCCAGGAACTAAACGACCAACCAAAGAGTGCACAGTGGGTACCCACGACTCCAGCTGGATACTTAGAAGATGATTGCCTCATCTGGCATCACTGGGAGGGGAGCCCCTTGGTCCTGTGGAGGCTTGATGACCTAGGATAGGGAAACACTAGGGCACTGAGGCAGGAGTGGGTGGGTGGGGAGCTCCCTCACAGAGGCAGGGGGGGAGGAAGGATGGAGTAAGAGGCTTGTGGAGGAGAAACTGGGAAGGGGGATAATATTTGAAATGTAAATAAAATAACCAATAAAAATGAAAAAAAAAATAATTCAAGGTTTTCTTCGAACTGATTTTGACTCTTCTATATGATGAAGGAACCAAAAACACCTTAAAAATATTCCATAATGAAAGAAGAATTTTCATATGTATAATTTCATTAAAGAGAAAAATATTGAAATTATACAAGGAGAGTGGGTATCCTTGTCTTGTCCCTGATTTTAGTGCGATTGCTTCAAATACCTCTCCATTTAATTTGATATTGGCTATTGGTTTGCTGTATATTGCTTTTATTTCCCAAAATCATTCTGACCTGGTAAAGAACTTATTTAATTTTTCTGTTGAAATTTTCCCAAATTATGAGAAAGACTTAAGCTTTTCTATACTTTTAAATGAATCAAATTTGTTTGATATAGTTGAGGTTTGATTTTCATGTTTTATATACATGTCTGGTTATAGGGTATGCTTCTTTATAGAATATTTTGTTTTCTAGAATTTTGTCCCTTAAGTTGAATGTAATTATTGTGATTTCCTACCTGGTGCTTGGCTTTCACTTTCAATTAATTATTTTAATAATGTATTTTTTTCTTGCAGTATTTTTACTGAGTATTTCATACAATGCATTTTGTATATATTCATCCCTGAACCCCCCCTCTTACCACCCTCTCTACTTCTTCTCATCTCTTCCCGTTAAACTTGGAGATTAATTTTTTTAAGATTTATTTGTTTTATGTATATGAATGTACTGTAGCTGTCTTCAGACACACCAGAAGAGGGCATCAGATCCCATTACAGATGGTTGTGAGCCATTATGTGGTTGCTGGGAGTTGAACTCAGGGCCTCTGGAAGAGCAGTCAGTGCTCTTAACCACTGAGCCATTTCACCAGTTGAGATTAATTCTTAGTCAGCCATTTTATTTCTCATTGCATATAGTTTGCTTTGCCCTGGTAGTCTTGGGTGTGGGGCCTCCCTGATGCATGGTCAGCCTCTGAGGGTCACATCATGACAGAAAACTTACCCTCCCTGTATTAGTAGCTATTACATGCCAAAGTTCCTCAACTAAGAATGTAATCTTCTTTCCACTTTCCTGTCTCCATGCTAGAATTTTGTCTTGTTGGAGCTTGAGCTGGTGTTGTGCATAATGTTACCATCACCATGAATTCATAAGTTCATCTGCTCTGTTGTGTTTTTAACATTTCTTTGATGTTTTTGACCACCTTTTAGCTTTTACAATCTCCTCTCCCTTCTTCTACAAAGATCCTCAAGGCTTGATGTGTGTAGGGTTTAACTGATAATGTATACTCTGTAGATGGCAGAACACTACCCAGTTTTAAATTCTCTGCTGGAGTTTCTTTGTGTTATTTGCCCTCTACGGTAATGAGAAGCATCACTCATGAAGGCTGAGTGATGCCATGATTTATGGGTATAACAGTAAGTCATTAGTTTATTTAATTATCTGACTGTTCAGTAGAATAGTAGTACTGGGTTTTCCCCTCGGGCCTACGAATTATCTAGCCATGGGTGTTTGGCCATTTTAACTGCATCTCACTCAGTGGGACTGTATTCAATCAGAAAATTAAATTTGTTATTATTCATTTAATTTTTTATGGTACCATGGATTGAATTTAGGAGCAAACAAATATTAGAGTGGTGGTTTAATAAACTGTATGGCATCCTGGAGAAAGTAAAAGAATGAAGATACTGAAAAGATCAGTGGTTGCCGTGGTCAGGGTATATGCCAGGATGAATGAGCAGAACCTGTAAGACTTTTTGGATGGAAAAGATTTGTACATGTTACAGAATGATTTGTATAGCAATACCCAAAGGATAGCTTCTAATGTTTGTAAATGATAGCTTTTAATGTTTGTAATTTTATTTTTTTTTACAAACTGTTTGAATTATTCTTCAGTTATCATTGTCAGTTTGAGTGTTGCATCTAGACCAGAAATAGTTTGGTTTCCTCTGTTGCTCTGTAGCTGACTCTTGTAGCTCAATATCAAATAAATCGAACTGTTCTCAACAGTAAGCACAAAACAAGAATCCAGGCAGCTCGTCGAGGTCTCTTTCTGTAGACAACTCCAGACTTTCTCAGTTGAAGTGTAGGATGATGTCACTTGTAATCATAACTTGCTGTTAATTTATTCCAAAGATTTAATTGTTATTTAAAATTCATGTAATTTGAATAAAAAATTCCTTTACATAAAACATCAGATTTAGTCCTCATAGAAGCAGGGGGAGGGGAAACGTGGAAAGGGTATAACATTTGAAATACAAATAAATAAAATATCAAAAAAAAAAAAAAACCCACCAGTTTTACTGGCCTGTTAGTTGGTTACACCATGATGCTAACAAAATTCCACCATTCCACCTTTGAACTCTATCGTTTCTTGCATCAAACAGTTAAAACTCATTCCAAGTTTCTTTTTTGTTTGTTTATAGTTTAGTTTAATACAGCTTTAATAGTGCTGAAGGTTAAATATAGGCCCTCACACAAGCTGGGAAAACATTCTACCAATAAGCTACATCTACCAAACACTTGTTACTTTTTATTTCTGAACAATGGTCTTACTAACTTTCCATGTTGGCCTTGAACTCTCTTAGTAGTCCATGCAGAACAGAAACCTTAGTCCTCCTGCCTCAGCCTCCTGAATTCCTGAGATTACAGGCAAGTTCTGACAGTTGTGTCTATCCTGCAGGCTTTTAAGGAGAATCATTGTAGTTTTCAGACCCATAATATGACTACTCTACACTATATTGATATATGTTTTTAAGCATGGTGGAGATGCACATTTCACTAAGTGTCAAGATGAAACTGAATGCAAGGCTCACCTGGAGGCATAGCCTAAAGAGCCTACCTATAATTGAGTCCTCAATTTGATGACTCTCTCTTAAGCAGTTTGATACAAGCACTTGATTTGCAATTTGAACCTATGATTTAGGAGCTTATTTTACTGTGTCTTCTTCAGATGGTTTCCTTCTATCATAAGTTTGTCTTGCTACAAAATCGTTCTCAAAGACTATCTATAAAATTAATCAAGAATTGTGTTTTGTTCCCCCACTAAGCTCTTAAGGGATCGTAGAAAAAGAAGCATGGTCAATACACATAGTCTCCAGGACCCTGACATTGTATCTTGCTTCTCCCTTTTGTCTATGAACCTGGCCTTCTCTCACCTGCTGATTGTCCTCCTTAGCATCCCATGCTCCTTATGTGGGACTGGTCTTCCAGTCACAGTTCAAGAAGGAAGCTATTATTGACAAACTTAGTTCCTTCTCTTGAGGGAGCAGCCCAGTTTAGTTAGACTATTTTCAAAGTCCTTTGAGGAAGTATATAAATTCCTGTATAAATGCCTTCCATTTCATTTAAAGGCAATCAAAAAATTCAACAATTCTCACTACAGAAATATTTCATGATAGATCCATTTCAGAGTAACAAAATCTCCTAGAGAGACATTTGTAATTTTAAAGTACACTAAAATTTTTATTATCAGCAACCAGGCATATGGTTTGGAGCCCTGAAAATCAAGATGGAAGAACTAATACTTTTCATTCTTAGGATGAGTATCGTTTTATGTTTTCCATTGTATATGTCAACCAAACTTTCACTTGTAACAATTTTAAAATTCTCATGTCATTTATCACTTTGCAAGTTTATTGACTATTAAAAAAAATCACTGCTGGGCGGTGGTGGTGCACGCCTTTAATCCCGGCACTTGGGAGGCAGAGGCAGGCGGATTTCTGAGTTCGAGGCCAGCCTGGTCTACAGAGTGATTTCCAGGATGGCCCGGGCTACACAGAGAAACCCTGTCTCGAAAAAACAAAAAAAACAAAAAAAAAAAAAACCAAAAACAAAAAAAAAAAAAAAACAAAACCAAAAACCAAAAAAAAAAAAAAACAAATTAAAAAAAAATCATTGATTTAACAAGTAGTTGCCTAAGACAAGATCTTAAAATATACTGCAAAAATCAAAGAAAGACATTTGAAAGCGTCTATTTAATGCAAAGTTACTTTAATGGTATCTCACTCTGATATCTGGCATGCTTCCTCTCTAGCACAATTTTGAACATGTTTACTCATGGATGGTAGTTGTCAGGAGACAGGGATTATGCTTGTACTCTAAACTTTATTTTACCACAAAGATATACCTTAGGAAATATTAATAGCTGCTCTTCAGTATGAACTGTGAATTTTGAAAATACCATGACCATTTTAACATCTAAAACAATGAAAAGAAAGATTTTTATTTCTTAAATATGGTTTGTTACCTAGCTCCTTCAAATTTGGAAATTACCTCTGGCATTTAAGAAAACTAATTTTTATCTAAATTAACTCTTTGATGCTAGCAATATATGGCATGGTATGTCACCCATTCAATCTTTCTGCTTAATGAGCAGTCATTATGTGTCATACATGTGACTGAGTGTTACAATACAGCAGAATTTAGCATAGCCTTCATCCTTATGACATTTATTTGTCAATGTGAAGGTTAGTAAATAATCCCAAAGGCAAATATATATAGAATGTATTAGATACTCTTAAGTGTATGGTGGAGACCAAGGCTGGGGAAGAAATAGAGTTTTTGAGTGATCTGAGGCCTTAGATGTTTACACAGCTTGTTAAGTCAGGGAAGTCTGTGATGAAGCAATATTGAGTGTGAAGCAAATAAATAGATAAGTAAAGTTGATATTTTGCCAAAAAACACTCTCAAAATTTTCTGAAGTTGGTCCTATAAGGAAATCAGTGTGACTAGAATAAGGAAGAGGAGGGACCAAAAGGACATAGGACTAAATCTGGGAGTGTGGCTCACAATGCAATCACCAAGGGCCTGCTTCTCTAGTGAGTACACAGTCTTTCTCTGTGAAGTCATTAGTGAGATTCTAAACACAGAAATTACATAACGGTCATCATGATTATTGTGTAGGCTGCCAAAGCCTAATATAGCTTAGGGGTAATAACGAAAGTGAGGAAATGGTTGAGATGATCAGGTTCTAGATGTACTGAAATTTCCCAGAGTTAGCTAGCTGATGGATTCAGTGTGGCTATAAGAGGAAAACGTAGCACGTCTTGTTTTTACAACTCTCATTATGAAGTTACTGTGAACTGATGTAGGAAACACTGGAGGGGAAGTTTGAGATCATAAACTGGAGTTTTTTCCCAGATGAGCAAAATTGAAATTGGCTCTTAGTTTCTATACAAGATGACAAAACAAATCTGAAATAGGCTTGTATAGTGTGAGTTAAAGGTAGAATTTGTTTTTTAGCATCATTACCAAGTAGTTGTCATTTAATACCATGCATTAGATAATGTTCATCCATGTGGCAGTGTGGATATGCTTGACCTAGAGTGGCACTGTTGGGAAATCTGGCCTTGTTGGAGTAGGTGTGGCCTTGTTGGAGGAAGGATGTCACTGTGGGAGTATGGTTTTAGACCTTCCTTCTAACTAACCTCGTTGGGGCTAGTCTTCCCCTGTTTGCCTTCATAAGAAGATGTAGATCTTTCAACCCCTCTAGTGCCATGTCTGCCTGCCTGGACATTGTCATTCTTCCTGCTATGATGATAATGGACTGTACCTCTGAACCTGTAAGCTAGCCCCAATTAAATGCTGTCCTTATAAGAGTTGCCTTGATCACAATGTCTCTTCACAGCAATGAAGAGACAGGTCTTAGAAATACCACAGGTAGAAATTCTGAAGAATAGAGGTAGATAAATCACGGAACAATATTGAAAATGATCTGGCAGTTATGTCTAGACAATGTTTCACGAAAGCCTCAGGGGTACTCTGTGGAGGGCAAAGTGATCAACCTTGTCAGACACTGCTAGTGGCTCACAGGAGGATGGAGAACTGACAATTAGATTTCTCAAACCAGAACTCAATATGAATGATGAACAAAAATTGTTTGGTGGAATTATTGAAGAAAATACAATTTGAAGTAAGATGTCAAAGAGACATTAGAGATAAATATACTGAAGAAGTGATACAAAGTAGTGATAAAAAGATTTTCATTTGCAAGTTTGAAATTGAGCCTGAGGCTGAGTAGGGAGGCACAGATCTGTAATCCTAACATTGGAAGCTGGAGGCAGGAGGATTCAGAGTTTATCATCCTCAGCTACATTTTGAGTGTAATATCCATGTGTACTGCATGAGATCCTGACTCAAAAACATAGAGGAGAAAAAAGGAAATTGCATGATTAAGGAGAAACATATTCTGAGATTCAGAAATTGAAAATTAAACATGTTTACAGAAAATATAAGGCTAGAATAAGATTATATCCAAATACGCTCTGGCAAGAAATATCTGCCAAAGAAAAATTTAGTGACTTGTATAAGAGAGTTGAAGCCATCTGTTCCCATCCCTACGTGCTTCCAGTCTTACCTGCAAAATCTATTTCCTTTCCTAGAGAGGTCTGTGTGTCCTTGCCTGAACCTTCCTTGTACAGAGCCTCAGTAGGCTTGTGGATTGTAGCATGATTGTCCTTTATTTAACAGCTAATGTTAACTTATAAGTGAGTGCATAGCATATTCATCTTTCTGGTCTTGATTGTTTTACTCAAGATGATCCTTTCTAGTTCTAATTGCCTGGAAATTTCATAATATCATTGTCTTTAACAGCTAACCAATACTACACTGTGTAAACACTAGATTTTCTTTATCCATTCTTTAGTTGAGGGACATCTAGTTTATTTCCAGTTTCTGGCTATTATGAATAAAGCTGTAATGAATATGGTTGAACAAATGTCCTTATGGTAGGATGGAGAGTCCTTTTGGTATATGCTCCAAGATGGTATTGCCAGGTTTTGAGATTGAGTCCCATTTTTATGAGGAACCTTGTATTGGCTGGTTTTGTGTGTTAACTTGACAGAAGCTGGAACTAACATAGAGAAAGGAGCTTCCCTTGGGGAAATGCCTCCATGAGATCCAGCTGTAAGGCATTTCTCGATTAGTGATCAAGGGTAGAAGGGATCTTTGTGGGTGGTGCCATCCCTGGGCTGGTAGTCCTGGGTTCTATAAGAAAGCAAGCTGAGCAAGCTAGGGGATGCAAGCCAATAAGTAGTACCCTCCATGGCTTTTGCATCAGCTCCTGCTTTCTAACCTGCTTGAGTTCCAGTCCTGATTTCCTTTGGTGATGAACAGCAATGTGGAAATGTAAGCTGAATAAACCCTCTCCTTCCCAACTTGCTTCTTGGTCATGATGTTTTGTGGAAGAATAGAAACCCTGACTAAGACAAATTGGTACCAGCATAGTGGGGTATTCCTGTGACAACCTGACCATGTTTTGGGAGGGACTGTGGAAGAACTTTGGACCTTAAGGCTAGAAGAGCCATTGGGTATTACAAGCTCTGTGGGATGTTCTGTGGGAGCTTGGAAGATAATGTTGAGAACAGCGCAAACAATGGAGGCCGAGCTTGTGAAATTTCAGAGGGAAGATTAAAGACTCTTGTCAGGGCCATTGCTATTTTGATTGTGAGGATTCTGTGGTTTTGGTGAGTTGGGGCTGAAGAACCAGCTGTGATTAATAAGATACCAAAGCTACTAAAGTGAAACCTTTGCATTACTGGGACTATTGATGCTGGTTAGCTAGAGCTAAGACATTCGAAGTAATTAAGAAGAAAGCAGCATCACTAAGGTGAAATCTTCTGGGAAGTATTTCCTGTATCGCACAGAAAAGCTATGTTCCAGAAGCAGCTACATTTGTACTTCATGTTGCCAGCCATGGCATGCCATTCTTGGTAAGGTGTAAGAGTCACTCAGGTGGTGCTGCTTTTGAAACATGAATGGGGAACAGCTGATGCTTGGCACTGTGAGAGGCCAGTAGGTCATTGGTGAGGATGAAGCCTCAGTGGCCACTGAAATCCCAGACTGAATGGTTCATGAAGGGAAGATGAGGCTTAGCACCACGAAAGGAACCTATTAGAGGCTATGTATGAACGTGCAGTCCAGTTGTAGCAGAAGACAGCAGTGTTTTGGAGATGCCAGTACCATAAGATGACCACCGAGAACAGCAGCAACAATGGAGAATAGGCAGCTGGAGCCTAGAAGACAAGATGTGTGCTACGAAGGGCAGAGCTGGAGAAGTGACCCAAGCCCTTGGAGGAGCCCAGTAGATTGTAAGTAGATCCCAGATATTGGATAGTTAGAGTTTGATTTTGATTTTTATATATATATTTATTATGTTGGAGACCACAGTTAAGAGACTTTGAATTGTAAAAGGACTTTGAATTTCAAAATCTATTGGATATTTTAAAGGGATTGAAATTTTAATCCCTTTGTAATTTGTAAAGATTGTCGGACTTTTAAAGATATTTAGATCTTGGGGATGAATAAGAGAGTAAGGGTTGATGCTCAATAATGATGTGTTTTTGTGTCAAGTTGACAAGTGGTGCATTGTACTGGCTGGTTTTGTGGGTCAACTTGACAGAAGCTGGAGCTATCACAGAGAAAGGAGCCTCCCTTGAAGAAATGCCTTCATGAGACCCAGCTGTAAGGCATTTTCTCAATTAGTGATCAAGGGTGAGAGGGCCCATTGTGGGTGGTGCCATCCCTGGGCTGCAGTCCTCCTCGGTTCTATAAGAAAGCAAGCTGAGCCAGCCAGGGGAAGCAAGCCAATAAATACTATCCCTCCATGGCCTCTGCATCAGTTCCTGCTTCCTGACCCGGTTGAGTTCCAGTCCTGACTTCCTCTGGTGATGAACAGCAATGTGGAAGTGTAAGCTGAATAAACCCTTTCCTTCCCAAATTGCTTCTTGGTCATGATGTTTTGTGGAGGAATAGAAACCCTGACGAAGACAGATCTCCACATTGCTTTCTAGTGGCTGTGCTAGTTTGTACTCTCGCCAGCAATGGAGGAGTGTTCACTTTGTTCCCCATCCTTGCCAGCATGAGTTGTCACTTGTGTCTTTGATCCTTGCCATTCTGACAGGTGTAAAATGAAATCTCAACATACTTTGATTTTCATTCCCCTGATGGCCAAGGTTGGTGAACATTTCTTTGTGTCTCAGCCATTTGAGATTCCTATGTTGAGAAGTCTTTGTTTAGCTCTGTACTTCATTTTAAATTGGATTATTCAGTTCACTGATGTTTGTTTCTTGACCTTTTTATATATTTTGTATACTAATCCTCTGTTGAATGTGAAGTTGGTGAAGATATTTCCCCATTATGTAGGCTGCCGTTTTGTCCTATTGATGGTATCCTTTAACTTGCAGAAGGTTTTCATTTTCATGAGGTCCTATTTATTAATTGTTGATCTTAGTGCCTGTGCTATTGGTGTTCTGATAAGAAAGTTGTCTCCTGTGACAATGAGTTCAAGGCTATTCCCCACTTTCTCTTCTTTAGCTTCAGCTAATATGGTTTTATGTTGAGGTCTTTGATCCACTTAGATTTGACATTGTGCAGGATAGGATGATAGATATGAATCAATTTGCATTCATTAAGGGCAGAGAGAAACAGAGGGTAGAGTACTGGGAGAGACAAGTGGAACTGGGTGGCATTTGGGGAGGCATGTACAGAACCTAGAGCAGTAGAAACTCCCTACAATCTGCAAAAGTGACCCTATTGAAGTTGCCTAGTAAAGGAGGATATAGAGTCTGAACTGGCCAACTTTTATAACCAGCCAAGGCTCTTAGCAGTGAGACTGGGAGATCAATTCAGCCATAAAACCTTCTACCTAATATCTGTCCTGCTTACAAGACATGCTGGGGCAGTGGTGGCACAAAATTTGTGGGAGTGCCCAGCCCAAGACTGGTCCAACTTGAGACCCACACCACTAGAGGGAGTTCTCACCTGACACTGTCTAGAGAACCATGAATCAGAGGCAGGACATTCCAGAGACCCAGGATAGAACCAATGAAATGATTCCTAATGACATTCAGCTATGCTAATTGACTGGTGCCTAGCCCAGTTGTCAAAAAAGGGGTCCCACCCATCAGTTGATGAAGCAGATGCAGAGACCAGCAGTCAAACACTAGATAGGGTCATGGGAAACCTGAAGAAGATGGGGAGGAAGGATTGTAGGAACCAGAGGGAATGAGGATACCACAAGAACATTTCTTACAGAATCAACTAAACAGGGCTCACAGGGGCTCATAGAAACTGAAGGGACAAACATGGACCCTGTATAGATCTGAGCTAGGTCCTCTGCATATAACTTAAGGTTGGGTAGCTTGATTTACTTGTGTTTCTCCCAATAATAGGAGTCAGGGGTATCTCTGACTCTTGCTTGTGCTGGATTTGCCTGCTCTTTTTCATTTTAGTGGGTAATCTCATATAGCCATGATATGAGAATTTGTGTTCAGTCTTATTGTATCTTGTGAGATCATGTACAGGAATATCCCTGGAAGACCTGATTTTTTAAAAAGGAAAACAGAGGAGAAGTTGAACTGGGGAAGAGGGGAGATAGAGGAGGAAGGAGTGGAAGGGGGAAAACTGAGGTCAGGGTCAGTATGAGAGAAGAATTTTTAAAAAATGAGTGAATTGAAGAAGGATTGTATTTTCAGATAAGGACAAAGAGATGGACAACACATATATTCAAAGTCAAATCCAGCATTTCTTTTAAGTTGGTCAAACTTTAAAATTATTTACTTGGTGGTTTAACATTTACCAGCCATATTTTGTTTAAATTTTGTCCCCCCTCCCACTTAAATTCCTTGCCTCCAGTCACCTTTTCCACCTCAGAGTGGGCTGTGGTATTTAAATTCCAATCTCATGTTCTTCTGGGATTATAAAAAGTAAAGAAGCTAGAAAGGTGAATTTAGCACAAGGATGGGTTCCCCATGAAGCTGAGATTCGGCCACATAATCTGGGAAGAGTTGATACTGAACATGGCAGAGTCATACTCTGGTGTCTCAGTTGTCCCTGCCATCTGTCTGTTCCCCAATGATCCAAGCCCTGTTTACTGGCATCTTCCCTACCTTTTCAAAATATGAAGCCTCTTGTCCTCGGGGCTTTTACATTTCTGTTCCAACTTCTTGGAATGATCTTCCCAGAGATGTTTATTTAATTTATATTCTTGCAGAAATTGTTACATTACTAAAGCAGCTTGCTTGACTGCTTCTCATTCTTTTGATCTTCATTTCATGGTAGTTATTACCATACTGCCCAGTATACCTTTTATTTTTGATTTTATATTGCCTCACTTATTTCTGAATATAAACACTGGCATGTTAGCTATTCTATTTTCCCCATATTTTTATTTCTTAGTATGTCATGGATATATACATGAGGTAGGTAAAAGCTATGTATTGAGTGGGTATGTTAATAAATGAATGCTTTATTTAGTCAATTTTGTTCTAAATCTCAAATTATTTTGATATAGAAAAAAATTTGAAAGAATTATTCTAATGACTACATCAAATCTTAAACAAGGAGGTAGGGAAGCAAAAGGGCACGAGTTTCCCATTCATAGGCTGTGTTTTAGGCATTGCATTATGGTAAAAAATTGACTGTGATGTCAATATAATTTCCTCCACAGCTACAGTTACTTGATGTCTTAGAAACGTGGTTGCTTTTTCCACTCTGAAAAATAATGGTGGCAAGATCCCATCTAATCTTGCAATTTCATATTTTGTTATTTTATCTTTCTCATGCTGCTCTGTAACCTATTATCTATGTGAGTTTCTGTCAATCATTTTATAAACTCAAGGCTGCAAAATTATAAACTGTGACAGAGAGTGACAATGTCTTTAATTATTTTTCTCCAAATATGTTATCACGTTTCTTTCAAAGACTCAAAAGGGATCACCGAATAATGCATTTCTGTTGCTCTCCTTTGCAAGCAGATGCTGTCCTCCTTCCCACATCAACAATGACCACATTATCCCCACATCATGCTCAGGGAAAGACTTAAAGAATCTAGTAATCTCGGATAAATATTCTAACACATATATTTTAAAATTTTGATATTATAATTATAATTCCTCCTTCTCGTTCCTTACTTCAAACCCTCTAATGAACCCCCTTAACGGTTATTCAAATCCATGACCTCTTTTATTTTAATTGTTGAATAAAATTCTGCTTGGTTCTTTTAATGTTAATTGTATGTATATGTTTTCAAGGATGTCCATTTATATTGGATAAAGAGTTGTGCTTTAGTAGCTACAGAAGTCTTTTTCTCCAGCACTCAGTTGCCTGTAGTTCTTTGTATGAATCTTATTTTAGAAAATCTACAACTCCCTAAAGTGATGGAAATCTCTGAAGGCTCTTGCACCATTCTCAATACTTTTGTGAGTTCCTTTTGTGGAGTTGGCCTCTTTTCCTGCTACACTGGCTGGGGTAAAGTACTCTGTCCTGACCTTTTAAAAATTGCTATGAGTTTTTCCCCGGCACAAGAGACTGTGATCCTGGCTCCATCCATATACGACTTTTCCCTTCCTGATGAATTCATGTGTCCACTGGTCATCTTAGCACACCAAGTCCCTTGTAGAAGATTTTGGACTTCTGTACACTCAGAGGTGGCTTCTACAAGACTCTGTGGACATCAACTTACCTAGAAATATTTTATTTTTGATTTCCTGAACTGTATGGCATGCTGGGTGTCAAAATTTTCTGACTTTTTCCTCTTTTAGAGGTTTCAGTTCCCCTAGGCTTTGTCAATAAGAAAGGAATATTGTCCACCCATAGTATTATTGACCCTTATATTAGTATGTTTGCCACTTTCCTCTACCAGGATTTTGAGGTTAAAGGGCTCAAGAGATAAAAGCTTGCACCTAAATTTGTTTACTTTATATTTTCTTCCTCTGGGGGATATTTTACAAGCAAATTTCATAATTTCAACCCTGACTCTAAAAGTTCATGTCTATTCAATAATGCAAAATAGATTCAGTTTATCTTAGAGTTCCCAAACTCTCAACTGTTTCAATATTTTTCAAAAGTTCTATTTCTAAATGTGCCTCTGAAATTATAGGAAAATTCCTATGGGTGTCTACAAAAATAAGAAAAATGTTAAATATATGCAAGGGATAGTTGTATAGGATAAACATAATTACTCCAAAAGAGAGGAATACAGGAATAGTAAGGAAGGCTAAGATCAAAAGATTTCCATAAAAAAATGCCATAGAGAATTTTCTTCATTAGTTATTGATGGGGGACTACCAGTCCATTGTGGATGGTTCCTTCCCTGGGCTGGTGGTCCTGGTTTCTATAACAAAGCAGTCTCAATAAACTATGGGAAGAAATCCAGTAAGCAGCACTTCTCCACAGCTTCTGCAGCAGCTCCTGCCTCTAGGTTCCTGCCCTGCTTGAGTTTCTGTCCTGACTTCTTCTAATGATTGATTCTGATCTAGAGGTGTAAGTCAAATTAACCCTTTCCTCCCAAACTTGCTTTTCTAGTCATGGTGTTTCATCATAGCAATAGAAATCCTAACTAAGACAGGGACTTAGGGTTTTTAAAAATATGTTAGACTTGTATTAAATTTGGAATTTTTAAAGACTGTAGAACTTTTAAAGTTGTACTCTACTTATTAAATTATTATATTAATGTAAGATAAGAGACTAACAAACTAAAGATTATGGCTTTAAAAAAAGATCACTAAAACCCTATCGGAAAAATATCATTAAATCTCAGAAATCTTTGTCAAAGGCTTGGATAGTCTTACCATATAGTTTGATAATAGCAGCTTACATAGTCAACCTCCAAGGCTAGCTTTGCACACTGTACACATGTTCCCTCAGCCGGCATACTATGTCTTGTCATGTGTTGATTGGTGGGCATTGGGCGTTGGAACATACTGTCTAACCTCCCCAACGTACTTTTGAGGCAGCCTCTGTGGCACCATCATTTGTAGATCCTACATGGCTTTACAAACCAGTATCACATGGAAAACACATTGTCCTCATGAGCTACACCAAGATCTGCATGAACAACATTTTACTGCCTCAGAGGATCTTCCTGGATGCCTACTGCAAGACTCCTAAGGTGCTACTCAAGAGAAGGGCAGTTCATTGCCTTCTTTCTAAAAGCTTCTGACCCGGAAACTCTTTGAAATAAAGTTTTAGTTTGACATCTCTGAACAAGTATTGACTGTGGCTTTGCCAGTTTGGGAGATATCCTCAAGCCACCATTCCCATTTGTCTGGATGCAAAGAACTTGGCTTCTTTTTAACCTCAGTAATCTCTTTGGCAGTTATATCATAGTTGGCTGCACTTTGAGACTACTGCTTTTCAGGCCAAATTTCAAATCCTCAAATTGCCGCCCTGTTCACTCCATTTTCCCCTCCTGATCCTTAGTTTAAAGCTAGCTAAAAGAAGGCAGTAATATCTGCCCCATTGATCAAATGACTTACTGCCTTGAAATTTCTTTTCTCAGATAAACTAACACGTTAAGGTCAGCCTTCCATAATCTCCTAGGATGAAATGTATCTGCACTGTTTGCCACAGTAAACAAAAGTTGCCTCTACTTTCATTTCCATCAGAATTCTCATTTCCATTGAAAAGTTCATCATCAAGTCCACTTTCCTCTGGTCACTCTGGTAGGAGCCTCCTATAGACATAACACTTTCAAATTCTTCCTATGAATTGATGGCAAAGACTTCACCATATTATTTTAGATAAATCAATACCTGATTCATTTATGGGTAGCAATTTCCTGTGTTATACTTCTGTTAATATAACCAACACCTTAAATTAAAAAAAAAGATATATTGTCACTTCTCAAAAGTTTTAGAGTTATAGTGAATGACTGGTTGGCTCTCTTGATTTTGAATACAATGAAGCAATATATCCCATTGGACAAACATGACGGAAATAAATCATTCAGCTTTTGACCCTAAAGTAAAAAGAAAGGATCTACTAAACTACAAGAAGATGCAGGAAAGATTATTATCTATGTATTTGAAGAAGCTGGCCTATAAAGGCTGTAGATTCCAATATGGCACTCCGGAAGAGCCAAAAGTAGATGCAGGAGACCCAAGAGAAGTTCAATGGTTGCTAAATAACTGTATTAATAAAACAGATGATGTAGGGCACAGAGGATTTTTAGGACAGTGAACCTAAACCTGTGATACTATAATGGTGACTAAGTGTTTTTCAAAATCTATATAAAACAGTTCAATGCACAGCAAATGTTAATATTAACAATTGACTTTAACCTATGAAATGCTCTAATGTGGATATTACTAATGAGGAAACATACACTATAATTTTTATACAGTTGTTTTTGCAAGCTTAAGATGGTTTTAAAAGTTTATTAAAATGAAATGTATTTTCATAAATTTAATCTTATTCATGCCTAAAATGCATGTTAAATATAAAAAGCTACTAAAATGAAATGAATATATTTTCATAAATTTAATCATATTCACCCCTAAAATACATAATATTAAATATTATTCATATGAAAAGGCGAAGATAAAATGAGATTTCAGGAAATAATGCATAGAGCTGAATTTGAATGGGTGGTCACGTGTTTCATAGCATTTCTCTGTTCATTGTGAGAACACAGTAGAGACAGTTTGAGGTAGATAAACAAAAATATAAAGGATTAATTTTACTATCTGAAATTCTACATTTAATCACTATAATAATTAGCAATTTAGGTAATAATATTTTCAATTGCCAATAAATCATCGTAATGAATACATAAACAGTGTAACAAGACTTTATTCTTTTCCATTTTATTTAAAAGAGATTGTTTTTCCTTACATAAAATATCCTGGTTGTGGTTTGCCTCCTTCTACTCCTCCCAGTTACTCCTCCCCCCAACTTCCACCCACTCCCATCCAGATCTGCTTCCTTTCAATTTCTCATTAGAAAACAAATGGGCTTCCAATGGATAATAATAAAATAAAATGTAATTAGATAAAGCAAAAAAATAACATATTGAGTAGAACAAAACAAATAAACTGAAGGAAAAGAACCCAAGTGATGGCAAAGAAAGAGAGAGCCTGTCAGTCCCATACTCAGGAATCCCATAAAGATACTAACCTGGAAGATACACACACAACACCCCCTGCCACATACACACACATACACACACGCAGAGGAACTGTAACGTATAAAGATGGAAGAAAAAGATAAATTAAATTAAAATTAAAATTAATGATTAAAATAAAGCACTGATACTACATTATGAAACAAAGAACCATCAAAGATTTCGTAGAGTTCCTTTGCTCTTGGCCACTTACTCCCGGGCGTGCAGCTTACAATTAAGAGTAGTTTGTTCCCATCTCCACCCAACCTAAAAAAGGGGACTTTAGCCCCTAGACCAAGCAGAGAGAGGCTACCCAGAACCCTCTCTGACGGGTGATCTGAATACTTGCTTAGGCTGCAAGGCTAAGCACTGCAAGGGAATATAAATAAGACTTAAAAATATGTATCTGGGTTCCCTGAGGGACAAGCCTGACTGCATAGGGGTTGATGTCAAAAGTATCCCCTCTCCAGGAAAAAGACATCGGGATGGGTATGGCCCTCATGTCTCACTGGACAATGACAGGGGACTGGAGCCATTACAAGGTCCCCTTCAATTATTGGAGGTCAGGCCTCTATCCCCACCTTCGTAAGAATAGAATCGCCAAGGCCCTTCTATACTTAGAGAAGGGAGGAGATGTCAGGAGCAACCCTGCATATACACTAAAGGCCTAAAGTCAGCCATAGGCCTAAAGACAGCAATAGGCCTGATATACATACATGCTAACACAAAGTCTTGGGTCTCTGTGGAAAAACACTGAAAACAGAAGGCTATAAGCTATTGTAAACAGGCAGCCTCTGTGGAAATTTACCAGACCTAGTAGTCATAGGTCTTATAAATAGGCAGCCTCGCTGGACAGTACCAACTTAGATAAGGACAAGTGAATCATAGGCAGAGCCATAGTGACCTGTCCCCTGAACCTACACTCAGCTGATAGCCTGTTCTGAAAGGTATGTGTACTCCCCCTGAACACCTATGCTCCGTGTCATCCCCTTCCCCATCCTGACTTTTTGTGTTTATAACCTCTGTGTAAATAAGTAAATTGCGATGTGATTTAAATAACTAACTAAATAAAAAAATATATAATAATAAAAAACAAAAACAAAAACAAACAAACAAACAAAAAAACCCTAAGATTTCCTTTGCAAAGGGCTATCATTTGCAGATAGTGCCTTTGTTAAGGATGGTAACCTATGTCCTCTTCCCCATCTAAACACTGGGATTCTATCCAGATTTTACCATTGCAGGCCCATGCATGCTGCCACAGTCTCTATGAATCTAGTTTCATTTGAATCTCATGTGATTGTTACTCTTTTGATAGTGTGGTACATTTACAAATGAATTTGTGTTTGTGTGTGTTAATTCTTTCTAGATCCTTGTATAATTTTCCCTTTAATAATTATAGCTGAAAAAATATTCAGATGTGGATAATTTTATATTTAATATAGATCTTTGCAATGTCTAATTTGTATCCTACTATTTGAAATTAAGTCTGGTCAGAAGAAAAGTCCCAATAGAGAAATTTGTATTCTAGAAATTGAGTTTTTACTAGTTTTCCAAGTACATTCAGATGACTTGATGATGTGGAGAGGCAGAATTCTCACACAAGAGCAAGGAAAAATGGTATCTTCATCATAAAAATGATAACTTATAGGGTGTCAATTTGGGCCCCCAAATTATTAAATGCTTTTCATGGAATAATTTATTGTGCTTTCATTTGTGTGTATGAATTAAATTCTTTGATGTGTCCATGTCACAGATTAAAGGATGAAGAAATAAGGAAGGCTAAAATCTTGCTTGAGGCAAGAAGCTGGGTGAGGGTAGGACTGGGAGGGGTGATGATACTATGATCAGGATGTAATGTGAATAAATAAATAAATAAATAAATAAATAAATTAATTAATTAAAAAAAGAGTAGTTTGCTTCCCCAGCAAGACAGTATAAGAATACTACTTTTAATTTCTGTGTAAATTTTATGTAGCAAAGCATAGATATTTTAGCATCAAAAAACTTTAAAGCATATATTTGAAAGAATAGGCTGAGCAGTGGGGTATGGAACACAGAAAATATGCTTAGTACATAGATCATGGACCAACATAGTCGTGCCCTAATTTGAATTTACCTCTGGATGAAAGAAAGAATAAAACCAATCCTAAATGTCTTCAGGCTGAGAATTGGAGTTGGTACCAGCCAGGACAACCAGTACTCTGCTGTCTACACTGGGACTGGTGTGCCCGGAGATTGTATCCTGTCTCTTGAAGGTATCAGGGTTTAACATTACTGTAGCCATGAGTATAATTTTGCCCACTTAATTGAAATTTATTTGCATCAATACAAAGTTTAATATTTAATTTATAACTCACCCCTCTTTTACTCTCTCTCTCGTTATGAAATTTTTTTATGAAAAAAAATTATCATTTCATTTTTCCTTCCCTTTCTTTCTTCAAATACTCAATATATCTCTTCCCTGTCTCCTTCAAACTTGTGGCCTCTTATTCACTGTTATTGCATGCATACATGTGCATTTCTCTTTCTATATATTTCTAATAAAAGTCTGTTCAGTCAATATAATGATACTTGCATGGATGTTTTGAGGCCTCATGGATGTTTCTTTGTCTAGTTTGGCGTGCACTTTGATGTCATCCTTTTCAGCTCACATTTGGGCAGTTCTGTTTATGAGACTTCGTGTATATAGCTTCTGATGTTATTAGGAGATACAATCTCACAGCAAAATCCTGGATCAACTTGAACAATCTTTCTTTTTCTGCTCTTCTACAATGTTCCCAGAGCCTTAGGTGTCGGGGTGTTTTGTAAAAGTATCCAATGCAACTGGGCTCTAGAATCCTGTATTTCGGATAAGAGAATTTATAGTTCCTCTAAAATCCCTCACTTACCAGTGTTATAGTTTGGATCTGGCCTCAAAAAATAATGTATACCATTCAGAATTATTCGTACTCAAATCTGTGATAGTATAAAGCATCCCAAACAAATAGTCAGTGTTATCGTAACAGTTTCTAAGTTTTCATTTATAATAACACTGGATTCTCAACAAGAAAGATCTTGGGCAGGAAAGATCATAGGCAACATTTGCCATTTAAATTGTATTCTAATTACTTTACTTTAAGGCTAAAGAATTGAAGATTTTGTACTTAGGAGTTTATGAGCGTCAGAAAGATAATAGCATAATAGGCCATGTATAAAAGTATAGTGTGTTCCCTGATTATATGTATAATCTCCAATAGACTTTATTTTGATTGTGTGAAGTTAAATACAATTTACTACTAGTGACAAGCTGATGGTATATAATAATATTGCCATCCAAAGAAACACAAAATGCATTATTGTAAATCAAATATTGGCATTATATATATGTACATATATGAAAAATTTATGCCTACAACTATAAATAATCAGTACTTTTGAGTGTATTTATTTAATTTCTATGTTTGTAATATTTGAATTTATGTCTTGAAAGTCCCCTTTCCTGACCCCAACTTGAGGAAGGCAGATGCATGCGTTTATGTTTGTTTATGTTTGAATGATTGAACTGGATACATCCTAAGGACTGAACCTGTGTAATTAACAGTTGTTCAACCACCCTAATGATAAAAATACAGTGAGTATATATATATATATATATATATATATATATATATATATATATATATATATATATATACCACTGAACTTGAAGCTTAAATAATGTAAATATTTATAGATACCACCCCATCTAACCTCAGTTAGCCAAATATTTGTACATTTGATCCAAAAATTTAAAACAAATGTTAAATTAAGCTTTAAAAATAAGAAGTTCCATTCATCATTGCATTTTTAAGCAAGTGCTTAGCTGTGAATTTGTCTCATTTTATAGTTTTCTATGTTTATTTGGACTCACAGCCTTCAAAGATTTGGAATGAGAAATCCTAATTTTATATGGTGGTGCCTCTGTTCAATATCAACTTAAATGTATAATATGTGTTAATTCTGTGCCAAGGTTTACATAAAATATATTATTTTTTAGTTTGCTTTTATCCATAATTTTATGGTCACTGAGAAATCTAGGCTCATAACCCATTGCGATTATAATAACATGATACAACAATGAGGCTCATATTTTATTGCTATGGTATTTTTTTCATTATTGCGACACCAAAACACACATCACTCCATTTATTGAACACTGAAACACAGTAATATCTTAATCTAGGCAGGACAAGTGTTCATAACTTAAAGACAAGGGTTGAGAAGCACTGTACCATCTACTATTGCATTATTACAAAGAAATGGTACTTATCAGATTAAGATAAATTTAACACAATGAACATGGTCTTTGGTCTCTATTTTTTATAATGTTGCTCTATGACAAAATAATCATTCCCCTTAAGACTGTTACCTAGTTAAGAGGTAGAACTAATAGCTAAACAACTTTTTCTGTATCTCATTTAGAAATAAATTGATTGATTCATACCCTGATTTTTCCTTCTTTAAAAAAAGTGTTTTTCTTCCTGTTAAAGTTGTATGTAAACATGGGCTACCAACTGGTTTATTTTTGCCATGCATAGCAGCACACTGTTGGGTTGATGTTTAAGTCCAAACTTTGGGCTAGAACATGTGAAATTTGTGCAGAATATCTACCCCCCAAAGTATAGCTCAAAATATGATTATTAGGGATAGTCACTTTTAATTATCTATATTTGTGTTCCAAACCATTATCAGGCCAGCATTCTTGATTTCAAAAGATTTTTATTTATTTATTTTTAATTAATTAATTAATTAATTAATTTTTACACTCCATATTTTATTCCCCATTCCCGGTCCACCATCTGACAGTTCCACATCTCACATCTCCTCTCCATGCCCCGTCTCTACCAGGATTTCCCCACCACCCACTACCCACCCCACCTGACCTCTAAACTCCCTGGAGTCTCCAGTCTCTTGAGGGTTAGGTAGATCATCTCTAATTGGACACAGACCCAGCAGTCCTCTGTCATATATGTGTTGGAGACCTCATATCATATGAATGTTTCCCCCATTGATTACTGATACATATATACAAGTATAACTGGCTCAGTCTGTTTAATGTTTATTATGTATATAATGTGAGAGATGACCATTTGGTATCGGATAACTAATTAGTATGTGTTCCTTTATGAGGGAGATTATGGATTTGTTAGCATTGCATTGAAATTTTATAAGCTTTAATAGATTTTTCAGTGGTTGGAGACATGAAGGTATACCTTATCTTTATGAAAGATATAATCTATCTCTTTCTGGTTTGGTCTTTGGTTTCTTTAATACCCATTTTTTTCATATTATATCAGGTCCATAGTAACATCTAGGAACTCAATGTTACAACCCTGTGTGTGTATGACTTTTTTTTACTGTCCCAGCACAGAAATTTCTATTTCCTCAGGGCCAGAAAACCTACTTTCACTTTGCCATATATTATTCCTAATCTATTATTCATAAATGAACTTTATTTCTAGAACCCTTTAGGGGTCTAGTATTTGGCTCTCAAAAGAGCCTAAAAAACATTGCTTTCCACATGCAATGTCTCTACAGTAACTTGAAAGTTCACCCAGGAAAAAAAGAAGCCAAGAATAGTTTTTGCTGTAAAACCCTTTTCAAAGGTAAACAATGACTGTAATCTATAGGGAAAATATATGAATATGTTTTTCAAAAGAGTTTCTAAAAGATAAATTATACAGGTTAAGTAGTTTCTTGCTATATTTAGTAAAGAAAAGAAAATTCTAACAAAATTACTTTTAAGTCATAATGTGTTTCTTGTATCTCCTTATTGAAAAATTTATTTCTATGTTTATATATACATATATATTCATTGAAGAATCAAAATGACTGATAAAGCTATGATTTACAAAATGATTATTTTGCAAGAATGTAGCAGGTTTCTTGCAACAAATAATAGAATATCTAGACAAAAATCAGTAAAAGATTAGATGAACTTCAACTTACAGAATCTAATCAGCACTTAGAATAACTCACTTCACAATAACACAATAACCTCATTTCACATGTTTATATGATATATACTAAGGCAAATCCTTCCTCAAAGTATGAACCTCAACAAATTCTAAATACTGAAAGTCTAAGGACTTTTAAATGAATAAAAATAAATAAAATTAAATATTTAATAAGCCAGTTAAGGAAAATTTTAAAACAAAAACTATCCCAAATGTAAGAATTCTGCATGTGTAAATATTTTTCAGTACCACTAGTCATTAAATGAAAATCTAGTGGCAAAGGTAGGCTTCCTTTTTATGAGTTGTTGGGCAGGGAGGCTATTGAATTTCTAAAACATGCACTTGGCTGGTGTTCATGTTTTCCCACTAGAACTAAGTGGTTAGACTTTGCTACCAAAAAGCTATTTATACCTTATGCCATAACTCTCAGTTGCAGAGCTAAGAGAAATCAAGATAGAACTGGGTCAGAAACTCAGCTCTCATAGTCTTGAAGACATTGGGGAGGGATGTATAGGCTTCCCAGTGAGAAAAGCAACAACAAGTAGTCTTACTCAGCTCTGGGCCTTATGGACAGCAAAAACAATTCAGGCAAGGTTAGCTCACTAGTGCATTAATAAAATGTCTGTTATGATGGCAACCAATCACATTGCACACCGAGTGATTTGATTTGTACCTTGTTCCCCAAGAGGGAATTCACTTTTGCAACTATGAACAAGGCAAGAGATTCATTACTCAGAAGACTGTATACTGTAGTAGGAAAGGTACTGGTCTTGTTTTTGCTAAAGAGGCTGATGTGTCTGTCAAATTGTCTTTTAAATAATGAAATTTATGGCCACACAAACTTAACTGCACATGGTGCAATTATTAGCTTTGGACAGAGCAACTGCTTTTTGCAGCATTCAGAAAAGACTACAGAGATGAACACATGGTCAAATTCCAAAGAATAAATGACTATTGGATACACAGCTCTAAAAGGGATATTCTTAACACCCATTTGAAGTCTCAAGGAATAGCCAGAAGGAACAGAAATAATTCAAGAGCAAAAGGAATTGGAGGAAGTGGTATAGAATCCTGACTTCTATTGTTCTTTTAAACTAACACCTGTTATTGGTTGTATTCGATCTCCACAGTATTGACCTGTCAATACCTCACCATGAAAGGGGGAGTTCCTTAAAGGCTGTAACTCAATATTCACAGATAATGGCTGATGGAGGAAGGGGAACGTTATCATATATTGCCCAATTTAGAATCATATTATTAACATGTTTTGCTGTGGATTTGTTTCAGTGCCCACATACTCTACATATTTATTTTAGTACTTATAAGGTGCATAATTTACAGATATCCTACAGGTTGTCTGTGCTTCCTATTATAGTCTTTGTTGTATAGAAGATGTTTAGTTTGCTTTTGCTTTTGTTTCTTTTGCCTTTCATATAGTGTATGAAAAATTCCTCACTCATCACAATGTTCTGAAGATATCCTCTTTCATTCACTTCTGATGGTATAATCTATGTTACAGAGCTAGAAAGAGAAATTCCCAAATTTATTTGGAATAACAAAAAACCTAGGATAGCGAAAACCATTCTCAACAATAAAAGAACTTCTGGAGGAATCGCCATCCCTGACCTCAAGCTGTACTACAGAGCAATAGTGATAAAAACTGCCTGGTATTGGTACAGAGACAGGCAGGAAGATCAGTGGAATAGAGTTGAAAACCCAGAAATAAACCCACACACCTATGGTCATTTAATCTTTGCAAAGGAGCTAAAACCATCCAGTGGAACAAGGACAGCATTTTCAACAAATGGTGCTGGTTCAACTGGAGGACAACATGCAGAAGAATGCAAATCGATCCATTCTTATTTCCTTGTACAAAGCTCAAGTCCAAGTGAATAAAGAACCTTCACATAAAACCAGACACACTGAAGCTAATGGAAGAGAAAGTGGGGAAGACCCTCGAATACCTAGGCACAGCGGAAAAGTTACTGAACAGAATACCAATGACTTGTGCTCTAAGATCAAGAATTGACAAATGGGACTACATAAAATTGCAAAGATTCTGTAAGGCAAAGGACACTGTCAATAGGACAAAACGGCAACCAACAGATTGGGAAAAGACCTTTACCAATCCCACATCCGATAGAGGACTAATCTATGTCTCTGATCCATTTTTTTTTTTTGGCTATTTTTTGGTGGACATGGGGTTTATTTTAGCTTAATTTTCCAGGCTACAAACATAGTAGGGAAGTCAAGGCATAAACAACTTAAGACATCTAATCACATAATATCTAGACTTAATCAAGTTCACCTCTTCCATTCTTATACAGTCTGAGACCCAAAACCAGGGAATAATGCTGCCCACAATGGACTGGATCTTTTCACATCAATTAATGTAATCAAGACAACCTCACTGACATCTCCAGAATATAATCTTATCTAGATCACCCTTCACTGGCATTTTCTGTCCAGGTGGTTCTAGATTGTGTCAATTGACAATGGAAACTAACCATCACAGCCTAAAATATTGTGTATGTATATGTGTTTGTGTGTTCACATGGGTGTAGAAGATGGAAGATCAAAGTTGGGTGTCTTCCTGTATTGTTTTCTGCCTTAGTTTTAAAGACAGGACTTCTTACTGGTCCATGAGTTCAATGACTTGCTTTGTTCCATTTTGAGTTACATTTTGTAACTGGTGAGGGATGTGTTCTAGTTTCTCCCTTTTCTATACGGATGTCTAAATTCCCCAGCTCTATTGATAAATTATTTCCTCTCTACATGTCTAATCAATGATGTTTTTGTCAAACTATTTTTAGGTAGAACATGTACCTGAAAGTCATTTCTATTTCTGAGACAAATCATGAATAATTAATATATTCCAGGAAAAGGCTCGAATAATCCAACTTGACCCAATTAAAGTAAAAAGTGTCGTTGTTCTATGCCTAGTGCACTGTACTTTTTTGAAGAATAGACAAACAGCTTATACTTTTCTGTCTCTTCAGAATTATTCTCTGTGTGTGATTTTATCCTGCACGAGATGAACATACATTCATCCAATGATAAGATAGATCATCTAGAACAATAATTTCACAATGTATATGGATATTGAAATACTATATTGGAGGCCAAACATTAATTAATTTTTTAAAACCATAATTGAAAAAAAGTTAGTGAAGTTTCTTGGTTTGACTTTGGTTTTAGTCTACAATGAGAAAATCATTGTGTAAGTCTCTGTGACCCTATATATTGGTACTCCAGAAAATCTTCACTGCTCACTGGTTTTCACTGGCATGTATGAAGTAGATATGGAGTTGGCTTGCCCTTTTTAGATCTAAGCTCTTCCTGTTGATTCAGGTGAGGAGAGTTAGTGTGATTTAAGTTCAACCTGATGACTTACGTCATACGCTTTCTCAAGCTAGTCATGTGGCTTCTTTTAAAATCCAATTTCTTCTACAACTTACTAGACTCCTGAGGCATCCGTTCACAGACTGTTACACATGCCAATCACTATTCAAAGCTGCTGTCAACATCCTCTTGGTATTTTCTCAACAGTGATAAGCACATGCCCTCGGTATCCTATTCCTCACAAACCTTCATGGCTCTTTTCTTGAGGACCTGTGCTTGTCCTCTCTGCCTGATTGAACTGAATACGGAGTCTATACATGAAGCAGCAAATGTTCCCCTCCCCTCAGTGTCTTGGTAAGATTGTAGCTCTAATATGAATGCTTGCTTTCCCCTAACTTGTGTTGAAAATTAATGGCCTTTGTAGCAGTGTTTAGAGATGGAAACTTCAAGAGGTAATTTGGTCACAGGAAGGGGTTGATGACATGATTTCTGGCGTGAGATCATTATAAAAGAACACGTTTTGGTACCTTCTTAAGTTTCTCTATGATTTTTTTTTTTTATTTTCTGACCCCCTCTATGTTTTTTCACCCTCCCTTCCCACATGGAATAATATAGGAAAAAGATCCTTACCAATTGACAGCACCTTAATCTTATACCTGTCAGCTTACACAACTATAAGCCAATAATTTCTGTCTGTTATAAATGTCCCAGTGTGTGGTCTTGATTCTATTACAGAAGCACAAGATGGACTCAGTTATACAACAACTCCTGATCCCAATGAGAGATATCTCTGAGATATAATTTGTGTTTTATTATAGAACAGGTCCAAGCCTCAAGGTCTATATGTAGAATCTGCTTCAGAGTGCCCACTTTATTAAATTAACTTATAGTCCTTTCCTTAATTCTTATGTTTCCTACTCTCAAATCTATTAGCTGTGATATGTAGAGGTGAACCTAATATATAATATTCTTGTTTAAAAAGCCTATTTCTATCTTGATCCATTCAAGTTCCATTTGAGTTAAGCAGAAGCTATGATGAAGACATCTGAAGTCAAAAGCTTAGGCTAGAAGGCATAAGCTAACCCCATCTGAGATTCTCAGTATTTTATTTAGATTTATTTATTGTATTTTATATGTCTAAATGTTTGGCTAAATGCATGTATATGCACAATCTGCATGCCTATGGATGTCAGAAGTGGGCATAGGATTCCCTGGAACTGAGAAATGTTTTTGAGCTACTATTGTGTGATAGCAACTGAACCCAGATCCTCTGGGAACAGATGCTCATATACTTCTTTGAGTTGTTGTTACATCCCCTATATATACTTAATCTTAATAAGCCTTCATTTTTTAAAGCATATTTTGGACTTCAAAATCACTAGAGATATGGGAGTAATTAATTCATCTAACAGAGATTTGAAGAACATTCATTTTCTTGTCAGGTTGCAAAACCCTGCTTTGTGTGAATGTAGCACTTTCTTTCATGCCCTGCCAAAAAGTTGCTGATATTAGCTATATCACAGTAATATTCTAATATTTTGAAGCTAATTATAATTTCTAGTGATAGTAGTCTGATGGTAAAAGGAGTTTTTTCACATGTAGTCAGTGTTAAAGTTCACCATCCATTATCATTTTCTGAAAAGTCTTATTAGCTTCCCCCATCTATTTCCTGTTAGAAATAATCCATACCTTCTTATTATGGCAGCCACAATATGAGATGTTTATTAGTAAGGGTTACTATGCTTTTTGGTAATTTTGATATTTGGATTATATCCTGTTCTCTCATGAACCAATCATCATGAATAGGTGGGTAGTTAAGTGAGCAATAGTTGGCTTCCAATAGTCTTTTAGGTCCACAGGCCAGGATATTCTGAAATCTAAGTAAGAAATGATATCTTTGAAAGGGTTTTCCACAATACAGTGGAAACCACAGTGTGTTCTTATACAAGGACATATCACTGTCTCAGACAGTTTAGATTTTCAGTTGACAGCTCCAAATTTAATCCAATTCCTTTAAAATAAAATTTAGATAAAAAAATAAACAGTAATTCCAGAACAAATGTCGAATATTCACCATGGGGAGGCCATTCTGCTCAGAACACCTGTTCAGTTTGAAACATAAAAATACTTGCTCCCAATGTGTTTTCAATAAACGTTCAAATCACACCATGCAGTGTGCAGCTGAAGCTGAAAAGTATCCTGCGAAGATGTAAGTAAAAGTTCTTTTGGTATTACTCTGCACTACAGCCTATGATTCTGTATTAGTTAGGATGACCATTGCTGCAGTGAAATACCATGACTAAAAGCAACTTTGGGGGGAAAATGATTCATCTGGTTTATAGTTCCACGTCACTGTTCGCTATTGGAGAAATTCAGGACATGAACTCAAACAACCATGGCTGAAATGTGGAGGCAGGAGTTGATGCAGAGGTCATGGAGGGGCTCTGCTTACTGGCTTGCTTCTCACGGCTCCTCCTTTCTTAGCACATACCCAGGGATGCTCCCACCTGCATTGGACCAGGCCCTCCAACATCAATTACTAAATAAGGAAATGTTCTACAGGCTTGTCTATAGCCTGATCTTATGGTTCCATTTTCTCCTTTGATGCTCGGTCCTTTCTTATGACTCTAGCTTGTGTTATGTTGACATAAAAGTAGCCAGCAAAGATTCTTTAAGGCAATTCCCTGTGTGATCTGCTTGTTCTCAGGGACAAGTAATGATGGCCAGGTTGTTAAGCATAATAAAATGTTCCTCAGTGAACACAGCATCTTATAATGATATATTTGGTAGAATACTTTGTCAACTAGGAAAACCCTTGATATCTGACCTGGAGATATGCTGGCATACCCCAGAGACAGTCTGAAGGGTCTGAGGAGACTCTCCCTATAGTATTTAAGAGCATTTTACTTGGACTATATTATATTTAGATAATTATATGGCAAACAGCCAGCACTAGCTTGAGCTGTTGATCCAGAATAAAATAAATCTAATTCAAGTTGCTAGTACAGTCTCGTTAGTTTCATAATGGTGGCATACAACTCCAGGAAACACTGGTCCTAAGAATAAGTTTAATTCTGAGGTGGAACTCCTTGATAGTATTTCACTGTTCAATAGAATTTTTTCAGTTGTAAAGAAACTTTGCTTCTTTCACATACAATTATTTAACAGCTTGTTATAGAATTATGATCATCTTCATTTTCCTCTTATCTAATTCACTTCCTATTATTTTAAAACAATTCAACATGGTAAAAGAAGCCAATTCTTTTGTGATAACTGAGATGTTTTTCGAAGAAAAGAGAAGGGAGCTTTTCTGCTGATCATCATACATTTTCTTTTTAGTATTTTATTTGTTTGCGTATGTATGAGCATACAAGTGTCACACTGCACATATAGAGGTCAAAGGATAACTTGTAGGAGTCACTTCTGTCCTTCCATCATGTAGGCTGCAGAGACTAAATCCATATCATTAGACTTGGTGGCAAGAGCCTCTACCCACTAAGCCATCTTTCTGGCCCAGTTATCATTGCATTTTCAAATTTTCTTGATACAGGGAGTATATCTTTCTAACATTATTATGGTTATTTGTACAATGCACAACACAGTAACATTTTGATAAAATTTTTATATAAATTCTGATGGTTATAGCTTAGCAGGATGTTTTATTTCTTCTATGTATAAAAACTTAAAATATTTTATCTACATGAGTTCACAAGGAAGATCTCTGTATAACATAGAGAAAATTATATTAAAATTGAGTTTCTTTATGTATGTGTGTATACATGTTTCTGACTGAGTGCACATATCCGTGTACCCCTGTGGAACCTTGTCTGTATTCCTCAATTGTTTCCTTTTATATTGCTCATTATAGTGTATTTGACTGTACTTGGAGCTCACAGGTTTTGCTGTACTAGTTGGCCAGCAAGCCCTGGGGTACTCATCTATCTCTGTCTTCCCATTGCAGCAATGCAAGCATGTTACCACACTGATTTCTGTTTTTAAATATGTGGATTATGGGACTCCAAACTCAGGGGCTTGTACCAGGACAGTACTTACCTGTCTGTGTGATCTCTGCAAGCTTAGATTTTAAATTTTGTATGAATAAAATTAAATTTTTATCAGAGTCCCATCTTAAGAGAATTTAGCTTGCAATTTGACTAAAACTTCTATTCAGTAAGTATTTTACTCTCAAAATACAGAAATAGAGGGATGATTAAGACGAACTACATACACTGAATTGTGGAATGATCCTCCTTTCTTAGGATCTCAAGTGCTTGTGGATTTTAAATTGTTGTAACAAACAACACTTACACACCAGAGCTGCATGTGGGTGTTGATAACAGTAAATAAGCTACACAGACATTTCAGAGTTTGTGTTTTTTCCTACTGGTAGCTTGTTGTATGCTAGTGTGTTTTCAGTACCCAAATTTTCCCAACAAGACTAAAGTGCATGTAGAATGAAAAAAATCACCTTTTTTAAATTGAATATTTTATGTATTTACATTTCAAATGTTATCCCCCCCATTAGCCCCCTATCCCAGCCCCTCCCCCTGCTTCATTGAGGGTGCTCCCCAACCCACCCACTCCCACCTCACTGCCCTGGCATTTCCCTACACTGGGGCATCCAGCCTTCCCAAGATCAAGGGCCTCTCCTCCCGTTGATGCCAGACAATCTCCTCTTATACATATGAGGCTGGAGCCATGGGTCCTTCCATGTGTACTCTTTGGTTTAGTCCCTGGGAGCTCTGGGGGCTCTGGTTGGTCGATGTTGTTGTTTTTCCTATGGGGATGTAAACCCCTTCAGCTCCTTCAGTCCTTTCTCTAACTCCTCAATTGGGGTCCGGTTTTCAGTCCAATGTTTGGCTGTGAGCAATCACCTCTGTATTTGTCAGGCTCTGGCAGAGTCTCTCAGAAGACAGCTATAACTTCTGTCAGCAAGCACTTTTTGGCGTCCACAATAGTGTCTAGGTTTGGTGTCTGTATATAGGATGGATCCCTAGGTGGTGCAGTCTCTGGATGGCCTTTCCTTCAGTCTCTGCTCCACATTTTGTCTTCGTATTTCCTCACTTGAGTATTTTTTTCCCCCTTCTAAGAAGGATTGAAGCAGCCGCACTTTGGTCTTCCTTCTTTTTGAGCTTCATGTGGTCTGTGAATTGTATCTTGGGTATTCAGAGTTTTTGGGCTAATATCCACTTATTAGTCTCCATCTGCACTCCAGAGCTAAAAATTCCCTCTTAAGGAATAAATATGTGGAGAACTTTACATTTGGAGCTCACTAATAATATCTATTAGACATATTCCTATGGTCAAACTAGAACAATTAGAATAGAAATGAATGTGTGTGTTTGTGTGTGTGTGTGTGTGTGTGTGTGTGTGTGTGTGTAAAAACCAAAGCAAGGTAAAACGAAGAGGCAAAATATTTCCTATCATACTCTAGAAATTCGAAACTGTGTGATAGAATGTATGGTAGGAATTTGATTGAAAAATAAGACAATTTTAAGTATGACAGAATTTGAAAGTATGAAGAGGGGTATCTTGAAGTCTGTATTTTAAAATATGTGATTTGTTTATAGCTATGTGGAGAAGTGGAGTCCTAGGGACAGTGGTGATGTATGGAGAAATACATGGGCTAGAAACAGATCTCACACGTAGAACAATGTTGATTATCATATATATTTTAAATACATAATTATTTTTATTTTTAATGAGGATGAGTATTTTGCCTGTGTGTATGTAAATGTGCCATGTGCATGCTTTGTACCCATTAAGGCAAGAAAGTTGATTTGGACCTGGAGCCGTAGGCAGGTATGAGCCACCATCTAGGTAGTAGAAACTCAACCCAGGTATTTTTTTTTTCCTGATAGAGCATCAAGCATCAAATGTCCTTCACCACTGAGCTATCTCTGCATAGTTTTAAAATGGTAGAATAAAGGTGAATGCAGTTCAAGTACAGCTAGAATCTGATAGCTAGGTGGAGTGTTACAAACTCAAGTTGTGTATAATACATGGAGGCTATATATTTTCAAACACTATAATGTACTTTTTAGTCTCTTCTACTAAATAAGAAAACAAAACAAAATAATAAATAAATAATAAAGAGAGACCTAGAATTAAAGGCACATATTGCACTGATAGTGCAGTTTAGTATTAGTGAATACTCCTCAAGATATACAAATTATTTACAAGCATGAGGAAATATCAATTTTGCTTCAGTCTCTGTGCTTTATTATTCTTCTTTATTTTTATGAATGAGCATAATTAGCTTATACTCACTGCTTCAATACACACACATACATACATATACATACACACACACAGAGAGAGAGAGTGAGTGAGAGAGAGAGAGAAGAGAGAGAGAGAGAGAAAAGAGAGAGAGGAGAGAGAAGAAAGAGAGAGAGAGAGAGAGGAGAGAGAGAGGAAAGAGAGAGAGAGAGAGAGAGAGAGGAGAGAGAGAGGAGAGAAAGAGAGAGAGAGAGAGAGAGAGAGAGAGAGAGAGAGAGAGAGAGATGGGAGGGAGAATATCTATTTTATATATGTAAGTGTACTATCTCATATCATTACCAGATAGTCTATAACGTATCCCTTACTAGTTAAAAAAGTTCCCTCAGCATGTATTTTATTGCTTGACTAAAATATTTTGCTCTGTGTTAGATTTATTTCCAAACTAAACTTGAAACATACTGAATTCACAAGTAAAAGAAGATTTATGCCAAATAAGTGGAGTTATTACTTTCGATTTGAAGCATTTATTGTTGTCCTTATTGTTTCTCCATTAAAAAGCTAATGATGAATGTGGTGATACATTTTTATGGAGTCCTTATTGTCTTTAGCAAAAATGATAATGAGAGTAAAATAATTTTGTGGTGCGAAATTAAATAATTATCAAGATCTGCCGAAATGTTCTCAATATAATGACCTCTTAATCTAATGATCTTAAGTAGAAATTATTTTTACCATGAAATTCTATAACTACAAAGAATTCTTAACCAAAATTAATTTTATGGTTGTAATTTGGTGGATAATTGGTATTGTGTTACCAAGTTATTAGATTTACTTTAAGTTATCTTGTGAGCATAAAAATAAAAATAAAAAAAAGTAAATTGACTTTTTCTGGCACTTAATCACTGAAAATCCATTTCTATATAACCATTTGCAGTGCAGATAGAAAAGGGTCCTGTGGTGGGGAATAGGCTACGGAAATATTTTAGGCATTTTATTTGGAAAATTTTCATGAATGCTAAAAATACATTAAGGATGGAGAAAATATAAATGAATTATAAATGAAAAATAAAATACCAAAATAATCAGTATTCCTCGAAAAAAATCTATTGTTCATGAAAGAAAAATTAAATCATTAATGTTAACTTAATCTGGTTAATTGAACGAATGACATGTAAACTTCAGAGATGGCAATTATTACTTAGAAGAAAACACTTTAATTCACTGACTTTACAAATGCAAGCAGACTTTATAATAAAAGCATAAATCAAAATGTATGCTATTATTCAGCATATATGTAATTATAGCAATATTAGTTTGAAATGACTAAAGTTCTTCAGTTCCATATGCTTAAAAGTTAATTTAAATTTTCCCTTAGAGATAGAAGAATATTTCTCTGCACAGCTGGCATCTGAACAAACATGTAATGTGTGCTTCCGGTATTTCAAAAGTAGTTTGGTAACTTGAAGACAAGTAAGAGCTATTTCTAAATAATAATATATTTCTAAAACTGTAAACTTGTGAATAGGTTATTTTTCTTTATATCATTCTGATTTGCTATAGTTAGAATACTTTTAGGATGGCATATATTCTTTACATATCATATTGACAAAAGTAGAAACATTCAAGAAGTAAACTCTGTCGGCTCGGTTTGAAGAGTCAGCTGTTCTGAGGGACTGTTGACTGGGATGATGAGTTGTCCATTGATGGCCTATGCGTGAGAACTATTTGGCAAATTCTTTCTGAATTATTACTGCATGTATTCCTGGAATGAACACACATTTTTATTAGTGTGCACAAATATAGGCAAAATGAGCATTTTATTTTGTATAAGAATTAAATTAATGGATATCTGCAAATTTATATATACATGAATGTGTATAGACATAGACATATAGACATAGACATGGACATGGACATGGACATGGACATGGACATGGACATGGACATGGACATGGACATGGACATGGACATGGACATGGACATGGACATGGACATAGACATGGAGGGAAATACTGCCAGAATGTTTGTAAGTGAAGAAAACCAGAGTATGCAGTACTGTACATATATTTTATTTCAAGAAAGAGAAGAGAAATAAGAATGCATCCAAGTCCCAGACATATATCTAAATATAAATTTGGAGATAGGTGATTTTGGAAAAACAAAAGCAATATTTTTATTTTACATGTTTACATGTTTACAAAATTTAAATGGTTCATTTATTTTATTTTTTGCCTATGTTTTATTTGTCTGTATGTATGCCTGTGTACCATATGATTGCACTGCCTTCAGAGGCCAGAGGACGTTGAATTCTCTGTAAATGGAATTGTAAACAGTTGTTATCTACATGGTGGTTACTGGGAATCAAACTGGAGGCCTCTGGAAGGCCAGCCCCTCTGATTGTTTTAAATACTGAATTTGACTTCTGAGTAATGCAAATGTTTTATTTATAAGTTAAATTTAAGACAACAAAATCAATGATAAAATTAGAAATGTTAATCAAAATAATAGAACCTTATAGTGGCTAAATTAATATGACCATATTAAATTTAAAAAATAAGTTGCCTGTGGAGAGAGATGGCTCAGTAGTTAAGAGTGCATACTTACCTGATGGATGACTTAAAGTCAGTTCTCATCAACAGTTGCAGAAAACGATGCCTGTTACTCTAGCTCCAAGGTATCTGATCTTGTTTTGTGACCTCTGTCTGCACCTGCACCCATTGGTTCTTATCTACACATGTATGTTACACATAAAAATTATCTTATTTTATAAAAAACAAGATATCAGCTTGAAATTGAATGAGGGTCTTTGGAATTACTAATTATATCAACAGTTTACAAGTTATCATCATCAATATGATGTTGAAATCCTTAATAAATCTATCTTCAAATAAAATTTTAGTCACTATTTCCCCCTCAAGAACTTAGATGACTTGTTATATCATGGCATTTTACATATATATTTAAACAGAAAACCAAAACTATTTAGATTTTTTAAATTGTGAAATAGCTGTGCAACTATTTGCACATATCACAGGTTTCTTAAGGTGTGATGAGCCTAAGAGACCATTTATATTCTGATTGCTGTATTCATCATGCACAGAACTAGCCTAAGAGATTATTGAGGAAAAGACAAATAGAAACCAATTATAGCACAATACAGATGTACAAATAAAATCAAAGTCTCATTTTAACATCTAAGTTCAGGGTTAAGTACCATTTCACCACTTGTTATGTAGACAGTCAGTACACTAGCTATGTGGACATAACAGATTACTACTCATGTCCTAGGATCTCCATACTTATGGATATGTGCATTTTAATCATGACAGTAATAGGTCATTTGATTTGATAGAAACTAGGGGGACAGCATTTAAAATGTAAATAAATAAAATAACCAATAAAAATGTGAATCCAAAGAAAGAAACTATTGTAGTCTCTGATGAAAACATACTTAAGAAATATTGTTAAATATTTTTATTTTTAATATAAAGCATAAGAAGCAACTAGATTTTAAAACAAATAGTGGGATAGATGAAGTAGTAATCTGATGCTATAATGTGACAATATTATATATTGTCTTTTCTGATATGATTGGAAGAATGTCAACTAGACAATAGGAAAATAATGAAAAATGAAATTATGAATTCTCTTCTTATGTCCTATATAAATGAATTAACAACATACAACTTGAAAAGTAATACAATTTTCAAGACATTCCCTAAAAATAAAAGACATACTAGTGAAATGATAAAGAGAACAGCTCTCAGCATGAGCATGGGGTATATGCTGAAGTAGCAGTGATGAAGATGCTCAAAGCTCTCTACTTGGAGGCAGTTAAATCTTATTCTGTCCTATTTATTTGTACAAGTAATATACTTTATTAGAATAAAATCAAGTAATAATTTAAAGATCCCAATCGTGTTGATGTTAATCCTTTCAGTTGTGATATAATGTAGTGTCAAGCATTGTGATTGTAACCTCAGACTCCTCCAGAGCAACATTACACACTATAACCACAGGTTTTCCACATACACACAAGTTCCCAAAATAACCACTCTGAAATATAATATTTCATGAATAAAATCCTAAACCATAAGGTTGGGCTTGTTCCCTGACTAGCTCGAAACTTAGTAAAACCATTTATTCTAGTCTAAGTCCTACCACGTGGCTGGTCACCTCTTCCTCAGGTTCATGCAAACATCTCCATCAATGTTCAGGATGAATCTCCTCCTATGTATGACTCTATCCCAGAATCCTCTCTTCCTGACAGAACTCCTACTTTTTATTTCCTGCCTAAGTTAATAGGCCAACAGCTATTTATTGACAGGCAATACTTTCCACATTGTAGAAACTCTCTACAACACACCAAGAAACAATGTTGGAATGTTCCCAGTGCAACTGAGGTTAAGACTGATGGTAATCATAATCCTAAAGCTCTCTCTTGATCCAAAATTCTCTTGAGGTGCAGACTCAAGGAAATCCTATGAGATCTGATAGCCATGTGTGAAGACGCGAATTCATGTGAAAATACCAGTATACATGTGTGCATGTCTGGGTATGTCTGTGTGTGTGTGTGTGTGCTTGTGTGTGTGTGTGTGTGTGTATGTGTGTATGTATGTGTGTGTGTGTGTTGCATATGGAATCCAGAGTGTGCTTTTTCAACTCTACCTTATATTTTAGAGACAGGATCTCTCATTGAACTCAGACCTCACTATTTGGGCAGCTTGCTGTATCCATCTCCCAGTACTGTGTCTATAGGCACACTCCCCTACCATGTCTGGCATTTTACATGAGGGTTTGAAATCTAATTTGAAACTTAGGTTCTCGTGTTTGTGCAACAAGCACTTACCACCTTATCCATTTGTCCAGCCCTGATATTATTTTTGCAAAGTATTCATGCCATTGTCTATTCCTCTGAACAATACCCAGGAGTTCCTGATTTATAGGTTTATTCATGCTAGATCTTATTGATGTCTTTATTTTCTTCTATATCCTTTTGTGTTCTAATTTACATTACCCTATTAACACAAGGTACAAGTACTTCTTGATAGAAATATTGGCCAGTTATAATCTTTTTTTTTTTTTTTTTTTTTTTTTTTTGGTTTTTCGAGACAGGGTTTCTCTGTATAGTCCTGGCTGTCCTGGAACTCACTCTGTAGACCAGGCTGGCCTCGAACTCAGAAATCCGCCTGCCTCTGCCTCCCAAGTGCTGGGATTAAAGGCGTGCGCCACCAACGCCCTGCGGCCAGTTATAATCTTACTTTGAAATGATTACTAAGATTTTTCTTACACGATTGTTTCTTTATTACTAGCATTAATAGTCTTTTATAAGCTCTGTATTCTGGCCATTTATTAGAGATATCTTATGAATATTTTCTCTCAGTCTGCTTGTCTATTTATTTTCATAATGGATTATTTTATGAGCAATAGTTGTTCATTTTAATGAAGTCTAATTTAGTATTTTTATGATTATTTCTTTTTCGTGACATGAGAAAACTTTGGACACATAGATTTATATCTATCTGTATTCTCTTCTAAAGGGTTTCTGAATTCCATTTTCATGGTTACTTGTAACAATGAGGTATTTCTAAGTGTTTTTATGTAGTGCAAAATAAGGCTTAAGATTTAATTTTATACAACAGACTTTTCAATCTGTAAGAACAAAGTCATATTATTTGTAGAAGAGTAAATTTGATTGGAGATAGTAATACTAAGTGAATTAAACTAGTCACAGAAACTCAGTTATCATGTATTTCCCCCATTTAAGGTCCTAGAATTATTATAGATACATAAAATCATGTACCTAAATATGATATGAAAGAAGTGAAATGGTCCAGGGAAAAGGAGGAGGTTACATGGTAAAGGAGATAGGGGAGAAAAGGTAGCTATATACTAAATATTCATGTAAACTTTCATTAAAGTTTACATGATGATACCATGAACAATGAATATACACAATAAAAATTTTAAATTATAATTTAAAATATTTAATTTTATTTTTCCAATATTGATATAAGTACTTCTTATGAAAATATTTTTATTTCCCTTTACTTTTTTGTAAAATCACATGCTTATTAACTAAGTTTCTTCTCATTGTTGTATTGTACTCTTGATTGTCCATAACACTATATTGACTTGGTGACAGAAGTTCTATGAATTACTTTTTAGAATGAGATAGTTATGCCTATGACCTCATTATATTTCTTTTTCTTTCAGTTTCTTAAATTTGCATTTACATGTATATTTCAGAATCCGATTGCAAATTTAAAATATGTCTGCTAGAACAATGTCAATCTGCCAGGAATATAATCTTAAATTAAACTGACTTTACCTCTTCCAGCAGCTATCAATTATTGAGTAGTTTCCCAGTCAGGGCTGGGACATCCTTTTTCATGCTGGGATTTGGTCTGGCTTGAGCTTGCACAAGTCTTCTGCATGCTGTCACAACAGCTGTAAGTTCATGTGTGCAAGTGCCTAGGTGTGTCTGGAAAATCCAACTTCCTTATACTCACCTACCACCTCTGGCTGTTACACGCTTTCTGCGCTGTCTTCCACAATGATGCCTGGGCCTTGGGAGGCCTTGCAATACAGATGCTTCATTTGAGGCTCTGATATTCTGTAGTCTGTTATTCTTTGCACCTTTATCTATTCTGAGAGTTTGTATTATTTGTCTTATACTGAAATAGAAGCTTCTATGATAAGGGTTCAGAGAGTCATTAATCTATCATCCATGTGATTAAACAAAAAGAATGTGTATATTATGGGGTACTGTTCTGATGACTATCTAGTTACTAAACATTGGTTTCCTAGTTTTCCTGTGTTTGAATACTTGTTGGTATGGATGGTTGGAGAGGTTTAGAAGACATGGCCTTGGTTGAGGAAGTATATGTCACTGGCACTAGGCTTTTGAGAGCTTAAGTCCTTGCCTATGTCTAATTTGTTTTCTCTGTTTCATGCTGTTGAGAATGTGATTCTTACCCTCTTGCTCTAATGCTTATTACTTGATGCTATGGTTTCCTTGAATTGATGGACTCTATCTCTCTGGAACTAAAAGCCAAAGAAACTCTTCCATAAAACAAAAGAATAAGTCACTAGGAAACAGTCTAATACTACTAATATCAGTTAATAATACTAATATCAGTTGAGCAAAATGATAGTATAGGGTCTCCCTACAGGCCTCAGACTTGTCTAGTCACAAGTTCTTAGCCCTGGTATTAGAGTCAGGTATGGATTTAATTCTGATGGGCAGGCTTCAAATCCAACCAGAAAGTAGCTGATTGCTACCTGGTGTTCATGCTGGTGTTACACCAGTGAGCATGTCTTGCAAGACAGTATGTTTTTATAGCTAACAGGGTTCATACATGAGTAAGATATATGATTATTCTTCTAGTAGAAATAGTGTCATCCTATTACAGAATAACTACATTTTACTTCTTTTATGTGTGTATGTGTATATTTTATAATGGTTCTAGAATAGTATGTTTCTATATGACATTTAAAGTTCTTTAGTGTTATTTTTTTTCTCCCTCATATTCCTTTTCTAACCTGTTCTCCCACTCCTACAAATAATTTAAGCCTTCTTGTTCAAATATTGCCCTTTAACCTTTGAGAGCACTGAGTTATCTCTCCCCTCCATGGAAAACTTCCCTTCCATGGCCACTTACTAATTTCCTAACATCTATGGATAACAGAAATGAAACATACATGCATGACAATTCAAAGTTAAACTTCACAAATAAGAAGATGTGACATATATTTTTTTGGGCCTGAGTTACCTCGCTCAGAGTGACTGTTTCTAGCTCCATACATTTGTTTGTGAGTTTCATAATTAAATTTAGACATCTGAGTAATATCCTATTGTTCATATATATTGTATTTTATTATTTATTTATTAATTAGTGGACATCCAGGATCTTTCTACTTCTTGGATATTGTGCATACCTAAGCAGTGCCAATAGATGATTAAGAATGTCTGTAGTTGTATGTAGTTTGGGGGTATATGTCCAAGAGTGATGTAGATGGATCATGTGGCAGGTTTAGTTCTAGGTTTTGAAGAATCTTCACACCATTTCCATAGTGGTTATACCAGTTTGCACTCCCACAATCAGGGAATACTTGTTTTCTTTCTCTGCTGCCATACCAACATATTCCTATTCATGCTTCCTTAGTAATATAAGACAAAATATCAAAGTAGTTTTAAGCTTTCAATTCTGCAGTGGCAAAGGATTTTGAACATTAAAAAGAACAAAGAAACAGAAAAACAAACATGTTTCTCAGCATTTACAGTTTATCCTTTGAAAATTCTTTACTTACTTTCAGGTCCCAGTTTTAATTTAGCTTGTTTGTTTTCTAGATGTTCAATTTTGAGTTCTTTATATAGTCTAAATAATATCTGCCTGTCTGATATATAGTAGATAAAGATTTATTTTCCTATTTGGTCTGGTGTCTCTTTATTCCAGTGATGCTATCAATTGCTATATAGAAGCTTTTGGTTCATAATGTCCCATTTATTGATTGTTTTTGGATGTCAGGGAGTTAAAATGAAGAGAAAAAAGGAAAACACATCTGCTAAGATTACATTTGGATTTCATTAGATCTATAATAAATCTGAAATAATATCTTAGTGGTAAGAATCTATGATCATTGTATATCTCAACTTTTAAAATATTCTCTCTTTCTCTTTCTCTCTTTGTGAGAGTGTGTGTGTGTGCATGCGCTCATGTACATGTCTTTCTCTTTACCTTATTGAACTGCCTATCTGATACCTTTGTAGATCATTGAATAGAGTTGTCAAGAGCTGACATCCCTTGGTTTTCTCCACACCAAGGAGAGACTTTTCAGTGTTTGAGAAGTGACTGTGGCATTGATAGTAGCAAGGCTAAGGCAACTTTGATTCAGAGTGAGGCTTCTCCCAAGGTTTTAAGAATATTGAACCCTGTAACTCACTTATTTTGAATGGCCTGGGATGTTAATGTTTTCATTTTTTCATTTTAAGTCATTAAGTATGGTTAATTAGAGTAACTTTATGATCTGAGCTGAGTTTAAATTCTGATGTAGGCCAGTGAGTACTCTAAGTATCATCCTTTTGAAAGTTACATGTGTCTTCACTCTCCACACACAATTGTTTTAAAGTCTGAGTAAACATATATGATACTGGGAGTGTATGCTTTATATTCCTTACCTCAGACTATCAAGTTAGAAACTCAGCATTTTTCTTGATCTATTCAAATTTTATTTTTTACTTCCTTTATTTTCTCTGTTATTTCTTCCCATTTGGATTATACAATCTTTAAAATAATTGTCTGAGCTAGGCAAGGTGAATTAGTACACTTGGAGAGATGAAAGTGGAAAATTATTTAACTAAAATATAATCTCAAAAATTAAAAATACTGCAGAGTTATCATTCACTTTGTGGGCAGTGAATGCTGAATATTGTGTTTTGCATCACATTGTGTCTACACAATGCCCTCCATGTGCACATAGGGCATTTACTGTAGGACAAAATTGCCTTTGTATTAGATTGTTTCACCTAAATATAGGAAAATGTAACTGTGTTGAGCCAGAATAAGGCAGTCTTGGCTAAGATCTAGTATTTACTTAGTAAGGCAATATTAAATGCATTTTTGTTGCACAGTGTTTTAAGATGGGTTTATTTGAACATAGTCATATCATAAATCAAGGAAATCTGTGTTTGTATATATGTATACGCATGACTATATATTAACCTTGCCAGACAAAAAGATTTATTTACTAAATACTCGTTATATGCTTAATCTGTGTGAGCTTTTTCAAAAATTCTGTAAATGCAATATTTATCAGTAACTGTAACTATGGCTCAGTGAAATATGTGCAACATTGTTTTTTAAGTTGCACAGATCCTATTTGTGTTTTCCAGGTAGATCAATCTTAACTGAGTTTCAAGTAGCTTTGAATGTTAAGATTTCTAGCCAAACTCATCAGATTATAGATACAGTAAACTAAGTTCAATGGAAAATTAAAGAAATAAAACTAAGGTATAAAATATTTTTATTATTATTGCATTAAAATTAATATATTCAGACTATTAAAAAGCCAGAAATTGGTTTAGATGAAGTTTATTACAAATAATCTTTATTTTGACCATCACTGAGTACCTCATATCTAAATTTATATATGTGTGTGTATCTGTGTGTGTGTATATGTGTGCATAAGCGTTTATGAATATCATCATTTATTGGAAAGTTTAAAAGAAATGCACGATCTGAATGTTGTAGCACTAAAGATAATGACTGTTCCTGCACCAGGCAATTCACCTTTTTCTTCTCATTCAACCAAGGTTTCTTCCGTGTTTGTAGTAAAACAATATTTACAAATGACCCACTGCAACACAGATAGCTATCTATAGATGCTAAAATTTCCATTCTGTGGTGGAGATGTAGCTTAGAGGGAAAGTACCTGTGCATTATACCAAAAATGCTCATGTGTATGATTCAAAATTAAAAATGTCCTTTTCATGCGACAGTGTGTTTTATCTATTAGTTTCTAATGAATATAATATAAAATCTACGTAAGCTAATGTGCTTTCGATGTTACCATCACCTCAAATAAAACAGTTTGCTTGTTAGAGAAGTCATATACCGCAGAAATGCATTGTTATTTAATGCATATGGTATATATGTGTTGGAAATGGGAGTATATTTGATATTTTATAAAAATAATTCCTTTTGCAAATTTTATTTAATCTTTATTTTATAATCCAGATTTTATCCCCTCCCGGTTCATCCTCTGACTGTTCCACATCCCATTCCTCCTCCCTCTTGTCTCCACGAAGACGTCTCCACCCCCATCTCAGCCTTACGGCTAAGATCAAGTTATCTGTTCTTATCAGTTTAATAATTTTTTTTATTAAACAGATTGTTTTTAAAATACCAGAAACACAGTTTTCAATATACTGTAAAAGTAGCCACTAGTGTAAATAGTCACACATGTTATCAGTTAATCGATCTAATCTTCCAATTTCAGTGACTGTTCCAGAGACGATATTCCAACCCTGACCTTTGCCAAAGCAGTCTGATAGGGCCTACTACAGGCCATCCAGAAGGTCATCTCCCTCTTGAAATACAGATATGTTCTCTGGACAGGATCAGGAGACATGATATCCTTCAGTAAACCTAGAGCCATTAATGGCTGGAGCTGGGAGGAAAGCCGACCATTGGAATGGTAGGATGGGGAATAGTGTTAGCTAATGGATCTCAGGGGCCTTCCTCTCACCTCATCCTCAATCTCACGATAGAGAGGAGGATGTGTGTTCATACTATTTAGTAAAACTTGACGTGAGGCCTCTGTTATTTTCACCTGAAAATATACTGAAAAATATGAGTATTTGTTGAATGTAATCATAACGTGGTCATAACAGATCATGACTTGATCTCTAGACGCCAAAACAATTTGACATTTCAGGGGAGATTTTTCTGCCATCATTTCAATGTATTTGGCAAAGATAAACAACAAGATAGGTAAAAAGTCTAATTCTATGACCAGTAAATCTAACAGTACCATAACACCAAAAAAAAAGATGTGGCGGTCTTAAGAATTTGTTCTCTATTTAATACAGTAACAAGTTTAAGAGTACTTTGTTTAAAACGGCTGCAAAGAAGTATTGCAAGTGGAAGAAAATAGGTTTTATTTTTATTCCCTTAGAGTTAGATGTTGCTACTGCTTCTGTTAATGGTTTTTCTGCTTATGGATTCAGAATCAAAGAAAGCAAACCCCCAATCGGACAAAGGAGGAGCAAGCTCTGTGTTTTCTTTTTAAATGCTTCTTTTGCTCTTTTTAGAGACAGACACTATGAAAGACTATTTAGCTTTGCATGACATAGAATTCTGTGTCTTTGAGGCTGGCCAAAAACTCAGAGAAATCCAAATGTTTCTGCCTCTCTGGTGCTAGGATTAAAGACATGTATCATCATATGAAAGTTTCTCTCTGTCTGTCTCTCTATCTCTCTGTCTCACACACACATACACACATACAGAGAGAGAGAGAGAGAGAGAGAGAGAGAGAGAGAGAGAGAGAGAGAGAGAGAGAGCACAAGAACAAAAACTAAGGTATACCTTTGGACTGACACATACCTTTGTAGTAGACAGGTCGTTTAGTATGTGTGAGACTATTGGCTTCATCCCATGTGCTATAAATGAGAAACAAAATGCATTTCAACTATCTGATTAAAATTGTAGATTCCTAACTTTGCTTCAGGCTTTATGCATCAGGACATCTAAATACAGAGTTCAGTGATCTCTAGTTCTAGAAACCTACATAAAGCGTACTCAGTACGAGAACACTGTTCAGGTCTTTGTGCTCAAATATTGCCTTTCATGCATCCCCTTGCCGAATTTCACCACTTTACAATGGTGTTTTTCTTTTCTCTTTCAAGGCGATTGTTCTATTCAAATATGCAACTCAGGGGGCAGAACTGTGTGCATGTGTTCACTGATCTGTTTCAGAGTCCTGAATAATTCCTGACCTAGAAAAGGTACCTATTGTGTTTAGCTAAGTCCAAAAAAGAGAAACTGACATTTTCTGAGGGATGTGAAGGATTGAAAGCACCAGGTAAAGATAAGTATGGAATTCAGTGAGGACTCTGGAAATCTGTAGTAACTAAGACTGTGGAATATTGCTGAGAGAGAAATGAAGGGAGATTGTGAAACGGAACATGTCTCATCCCTGATAAAAATAGAAACACAGGCTGGAAGAAATGATGGGAAGGAAGCAGCAAGTGGCATGGTACAAACTTTTCAAAATCAAATCTAACATCAGGATGCTTTAATAATGATGTACTTAGTAAAGTATGATTCAGATTTATGGTGGAAAAGGTCAGCGTCTGAGTTTCTGCTCAATTTAGGATGCAGCTCACAGAAAGAGCATGGAAATTTTGTTCAGCTAACACATTTGGGTTTTGTTTGACTGAACATCGATGTGGCTTCTGTAGGATTTTGTAGGAACTATGGGGTACTACTTGGTTCTATGTGTTAAGTTTGTATCGGTGCAGATAACAGTGTGGGCTGAATTAGGAGTGTGGGTGAATTTGAAACACATTTGTGTAATACCCAAAGCTATCAGAACTCTTTTTACAAAGACATACTGCTTATTTTAAAACTAAGAACAACAATAAATTTTTTATATTTCTCTTAAATCTTTTCTCATATGTTAAGTTCATTTGTCATCAATATTTCTGTTGGTAAATGAAGTTGAGCAAACCAAAAAAGAAATATATTGTTGGAATCATGGGGATAAAAGAATCTTAGATGAAATTTATACACTCCTCTATGTTAAACATAATTATGTATGTTATAATAAATATAATTGTTAAAATAATTAATTATTTTAATCCACATTCATTCAGACAAAATGAGAAAATTATGTACAGATAATTACAGTGCATTTTATAAGTTATATGGAAACAATTAACAGCAATTCATTCAAATACCAACCCCTAATAATTGTCATTTCCTAATAATCTTGCAAGAACATTTACCAAATCTTCACACAAACGTGTCTTTGAAAGACATTTAATGCTAAGTGTAGAAGTCTATGGTAGTAAAATAACAAAGAAAAAATGAGTACCCAAGACACAAAGGTATGCTACCTCTGTCTTTCAGCTCCCAAAGCAAAAATCCCTGATAGAAATAATGGGTACCACATGCATGTAGTTCAGCTAGAGCAAATCCACCTTTTTAAATTTCAGACCGTGTATATCAGTCACTGATGTCTCCCCAGGGCTTCTATAGTACCTGGCACATAGTTAAATGTTCAAATAAAATATTTATTGATCTGAAACAAACTCTTACAAGAGAGGCATGAGTCTTAGAGGATTTCAAAAAATATCTTCTGATGTTTACTTAGGGTATATTTTTTACAAAGTGTTTTTTATCTCAATGTAAAACTGCTTCAGAGCACATTGAAGACAGCTCTGTACTTCTACTATTACACATAACTTGGACTCTAAGCTCTATTTTGATTTTTTTCTGATTCAGGAAAATTCAGTTTATAAATGTGTTTTACTACAAAAATGTTCATCATTTTGGAGAATTTCATTGATAATGCCCCCCTTTTCACCATTTGATCTCAAACCATTAAATTTTTATCATTACATCTGCTCAATTTAATTCAGTAAGTACTTACAGGGTTGAACTGGGTTGTAATGTATTAGAAATCATTCCCTTGGATTTGAGGAACCCTGTGGAAGAAGGAAAGGAAAGATTGTAGGAATCAGAAGACATAGTGGACACCAGGAGGACTGAGTCCAGGAACTCAATAAATAAGGCACTTATGGATTCATAGAGACTAAAATGGCAAGCGGTCTCCTCTAAGTCTATGTGCTATGGCTGTTAGCTTGGTGTTTTACTTGGACTTCAGTTGAAAGAGGTGTGTTTCTGACTCTTTTGCCTGTTCTTGGAGTTCTTTTTCTCCTATTGGGTTATCCTGTCCAGCCTAGATATAAGAGCTTTTGCCTTTGTCTTATTGTATCTCATTTTTCTTGTTTGCTTGTTGTCTATTGGAGGCTTGCTCTTTTCTGAAGGCAAACAGAGGGAGAGTGAATCTGGGGGAGAGGGAGGAAGTGTGGGGCAAGAAAAAAAATAACAGAATGTAGTTCCAAAGCTGAAAAAGTAGTTCCAGATATTGAGAAGTCTGCAAAGATGTACAAAACAAACACATTGAGCTTCCAGGTTACTGATGGTATGCCTCCTTCAGAGCAATTCCAGTTTTACTGTATATGTGTTTGTATGTCTGTCCTTTTCTTGTCCCTAAATCTATGAATGCAGATCAAATAATTTATGACCAAGATAGTTTATTTAACTCTTGGATTTGGACTTACTATGGGAGCTTGGGTAGTCATCAAAGGATAAACATCTTCAGGCAATGATTCTCTATTTTCTTAACTCCATCAATAGGATCTTTTAACAATGAGGGTAAAGCAACTTGGATTCCTCCTCTTACCATATATGGCTGTTATTTGGACCATTTTTATGAAGACTCAGAACATCAGTAGTTGTTGAATATTCTCTTTTTGCTCTTAGTGCTTTCTGTTCTTCTTTCTACAGTGTTTCCTGAGGCTTTGGAAAGGCTGGCAAGGAGAAGGTTTCCAGCTTAGTTTCATCTTGATTCATATATATAAGAGGTTCTCAATGCTCCTAATGCTGAGAAACTTTAATACAATTCTTCAAGTTGTGGTAACCCCAACCATAAAATTATTTTCATTTCTACTTTGTAACTATAATTATGCTGATTTTATAAATCATGACATAAATATCTGATATGTGACCCCTGTGATCAAAGGGGTCACAACCCACAGGTCAAGAACTCTGATCTATAGCATGCAAACAATGTATTTGTTGTTTTTAGCAACAGGGTCTTTTCATTTTGTCCTCAACCAAGAGGAATGACAACAGCTTGTATTGTTCTATGGTCTCTGATCAATATTCACAAGAAAGTATTCCATAACTTACACTGTGAGTTTTTTGAAATAGTTCTGTCTTTTAGAATGAGCTTTTTAATGCTTTAAGTATTTTGTTTTTGTTTGTCCTTTAGCTCAAATTGGTTACTACATAGTAGATTTCCATATGCCTTTTCCACATTTGTTTCATTTTAGTCAACCCTCCTCTCTACATCAATCTTCCCATCCCCCTACTTCTCTTCTGAATGAATCATTCTATCCCAGTATTCTTATTGAATATGTTCATACTGCTCATGTTTTAGTACCTCCTCTTTCAACAGTATCTTTCTAGATTCCTCACCTCTACAGTAACCCTAAGCTGAATACAAAATTAAGAGACTCAGGTCTAATATCTACATGTGGTGTTTGAATATGCTTGACCCATGGGAAAAGGCACTATTAGGAAGTGTGGCCTTGTTGGAGGCAATGCATCATGGTCAGGGTGGGCTTCGAAGCTCAGTGTGGAAGAGTCAGTTTCTCCTGCCTGCAGTTTGAACTCTCAGCTCCTCTCCAGCACTGTGCCTGCCTGGAGGCTGCCATGCTTTCTGCCATGATGATAATGGACTGAACTTCAGTGCCCATAAACCAGCCCTAATTAGCTATTGTCTTCTGTAAGTTTCCTTGGTTGTAGCGTCTCCTCACAGCAATGAATCCCAAACTAAGACTGTACAAATGAAGCAGAGCATGAAGCATTTTTTTTCATTTGCTTTTGTATGTCTGAATTACCTTGCCCAGTACAATTACTTTTAGTTTCATCTCTTTATCTGTAAATTTCATAATTGGTTTCTTTTTTTTTTTTTTACACCAGAAGAAAATTTCATTGCATACGTATCTGTACCACAATTACATCACCCATTCCTCACTTGGTGGACATCTAGGATGCTATCATTTTTGTGATTCTCAATAAAATGGTTGAGCGAGTATCTCTGAAGGAACATGTACAGTCCTTTGTTTATAAGGTCAGGAGTAGAATAGGTATGTCAAATTGTAGTTCTACTTTTTGTTTATTTGGGAAACTTCCACACTTATTTTTAATAGCTGCATCAATTTTCACACATACCTTCTGTTGAACAAGGTTCCAATTTGGAAAGTTAGGGTTAAAGTACTGAGTATGGCCAGGTCACTAATCTGGGGGTGGCCATATGGACCATGTTCTTGGAATGATCTCAGGTTGGAATGAAGTGGGCTGTTGTAATTTTTTTGAATATAGATCTTGGCTATGATTAAGGAATGAAATTAAGGTCAGTGTCTTAATGTTGTTTTAACCTTATCATCTGTTCAGGACTCTATAATTTAAACTATTCTCTGTGCTTAATAGGATCATCCTTAATTTACAAAATATGATAAAATGGTTTTATTCCAATTAAAATATAGGTATATTGTAGTGGCTTTTCAATTATGAATATATGGAGAAGATAGAAACAAAAGTACTAAAATAATCTAATACTTGACAAACATTCTTTTTTACGATGCTGTTAGTATATTTTTAAAGAGTCATTTTATTTTCAATTACATATATGTGCTTGTGTGTGTCTATGTGTGATTATGTATACATAAATTAATGTAAATGCAGAGGCCAAAAGAGGATGTCCAATACCCTGGAGTTAGAATTATAGACAGTTGTGACGCATGTGATGTAGATGCTAGGATTTAAACTTCTCTCCCTGAAAAAGCAGCAACCGTCATTGACCAATAAACCATCTCTCTTGTCTCTGTAGTATATCCTTTTAATTATTCAACTAAAATACCTTAAAGTATTTAACTTATGCAATTATGTGTTAATTTATTAGTTCTCATACTGTCGGTAATGGCACTTTGGTTCACATTTTAAAAATACTTGTTCTGCTGATGCTTTCCTTTGCCAAATCTCAAGTTCTTAGTCTTTTTTTCTAGGGCAACCTGAAACCATTTCATTGTTTAATTACCAACTTTAACCTTGTAAAGTAGTCCCAGGAATAAAAAAAGGAATATAATTATTAATCTAAAGAACAAAGAAATCACACAGCAAGGAAAGATACATAAAGGACAAATTATAAAGCAATGTGAACATGTCCTAGCGAGGTACTGAATGGCAGGAGGTAAACTGAAACAATATAGAAGTAATACCATGGGAAGAAAGTCTTTCCAGAATGCTTACTTGTGAACAACAAGAAAGTTAATCAGTGTATGATAAAAATGTGCTGAGATATTTTTGGAAGATGGATGTGATTCATTATTTGCAAGGTCACTTGCAGTGAAAGATTGGGGCAAAAGTTCACTTCCCGTATGGCAAGGACTTCTAAGTTGGAAGTGAAACACACAGACAGTACATGCAGGCGATTTGGCTGAATAAGCTTATTCTTCAAGGTAAGGGAATCTTAGAGTACTAGCTAAAGGCTAGGCTGATCAAAAGAGATCATTTTGTTTCATCTTTGTCTTTTAAATCTTCAGAGCCCTGAAAACTTTAAATGATTTTGGGATGGGGCTTTTGATGTATATAAATTTAATAGAGGACATAGTGAAAAATACACAGAAATAACAAAAGACAGGAGGAGACAGGATATAGACTGAAGAGAGAGAACCTTACCATAGGTAAAACATTTCTGATGGACAATGATGGAGAAAGGAATGGAAAAGCAAACATCCATTCAAGATCTTATATTGTATCTAGGACTGGATAGGGTTCTTTTCTGCTGATATTTTTAAGAGATAAATAAATTAGCTAATTTAGCAAGATATTTAGCAAGTCTAGTTTTTAATAGCAATTAAGATGTACCCAAATTGTCTAACTTAGAAGAATATAAACCTTTGACTCAGGAACACTGAAATTATTGAATATTTGCCAGTAAAACTGATTCATGTTCACAATGAGAGAAGCTGCTAATTTTGCTTCATAAAGACATGCCCGCTTTTTGACCTGTGTACTCAACTAGCAAACACAAACTGATGTTGCTTAGCAGAATCTCAAGCCCCATATCATGGGCTCTGCAATGCAGTGTGTCTTTGGTTCCATAACATTAACTATCCATATGGTTCCTACTTACCATTTTGTCAGAGCAGAATGGGAAATCGTGATTTTACTTTGGCATGTAGTCCAATACATTCAAGTGGAAAAAACAAGCTTTTCACTTATTTTCATAGTCATTGAAACCAATATTTTAATCTAACTACTAACCTTATCCAGACTGGGAATGGGAATTAATTCACTCATGTATGTTTAGCTTTCCCCATTTTGATGAAATGACCTCAAATTTCTGGACCATAGAACAAATGTCTGTTCCATAGCTAGGTCAGTAACAAAATTAAAAATTAAAACATAATGGAATGAGCTTTTTTTTTTTTTCATATCCTAACTGTCTTCAGAAAGTCATCCGGGAAGAATGTCTTCGTATATATTATACCCATTGTCTCCTTTACTTGCTATTTAATTTATTTCACAAAAGTGCCCCAGGTAAATAAAACTCCCTTTTTTGAGGATTTTATTTTAGGAAGCCATGAAGAGTTCAAAGCATTCAGCTTCAAGGAAGGGTCATCACATTAGCATCGTATGTCAGCATGAGATACACTCTTTTAAAGTCTCAGTGGGGCAAACAATGCAATGTATAAGTTTAGCACAGGAGCTTGCTTGTGCCAGTTAAAGAATATTTGATATTCTACTCTTAACAATACCGTTTCCTTGCAGTATGGATTATTGTTTATAGAGGGCAGCTCTACCCACTTCTCACTGTTACAGACATAGGTGCAGTTTCTGAATTATCTTAAAACACCTTCTACTTGAGAATATGTACACTATTACTCCTGCTAAAACTGCCCATCGTAAGACATTGTTATTGCTTCTGGGTAAAATAATAGGAACAAGAGAGATGTTCAGGTGTAAGAATTGAGGAAATATGTTTCCTGTAACAAAGACCTCATCAGGAGTCTAGTGGAAACTAGCTATTGCTTTTTAGTGAAAAGCTCTTCCCAGGGCAGAACAACTTGACCTATTGAATGTGGAAGTATTTTTCATCCTTTGATTTTTTTTTTCTATTAAAGAAAACAATAGCATTATTCCTTTTGGTAATTCCAGGAAAACACAGAAAAAGTTTTCTCTCCTTTACTGAGTCTTCTTGGTTGAAATGAGGTCAGATCAACTTGTCAAGCAGTTCATGACCACCATGTAAAGTACACATCTCCTATATGGTTGTAGGACTCACAATGCTTCCACTCATGCTTCATCCTCATGCCAATACTACTTATTTTAGTCAGCCAGACTAATTGATCAGTTATTGATTTTTGTCATCTCCTTAGTTTTTATTTGCTTGAAATTGCCCTTCCTGGTACCCATCAAGCTAGTCGTTACCATTTCTGTTAATCAGTTCAATGCAAGGCTCTTAAACTGGTACTTTTTCTCCTACATCTCTCTCCATGATCTGTTTCTAAGTACTTTTAAAAATTCACTTTATATCTTGATCACAGAAATCTCCCTCCTCTTTTCCAAGTCCCACCCTTACAAATCCCACCAATTGCAAAGCCCTTCTCTTCTCCTCAAAGAATGAGAAAGCCCCCCTTCACCTTATATTTTCTCTCAGCCAGCTAGTTCTGGTTGGGGAAAGAGATACAATGGCAAGCAACAGAATTAGAGACAGCCGCTGCTCCAAATGCTAAGGATCCATGCAATGGCCAAGCTACACATTTGCTACAAATGTGTAGGTGGCCTAGGTTTATCCCCTGCATCCTCTTTAGTAGTGGTTCAGTCCCTGTGAGCCCCCATTGTTACAAGTTAGTTGATTCTCCTTTGTGGTGTCCTTGACACTTCTGTTTTGCTCAATACTTCACGGCACTCCTCCATAGGACTCCTTGAGCTTTGCCTGATATTTGATCTCTGCATTTGTTTCCATACACTGATGGATGAAGACTCTGAGGAGACAGTTATGCTAGGTTCCTGTATACAAGCATAACATAATATCATTAATAGTGTCAATGGTTGGCTTTCTTCCGTGGAATCGGTCTCAATTTAGGGCAGTCATTGGTTGTCTGCTCTCTCAGTCTCTGCTCCATCTTTATCCCTGTCTCTCACTTCATAACTCTTTATATTCTTCCTTTCATTGCTATCATAGAATACTATATGTAACTATACATGTACTCCGATTTGTTAAATTTCTCCCTTCAGAAAATAAATTCGACACATGTAGGGATTAAGTCCTTCATATTCATTGCCACAACTTCCATGTCTAAAACAGGTACTAAATGGCTTCAGAATGCGTAGTAAGACTATTTCAAAGGAAAGCAATTGGTGAAAATAAGAAAAACATTTCTTTTCATGGTAAAGAAAAAGAAAATAATTTAATTGTTTCAAAGCAAAGTCTGAAAAGTTGTATTATAACAATTCATCTGTCTTCTGAAGCCTCTTTAGAGTCCTCTTGAGTTCTAAGGTTTGGGACATTCCTAAATATTTCAAGAATACTTTAGGAATTGAGTGCATAATGTGATGTGTTTATACTGGGAAACTGGGTTGTCCCATGGTCATGAAGGATGAATGACAGCCACCTGCAGCAAATGGCTCTTTTGGCTTCCATTTGCAGAGATGACAGTAAAAGGAATCATTTTCACTTTCAAGACTCTAGTCATGAAACAAAGTACTTGATAGGCCCGCATTTTCAGCTCTCTGTGCCAAGACAGATGGTTTATAAAGGGATGGAGGCTATGTTGCTTTGGATGCAGGAAAATTCTTCCAGAGGTTAAAAGTACTATGCAATTCTGTTGGCTAGTAGGATTTTGTAATATTTGATTTTGATGTATACGTTTATGTATTTGATTTGTATACACTGATGACTGTATCTGTCTGGAGTATTGAGTTAAATAGAAAATGAAGGATAAATCATAGTTGTTTTACATGGAACCATGAAAGTTTGAGATGCAGATTTCTTTAGGGGACTCAAAAGATTATTCTACTATATTAACCCTTATAAAAAGCTGGAAGTAAACCTCATAACAAACCAACAATGGCCCACTGAAGTCTGATAACTGATCAGAATATCCAATTAAACAGAATAATTTAAATTATTAAAAAGACTAAAGAATAGATACAAGCTGTTAGTAACTTTCTCATGGCCAAAGCAGGTCATGTTTATTTAGTCTCTGTGAAGCTTTATTCTATGAATTTTCTAATCTCAATATTCATTTTAAACTCATCTTGCTAGTGACAATTAAACATGTGAATCCTTAAGATTCAGCCATTATATCACATATATGTGTGTGCATGCTTATTTACATTTTACAATTTGTCTTTTTCCCACAGAATCAGATCAGTCTTGTAAATTTGTCTTAATAACCTTAATTATAAGACACTCACTTTAATATAATACTAGCATTCTATACTTAAGGATTACTTTGTATAGAGAAACTAATTTAATGATCCCTTATCTCCTACCTCTGTTATGGCAATCCAAGAAATATCTAGTCTAGTTTGTAACATGTATTATTTGTCTTTACATTTCTTTTGTCATGGTTAGCTCAAAAATTAGGGGGAGAGAAGGACAGAAGAGAGAGTATGGAGAGATGGCTGAATCAGGGCAATAAGGAAACCTAGTGGAATGGGGAAACTTCCTAGAACCTATGAAGTTAACTCTAATGAGGACTCCTAGTAATGGAGGATATGGAGTCTAAAGATCTCCTATAACTAGGCTTGATTACCAGTAATGGGACTGGGACATCAACTCAGCCACAGAAATCTATGATCCACAACTTGCCTTGCCTGCAAGAAGCTCTGGGGCAGTGGTGGCTCAGAGCTTGTGGGAGAGAACAACCAATGGCTAGTCTACACCGTGAGATGGAGGCCATGCTGAACTGTAGCTAGATGGCTAGCATCTGGAAGCTGGATGGCTCAGAGACCTAGGGTAGAACCAAACACAATTGACCAAAAAAAGTCACTGAAACTATTGCTGATGATATATTCTACTATATTTATAGATCAATACGTAACCCAATCATCTTCAGAGATCAGAGAGGCTTCCTCCAGAGATCAGAGAGGCTTGGTCCAGCAGCTGATGGGAGCAGATAAAGAGACCCACAACCAAATATTTCAGTGAATTTCCTAGAAGGTGGGTAGAAAGGATTGTAGGAGCTGAGGAAGTCAAGGACACCTGAAAACAAGGCCCATGGGATCAGCTAAACAAAGCTTATATGGGCTCACAGAGAACAAAGCAGATACCATAGAGCCTGCATAAATCTGCACCAGGCCTTCTGTATACATGATGTGGTTGTTTAGCTTGGGGTCTTTGTTGGACTCCTAATAGTGGAAGTTGGGAAGGGGTGTCTCTGATTCTTTTGCCTCCTCTTGGGAACCTATTTCTCCTACTGGGTAGCCTCAGCCATTCTTGATATGTAGGTATATGCCTAGTCTTACTGAATCTTGTTATGCTGAGTTTGATAAATATCACTGGGAAGCCTGCTCTTACCTGAAGGGTAATGGAGGAGGAGTGGATCTGGGGAAGTGATGATGTTGGGAGGACTTAGAGGAGACAGGAAGGGAGGCTGTGATTGGGATGTATTATATGAGAGAAGAGTAAATAAATAACATTTAAAAGAGGAAAAAATAGCAACCAAGGGAAACAGCAATATATTCTTTAGGGGTCTTTTGGAGGTCCTTGTCTGACAACTCATTTCCTGGCATTGGGGTTTTAGCTATATAGTATATGTCTCTTGGGAAAGTCATTATTACATATATTGTGTAACTTGATTATATATTCCTGGGATTATTGATATTTTCTATTCCTAATATTTCTGATCTTCTGTTCTCTCTAGAGCTTCCTCTTTATCACTTCTCTGTGATCTCCATTTAATTCTCTAGTTGCTGTGGTTACTCCAGGTACTATTCCCACATCTAAGGCACCTTGGATATAGCACTTAGAGAAATGGAGCTGGAATAGCCCTGGACATCTCCTCCCTGAGGACTAGCTTTTAAAATACCCAAAGTTGTTCTGCAAGGTGCCTAGAGAGAAAATCAATCAGCAGTCCTCTACAACTGAAAATTCTATGAGCTACAATAATGATAAGCCTGGCAAGATTTTCCCTGAGACACTTACATCTTGGGTGTAACAAATGGCTGACTAATTTTACTCAGGATCTACTAAATAAAAGATAATTCCTGCCTAGTACTATAAACCTATGCACTTATAGTTAGTCACCCAGAGACCATAGAGGAAAAACTACTACTGCTACTTCTGTGAACCAGCATAATTTCTAACTGCATTATAAATCCCTACCCTTATACTCACAGATATGTGTAGCTATCACTCTCATCAAAGAAACTTCCTTTTTCAGCAAATAGAGTCCATCACAGGAATCCACAAGTCAAAAAGAACAGCTGATGATAGGGTAGTGAATTCCAACTACAAGGGAACCTGTCAATCTAAGACTGGAGCATCATAGTGGAAGAAGAAGCAGAATAATTGTATGAGTCAGAAGACCAAAACATTTGCTATGAGATTGTGACTACTAATTAAGACAGAGAAACCAGTCCAATAGAATCTCAACAATATGATAGTCAAACAAGACCTGCAAAATGACTATACTAGTTCTTATGCCAACTTTCATAGGTCCTCACCACTAGACTAAAAATGTAAATAAATAAAAATAAAACCCCTACAACTAATTAATTGCTGCTGGGAGTGAGATTCTGTTTTCTTGTAGTATATAACCCTTGATACTTTATCCAATCTGAGTAAGTCTTAAGCAAAACACATGCCAACAATATAAATGGAATCAGCAGATATGTATTGTGTGTGTGGAGAATAATACTAATTAAGAAAGAAGAGTTCATAAGAGAGAGTGGGTGAGTAAGAGGGAGAGTGGCAATAGACAATAAGTGAACATAATAGACCTGAGAGAATTAAAAACAATACTTGAAAGGCAGAAAAAGAATTAGCAGTCATCCATAACTACCTGGACCCTAATTAATAAACATTTTTTTCTTAAGTACATGATTTTATACTACAGTAATTTCTACATTTAATGAAATTTGAAGCTACAATTCAGATTAAAATGGTACACATTTTTTGTCTGAGCATGACACCAAACAGTAAACCTTACTCTTCACACACACACACACACACACACACACACACACACACACACACAGGAATGGATGTTGAAAGAACTATGCTTATCTAACAAATAGTATATAATGTATTTACATTCATCCATGTGTGTAGGCAGCCATGTTTACAGTTGCAAAGTCGTATGACTAGCACCTGACAATGTAAGCAGCTGGCTTCCAGAGTGGCCAGCTCAGAAACTGGTAAACAAGTCCTTTGAGCATGCGTCGGCCTCGTGCCCCTCCTGAGCGGGCTTATGCTAATAAGGTATTGGCAGCTTAACCTATCCGGAGAGGACACATCACCCAGCCCGCCTAGGGCAGTTATATAAGCAGCTCATTTCTGCTGCTTGGGGTCCCCGGCCATACATCCCCGTCCAGTTCCCCGTCCCTAAGTCAAGAGTCGTTCCTGGAATAAAGCTGACTGAGAAGGATCCGGCCGTGTCGTGTCTTACTTGCTGGTCAAGGCAGACGAGACACATGTGTAGTCTTTCAATTCATTGTAAGTTAAGTTCTTCGGCTTCTGATTACTTATTTGATTTTTGTATTACTAACTATGTACTTTGATTTCTTTCAAGTGGAAAATTTCAAGAGTCAGTTTAATCATTGTTTAGTAATGAATATTTATTACTTTTATTATGTTGTTTTATTTTGCAGTTCTGAGAATAAAACTTAAACCTTACAAATGCTACGCCTGTACTCTACTCTGAGCTATATATTCCTGCTTTCAAGATATCAAACACAATTCTTGTACCAGCTCTCATCTTTCTCTTTCTCTCTCTGTCTTTTTTCAGGGCCTTCTATGACCTTTTTCATGCTCTCTTTAACGATCCCTGTCTTGTCTATGTAAAAGCAACATTCTTCTTTAAGGGCGGCCTCTATCCCCACCTTCACAAGATTAGAATTGCCAAGGCCCTTCTATACTTAGAGAAGGGAGGAGATGTCAGGGGCAGCCCTGCTTATACACTGAAGGCCTAAAATCAGCCATAGGCCTAAAGTCAGCAATAGGCTTGACACACATACATGCTAACACAAAGTCTTGGGTCTCTGTGGAAAAACACTGAAATAGATGGCTATAAGCTATTGTAAACAGGCAGCTTTTGTGGAAATTTACCAGCCTGAGTAGTCATAGATCTTGTAAAGAGGTAGCCTCAGTGGATAGTACCAACTTAGATAAGGACAAGTGAATCATAGGCAGAGCCATAGTGACCTGTCCCCTCAACCTTCACCCAGCTGATACCCTGTTCTGAAAGATATCTGTACTCCCCCTGAACACCTACACTCCGGGCTCCGGTGTCATCCCCTTCCCTAAGTCCTGCCTTTTTGTGTTTATAACCCCTGTGTGAATAAGTAAAAATTACAATTTGATTTAAATAATTAAATAAATTTTAAAAAAAGAAAGAAAAAGATATCAAACACTTTGTTATATGCTACAGGAGTGTCTGGACTTGGACACGTGAGCATTTTTGATTCCCGAGGCCCTCAGTGCATTCTGGCAGGGAAAGGATTGTAGAACAAACTCAGTTTGTTGCACTGGGAGTATATACTGAGGGATTCTCATACCCTAGTGGCTCAGGAAACAAGGAAAGACCAGAATCAGATCTGGACATAACCTAGAGAAGCTTTGGTACCCAGTCTACTACCTAGGCCTTTCATCTTTCAAAACAGTACCACAAACTAGACTAGAGTTCAAAACATGAGCCTCTCAGGATAATTCATATTTAAGTCAAGCTTCATGCCAACAAGTTGATACCCCACTTTAACTTTTATTTAGAAAATTAAAATTTTCACTAAACAAATAGCTATCAACCAAACGCCAAGGTTTATATCTGTCTTTCATGCTGGGAACATTAGTTTTTTTGTTGTTGTTTGCTTGCTTTTGCTTTTTTCTTTTTTGTGAATCTATTGTTCAGCTGTGTGAAAATATAGGCGGAGTTTGCATACCAAGTATATTATTCACCAACCTAATAAAGTTCAGCAATTACCTCCTTTCTATTTTATTGTATGTTAGTTGCTACATAGCCGATGGTGATAGGCCGAGTTATTCTTGTTATTTCCATTTGTTCAGGCTTGGGAAAAAAGGAAACTCTAACACTATGTTCTGCTTGATCGATGTGGGAACATCTATTCAGACCTTCCATATATTTGTATATTATACTTTTCCCTCATAATACTATATACCGAATGTAAACTGGTAAGGAAGGTCAGGATTGCTATGAGGGCCAAGCTCATATTTCATAGGGACAGGAATTAATTCAGTAAACAAGAAACCACAGGAGTAAAATAATGCAATCGTTGCCACTTGCGATGAGTTTTGTTAATGGAAAAAAGCAACAAATGCTTAATTCCTATGCATCCTTAAATTCTCCTTGTCATTCATTCCTCAGGGGAACTGAGGCCAGCTGTAATAGAAGAGACTAGACATGCTGCCTTCATGCAAAATGAACAGGAGTACAATAGTGATGAAGTAAATGGGTGGGAACTGAATGAGGACCAGGGCAAAGGCCAGAGAAAGAAGATGAAATGAACAAGGAATGCAGAAGTTGCAAAGGCTGGATACAGGCAGAAGGTTGGAGTGGTCAAAGAGCAGAAACTTTGGGGACGGGGCATTCTTCCTCGGCTGTTGTCTCCCATCAGTCACTGAGTTTATTATCTCAGAAACAATTCCCAAAGAATTACCTATCCAGGATTGCATCATGTCCACACAATGGGAGAAGTGTATGGGAAAGGCAGTTTAATAATTAGAAGAATGTTTCTATGCAGCAGCAAAACTGTTGTGATACGTTCCCTCCACAAGCATCACAAATGAGCTGTAAACATGGGCTCTTTCCACAAGGCTTAGTTTACAAGAGACCACAAACCACAGCTGAAACCATGTTTAATGATCAAGCACAACCCTGACATTTGAGTCTCAGTTATGAAGCTCTTAGGGTTTATTTAAAGAGTTCACACTGGTTTGTTTAACCACAAGAATGCAAATTACTTAGGGTTTGAGGATTGTGCATTTCTTAGGGGTGTTATTTAAAGAAAAAGAAAAAAAAAATGAGTCATGATGAAAAGCATTTGAATAACATTTATGAGGGTAAGGGAGGTTTTCTGTTTTGTCTTCCTTCTGCTCTCTTTTCTCCATTTGTCTTTTTTACCTTACATATGTATTACTGGAGATAATCTCCAGTAGATAGGTATACTGTATAACTAATATATTCAGTAGTGAATGGGTGAATAACTGTAGTAAAAACATTTCCGTTTATTTGTATATATAGTATCTACAAAATATAATAAAGATAGAGTGGGTGTCTCCCTGCCTTGCCTTTCTGTTTCATTACTGCAGGGTGGCAAGCTTGAGCTTAACAGGCACAGAATGCTGTGACCCGACTCCCAGGGGTCTGTTAGCCTGTACATAATCATGGCTTAAACTTGACGTTCTTAGAGAATCGCTACAACCGGCTTTAACTAACTGATGTTTATGTCACAATATCCAAGGAAGTGGAAAGTGTGGTTGATAGAAAGTGTACATACAGACAGTGTCAAGGACCTGGCCTGAAACTCCACCTTTGGGGATCACCAGGCAATGAAACGTTAATCATAAAGGAAAGGAGAAACTTGAGAATTGTGAGTCATGGGCATGGAACCCTTTTAGAAGCCTCCCTCCTATCTCTCCCCCAATATCTTTGTTAAGTGTAAAAAAGAATCCCAGATTAGATTTCAATTGTCAATTGTCACTCCCCATACTTCATTTGTTCAAAAAAAAAAAAACCCAAAACTCTTTAGCTCTTTCCATGTATTATTTTTCTCTCCCCTTTTCCTATCCAGTAATTTTAGAACATATGTTTAAATCAAACCATTCAAATATTTTACATCAAAAATGTGAATAGACAAAACACTATCTCTTACATTAAGAGCCACATAGATCCCCACTGCAGCTGGCACAGTTTAAAGTGGCTCAATAATGAGAGTCAGTAGCAGCTTATTTTAACCAGGTAGAGACCACAACGAGGCAGTGTGACCTGCATGGGGAGTCCTTAAGGATGGCTTGTGGACAATTTTAAATGACAATAAAACTGGGCCTAGGAAATGAGATAGACACTAGAAAATCAGAAGATTCAGGTGACCATAAACTCTTGGAGTGTCTACATCCTTACAATTAGTGTAGAGTATCTGCCCGCACCTCATAACCCTGATTTATTTCTTTCCTTTTTCTCAATCTCCTATTTCCCCCATCATCTATTCTTGCCACCACAAAAGTTTTCTTTTCTCCATAAAATTTGTACAATTTGTGAAGTTCTCCACAAATTCTGTGTTGTTCTTCAGCATATGTTCTATTTCCCTGCCTCCAAATCTTATACAGCAAACTTAAGATTCTCATACTTCCTTCCACTGCTGCTTAAATAAATGTCCACTCATTTTATTAGAAATGGGTTTTCTACATAAACATTTCCTTATTCAGGTGTCCCTTGTTCTCTTCCTCTTACTGATGCTTGCACACTTTGTGTCCTCTATTATATAATTATTTTCAGGTATTATTACACTCTACCCCACAATGTTCTGCCTCCCCAATTTTCCATATTAGTTTCTATTGATTAGTGGCTGAAGGTCAGACAAAATGGTAGCAACCTCACTGCCATGTATACAATATCCAGTTGGCATCCTTCCTGGTACATTGAAGAAACAAGTGACTATTGTTAACTAAATTGGTTGTAAAAATTTCAGGAAGGAAAAGTGCACACAAATAAAACATGTGACCTCATCATCTATAAACATTTAGTTTTCCATTGGGACATCACAGCCTGGACTAGAGTGACAACCTATATCAAGAAACAATGAAATGCAAATGGCAAGGGCAAAGGCTGAGTTACAAATCCTCTGTAGTTATGGGGCTAGAGAGATGGCTCTGAGCTTAAGAGATGGCTACTGTTACAAAGTTAGCTGGATTTGATTCCAGCACCCACAAGGTTGGTGGCTCACAACCAGTTGTAACTCCTGTCTCATGGAATCAATACCCTCTTCTGTGTTCTGCAGGCACCAGACACACATGTGATGCAAAGACATGCATGCAGGCAAAATACATACACACATAAAAATAAAATCTTTAAAAAATTAGTAGTTTGTAGAAATATATTCTGGTGTTTCAGAGCATAGTAGGGGAATTCATGTAAGGATAATGTACAGTTTTTGGCTAGAAATAAGTTTTTAAATGTTATCACAAGAAAAGTAATAGATGTATGAGAAGATAAATGTTTACCTTTATTTAAATATCATAATATATAATATGTAGTATGAAATATGTAATATAATGTATACTATACATATATATTACACATATAACACACACACATATATGCCTAAAGTCATCACAAGACCCCATGTAAATATGTACAACCTCATTTGTCATTTTAATAGCTGAATTTAAAACCCCTATATAAAATTTTATATTTTCTACATGTGTATAGATTTATATATTACTTGAAAGTTTACTTTTTGTTTAATGTTACCATTTTTTTCACCATTTGAAATTATACTGTTTTAATGGGAGAGCAAAGGGTTTATTTCAGCCTATAGATCTTTTGTGTGTGAATGAAATGCTCTATAACTATTTGTTAGGTCCATTCAGTTTGTAACATGTTAGCTCTATATTACTGTTTAGTTTTTGTCTGGATGACTTGTCTATTGGTGAAAGGCAGTATTGAAATCTCCCACTATATCAGTACCTGAAAATCAATATGATTTAAGCTGTAGTAGTACTTATTTTAAAAATTCAGGTGCCCTTTGCTTGGAGCATAGATATTAGGAATTTCAATATAGTCTTGTATTTTTCCTTTGATGGATATGTAGGTCCTTCTCTACCTCTTCAGATTAGTTTTGGCTTGACATCTATTTTGTTAGGTACTAAAATGGATAAACGAGGTTGCTTCATAAGACCATTTGCTTGGAATACCTTTTTCTAACTCTTTACACTGAAGTAATATCTATCTTTGATGTTGTAATGTTTCTTGAATACAGCAAGGGATGGGTTCTGCTTTTGCATCTATTCTGTTAGTCTGTGTGTTTTTATTGGGAAATTAAGACCATTGATATGACGGTATTGTTGATTACTGCTATTTGTTGTTGTTCTTAATGGTGGTGGTAGTGGTGGTGGTGGTGGTGGTGGTGGTGGGTGTGATGGTTTGTGTGTAGTGGATTATGTTAATGAATTTTTGTATATTGAACCAACCTTGCATCCCTGAGATGACGCCTACTTGATTGTGGTGAATGATGGTTTTGATGTGTTCTTGGATTCAGTTTGCCAGAATTTTATTGAGTATTTTTGCATCAATATTCATAAGTGAGATTGGTCTGATGTTCTCCTTTTTGGTTGGGTCTTTGTGTGGTTTAGGTATCAGAGTAATTGTGGTTTTATGGAATGAATTAGGTAGTGTTCCTTCTGTTTCTATTTTATATAATAGTTTGAGGAATATTGCTATCAGGTCTTCTTTAAAGACCTGGTAGAATTCTGCACTAAATTCATCTGGTCCTGGGTTTTTTTGGTTGGGAGGTTTTCATTGACTTCTATTTCTTTACTCTATATGAGCCTGTTTAGATAGTGTACCTGTTCTTGATTTAACTTTGGTATGTGGTTTCTGTCTAGAAAACCATCCATTTCATCTAGATTTTCCAGTTTTGCTGAGTACCGGCTTTTGTAGTAGGATCTGATGATTTTTTGAATTTCCTTATTTTCTGTTGTTATGTCTCCTTTTTCATTTCTGATTTTGTTAATTTGGATACTCCCTCTGGGCTCTTTAGTTTGGCTAGGGGTTTATGAATCTTGTTGATTCTCTCAAAGAACCAGCTTTTGGTTTCGTTGATTCTTTGTATTATTCTCTTTGTTTCTATTTCCTTGATTTCAACCATGAGCTTGATTATCTCCTATTGTAAACTCCTCTTGGGTGTATTTGCTTCTTTTTGTTCTAGCGCTCTCAGGTGTGCTGTTAAGTTGCTAGTGTAAGATCTCTCCAGTTTCTTTACCAGGGCACTTAGTGCTATGAATTTTCCTCTTAGTAACACTTTCATTGTGTCCCATTATTTTGAGTATGATGTGTCAACATTTTCATTAAGTTCCAGGAAGTCTTTAATTTCTTTCTTTATTTCTTCCCTGATCACATTATCATTGAGTAGAGAGTTTCCATTTGTATGTCACCTTTCTGTTGTTTTTGCTGTTATTGAAGGCCAGTCTTAGGCCATGGAGATCTGATAGGATGCATGGGACTATTTCAATCTTCTTGTATCAGTTGAGGGTTGTTTTGTGACCAATTATATGGTCGATTTTGGAGAAGGTACCATGAACACTGAGAAGAAGGTGTATTTTTTTGTTTTAGAGCAAAATGTTATGTAGATATCTGTTAACTCCATTTAGTTCATGACCTCTATTAGTTTCACTGTACTGGTTGGTTTTGTGTGCCAACATGACACAAGCTAGAGTTCTCAGAGTGGAAGTATCTTCAATTGAGGAAATAATTCCATGAGGTTCATCAGCTGTGAGGCATTTTCTCAATTAGTGATCAGTGGGGAGGGCCCTGTCCATTATGGGTGGTGCCTTCCCTGAGTTGATGGTCCTGGGTTATATAAGAAAGCAAACTGAAAAAGCCATGGAAAGGAAGCCAAAAAGCAACATCCCTCTAGGGCCTCTGCATCAACTCCTGCCTTCAGAGCCCTGCCCTGTCTGAATTTCTGTCCTGAGTTGCTCCAATGATGACCTATGATCTAGAAGGGTAAGCTAAATAAACCTGTTTCTCCCCAGCTTGCTTTTTGGTAATGGTGTTTCAGCACAGCAATAGAACAAACAAAGACAATGTGTTATAATTTGAATGAGAATTTTGTAAAAGAATTATTTGTAAAATATTGTTGTACTGGATTTTCTGTGTGCTAAGGAACTTAATAGAAGGGGTTTCTGGTTCACACTTCAGTGGGAATGTGCCTTGGTTCACACAGCATTTTACTGTGTTGCACAGCTGATGCACCTTCTACATCTTATCATATAGAATATCACAATATCAAAAGATAGATACATAAGTATTGATATTTTAACAAATTAATAAAAAATGACTTCCTTTCCAAGCATATCCTTTAGCTTTATGTGGGTTCTGGGAATTGAACCTGAGTCCTCTGCATGCCTAAAACGTTCTCATAATCATGAAGCAAACTCTCTAGTCCCAAGCACATTCATTAGTTAAATATGATTTTTTTCTCCCTGAGGAGGTCATTATTACAACTATTGCAATTGGTGGTATGACTTAGTGCTACTTTCTTGGTTTAGAGGTAAAGAGCAAGAATTTTTATCTACTCTTGCAATTTAAACATATATATAAATATAAATATTTATTAAGTAAAACACTTCAACAATTACAAAATATATTTTAATTTTGATATTTAAGTTTTGGACCTTTCATGAATCACAATTTGAAAACAATTAATACAAAAATAACTGTAAGTATATTTACAGCAAAGAATAAAGGCAGTGATACATACTGTATTAAAATGGTATTTCTGAAGTTTGTTAAATGGTAGATGAGATTGTATCTCAATTACTATATTATTTTTCTGAAATATGCTTGTGTGAGTTCATTCCTTTATAGAGAAAAAAGAACATTATACCTCACATCCAGGCTGCAAAGTAAAAGGTTGCTAATAAAAAAGTTATCAGTTTAATAAAAGATTATTTCTCCTAAATATGGAACCTATTTGGGTATGTGTAGCTTAACAGAACTATGAATGTGGATAAATCTATAGATATGGGGAATTGTATCATTGACAATAAGGAAATATATATATATATATATATATATATATATATATATATGAATGATAGATGTGTAGGGTGAGAGAGGGAGGGAGGGAGGGAGAGAGAGAGAGAGAGAGAGAGAGAGAGAGAGAGAGAGAGAGAGAGAAAGAGAGCGTGAGAGTCAATTCCTAGTGCAAAAAGAATAAAGCATATGACACATTTAACACTGCCACTTTAGAATCAGGAGCATGGAAAGATCTAACATTATTTTTAGATGTTCTTGGAGAAAATAAATTGACTGAATGTCAATTACCTAGATATGGCAAGATTTGCACTGGGGTGTTGAGTGGTAGGTACTCTCATCAAGACAGATGGCATAGTGCTCAGGAGAGGATACATGAGAAAACAATGAAGACATCTTCAAGCTATGAAGAATTTCAAGTTAGCCATAGCAGAATACCTTAATGAGACTTCTCTGAGGGTCAGGAGGCAGGGTACTTTGTATAATAGTTGTGAGCCAGTACTGCCTCTAATAACCTAAGGGTGTTTTATATTCATAATTCCAAGTTCCAGTGTGCCCCACACTGATACAAAATTAAATAATTCACTCCCTAAACGATAATATTAAATCTTCAGACTTCAATCTTGCCAACTACGTGTTACTTCATTTCTTTGCCCCAAGTTCAGAGAGCCATCCCCTGTAATGAATTCTTCTAAATCTATGCACCGCCTTTAAAGTTTATTTTTAAAAGGCTTCCACAGTTTCATGAATCAGTACTTTGGGAATTTTGCCATTTGCTTCTATATATAAGATAGGATACTCTATCTTTCGATGTAAATATTCAGTGGTGTCATGACAATATCTAGAAACAGTATGTGAGTAACAAGTAAAGACTTTTGGAAAAATCAATATACCACATCAAAAACAAACACGAGTGATGGTAAATCTGTGTTATAATCAATCACAAAAAATAGTAAGAAAACACATGAGTGTTCTAAAACTTAAGTGAATCTAATTTGCACTCAGTTTGGAGAAATGACCTGATTTCCTTTTTAAAATTTAAACATGATCAATTCTTTGAGAATTTCCTTCAGTGTATCTGAATCATATTCAACTCCTTTTCCAAACTTCTCCCAGATCCACTTACACCTCCCTTTCCTTAAAAAAAAAAAAAAGTTTAAAGTCAAGCCATGCTCCTTTCTGGTGGCTCAGTTACAAAATATCCTGTTTTCTAAGGACAGAAAATCAATTCCATGCAATGGTGATAAATGAAACAGGATTTAAAGTGTTGATCTCCTGCCCCCTTTGCTGCCGAGCAGCCTTTCTTCATCTTCCCACAGACTCATCTCTTCCTCACACATTCTTGTTAATATAATTCTGCTTCAAGTTTAATAAGCATCTGTATCTAACACAATGGTTTGCAATCGTATAGAACCCAGTTTTTTTTCAATTTAATTATCTTTCTCTAGTAACAATATAAAAAACTCCAGTATAAATGGGTTTGGATGACATCAAGAGACTCTTTGCAGTGACACATGATATGATGAATAACTTTTTCACAATAGAAAATGATAGGAGGGTAGAAAGACTCCACATTGCATCATGAAGCCTAAGAGGCCGTACAAATGAATCATAAAGAGTCTGAGAGAGAGAAAGTGCTCAGTGGAGCAATGAGAAACTCATTGCTGTGAAAGTGTAGACTCCTTGGGAAGGAGGTGGCAATGACCGAGGGTACAGGGAAGGACTTACTGCACTTGTGGTTCACTCTTTCCTGCATATGAGTGTGGTCATGTAGATTTCTTCACTTTGTGAACAAATATTGAGATATACATATGTCGTCTATTCATATTTGCTTATACACTAGTATGTATTATTTATTTTTAAATGTTAGCGAAGAAGTCAAATTCCATTCTTGGCAATATGACTTATAAATCATATGTCCAAAATTTGACACAAATAAGTTCCTAGGCTCTAAGCCACCATGACAGTGGTACACATGTTGATTCTGACTTTCATGTTGCTTTTGAATTTCCTCTCCCTTGGCTCTCCCCTGTTTATTTATCTATCTATGTAATATGACTGAACCTTACGGTTTCTTTATCATGACTGAACTTTACTGTTTCTTTTTCTTGGGGTTTTTATCTCCTGAATGAAAATTTCAGAAATCTTGAGATTTTGTCATTTCTATCTGTAAAAGGATAAAGACATGTGAGCTATCAGTCATATAAATAGGAGAAAGAGGAGAGCATCCCCATCTACAGAAAATTAGTAGTACTGAGTGGAGGATGCTGTTAGTTCACATGCTTTAAAAGAACAGTTATATTCAGAAAATGTGTGTCAGTAGGGGTAAAAATTCAGGAAAACTAGGGTTGCTGGAGCAATGTTCTGTTATTCTATCTTTTATATACTCCTAGTAAAATCAAGGAGCATCATGGGATTTCTAGTAAACATATGGTTTTGTTTATTATTCCTAATAAATATATTAGGAATAGTCATAATGAGGTAGGTATTAAAGAATTTCATACAATCCTTATATATTATTCAAACATATATACATCTAAATATATATGTATATATGTATATATGTGTATGTGCTTATATATATGTGCATATATAATACCCACATATATGATATATACACACATGGTACCTAGAGTAGAACAGCCTTTGCTTCTTCCTCTCAGTGGGATTTATCCTGTTTATGCTCACCATATATATATATGTGTGTGTATGTATAATACAGTATGTCTAGGGGATGGTTTTTTTTTTTTTTTTCATTATTAGCTTCCAAAATACCATTGCTTTGAAAAAAGGCAATGAGCAGAAAGAGAAAACTCAAGTGCTGATATTTCTGAATTTCCTAACCTGTATTTATGTAGTTATTTGGTTCATCTTAACCAAGACAATAGTTTTGCTTCTTCTTTTGATTGTATATTACTATAATACATTTAGAATGGGCTGGGGAAAATGTAATGAATAGCCAGTACTTTTGGCTTTCAGTTTCTGAAGGGGAGATTCCCACTTTCTTATTTGAACTTAGCCCTTTCAAGACTTGCTTGTTTTGGCAGAATGGGGTGGAACTAGTGAGGCTAAATACAAAGGTCATGCTTTAAATTCATAAAGGAAGGTAGTTCTAACTTTCTGTCAATCCTAAACAATTAACATATTAAAATAATCTCAGTATTTTTCAAAACACTAAGTACACAGAATGAACGGGCCAAATTCCACTGAGAAGCAAAGGCTACTCCATGGCGGGCATCACTGAGGAAAACAGAAGGTGGAAAGTGTCTTAAAAAGAAACCTTCAGTCACACATACTGCAAGTACCACAGTACTCCTGGGCTTTTCTCCAGGCAGTGCACACAGCATCAGATTCAGGGACGTAGTTGATTTTTTGTCAGCTGAAGACAGCCATTCTGGCTTCTGGCTGAGTTTACAATTAATTATTTATCTAGCTCAGATCCAGAGTTACTGCTGCTGTATTCTTATTCTGGTCCAGGGCATAAACTCATAAGAGAAGCAAGTACAGAGTGTGGAATAGTCCACATGCTCCAGATGGCTCTTGGGAGAATCACTGCAAACAGCACAGTTGCTTTTTTGTTACCAGATACTGAATTTTAAACTGCCAGGTGCCAGAAGACTAGGGCTGCACAATTTGGTCTTATGAAGGCATTTCTTGTTTGCTCCTTGGAGGCTAAGTCTGTCAGTGAGCTAGAGGGAGTTACCATCTACAATGGACAACAAAAGCAATGGTCTCTGCTCTCCTGTTGCCTTTTCCTGATCTAAGAAGATCATGGAACCAATGTGTTCTGTTCCTGCTCAGCCTGTGTACATCTGAGGGTGTGAAACCCACAGAAGAGGAATTGAGGTATTTCATCTCCTAGAAACGCCTAGGTTTACACATCCAGTCCTGGTATATTAGACTTTGTGATCACAGTTTTTCTTTTCCCTTCAAATGCAAAATATATGAGCAGTCCTGTATGGAACTTTTATTAACTTTCCACCAGAAAATAAAATATATGGGTTTTATGCATAGGAAAAATACTTTTATGAAGATCTATTTTCCATTTGGGATTTTGTACATTTTTTGAATGTCATACACAACATAGAATTAGCCAAGAATTTTTGAAGTAACATCCAACACTAGTTGCCATATGGAAGCCAAGTCTATTCCTGAGGGATACTAGTGCCAAGGACGATGGAATAATAGATAGCTCCAACCAAAGTGCTTCATTTCCTATAGTTATAGAAACTGAATTTAAACAAAGATGCCAGGGAGACAGATTTTATTCTGAATTTTCTTCTCTTGGCTTGTAGATGACTACCATTTCCCAGGGGATCACATCATCCTGTGTATCTTCCTTGAGAGAACTCTGTCTCTGTGTCTGTTGTGTCTTTCTCTATCATTCTTCTTACAAAGATACAAGTTCTATTAGATCTCGGCTTTGCCCCGTTACCTCATGCAACTTTCATTTCTACATAAGAGGCCTATTTGTAAATACTGTCCCAGAAGAGGCTAGGGATTCAACATACAAACTCAGGGGGAACACAATCATCTCATAGCAACAAGTCAATATTTATTATTCTAAAATTGTTTGAAAAATACAATGAAGGCAGCATTTAACAATTTCATTTATATTCCCACCTATTTTTACTATGATCATTCCTGAGTTTGTAGACACTGTTTCAAGAGATTCACTGTATTTTTTTTTTACTATTATTATTTTGTCTTGCTATTTTACTTCCTCGAAAACTTGATAGTGTGGACACTTTTCATATTGAAATTCTTTTGCTTTGCATATTCCAAAATGTTTTTTCGTTCACTTTTTATTTCCTGAGTACCACTGGATACATCGTTTTTAATAGTTATATATTTTCATAATTCCTTCTTAATGATTCGATAGCCAAGTATCAAAGACTGGAAGTTTTTCTCTCTTATTCTTTGTTGGTCTGCTCTGGCACTACTATTGTCTATGTATAGTATTTTATTTACAACTTCACAGTGACAGCTTCACATCAATGTAGTATTTCTTTATGAGTTCTAGAATTATAGATGACCTTAATTTTTATATATCACATATACATCTTTCAGAGTCATGGCTCAGTTGTAGTGTTTATCCACCATCTACTTTGGATTTAATATGTAGCAATAAAACATAAAACAAATAATGTCAACAATGTGCCCGATTGCTACCAAGACAAGCACAAAGCCAGTGGAATATCTGCACTGAGTGGATTCATTCTTCATGCCCCTCCCATTCTCTCATTGTGCAGTAGACAATGAGAGACAATGGTATGCAGAGAGCCCACTACAAGATTTTCATCTTGTATTTTTCTGTAAGTCATACTATTTATGCTTTTGAAATAAATGTCACAGTTCATCGCATTTTGTTCTCTATTTACCTCAGTTTTTCCTTACACTGGGCCTCCTTCATTACTCATGTGAAACATTAGAAATTCTTAGGGAACTCCCTTTAGGCCTGTCCTTCCAATCCATCTTTCACCTGCCAGGGAGACTGATCTTCCTAAGAGAGTTATTTGAAACCATGCATCCCATTTCCACCCTTTATGGCTGCCACAGTCTACAATATTACACATAACTTTCTTACCAGGGTATGTTTACAGAGTACCAAGAAAGGTCATATGATCTGTTCTTGTAAGTTTAGATTTCTGACTCGTGTTTCTCTGCCTTCACAGTGTGTGTGTGTGTGTGTGTGTGTGTGTGTCTGTGTGTGTGTCTGTGTATAAATGTGTACATATATTCTTTTATGTGTATACCTGCATGCTTTTTTTCTTGTGTGTTTGTGCATGTGTGTGTATGCATATTTGTGAATCTATGTGTCTTCCTCAATCATTTTTCATCATGTATTTTTGAGACAGAATCCATCACAGAACCTGGAATTTTTCAGGTTTTGGAAACTGGCTAGCTAGTGATCAGCCTTTCTCTGTTTCCCCAGTGTTTGCATTAAATGCTTGCAGTGCCATGCCTGGCTTTCCATATGTGCTGTGAGAATGAGAGTGAGTTCTGTCTGCTTTCTCAGTAAGCATTTTATTGACTGAGCTGTCTCCTTACGCAGTTCCACTTTTCCTTTTGTGGTACGAAAGTTTTACATTTCAGCACTGGTTGGCATGATAAAACACAGAATACATCCACATTTGAACAAACACTTCATGAGAATTTAGTGAGCTCAGCTGTTGATCCTTCTCTGAGTATGGTTCTGGCTTAAAGTTCCATTCTGTTCTGTATATCTTGTCATCCATTTCCCATACAAAAGTAGTCAAATTCTGCCTCACCAATACTCTTACATTTCTCTTAAATGACACTCATAAGTAATTCCTTAGTTGTAGTTCAAAAAGGGAAGAAAATTTTGACATATTGCTGATATAATAATATTATTCATAATAGGTTGTGTGTGTGTGCATGTTGATGTGTTTATGTGTGCCTGTATACATACATGTTTGCACCTGTGGATTTGTGTATTGATAATATAATGTATGAGTCTTGACTTTAGGTTATAGCAGGAGATTGGCAACCTTCAGTTTTTAATCCATGTCTACCAGTTTGAGATGAATGAATTTTTCTTAAACAAAGCAAATAAATGTGAAGACCCCAAGTGATGTATATTATTGTACAGCAATGTTTTGGGACTTTATTTTTAATTTGTTAGAAAATCAGAAACCAATGAAGGTTTAAGCTTCCCAATATCTTATTGGCTTAGCACATACTTTTGATTTAAATGATTATCTTATAATAAGTTAGCTCTAACTATTTTATTAAGATTATCTCACGTTTTGATTAGCATATATTAAGTATATAATAATTATTTTACTTTAATTTATTTTTGAGATTATAATATAATTATATAATTTATCCCCTCATTTCCTCCCTTCAAAGTCTCCCATATACCCCTCTTTGTTCTCTTTCAAAATTTGTAGTCTCTTTTTTCACTGTTACTGCATACTTTCTTGTGTGAGTACATAGACTTATATTCTTAAACATAAGCAGCTCAGTATATATAATGTTACCTGTAAGTACGTTTTCATGGCTGAACACGTGGTATCAGATCACCCATTGTGCTCTTCCCTGAGGAAGATTACTTCTCTTTCTCTCTGAATTACTTACCTTCTTATAGTTCTGCTTGTAGGGTTGAGGCCTCATTGGCTTTTCCCCATTCATTCTGACATGTCTATTGGTGTCATACTGGTTCAGTTTATGTTGGAGCAAACATATTGGTGAGATTTGATCAGTGTTGCTTCTGACATTCCTAGAAAGCACAGCCTCACAGAGAACTCTCTTTACTTCTACCTTTTATAATGTCCTGTCATCTTTTCTACAATGTTCCCTTAAGCATAGATAGGTATAAGAACATTTTGTAGATGTATCCATTGGGATGCTGTATTTTGAATGGTTTGTAGTTTTATGTAGTGATCTCTGTAGCAAAGAGAAGTCCCCTTAATAATAAGTAAGAACTACACTTATCTGTGAGTATAACTGTGCATAGACTGTTTTTAGGCATTATGTTGGTAAAGTAGTAGTTGTATGTTATCCACCAATATCCATGACTTCACTTGCCCTGAACTGTTAGGTAGGTTTCCAATAACAGGCACGTTTCACCTCTTGTTGAGCAGGTTTTAAATTGAATTAGAGATCTGTTGGCTACCATCAAAGTATAGATGCCACTACTACACCCTTAAGGGTTGTATTGTCATGAGGGCCATTGATGTGGTTCATAGGTATCATAGATGGGTGTTTACCTCTCTTATTTGGAAATTTGCAGAGCACCTATTGGTACCGTGGTAGCCAGTCCTCAGGGAGTAGGCATTCACTTCAGTTCCAGCTCAGCATTCCTGTCTTTGAAGTGCGAAGGATTGTCAGCTATTGGGACTTATCTTCCACCTCCAGTGAACAACCAAAAGCAATAGCAATAAACTATATATTTTGAGTCTTTCTTATACAAAACTGTCCAACAACTCATTGAGAGGGCTTTACAAGTCTGATATTGGGGGTTTTGTTAGTTCATCTTTGCATCTTGGAGACCAGATAATATAAATTCATTAAAATTATATATGAATATGAGTATACCAGTTATTATGATTTTTATGAGATAGTTAACAGTATGATTCCTTATGACCTTTTCAGACATCCTTATGGTCTTTTTACTCTTCTACCTCCTATATTTATTTCTTTTCCTCTCCCTGAAGAGCTTCCTCTTTCCCATTCCCCTGATCAGATCACATATACTCTGCTATTTTTCTCTCTATTTTTCCAATGATTCCTTTATACTTTCCTAGTTTCTGCAGTTATTCCAGGCTGTATCCTCATATCTGTAGATTTGAAACTAGGTACCTCCAATGAGAGAGAACAAACAACAGTTGTATTTCTGAGTCAGGATTACCTTACTCAATAGGATCTAGTTTGAATTCTTGTAAGGATGTGGTGAGACTTTCTCTATGAAGATTTAAATCTGGACTGTAAGTTGGCACTGATGGATTACAATAATTCTATAACTGTTTCTACTATTAGTACTACAAATAATAATTAATGATGAGTCATCTGAACAACGCATTTTAGTAAGTTTGATATACTTCTGACAGATTATTAGCATGCAGCTCAATGTTGGATAAGATTACTGGGCTTTTGTTTATCTTGGATGTTTATATTTTAGTAGAATTCAATTGTGAGAATGATGAGCATTTTGAGTTGTCTCCTTTTTGTCATTGGCATCTTTGCTTGTCATTTCTGTCCTTAACTATATGTCAGGACATATGGTAATAGCTAATTATCCACTCCTTACTCCAAACCCTTGAGAAATAATTTCACAGGTTCCAGTGCATGAAAGTCATAGCTGTCTGGAAGCCAAGTCTTCGTTTTCTGCTGCTGTACAGGATATAACAGGATGAGGAGGCAGCCAATGGGATGAAACTAAAGGTGAATGTAACTCTTTGTCTAGCAAGAAGACTGTGAAGTTTTGACATTAATGTGTCCTTCTACATTGTCATTGTTCTTGTCATATTTGTGCAGCCAATCTGAGGAGAAATTTTTTGAGGAAAAACTTTCCTGGTCTTTCGGATCTTATGATCTTCCTGCCTCACCTTTCTACAAAGTTTCCTCACCCATAGCTGTAAGTGTTAAGGCTTGCTTCCTCAGGACCCATTGATCTCTGAATTGTGTCTAGTTGTGGTTTTCTGTGATAGTCTCAATTTGTTGTAAAGAAAGTCTCTTTTGATGAAGCATGGTATTTATATGTGCCTTTGGGTATAAAAATAAGACTTAGAATATAGAAAGGAATTGAACTGGCCTAGTAAAGAAGCAGTTTCATTACTTCACTAGCTTCTGGAAGCTGGGTGGGTTTTTAGTAGTGGGCAGGATTTCCTCCTGTTGGATGGACTTGAACTCCATATAGTCAACAGTTGGTTGATGCTGATACATGAGCACCACTTATTGCATTTTCATTCATATTTTGCCATCCTGAAAATTGCTTTAGTTCCAGGTATTACAGTAGGGTAGGAGTGTATGATTGCATCCCTCCCTTGTCAGCTTGCATATCTATGGAAGTCAGACTGTGGAAAGGAGAATTTCAAGTCAGACCAAGCTAATATCATACAGGTCCCATTCCATAGTGTACAGTGTCATCAACAGTAGTGGCCTAATGTCAATACTCAAGAGACAACCTGAGCCTACAGCAATACTCTATATTGTTTTGGGAGTCTCTTGGATTAACCTGACAAAACATTTGAAAATGGGTTTCTCCTGCCTGGTGCTGGGGTTTTGTGAGGCTGTGCTCTTGAGGCCTGTGTCTTAGGTTGGGTTTTATGGCTGTGAACAGACACCATGACCTCAGAGACTCTTGTAAGCATGACGGTAATTGGGGCTTGCATACAGGTTCAAAGGTTCAGTTCATTATCATCGAGGCAGGAGCGTGGCACCATCCAGGCAGACTTAGGACTGGAAGAGCTAAATAGTTCTGAAGAACCCCTTGTTCTGAAGGCATTGAGCAGAACACTGGCTTCCAGGTAGCTAGGATTAGGGTATTAAAGCCCTTGCCCACAGTGGTACACCTACTCCAACAAGACTACACCTCCTAATAGTGCCACTCCCTGGACCAAGCATATACAAACCATCACAACTTCCATTCTCAGTCAAAGTGGCTCAACGTCATCACATATATAGAGAGAAGTATAGGTACATGTATAGGTATAGGTATACATATAGGTATATGTATAGGTATACTATAGGTATATGTATAGGTATACTATAGGTATATGTATAGGTATACGTATATGTATAGATATAATTAGTCTATCCAAAGTATGAACATACCTATTAGTTGTCTAATACAGATTGGTCAGCCTAGAAACAATATATACACCACCAACCAAAGTAGCCTCAAAGGCTGAATTTGATGTATTTGTGCATCACATACATATGTATACACACAGACACACACACCAAACAATAATAATTAAAGATAAAAGACTATCGGCTTAAACGTTGGGGCACAGATGTGGTTTCAGGAGCTAGCTAGGAGAGCTTGAGGGAAGAAAGTGGTGTAATTTCATTTCAGTTAAAAACACTTAATAAAATAATAGAGTAATGGTGAGACTAGTTCATCCAAAATATTTGTTTTTTCCTGTTTTGGGCATTTTTAATAATGCATAATTACATGCTAATAACAAGTGAAATGCACCATATAGAATGATTAGAATTAATTACAATTAAAAGACAATTACTTTCAGTTATAAATATAACAGAACTTTATACTGCTTTAGTGCTTTCTATTAAGGCTCAGATATATGGGGGCCAGCTATCCCATTTTTCTTGAATGTATCAACCTGTTAGAGGCAAAATGTGTTTTAGAAACATGTTCATTTTCCAGTCTTTGACAAGCTGTCTACCAAATGACTTTCTTGTGACAATAAATGGGTTTTGCGTGACATGTTTATTTATGTACTATTTAATATACCTTGTGCTGAAAGGAGACGAATAATAACCTGGATTGATGCCAGATTACTCCATGCAGATGAGAGGATAAATTCAGCTTTCCTAATAGGAAATCACTTTTATCTCTTCACTAGTGAATAAAGATGGAAATTCTTTCTGTATAGCTTTCTTTGGTAGGAAATGACTTTATATCAAATCTGTAGTTTCTTACATACTCTCCTTTTGACTTCAATGGAATAACTATATGAGCAATCCAAATGATAGAATTCAGAAAAGATTTTTCACCGTCACAATTTTGTAATGAGAAAATTCATCAGAATAGGTGACAGAGCATTTTTTTTTCCACTTGCTATAATTTTATACGCTCTAGTTTTGAAAGTGGAATTCTAGGTTTTTAATCTTTTACAATTTACTCATTAGCTAGGGTTACAAATCAAATCAAAGGCTGGAAAGTTTATATTCAAGATCATTTAATATTCTTTTCATAAACAAAGCTTTTGTATAAAGAAGATACTACTTTTGTAACTCAGAAATAAAGAACCAAATGAATATTGGCTATTTTATTTCTCTGGCTGTGATAAACTACCCTGACAAAAACAACTTAGGGAAAAAATGGTTTACCTGGCAATAGCTCCACATTGCAAACCATCACAGTGAGGACATCAGGGCTCAAATTTGAGGCTACATCACATCTAAGACCAGAGAGAGAAATAATACACACATTTCTAATACTCAGCTACTTTACTTTTACACTGTTGATGGCTCCAAACAAGGGTGTGCTAATGCACACATGCAGCCAGAGTAGCCCCACTTCAATGAAAGTAACCAAGAGACTCACCCAAAGGACAGCATGAACTAGTCAGTGACTCACCAGATCCTCTTCCTACATGATTCTAAGTCATGCCATGTTAACAATTAAAGCCAACCATCAAAATATGTGTGTAAATTACTAGAACTGCAGAACTTCTGGAGGTGCTTTATACTTTTATATGTGTATTTGGTAGACATTTTAGATTTGCCTTTCTAATGGTCAAATTATAGCACTTCAAAAATAAGTTTTATAAGGAATATTTACCAAATACCCAACAGTCATAAGATTTAAATTTTGGTGAGCATACAAAAGAAGTGGGGATTAATAGTATAAAAATATTTAAGAAACCAACCTTCTGAATATCACTGTACCCAACTCTATGTATAAAAGTATTATTAAAAATATGATCCACCAGGAGACAAAGGCAAGGCAGATCTCATTGAATTTGACTTTGAGGCCAGCCTGGTCTACAGAGTTAGTTCAAAGACAGCAAGGCTATCCAGAGAAACCCTATCTTGAAAAAATACCCAAACAAACAAAAAATGAAAACAAACAAACAAAAAAATAAATTAAACCATAAAACATGTGAGCAAAATTGATATTGACATGAGTAGAAAGATGAAACTTTTTTTTAAAATTCTATATTTTATTTATTTACATTTCAAATGTTATCCCCTTTCCTGCTTCCTCCTACGGAACCCCCCTATCACATTCCCTCTCCCCCTGTCTCTGAGGGTGCTCCTCCACCCAGCCACCACACTCTGATATCTCAGCACAGTGTCCTACTCAAACAATATCAGCATTAGGATTTCACAGCACTGTTATAACCGTTATCGTCCCTGAGAAAAGAGAAATGAATGAGATGGTCAGTGTAAGGTTAGAGAAAAAGAGGGAGTGGAGCTCACTGTCCCTCTTCCTGAGATCCTGTTTTTTTTAGGTATCATCATTCTTCACATATCTGATATCGAGATCAATGTGAATATTTACACCTCACCCTACATTTCTCACCCTAGCCACACATATTTGTGTTCTCCTTCACTTAAGTCCTGAGTTATTTCTATCAAATCTTATCTAATTCAAATCTCTAAGGGAAGAAGGAATTGCCTGCAGCGCAAGTCAGGGGAACAGGAGCCAATCAAATCATTACATCCTTTGTTAGAGTTTTGAATTTTAATCAATATGCATGTGCTAATTCATGTATGTATGTATGTATGTATGCATGTATGTATGTATCTATCACACACACACAGGCTGAACCCATAGGCCATTAGTCACACGGAAAAGTGAAGGAGTGAACTCACGATTCTTCTCTATTTCATAAAAATTTGCAGAAGCGAAGATGCAATAGTTGAAAATGATTGATTGGTTTTTCTTTGAAATTAAAGCATTGACTGCTCCTGCTAATGGTTTGTACTAAAAAGCAATACCACTAAAAGCAAATTCCCACTCATGATCACTGTGTTACAGAGGCCAAGAATCAGAAAAAAAATGATACTGCAAATTGCTTGCAAAGGAACGGGATGGGATGTTTTTCTTAGTGTTGGTAAATGTCAGACAACACTGCAAAAAATTATGTGGAAAAAACAAAGAAAAATTCAGTCATAAAAGCTTGGGTTTACTTTACACAAGGTAAACTGAAAACTCCCTCAAAATATATTTTGGCAGTAAAGGAAATGAGCGAAAAAAGATGCAAGGGATTTCATAGAAAATAAGTATATAAAAGGAAATTGGTCTAAACTGCATGATGTTTTGCTGTACAATTGCTGACATTAGGCAGAAAGTATAGTATTGATAATGTTAGTTAATGAAGAATTTTAAAAAATGATCATTAAATATTGGATTTCCAAAGTACAAATGATGGGACATGCATGGTAATTTCACATCAGAAAAGATACAGTCTAAGATACGAGGGAAAGTGATATATTCAACAGTCGGTAGAAACAGGGAGGAAATACAAACAAAACTATGACAGAATTCATACATAATGCAAAATTACAGAAATAAGTTATTATTGACAATTGCAATAAATAAAAAAAGAATTCTGATTAGTAAAATAAAATATATAAGGAAGAAGCCACAGAGTTGAGTGAGGAGTGAAGGGGTTTCAGACATGGCAGGAGATGGGGTAAATATGATCAAAATTGAAACAATCACTAAGAACTTATGAAAATTGCAAAATGAAACATTTAGAAATGGTCTGCAGATGGCCCCTCCTTCAGTTTCTGTCCTGCACTTTGTATCCATATTTGCTTCCTTGAGTAATTTGTTACTCCTTCTAAGAAGGACTGAATCCCCCCCCCCCCACACACACACTTGGTCATCGTTCTTCATAAGCTTTATGTGGTCTGTGAGTTGAATCTTGGGCATTTCAGGCTTCTGGGCTAAAATCCAATAATCAGTGAGTGAATACCATGTATGTTCTTTTGTGATTGGGTTACTTCACTCAGGATGATATTTTCTAGTTCCATCCATTTACATAAGAATTTATTGAATTCATTGTTTTTTTTTTTAATTTTTTTTTTATTTTTATTTTCAGCAAATCAAAAAAATTTAAAAAGCATTCAAACAGAATAAAATGAAAAGAAACAAAAAAGCAAAATACCAAGTGTCCATCTGCAGACCATTCCACCTGGGTACCCATCCCATGTGCAGTCACCAAAGGTAGATGTTGTTGTGGATGTCAGGAAGTACATGCTGACAGGAGCCTGATATAGCTGTCTCCTTGGAGGACTGCAAGAGTCTGACATACTCAGAGGCAGATGCTCACAGCTAACCATCAAACTGATCATGGGGTTCCCAAACAGGAGTTAGAGTGAAGACTGAAGGAGTTGAAAGGATTTGAGACACCATGAGAAAAACAACAACACCAACCAACCAGAGCCCCCAGGGTCTAAATCACCAGCCTGGGAGCGCTTAGGGAAGGACCCATGGCTCCAGCTATATATGCAAGGGAGCTATATATAAGTGGGAGAAGAGATCCTTGGTCCCATGAAGGCTGGATGTCTTGGGGGGGGTATTCGAGGGTGGGGAGGGAGGAATGGGGGAGGGTAGGTCAGGGTACACCATCATAGAAGCAAGAGGAGGGGAAAGGGATAGGGAGTTCCTGGGAGGGAGGGGGGAATGGGGTAAGGGGAGAACATCTGAAATGTAAATAAAATTTCCAATAAAAAAAAAAAAAAGAAACATTTAGAAAATGTTCTATGTCATAGAAACTATTTTACATTATCAGTCATAGTAAACAAAACAAGTCTTCTGATTTTAAGTCAGAAGATTTGAGTCTGCATAACGATCCAGGTTTTCAAAAGAGTGACAGACCTAACTGTGTATCAATAACTGGGAAGTATAAATTGTATCACATTTGCATTATGAGATAGTATCCATTTGTTAGTTGAATGAAATAAGTTTATGTATATGTACAACTGCAGACCAAGTTGGCATATTAGTATGGCATATATAACTCACCGTCTCAGCCAAAGAAATTTCAGATCTCATAATGTCCTGCATGGCTCACGTCTCAGGACCTCAGGCATGTTCTAGTTCCACATTTTCTTTTCTCTTGATTGCTCCCTCTCAGTTATTCTGACATACAACAGACCTTCTTCATCAAGTATATCTTTAGATATGGATCTTTCTTGTTTAAAATGTTGTCCTTCCTCTAGTGACTTGTTTCTTTATAATATAGACCTCTTTGCTTAAACCACTACTAAGGTTCAAGGGATATTGCAGAAGAGGCAGTGGGGATTGGTAGGACTACAGGAAGGGAGAGTTTGCTGTGAGGTGGTATCTCCCAATAAGGTCAGAAGCTACACGTATAAAGTCCTACACACCCTAACTGCCAACATACAAGCTGCACAAGGACAGCAGGCATGCTGACATGTACAGAGGTGTAACTCATGAAGCCTTAACTCACACACACAGACACAGACACAGACACACACACACACACACACACACACACACACACACACACATGCACACATGCACGCACAAAGACTACAAGGCATCTAAAGAATGCCGATGGGGTGAGAAATATTCTTCTTTGGAGAAAAGCACACTAATTGGTTATCCAATAGAGATGATCAGCCTTGAAAACATGCACACAAGTCACATGGTACAGATTAAACAGGTTGTACTTATGTTTTCCGGAATAAAATATATGTATGTAACAACAATTAAAAAACAGGCCATTAATATGAAAAGAATCAAGGACAGTATTTGGGAAGGTTTAGAGCAATGGTTCTCAACTTGCATATCATGACTCCTTTGAGATTAAATGACAAGGGTCACCCAAAACCATCAGAAAACACAGATATTTATTTACATAATGGTTGATAACCTTGCAAAATTACAGTTATGATGTAGCAATGAAAATAGATTTTGTTGGAGGTCACAACAACATGAGGAACTATTAGAGGGTCACATTAGGAAGCTTGAGAACCTCTTGTTTAGAGGAGAAAAGGGAAACCAGAAGTTATTTAATTCTACTACAATCTCAAATTTTAAAAGAACCGACTTTTAAAAAGCACCTCACTGGAACAATTTCCACTGAATTCTAAGATACCTACCTCTAGATTGCTATATCTCTTTATCTGTAATACTTCCAAATCCAACAGGTCAGAAAATACTCACTTTCTGAGTCCATATGGATGCTGAGAAATGATTTTAGTTGTTTTTAAAGAAATAGAAATTTTGAAATTCTCCAAATTCTAAAACCGTCAATCCAGAAGCAACATCCTCCCTGGACAGAGGCAATATGGGAAGTTCGTATATGGTAATGGTCAAATTGCATGTACATTGATATAGCTAGATGTTATTTCTTCTATTGCCATGTACTTCAGAACTACTAGTGGATATTTACTCTCTAGTCACTTGTGAAAAATGCTTCTCTATCAGAATAAACATGACTATGACAATGGTGTACATAGCTTATTCATATTCATGAGTACTGAGCTGAGTGAGACACTGCATTAGAGGACATTATACAAACACCAGCAAACATACCTTCTTAATATATTAGAATATGGTTTCTGTGTTGTATTTTATTATGAGGACTGGTGGCTAAGTTAATAAATAATATGGGAAATGTTCTTACTGCAGTGCTTTTCCATAGCAAATTTAATGCAATAGTAATTACATTTCAACATCAAATGCTATATTATTATGAAGCCATTATCTAATAAGATATATTTTGTTTTTGAACTGAATAATTTAGTATATTTATGAAATAAAATTATTATTGTAAATATACACACATATCTTCTTTAGCTTATATTTTTTTAATTTTGGACACTATGATATAATTACAATATTTCTCCCTTCCGTTTTCTCCCTCCAAACACTCCCATATACCACACCTTGCTCACTGTCAACTTCATGACTTCTTTTTTCATTCATTGTTGTTTTATATATATATACTATATGCACACATAAATACATATATTCCTAAATATAGCCTGTTCATAGTCCATAACGTTAATTGTATGTATGCTTGTTGGGCTGACTATTTGGTATTGGATCACCAGTAGGTGTGCTCTTCATTGGAGAAGCCTATTTCCCCCACTCTCAGTACTAAGTACAAGTACCAAGTACTAATTAGTTAGAATCTTGTAACTCTCTGTGTCGGGTTGAAGCTTCATGGGCTTCATGGTTAAAAGTGCCATCCACAAAGTAAACAAAAGTTACTAATAAGACAACTCACTTAGAGTCTTACGAATTTTGATTATTATCTTTTTCTCTTGAATACACTATTTTAAATGTTTCTCAAAAGGTCTTGGCTATCTACTATGTGTACATTGGTCTCTTAGAATAAAGCTATTACAACACACACACATACACGCATACACACATGCCTGTGGGTTTCTGTGCATGTGTGTGTGTGTTTGTGATTGTATGTGTACCTGGCTGTGCATAATATATCAGGAAAAGGAAGGCACATCTAGTGATATAAAACCAATGGAATAATTTTAAAAAATGGGTAAACAAGAAAAGCTTTTGAAACCTTATGCCTGACAGAACATGGAATTTACTTAACATGAGTAGGAAAACTGGTTCAATAATATTTAAGTTCTTAGGTATATGTGATCAGCCTGATGTTTAGGGGCAGATCAAAGGTCATAGGAAAAGAAATAATTTAAGATCCTATTCTATTAACTTGATTAATAGGAGATCTTCATGGCAATAACCAGTGTAGTTTTGAACAATTTACAACTACAAGCATGCACATCATGATCATCAGGAACAGAAAAGCGCAGTCATACTTTTTCCTTTCTTGATTGTGAATTAAACTGCAGACCAAGGTGCTCACTTTGAGGTCCAGGTGAAACTGAGTTTACACAGGATAGAGTGACTCACAAAGGCCCAGAACTGAGTTGCTGCAGAAGTGCAGCACTCTCCTTCTAAAAGACTAAGGTTTATCATAATACATGTATCAATCAATACGATGCCTTCATCCATTGCTTCGTTCATTTTTCATTTATCTAGCTGTAGACTCTTTTGGAAAATAAATGGAGCAGCTCAGCAAGATTAAGGGAAATCAGCAAGGATTGATTATATCACACATTCTTCACAGTGTATCATAAGCTGGGGCCTGGAGCTGGGATAGATAAGCTTTGTTCTCTTCCCTTCACCCAGATCGAAGACTGGCACACAAACAAATAGGTGATAAAATGAGGTGAGATTTGCTCTGAAAACAGATGTACACAGTGCAGAAGAAGTCCGAAGGGATAAGAGACATGTATTTTTATGGACTTAAGTCTTCCAAGAAACAAAGTAACTATGGTTGTCCATTTAGAGTAAAACATACAAGGAAATATAAAATAAACATACCACTTACAGCTGGGCAATGCTATAAAAATGAAAATCAAGCAACAGGATAATGAATTTATCAGATTAACCAAATCAACTTAGTTACATAAATTTAGCATGTTTTATGTAAATATTTTGGTCATTATTAAAATCTCTAATTTATTATGTATTTTACTTCTTATAATGATGAATATTACTAGAAATATTGATATCCTCACAGGAGATTGATAAATAATAACTCCATACATGGTAATAATCTTTAAAAAATAATTAGAACTCATTTGAGCACTTTTGCTTCTCCTGAATACTGATTGGTTTTCAAATGCATGAAAGTGTAGAACTAATTAGATTTTTTTTTACTCTTCACAATAATCTTGTTCTCTTTGTGTGACATGAAGATGACCGAAATTATTGTAAAGATACCTAATTAAAAACAACATAGGTAAGAATTATTTTGCAAACATTGTCATCAATTTTACAACCTCACTAAGCCCAAGACATGTATGTACTAGGCACAATGTCTTCCTCGAGAATTGAAATCCTGAATTGTGATATCATCACAGAGCATAGAGGAAAGGAGGGACAAATAAAAGGAAGTTTTTTTGTTGTTGTTTTTTTTTTTTTTTTTTTTATCATCACCAGTCTTTAGATTGCCCTTGGCTTTATGGACTCACCATGTCCAACATCATAATAATCACAGGTGAAGCAAGAAAAAAAAAAATAAAGCAAGATGACTCTCACTGTGTATTTCATGGAGATGAAGGTTCAGTTAATGAGAAAATGTTAGTAAAACATTTTAAGCTCTTTGTGGAAAGATACTATATAAATACCAGGCAATATTATTCATCATTTTAATAGGTTGGAGATGGAATTTTACTGCTTGAGAAAGATATCCTACTTGAGTTATGCTGGCTGTACATTGCTATATTTTCTTTGCTTTATAGCTTAACACTAGTGTGCACCCATGTGTTACGCTTCCCTGTATTATCTCTGAAGATTAGGGATGTAGCCATTTCAACCAACAACTCCACACTTACAGTTCCAGAGGGAGAGTTTGATATTAAAGGGCTTTTGAATTTCAGGTCTATAGGTGATGTGTTGAGATGTTTTATTTATTATTACTATGCACAAAAGATAATCCCTATAAAAAGAAAATACTGAATGAGAGACTATAACCTTTCAGTCGGGTCAGTGGCTACAGATATTTCCAGGGCAAAGATTCCTGTTATAATAATTCAGGAACACCACTCCCCTTATTCTCCCAAGCAATAAAAGGCCAAGGAAATCAGTGCAGGTTCAACCAAAGAGCAATGCTTTAGAGGATGGCAGCTTGCTGTTCATTTCACAGGACTGCAAAGAGTCAGGACAGAGCCCTGTATAGTATAGGTAGTTCTATGTATTTCTTGGCACCTAGATGTTACCAGTCTCTTTGAAAAAAGTGAATGTATATGTATATACATATGTATATATGTGTTTGTGTATATATGTATATATACATATATATATAAATTTATATATATCAAATATACATACACACACACACACACACACACACACACACATATATGAACAGAGTTGACATAGAATAAAGTGGCTTCATTTTGTTGTTTGTTTAGTCTGTGTGTGTGTGTGTTTGTGTGAGTGTATGCGTGTATGAATGTGCATGCGCACATGCACACGTGTAGGAATGTGCACATGAGTGTAGGTGCCCATAGAGAGCAGTTGTATCAAAGTCTCCTGAAGCTATTGTTACAGGTGGTTAATGGATTCTGGGAACTGAACCAGTGGTTCTTTACCCCTGAGTTATATCTCCAGCCCTGAAAATATTTTTTTTTTTATAATAAAACCAATCCTTCATGTTAAGAGACTCTACCCTTTGGCAATCTCCATTGATTAATATCAGAACCCATAATAGCTAAGACATGAATTGGTTCCTTTTATTTGTCCTTAAGTTTCTTAGCATTTTGTACCAGATCTCTTCATACTGTTGGCGACCACATATCTCTATCAGTTTTCTTTCTTTTCTTTCTCTCTGCTTCTATCTTCCTTGCTAACTTGTAGCTATCATGTTGACAGCCATCATCCTGGCCCTGTATAATTTTGCTTGTCCTGATTCAAGAGAAGATTTCACTTACAGTTAATATGTGTCTAGAACAAGAATGGTCTTGTTCTAAATTCCACAGTCTGATAGCTCTCTCTGTCTCCCTCTTTATCTCTGTTTTTCTCCTTTCCATGTTCCCTCCCTTTCTCCATTTTCCCCTCCATTCTTGCCCATCCTCCATGTTCTCCCATCCTCCCACCTCCCTCTTACTATCCTTGACATTCTCCTGTCTTTCCATGATGTGTTTGATAGCAGAAGCCTTCTTCTTCCTGTTAGGAAATAAAATATGGCAACGATGACAGTACTGTGACACCAATGTTATCCTGGGTGTCAATACTTAGACTTCTCTCTTCTCCTGCTTCACATCATCTTCCCTTTATCTTTTCCATTAGATGAATTTTGACACATAAATCACTGAGCTTTTGAAATATGGGCTTCACTAGATTCTCATTCTTTTAATAAAAAAAGAAATTATATTCAGTACTTAATATCCAAAGTGTGTGCTAGGAGAACCCCGAGCAAGGAATATTAGCTACATATATTTTTTTGAGGCTTTCTAGGGAGGCTTGGCTGAGATGGCAGAGAGGGAATGAATGGTCAAGTTTGAGACCAGAATCTCAGAAAAGCAAACATGCAGACCTTCTACAGTAAATATTAAAATATTAAGGGAAAGGAGGGGGCACAAAGCTTGTAGATTATTGGCCTTATTGAATATTTTTTCTGGTACAAAGAAGATCTCTTACCCAAAACAATCCCCTTTGAAGTCTCATTTGTTTTCTAGGTGTTTTTTATTGTCCTCTCTTTGTGGGAGCAAAATGAAATGATCTGTCCACGTATTGCTCCTCTTGTCTCTACTAGAAGAGTAGTATTGAGATAAATGCCATTATTTTGTTCACTATCTTCATCTTCCATCTCCTGAGAATATCCACTTACTGTCCCATTTAATTTCACCTCATTACTTAAACTTCTTTATTTTATTAAGAAATTATTTGTATAATGAAATGGCTTTGGCAACGTTATCCATGGCCTTCTAGATATAAACATAAAGACTTTCTTTCTCATTGTATAAATAAATTCTAAATATAACATTTGATGTAGTTTCCAGAATTTCACTCTGACTGATATTCTAGATAAATATAATTTTTTTGTTCCCAGAAATATTCAAATATGTATTTTGTACATTATAAATCTAAATATTTTTCAGAAAAATCTGTATGCCACAGGCCTAACTTAATTTGGATCTAGAGACTCTACAATGCACATTAAATCTTATTGTCATAAGATTGGAGTCCTAACCCTACTTGACAGGTGTCATTCGAAGAGGGTGACTCTAGGAATATAAGCAGGCAGAGGAATGTAATCTGACATTGGAGTAGGAATGCAGCTCTCAAAAGGCAAGAGGAGAAAGACTCCAGAAGAATCCATCTTTTCTGGCAAGCTGCTTGGAGTTCTAGATTTTAGAACTGTAAGTCACACAAAATAGTATTTCCTTATAGTGTACCCTTAGAAAATTAAGCCTTATTAAAAGGTTAAGCTCAGCACCTGAGACAGATACAGATGGGTCTCAGAGTTAGAGGTCAACCTGGTCTGGAGGGTGAGTTGCAGGACAGTTAGGGCTTCAAAAAGAAACCCTGTAAAATTGCCGAGCCTTTATTTATTCTCTTCTTCCTCTTTTCATGGGTACACTTCCTTTTTAGCTTGTACATATGTGATGTATTTTTCTTATCAAGTATAAACATGTTTTCTTGTGTGGGCTCCTTTTTGCTTCTTCCAGCCTTCCATGAACTGTAAGCATTTCTTTGGTCATCATACATTTTCTTCACTGAGAGTACAATATGCTTTTTAATCTATAGGGAATTTCAATGTTCCATTTAAAGAATTGAAGATGAATACAGACAACCCTCAGCTACAAGTGACCTAAAATCATCCACTTTGAGAAGTAACTTTCATGGTTTAAGAAGGTACTAAGGGAGCTTTCAAAGGAGCGAGTCAACCAATAATCCTACCCAACTCTATGTGTATAAACAAAATGACCAGCATGATATGATAACTCTAGAGCTCAGGAGTTGTCTTAACCAATAGTTCTCTAATTATACTTAAGACCTACTCAACAAAAGGAAAATCATGACTGGTACTCGAACCATTGCCTACTAACCAGGGAAAGTAAAGTCATGGCTATTGGAGGCTAAGCTACAACTACCCCTTTACTAAACCAGAATAATTCCTAACTGCATTCTAAATATTTGTCTTTATACCTACAGATAAGTGAAGGCCTCTCACTCCATCAAGAAAATTTCTCTTACAACAGTCAGACCACTAGAGGAAAATACAATGAATCAAAATATAGAACTGTGGTGTCTGTTCCAATGGTTTCATCTACAAACAAACTCACATAGCTTCATTGCAAAAGAGGGGGCAGATAGATTGTATAAACTTTACTGTGAGAATGTGTGGTCTAGGAATGTCAGAAGCTATACCTATAATGTCTTACAATGTGACTGCTTAAATATGAGCTTAACAAAGATAACAATAAACATGGTAAAGTAGACATGGAGAGACCATGAGACCTCAACTCTGCACAAAGCCACACCGGTAACAAAGCCCTGCTTAGAATAGGAGAAATCATCTTCTCCTTATTTCTAGCATCTTTCAGATATTTGATGCACCCTCTTTAACTAAAGACTTGAATTTTAACATTTGTATATTATGTAATGTAGTCTTAGGCCTATTCCTTCCCAAATTTCATTGATTAGAATATTCCTGAAATGCTTGTATGTGCAGAGCAGTCTGTCTTCAACCATTAAGTTTCATGATGTCCATATGTAAATTGTCCATGAAATTTATTGAGTTCTCTGACATTAGGCTAGAACAAAGAAGTAATTTCAGGCAGGAATCTAAATTTTAGGCTTCAGACATGAAAATGACTTTGAGCTAGGACTGGGAAGTAGGCTCAGATATTTTGGTCATCCTGATAAGCCCTTAGAAATAGTGATTATAGGAGTATTCACAGAACTTTGTTTATTGCCTTGCTTATTCCTCAACTATGACTATTTGCATCTATTGCATTGCTAATTCCTCAACCTAGATACTTAACCTTAATACTTGCATGTAACTAAAATGGTATAAAAGCAAAAAGGAAGAGGGGGGATGGGATAGGGGTTTTCTTGGGAGGGAAGATGGGGAAAGGGGATGACATCTGAAATGTAAATTAAGAAATATCCAATAAAAAATCTTTTCATTCTTAGGATAGTGCTTAATTATCCATAATATATTAATCCCTATACATTTTGATAGATATGTTTGTTTACATTTTAGTAGAGTTCTTTTATTTTGGTTTTGTGAAGAATTTTGCTCCTACATTTTAAAATGATTTATTTTTTCTGGGGTTATAATATTTTAGCCTTATAAAATGGGAAGGATCTATACTTATATATTTTCTGTAATAGTTTGTGTGGAATTTGTGTTCTTCCATAAATGTTTAATCTGTACTTAAAATTTATATATGGAATAATTATTAGCTTGACAAATCAATTTCATGCCTTCATGTAGGTGTGTTCAGATTTTACTATTAGTTTCCAGTAATATGAAATTCTCCAATCAATTGAAGTTAAAAATAAATTGGAAATGTTGCTTATCACAAATTTTTTTATTAAGTTTTAAATGTCTGCCTGGTCTCTAATGAGCATTTCTTTTTAATTTTATTCACAGTAATGTTTTTCTCCTCCTGATCAATCAATTTGGAAGTTACTAAGTGTATTGATTTTTTAAATAAGATATCTGTCTTAATGATTTTATTTTTTTTGTCATTTGTTTCCCTGATTTTGGATCTTGTTCTGAACTATCATTCTATCAAAGTATTTCACACTTGTCCTTATAAATTAATGTGTGGACAGTAAGATAATTGATTGTGAACTTTTTTCTAATGTGAAATTCTAATGTGTCAAGTTATAATATTTTACATATTTGTACTAGTAAAAGTTCTCTATAGAATAGGATATAATATATATATAATATATAGATAGATATAGATAAAAAGATATACATATATATATTATGTATCTATTACACATATATGGTGTGTGTGTGTGTGTGTGTGTGTATGTGTGTGTATGTGTGTGTGTGTGTGTGTGATTTTTTATTAGAGTGGCTTACAGGCTATCATCTTGGTAGTCCAACAATGGCTGTCTACCAAAACTCCAAACTTGTTTGGCCCACAGTGATTTTCAAAACCCTTAAGAAGTGGGCTCTATTATCAGTTAAGGAATAAACTTGTCAGGTAGAGTGAGGGTAAGCAGGCAAAGAACAAAAGCTTCCTTCTTCCATGCCTTTTATATAGGCTGCTAGCAGAAGACTTGGCCTATATTTAGGGTGGTTCTTCTGACATCAAATGATCTAGATTGAAGATAAGTTTTCCAATCATCATCCAATCAAGAAAAAGCTTTCACAGGCATACCCAGCTGCTTATCCTTCTTACTTGCTGCATTTTTAAATTTTAAATATTTGGAATCGTCTTTCAAATACTACTAGTAATTTTTTAGCTTTATGTATCCAATGTATTTTCCTTAATCCTTGTGGTGACAGCATGGTTTGGATTTCCAAAGTATGACTGGTCCAGGGAGTGGCACTATTAGGCGGTGTGGCCTTGTTAGATTAGGTGTGTTAATGTGGGCATGGGCTTTAGTATCCTCCTAGATGCTTGGAAGCCAGTCTTCACCTAGTGGCTTTCAGAACTCTCAGCTCCTCCTGCACCATGCCTGCCTGGATGCTGTCATGCTCCTGCCTTGATGACAATGGACTGAAACTCTGAACCTGTAAGCCAACTCAAATTAAATGTTGTCCTTATAAGAGTTGCCTTGGTCATGGTGTTTGTTCACAGCATTAAAACCCTAAATAAGACTGCTCTAAATTGACACAAACTTATTTCTCATAAAATACTGAAATTTGTTTCCTTTGTCCTGATTTATGTGATTATTTTCAAATAGTCATGTTCACAGAAGTTATAGAGTGAAAAGCAGAGAAGTGTGTATTATGCTTTGGGGAATCATGTTGTTTTAAAAGTTAAGAGAAAGAAAAAGATATTTGCATCTTTTGAATAGTAAGACACATATCTTTTAGGCATTTATGTATATATGCATATTCTTTTAACATTCCCTAGATATTTGACTTATTTTCTTTTATCTAAAGCACTTCACATGATTTCTTAAAGACATTCCTATTAACTACTACTTCTAAGTATCTATATGATTGCAATTTGTACTTCTTACAGTGGGAAATACAGGAACATCCCCAAGCAACAAATAAGAACTTGTCTTTTAATATCATTCAAAAGTAATTTTATATGTCAATAATTTTTTTCATTATTGTTGGCCTTTGGTCATTTTTCCATATCCTAAAATCTTTCTTTGTATTACTTTTTCCCATTTTTGTGTTTACATTCTACAGACTGAATTTACCTGAGTTCTTCATTCTGCCCTCATCAATAGAATTCCAGAAACGTAAGTTTTTGAATAATAGATGTATTAGTTTATTGGTTTTACATACATGAATATTTTGTCTGCATGTAAGTCTGTATACCATGTGCTTGTACTGCCCACAGAGGCCAGAAAAAGGCATTAAATTTCCAAGGGGTGGAGAAATAGAAGGTGGTGACCTCATGTGGGTACTGGGATTATATCGTGGTCATCTAGAAGAATAGCCACTGCTATTAAACTCAGAGCAAATTCCCAGCTCCCCAAATAGGATCTTCTTGACAAAGACATTTACTCTTCAATATTATTGCAATTATTTTTCATTATCATCCTTGTGTTAGTGAATGTGTATATTCACATGTATAGTTGTATGTGTTTTCTAAAGCAAATATGTGGAACTCAAAAGTATAGCCTTAGGTCTCCATCCTTATCTTCCACCTTGTTTGAAGCAGGATCTTTCATTGTGTGCTGCTCACCAGATGAGAGCTAGACTGTGAGATTTCAGGTGTGATTCTGTCTCTGCTTTGAGGAATTATTTTGACCCTGCTTTTTATCTTGGCATGGAGTGCTAAGGTATTGGATGAAATCTACTCGTTTCTATGCTTAAATAAGTTTTCAAGATTTGATTTCAGGTCTTCATACTTGGATAAAAGCTTTTTATTACTCAATGAAACAGTCTTTTCAATCCTGGAAATTCATTTTGAAGGACTAGAAAACAATCCCCTGTTTAATGATCTCCAATTTTGTTAGCGGCTAAAACAAACCCTAAGTCAGTGAAATTAACAAAAGCCAGTAAACCGATCATATAAATAAAGGAACAAGAAGAGATGGTTATTTATCTTCACAATTTTACACTTTAAATTTTACTCAACTATTTGAGGAGTCCATTCTAGTGTTGATTACACTCTTAAGAATTATATTTCGTATGGATGTTCAGATTCGTTCATTTCATATCACAAATATAACCACTTCTAATGGTTTTATTCTGCTCTTTCTTTTGAAAATCTGTACAACTTATCTGTGCTTCAATCCCACTTGTCTTTCTCTGCATGAATAATATATTAATGCTATGAAATCTTACTTATATTCCATAGTTGTAGCATGATGTTCAAATGAAACTGGTCAGAAATATCAAATTACCATTTTATTAAATGACCAGCTCATTTTGATGTCCACCTTCATGTAATCATTATGTAAGATTCTGGATTTAATCATTTGACACAGGTTCCTGTTGCCCCACATTTGCCCAGATAAATCATTCGAAAGAGTATATGTTAGATCTAACAAAGGAAGATAAGAGATGACCAGACATGTTTGTTACGATATAGGCAATTCATCAATACTAAGTCAAAAAGAAATCTCTTTAGCATGAGAGAAAACAGCCTCTTCATTTTTTTACTATTATATTTCTATCTCATTATATTTATTTCTTGTTTGATTACATTGAAGCAGTGTGTTGCCTTATCTGAGTAGAATTCACATAAAAAACATTCACATACATTTTTGGAAGAAATCTAATGGTCAACAAACTCATGTGTAGTACCTTTAACACAATCTGGTAAGCTTTTTATCCCCTAACTTGTCACTAAATTGACATTTTGTATTTTTATTGTGCCTTTTTTTTTTAGTAAATCAAACAGAAGAAAGTTTCATCTAAGGAGAAATTGGTTGCTTTGTATAAAGTGCCTTTTGACATTGATTTTTTTTATTATTATGAAAGACATGCACTGATACACAAGCAAATTCCTATGTATTTCCTGTTTCAAGATTGAAGCAATTTAAGGAATCTTTGTTATACACTGCAGGGTAAGTTTTCTGTAAGCATGTCCCTATTAAGATACATGGCAGCTCTGTTCTCCTAAAAGGATTCCAGACGAACAACAGTAAATCATACAGCTAGTTTACCAATGTTGCGAATCTGCATAGGAACAGCAATGAACGGTATATTGAAAACAATTCTCTCAAACTCTGGAGAGTGAAATCAATTTGGAAAGCATGCAAATATGAGCTCCAATGCAAAGCTGGGATTGGTAAGAACATTCTTGCCTGGGACCCAGATGTCACAGGCTTTTAGATTTATTTTTAATTGTCACATGGATAAGAGTTTTCTTTCAAATTACAACCAAAATAAATAAAAAATTTTAGCATGTTCTACATTAAAATTCAGCACAGACAAATCAAGGCAAACACATATGGCTTCAACTTGGTTAAATAAGAAACACTTCATTTATGTACAAGTAAAAAGATCTTTCTATTTCTAGTCTTCCATATGTTTCTTCAATAGTGATAATGGTCAGTTTCTATGTCTTTAATTTTTTTGAGAATTTCTCACATGTGTACTGTGCTTAAATCAATTCCACCACTCCCTTCACCTCTCCAACTCCCTTACATGTTATATATATTAATATAAATAAATATAACTTATAAGTTTTATATTATGCATAATAATTTATAAATATAGTACATCTCCCTATCTCTATCTCTATCATCTGCCTACTAATATTTAGGCCTGACCACCAAGGAACCAATCAATTCCTATATATAATGTTCAACATTGATAAACAACTTCAAATTACCATATATTAAAACAGAAAAGAATTCTTTATATTTTAGATACAACAAGGTAATTAAAGACATTTAGTTATATCAGGCAAGGTTTGGACACACTTTTTCCATGGAAAGTCCATTTAGACTAAATGAAGGGAACAGCACAAACTTGTGGTAATATAAATAAATAACAAATCTTTAATACTAAAGAAGATAATTTATCCTATGTGTGATATTCTTTTCAATCTAGACTAAATTCAAACTACTTGCAAAAGAGTAACTAATCCACAAGGAATGGTTTGTAATCTTGTCAAAAACATTAGCTAAGTTTAAATTTCCCATAGTTTGATTCTGAGTTCACTATACAGATTCTTTGCTGATGTTAAAATTAGTCTGGTAGGTCAGCAATAAGGGTAATTGGTATACAGCCTTACCATCTGGCTAGAGCTTTTAGTTTATTTGTTGTTTACAGTTATAAATGTATTTCTCTTTATGTTCTCAGGACTCATGATTTTCTGTAATATAGGATCACAATTTGTCACACAATCTTATAAATGAACAAAAATATTTGAAATTATTGGACATCATAGTACTGTGAGAGTTGGCATACAGCTTTTATTCACAGTATCTACACAAGCAGCATTACAAAATTGTAAGGTTTTAAAAGGAAAGGAATAAGAAAACATACATGTTTTTAGAAATACCTAATAAGCAAAACAAGTATACTTGTAATTAGTAATATTTTTGTTATGTCTTATCACTATTCCTAAAAATTATTTACATACATTTTTTCATCAATTTTTAACCACATACATAGATAAATGAAATCAGTTATATTCTAAAATAAAAATAGAAACTGAACAAATGTACCACATCTCAGGTTTTTAGTAACCTCATTGCATTGTGAATGTTATAGTATTGTGACACCCAGTACATTTTTCTTTAATTTACTAAAATTCTAGTTTAGAAATTGTTGTTTGGAAGAATGTTGTAAATGAGGATCTGCAGAGAATCAAAATTATGGTCTAAGTGCTGGAGAATCTCAGACACTTGTGGGTAGATTGCTTTATTATGGGTCCACTTTGGGTTTGAGTTTTCTTTATGGTTTTCCATCTGTGACCACATTGTTGTCTCTGCCCTACTTGGTCACAGCATCTTTTCTGGAAATAGTGTAAAAAAAAAATCTTGTTTAATCCATGGATAAAATGTTTATGGAAAGTGAGTATTTCTCTCTATGATAATTTTCCTGGCCAGACAGAGCTAACAATAAACATTTGTTTTACTCCTGATCCCCAGAACAGAGAGATGTCCTGCCAAAACTGTGGTTGTTAAACGCATTTTCTCAGAAAGGGGTCGGATGTAATCTTGGATTTGACTGTGTAGTCTGTAACACTCATCAGAATCGTGAAGCATGTATGAAGTGTTACTTTGTCCTGCTTTCTCTTGCTTCCTATCTAATAAAAACACAAACTTCCAAGCAATGTAAACAGTAAAATATTTTATTACACCAGTCCAAGCAATAAAGCTGCTACACCTAATTATTCTTTCAGACCTTATGTAACTATTAACATAAACTGCAATAAAAGAAAAACAATGAAGAGCTGGAGAAATGGCTCAGTGATAAATAGGACTCACTGATCTTCCAGGGGCCTCCTGTTTGGTTCCTAGCACCCTCGGTCCAGTCAACCACAAATGTCTTAAAGATCAACCTCTAGGGGATTCAACACCTTCTATGAACTCCTGGGTCATTTTTTCTAGCAGACCCTCATGCCCACTTCCAGATACACCATTATGATAATTTTTTAAAAATTTAATAAGGAGAAAACTGAGAAATTTTCCATCCATCTTAATCATTCAGCCACAGCTTTCTATATAAACTTTGTAACTGAATATAAACTTTCTAATATAATATAATATAATATAATATAATATAATATATAATATAATATAATATAATATAAACTTTCTAACCGAAGTATTTGTAAGAGAAAAACTTTTGTTTTTTTCTAGGTTACTTTATGGTTACAGAAATACTTAGATGATAACATCTTTAAAAACTGTGAGTCTATGAGAAACATAGACCACTACTTATGTCTTCTTCTATACCAGAAACCTTGTAATAATTACAGTGTAGTAGATGCATTCTTATAATTATTTGTAGCCTCATGGACCATTGTTATGATTTGAATCAGAAAAGCTCCCACACTCTCATGTTGCTAGTACCAGTTTTAGTCTGATGCCACTATCTTGGGAAGTCACAGAGCCTTGATGGGGTGGGTAGATGAAGTAGATCTCTGTGAATGGGCCTTAGCAGTTTATAGCTAATCATTACATCCAGCTGTGCTCTCTCTTCTGGTCTGCTGTGATGTGAAAAGCTTCTGTCACATCAGTCATGAACTTTGCCAGGGCTTCTCTACCATGATAAACTGAAACTGTCTGAATTCCTGAGTCAGATAAATATGCCCCCTTACGCAGCTTCTGTTAGTTACCTTGGTAAAACAACATGGGGGGAACTGAAATTCTCATTATTTGTATTCTGAGTGGTCTATAGTAGGAGTTTAGAGTACATGGGAAAGCATTTAAATTAGATATAACCATAGAATAATGGAATGAGACTGTCTGCACATCTGGTGTACCTCTCCATTTGTTTTAGAAATTTCTACTTTTATATTTTTATCTTTGTTGCCTGACTGGCTTAAATATTTGCTACTTCATGAAGATTCATTTGTCCCTTTACTACTTCTCACTATAATATTATTTTATGTCTGAGTACCATTAATAAAGAAAGATCTTCTCCTCGGTCTAATACTTACCTTGAATTATATATCATTCTTCCCAGTATTAACCTTCTAGTAATCAAAACGAAGCTACTAGATTCCCTACCTAAATGTACTGATCAATACCATAATTTCAACTTTGTCTCAATGAAATACCTTACTTCTAAAGATACTAAGCCTATCTATGTGCTATTCATAGTACTTAACTGAGTACATTACTTAGGTTTGAAACCCAGATTTTAGAACAGGGTACAAAATTTAGAAATAATAAAAAAAAAAACCTCTATAGTTCTTATAATTGTGACTTAATTCTCTTTTTGAGAGCTTTCATATTGTATAATCCAGGAAATTATAATACAAATAGTTCATGCTCAATGTTCAGTCATTCTGGATTATTATAAATGAGAAGAACCATAGTCTAACACTGTTTCCTACTTGGACACATCCTTCTTTTTCAATAGAATTTATGATATGACTCTCAAAAATGGAAGTGTGATAAATGGGCTTTAAACAATATCCTAAGTGTCTAAATACTACCTACTTCAGACAAGTTTAGAAGTAAATATTTTCAGTTACATGAGGTTTATTAAACCTTACTTTATAGGTTAAATAAACTATACATACAATATGAGAGTCCATAGATAACAGAAATTTTAAAATAATTGTGAGTTTTTTCCTTGCTGTATTGCTATTTAGAATTTGTGAATCATAAGATACAGAGGCTCTGGTGAAAGGAACATAAAGCAGACAGGCTGGAATCATTTTGAAATAAAATAGTTAATTTTGAGAATTTCAGGCATGCATAAAATATATTTTAATCATAGTCTCCCCTCACAGTTCACCCAGACTCTTTCCACTTCCACCTTCCCAACTTCAAAAGCAGCTGTTTTAATGGGAAGAAAAGTACTATCGTCATGATTAATAGGACATCTTTCTCAACTTGTATGTTAAAGTAAGCTTCTCTTTGGTGGATGTAAAGTAATGCCAACAAAGAGTCTCATTAATTGGATGACTACCTGTTCAACAGTCTAGACTAATTGACAGGTTGCATGCAAACTCTCAAGAAAGAAGAGATTAAAGATCTTATATATGTGTGTATGTTCATGTGTTTATGCGTGCACATTTGTATGAGTACATGTCTGTATATGTGCATGTATGTGCATGTATGTATGTCAACACTTTGGAATTTGACTACTCAGCAGCCATCTATCATTTTGTTGTTGTTATGCATTGAGAACAGTCTGTCACTGGGCTGTCACCAGGTAGGCCAAGCTAGCTGATCAGAAAACCCTAAGGATCTCTCTGCCTACCTGCACTGGGGTTACAAGTGCCTGGTACCGTGACTGTTCTTTAATTTAATGTTGGTTTAGAGATCCAGCTCAGGCCATCTTGATTACAAAGGAAACATTATATTGATGAGCTACTGCCACAGACCTGAGATCATTTTCAAAGCAGAAACATGTTATTATTATTATTTTTTTTTTTTTGGTTTTGTACTAACTGGAAATGAATTTAAACAAAGGCTCACTGCAGAAATGACACTGGAGAACATGACAGGGTGAGGCTCTCCAAAGTTTTCCTTGAACCAAAATGTTCAAGGGGGAACATCAGCCAAATTGGTGAAGGCTTCTTTACATTTCTAAAGGTTGAACACAGACTGCGCAAAGAAGTAACCCAGTGTATCAGAAAGTGGCTCATGTCCAGTTGGAGCCGTAAACTGCTTTGTGGATTTAACAGGCTCCAGTCTTGTTTGCTCAGTCCAGCTCAGCAGAGGCTTATAAACCCAAAGTCCACAATCACATGAAAACCAGTAGTCTGGTTACCACCAAAGGGACAAATCAGGGTTGGAGCTCCTTCAATGCCACAGGCTTACTTAGATAATAGCTGTTACTTTGTGTGCTTTGGATCCTTGAAGATTACATGGGCAAAACTGTTCTTACTTGACTCGCCTTTGTAGCACTCAGGGTGAAACAACATTTCCATAGTATTTGTCAAGAATAAAGCAGTTATTGTTCAATACTGTGACTATTTATTTTACTGGATAAATGGTGTGTGTGTGTGTGTGTGTGTGTGTGTGTGTGTATGAAGATGCAAATGGTATGGAAAACTTAAAAACAAACTTCTAGGTCCTTGATCCTTGTAGACGATGCTAGGATGACTTAGAAAATTTACAGAGTATGTAGTTGCATGTAGGGTTCTAGGTAGACTCAGTGTTTAGTACTTGTACATGAAAGCCTGTTGAAGGCCCAATCTCAACCTTTGCTGAACTTCATTTGCATAATCAGGAAGTATAAGATAAGGAAGAGATTTAAGCCACCTCCCAAAGTGTTAAAGAGAATCCTGATATGGACCAAAGAGTACCATTGAAAGTCAATATATAAAAGTAAAATTTGGTAATATTTAGTTTTAATCATATATTTCTTCTCTACTTTGATATAAAGAAACTAAGTAGTACTTTTTACACCAACCCAGCTACAAACACTCTGATCTCCAATGCTATCCTGCCTGCAAGATATGCTAGTACAATGGTGGCATAAAGCTTGAAGGAGTAACCAACCAGTATTGGATTTTGGTTTAAGGCTCACTCTATGAGATGGAACACATACCTGACACTATTTGAATGATCAAGAACCTGAAACTATTTAGGCCAGAGACCTAGAGGAAAACCACAAAAAAGAACGTAGCAATCTCTTAATAACACTTTGCTATACTCATAGATTAGTGTCTTGCTCAGCCATCATCAGAGAAGCTTCCTCCTGAAGCCGGTGGGAACAAATACTGAGACCCACAGCCAGATATTATGCAGAGAGTGAGAGACATTGAAACAGTCAGTCCTCAAGGACTCTATCAAATCAAGTTTTATCAAATCACCTTCTCCCCAAGACTCATGGAATTTGTGCAATTGGAGACAGAAAGAATAACAGCCAAAAGGGATGGAGGCCATCAAGGTAACTTGTCCCTCTAAGTCAACAGTATCAAAGCACATATGAACTCACAGAGAGTGAGGCTACATGCACAGGATCAGTATGGCTCTGCATATGATGGAGTCTTTTTTTATTTGATATTTTATTTATTTACATTTCAAATGTTATCCCCTTTTCTAGTTTCCAGAACCCCTCTGTCCCATTCCCCCCTTACTCTGCTTCTATCAAGGGAGGCCAGGACAGATGCTCATATCAGGAGGGAAGAGGCAAGAACTAAAGCAGAGATCCCAGAGGAATGCTTGTTACCAGCTTGCTCTCCATGGCTGGCTCAGATTGCTTTCTTCCTAGGGGGATGGTACCACCACAGGGGCCTAGGTCCTCCCACATCAATTATTCCTTAAGAAAATGTCCCCACAGATTTGCTTGGAGCGTAATCTGTTGGAGGCAATTTCTCACTGAAGATTCTGTCTTCCCAGATGACTCTAGCTTGTGTCAGGTTGACAAAAGTTACCATCACTGTGTGTTTACATAAGTATCTTAGAATCAGTGATGATGACTAAACAACCTTGTGTACAAACAAGGAATCAATGAGATACAAACCTTATAATATTAAGAGATGAATTCATAATTAATATTTTCCGAAGCTTTTATTTAAAATCTCACTATTTCTTAATATAAAATTATGTGATTTGTTTCCCCAGGGAATAGATCTTAGTAGTGTAATGGAAATGTGCATTACATGTTCTAACAGCAAATTACATTGCTGTAACAGCAAATCAAGGAAGAAAAAATGGCAAAACAAATGGAAAGTAGTTTAACAAATCTTAAACGTTGTGTGAATTATAGTGATAAACTATTTGATAGATGAACAGAAATTGTAAAAAATTGTTAAAAAGCTGGATGGTTGATAATTGTGGTATCTAGACTTTTCTTATTGTTTTATATTTAATGAGAAATGTCCCTTGAATGCTCATGTATTGAATGACTGATCACCAGCTGGTAAAACCAATCATTTAATAATGAGTTATCTTCGGTGGATTGGTAACTGAAAATATTATTGGGTATTGGACACTGAGGAAGGTGGAGTCTGAGCTTAGAATCTGGGTCCTTGAGGGCATAATGTTTAAGTGTATCAACAGGAGGTTGAACCCACAGATTCTAAACTGAAGTGTTGAGTAATTGGAAACACCCCAGGATGACTCATTTTGTAAGGAATCATGTAAAATGCTGTCCTTATACATGTTATCTTATGTCATAATTATTTTAGAGTTGTACATGTCATATGAATAAGTATAGAGAAGAAAATCTTAAATGCTTGAAGATGTTACATTCCTCTCTTGCATCCAAAACAAATATTGATTAATATATTTCAAGTTTAGAAATAAAAATATAGCATAATAAAAGCTAATAGAGCTGGGCGGTGGTGGCGCACGCCTTTAATCCCAGCACTTGGGAGGCAGAGCAGGGGGATTTCTGAGTTCGAGGCAGCCTGGTCTACAGAGTGAGTTCCAGGACAGCCCGAGCTACACAGAGAAACCTGTCTCGAAAAAAAAATAAAATAAAATAAATAAATAATAAATAAAAGCTAATAGAAGTAAGAGAAATATATCAAAATCTTTTTGTTCATGTATTTTATCAGAAGTACATTTTGGATAAATTCTTTAATGCATTGATTTCTTTCAGTCTTATATTGACTAAACTATATGGTTTAATGCAATGACATTTATCTTTTTCTGTGGTAAAAGTGTTAAAAGTAATCTCTCATATACTCACTGATTAATTTCTCTCTATTCTTTTATCCCATATATTCCATTTTGTTTCTTTGAAAATATGTAAACACACACACACACACCACACACACACACACACACACACAACACACACACACACACACCACCAAACCACCAATCAAAATTCAGATTTGTGAAGCCTAGTCTCAATAGCTCTTCAAAACATTTCTGTACCTAAGGCTCAGAAAACATTTGGAAAGGGGGCAGGAAAGAATTTTAGGGACAGAGAATCAAGAAGTTTACTGTGAGACGGTGTTTCCTAGTAATGTCAGAAACACACAAAGTCTCATGGCTGCCAAACCATGAGCTGAACAAGAACAACACCCATGGACATGCCAAATTGGACTTCAAAAATCCTATGAAGGCTTAACACTAAGAACTACAGGCAACAAAGGAAATCTTGGAGCATGAGAGTCTTCTACAGGGAAGAGCACAGCAATTTTCCTTTGGTGCTAAACATATAAACATGTAACATTATATGAACTGATACAGTTTTATTTATAAATATACATGTATGTAATATACACATATGCCTGCAATAATGATTAATCAAAGAAGAGATCATAAACTTGAAGGAGGGTTGAGAGGGAAAAAGAGAAGGGAGAAAGGTAATTATTTTATCATCTCAAAAATAACACCTATAAACAAATAGAGAAGCAGAAATAACAGTAACATTAATATTTACTATTTTTTAAAACATTTAAATATTATTTGTGTCGCTGAGTCTTTCTTGTGTCTCTATTTCTGTCTCTGCTTGATGTGTGTTTCTCATCACAACCATAAAATACACATCACACACACACACCAACACACACCATCACACATACACATTACTCATTTTGTTTTGTTTAGCCTTTGAAACTTTCAGAGGCCATGAGATGTTGCCTTCTGATTGCCCCATAACTCCAAAGAGCAGCAACCCCAATTTTTTTCCGCTATAATTGAACACTCTTTTGTTATCTAATATCCAGTTTACATTTGTTACTCTAATTGACCTCAGATATTTTTTATACTTTTGTCATTAATTAAGATTTATTTAAAAACTAGTCCATGCTAATATATCATCCTAGATCTTATGGCAATGTTTGACATAAGACTGCAGTTAAAAACATTTCGATGGAGAGCTATATTTTTCCAAGTGGAACAAAAGCTGGGTTCTCAAATTTCCTTATTATATCTTTTTGCTGGTACGTGACTTTTTCTACTGATCCATCTCACTAAGGGGATATCTATATTGTAGGATGAATCTTCTGTTCAGTTAATAGAGAAGAAACTTGAGCTTCATTTATACATAAATCCAAAAGATTGATGTTGGCCACAAATAGACATCTCTGTACTAAAACTCCCCAAGGAATGTTGACAGTAAATGGTGGGTAGAAATCCTCTCATGATGCACAATGATCCATTATTGATCATGTGTAGGAGGAAGAAGGGCCTGAGATAATATTTATCACTGGAGAATAATGGATAGATTGGATGGGGGTTGGAGGTAGTATTAGATGACTGAGTTTAAGAGGTCAAGAGAAGTGATATATAAATGGAGTTATAGGACAGAACAGAATCAAGTTAATCTTTTGATGTCATGGCATTTATGTTCTCTAGGATATTTAAGTCTACATACAAACATTTGTATAATCAATCCAGTTTAGTAAAATAGAATGTCAACAAAATCTATAGTTAAAGTGGATACAGACCAGGCATATATGTAGATGATAACCTTGAATAATACTTTGAATCCTTAAGCTAGTAATGATATAACCTAACTATGTGGTATTGGCACTCTGAATCAGTTTTATTCTTCCTAGCTGCTCCCCTAGAACCACCCTCTACAGGATCACTGGAAGACTATTTAATATGAAATCCTACAGTATTAATCTAGAGAAGGTACCTCATTTTATAATGGCTTAGTGTGACATGAGCATGAAATCTTCTTGTCTTCCATTTCACATGTCACCTTGAAATAGCCTGTCTATTAGATCCTGAACAACAGTGACTGGTTCTCCTCATTCATTATTAAGTTTGAAGACAATACTTTCTGGATTGGTAAATGCCTTCAAAATTAATTGAAAAATATCTATTGATATTCATTATCTGAAAAGGGTGCCCCACAAGAAAAAAAAATGAAAGCTAGTTTATCTGAGTCATCACTAGAAAAAATTGTTGGGAGGGTTTGTCCATTTTGTATTCAGATGCTGATTTCTGTGCACCTCGATGTTTAGTTACAGTCTAGACACTAGCACTGTCATGAATCTTGAAGAATCTCCTGTATAATGTGATACAAAGAATGCTCCTAACCTATCTCTGATTGGGTAATAGTAGACTGAACAGCCAATGGCTGGGTAGAAGAGATAGGAAGGCTGGACTTCTGTGTCCAACCAGGAGTCTCAAGGAGAAGAGTCAGGTAGAAGGACTTTGCCATGAGGCATGGGAGTGTCCATGAGAAGGGTCATGAGGAAAGCCAAGGAGGAAGAAGGTTGCAATGAGGTTGAGCATGAGGGAGAGTCACCAAGGGACTCCTGAGGACAGACAGCTATAGCAGTGACCGAAGGAGAAACTAAATGCTGGTAACTCTGGGCAGGGAGCTCACAAGTAGCTAGATAGCATGAAGGGTCAAGAACATCTGCTCAGTAATTTTGCTTAAAGCTTGTTGAATAAATCAATAGGTCTCTGACTAAATTATTTGAGCTAGCTAGGTTAGGAAGATCTGGCAATTTTAAATTTCATCCTATACAAAAAATCACTTACAGGATTGTGAAGTCATTCATTTATTCATTTATTTATCACTCATTCATCCATTCATTATAACAGGTGCTTCTAGGATAAAACTTTTCATTCCTAGGGAAGTGGCTCTCACATCAGGATTCATGGTAAATCTTTGCTCCTCTAAAGTTCAAAAGCCATTCTGTCTTTCTGTGTTGTCTTTTTTTTCTAGTGATTTCCTAATTAATATGAGAAGAAATGAATTACTATTGTAGAAACATTAACAAAACTCTGGATATCATGACAAACAAATATTGATATTACATGAGGAACTATAAAGAGTGGTCTGAATCATAAAGACTCGCTAGACTCTTTCCAGGGCATTTTATTCTCCATATAACATGGATGAACAACTGCAGTCAACCTTAGCCTGGCAAAATAGCAAATCAGAATTTTTCGCTTCAAGGATAAAGGTCAAGTGTCCTCAAACCAGCTCAACTAAGCCACTGTCAAGTCGCTGCAAGAGGGAAAAAATGTGTGTTAGAGGAAGAGATTGAACATAGGTATATTTTTACAGAGACCCAGCAAGTCATGAATTTAATGTATTTAAATCTCTGAATTTGAAATATTGGTAGAATCTTGAGCTGATTATTCTTTTTTAATGAATATTCCATTTGCAGTGATACCTTTATTTGTTACAGCTGCAGATTGTGGTGGTTCTTTTTTCCCATTAATTTATTTATTTACTTTATATCGATCAGTTTTCCCTCCTTCCTCCCTCAGTCTTCTACTCACCTCATCTCCCCCATTCCCTCCACCTTTCTTCTTAGAGGATGGGAGGCCTCCTATGGATATAAACCTGCCTTGCACATCAAGTTGCATAAAGACTAGGTAGATCTTCTATTGAGGTTAGACAAGGGAGCCTAGTTAAAGGAAATGGATTGAAAACAGGCAACATGATGTTAGTAGTCTTACTCGTAAAGCAAGATGCACCATCATTTGCTGTGTATAGGGGGCCTACGTCTGTTCCTGTGCCTGCCTCTTCTTGTGGTTTTCTCCAGTACCCCTATGGCCAGGTTAGTTGATTCTGTAGGTTTTCTTGTGGTGTCTATTCCCTCTGGTTCTTTAATCCTTTCTCTCCATCTTCCACAAGATTCTCGAGGTCTTTCTAATGTTTAGCTGTGGCTCTCTATATCTGTTTCCATCATCTGTTGGATGAAATCCAAAGATTATAGTTATGCTAGGCTTATTTCTGAAAGTATAGCAGATATCATCAAAAGTGTCAAGGGTGAGCTCTCTCTCATGGGATGGGTCTCAGGTTGGAGCAGTCATGGGTTGGCCATTCCCTCAATTTTTGCTCCTGATTTATCCTTGTATATCTTGTAAGCAGGAAAAATTATGGGTTGAAGGTTTTGTGGCTGGGTAGTGTCCTCATCCCTCATTGCCAAGGATTAGTCTCAGCTTGGATAGGGGGTCCTGAGGAAGAGGTATTTGGGAAATGCAAAAGGATGACTGGAAGGCAACTATGGGTACAAATTGATAGCTTGTGCTGCTCAAGACAGCTCTGCAGAGATCTCCAGACAGCTCAGCTCCTGCAGACCAATGTCCAGTCATTTATTTGCATACCAATTCAATTGTACACCCCAGATTCCTTTTGATTATCCCATGAATCAGCATTTTATGACCTAAGCCCTGTGGTTCTTAGAAAAAAGACAAGTATATTAAATAAATAAATAAATAAATAAATAAATAAATAAATAAATAAATAAATAATAAAACCCAAACCAAACCAAACCAAAAATCAAAACATGGCAAATGAATTCAGAGATCTGCCTGCCTTTGTAAGCACAGACAATAAAAGAACTGGGTGGGATCTGACTTTGGGATTACCATTCCCTCACATGTGGGCCTAAAGCAGCTCTATTCATGGATGACATTGAACTCAGGAATATGCCTGTAATTTTAAGCACAGACACTAAGTTTAGCTGGGTAAAATCTAACACTGTGATCACTACTCCCTAAATCTCTTTGTCTCCTTTATGAATGTCTTTCTGATAAGCTGACTTATAATGCAGCTCCATGCACCTACATTTCACATGCATAGTAAGAAAAATGTTATCAAATTATAAAGTCATTAATCTGAATTTTGTACATGTAGGAAATTGTGTATTAGCTTCTGCCACGGAAACCAAATCATAATGCTTCTCACTCGTAGTCTCCTAAGGGCATGTGAGAAATTCAAGCTATTTTGGTACCAGGAACTGGAAGCTGACAAGCAAAAGATTGCCAAATGTAGTAATTGGAATTTTCTTAATGACAAGATAATAGATGCCCCCAAATTGTTCATTGCTTGGCATACAACTGCATGCAGACCAAATAATAACCCAAGGCCTGGTGCCAAATTACTACATGAGACCAGACTGATTAGTTCCCTATCTCAACCATCAGACTTTTGCATTTTGTCCTTTTGACAGGTACTTAATGAAAACTTGAATATACAAATACATCTTTATAGACTATAGTAAGCGAAAATTCCAGTATTTTTATATAGGAACAAAAAGTGAATACTGTATGAAATCTTAAAAACAATTATATCTTTTTGGTAATTGATTAGCAAGAACATTACATAATTATTAATTATCTATTCAATTTTATCCTTAAATGTTTGCGGCAATATATTGAGATGACCATTGCTGAATTTCCCTGCTCGTCATTAGATGCATTGTTCCTGCCTACATTCCATCTGTGCTAATGCTGACTGCCTTATTTATTTTAAGTTTCTGAACTTACTACTGGCAGGATCATTTTCTGAAATATTTTTACATGACATTTTGGTTTCTATCTTTATTTAAATAAATGTATCTTGAAAACATTCCACAGACCAGAAAAAAAAAAAAAAAACTGTGTATGGATGACCTATTTCATACAAATTTTAGAGTTTAAAGTGTGTTTATCCTAGAGTATGGCTAAGTCTCCTTATTCTTGCCAGTTTATTTCTCTTCTACCACCACCAACACCAGATGTTTATGGAAAGGTTTAGAACTGTGAAATATTGACCTGTTTGATATTTCCTTCATATTTCAAGGCAGGCAGATAAGCAACTGTACAGGAACACCTGGTAGCTTTCTCCTTCTTATTTACTGCTTTGAGTAGAATACAACACACACACACACACACACACACACACACACACACACACACTATATATAACATATATACTAAACCTTACACCTTCCCAAGAATCTGCTACCACACTGCTGCATGGTGTTAATAAAGATGATAGAAGAGTGGTTCTCAACTTTCCCTGTCCTACAGTCCTTTAATATGTGAGAGGTACTTTTTAGTATGTGGAATGGAAACCCAGGGTTTTTATTTTTGTATTGTGGCAAACCCCATAAATTATTTTCACTGTTATTTCATACTGTAATTTTGAGACTGTCATAAATGTCATGTAAATATCTGATATGCACGATATCTGATATTTGACTACTCATCATTTTTATGTATCATTCCAGGAAGGCTGAAACCATTTTTTCACCTGGCCAGTCTATCTGGGCTGGTGACATGATGCCTCCACCTACAGCTACTTCTAGAAGCGGGTTCCTAACCCAGCAATATTGTCAGCTCAGATCAAAATACACATGAATAATAAAACAAACTCATATTGTGAATGAGATACCAGTGTTGATGGAAAATTTAGCAATTCATTCAATCAAACATGAGTCTTCTGCTCATAAGAACAGTATCACTCCCCTGATCAGGTAAACAGAAAATAGAGAAGATACAGTAAAACTGGGACAAACAGGGGAGGCTTAGATAAAGGGGTTTTAGAATGAATCCATATGTATTAATATATGAAAGAATGGTGCTTAATTGATTAGAAAGTGTTCTACATTTTTCTGTAATTTTTTAAAGTCATTATATGAGTATAATGGTTTATATAACAGCACAATAAAGTTATTAAAAAAGAGTAAAATCATTTCATTTGGCTTGGCAAAGGTGCTATGCCATCTCTTTCTAAACACTAAAAGTGGATACATAACTCAGGCTTTGTTTAGAAAACTCTGTTTCTTGAGCCCAACTTCTGATTTTGGTGGTTAATTAGACAGGGGCTAATGGCCTGAATGCAGTTGAAAGTTCAAAGATGTCACCTGTAGATCTCAAATATCAGAGGACGGTGTCCTGTTTGGCTTCCCAAGAATTAATTTTATCATTTGCCGACTTGCCTGTCAAATATGGAAGACCTAGTTAAATATAATGCAAAAATGTTAATAATGCCTTAAGAAGGATTGGAAAGGGAGGCAGCATCTTTTTTTTTTTTTTTCTGAACCTTTAAATCCAGTCATAACAATAAACAGATTACCTCTGGTCTCCATAATTTTTGAGTTGATCAATACATTTTCTCTCTAGTTTCTTATTTCAGTAAAAATTTTAATACATACAACCAAAAGATTATTGACTTAATATCTTGAGGTGAGACATATCCTGCTCTAATAGGAAAAGTACTCAAATTGAAGCTGGAAGATAAAATTCGAAGCTGTAACACTACTTCTGGGTATTGAATGAAGGTGAAAAAAATCAAATCCTAACTATTCTCAGTTTACGATAAAGTCAGCAATTCTTATTTATGTCATGAACCTTTAGGAAGTTCAAAAGAGCATGTGGTATCTTTAGGCTCTGAAGTGGATGCTTGAAACCAAAGATAGTACCAAATGTTATGTGTAGTATATTCCTAACATATTTATAAAATTTCATGTATAAACTGGCTCAGTGAGAGGTGAACAAAACTAATGATACAACAAAATAATAACAACATACTTTAGTAAAGTTATTTTAAAATGCAAAAATTACTTGTTTCTAGAATTTTCTTATTATTTTCAAGTCACAGTTCACCGCAAGTATGGAAACCATGGCAAGCAGCTCTTCTCATGACAGTAAGCTAAGACTTCTTTCTGTAATATACCAGCTTACATGGAGTAAAGATTTATAGTCATAGTAATGCATATGTGGAGTAGCTAGAACTCAGAATTTTTAGTGTTAAGAAATGTACATTTAAGAAATAAATGTACTAACACTTGTTTGAAATCCAGATCCTGTCCTGACTTGATCTCTTGCTAACATAACATCATAGAGAAATGCTGATAACTTCCAAATATGGCTCTGAAAATGTCCAGAACCAGCCTTCCAAATGAAGACTGTTATTTCCAATATTGGACTGATTTCTAGTCCAGTATATGATTGAGTCCGAATAAATGGTCACACTTAAGAAAAAATACAAGAGTCATTATAACTTCTCTTTTGATTCTTGTCCACAAGGTCTAAAAACTTGAGACAAGGCAGCTTGTCCCATCTGGGATATAGGCAAGCAAAGGTGGGTCAGGAACATATGTCCAATACAGCTTCCCAGTCCCCATTGTCAGGGCACTCAGCAAGCTCACAGGTCAGCATCATTCTTTGTCCCAGCATCAGAAAGTCTCACCAAAAACTCTGGCAGCCAGCATGCTTCTTCAGCATCCTGCAGAAATCTGACATTGGCCAAGGACAAGGAAATGGGCTGCTTGGCAAGAATCTGACATTAGACTAAAAGAAAGAAGTAATTTCAGGCAGGAATCTAAATCTTAGACTAGAACAAAGAAGCTGGCTTTAGGATGAAAATGACTTTGGGCTAGGATAGGGAAGTAGGTTCAGATATTTTGGTCATCCTGATAAGCCTTTAGAAACAGTGATCATGGGACTTTGTTTATTGCCTTGCTTGTTCTTTGACTATTTGTGTTTATTGTCTTACTTGTTACTTGACTATTTGCATTTATTGTATTGCTAGTTCCTCAACCTAGAACTGACCTTAATACTTGCAGGTAATTAAAATGGTTTAAAGGCAGATTGGGAAAAAAGAAATGCACATTTACCTTCAAAATTAATTTCTAAAATTTATTCAGCTTATTATTGAATAGAATACAGAAAGAGAATAAGGTGAATATTTCTTTTATAATACATAGGCTTAAATATCTATTGAGTATATAATTTCAAAGTCTTCCTAAGATAACGATTGATTACAATCCTTAAAACTGTGTGGTGGGCGTAATTACCATTGCTTTTTGCTTCCAAGAAGCATGCTGACATAGCTTGGAAAGGATTTTGGGAGGACATTGTTAATCTCTCACATGGATTTCAAGGACCAGATCAGGGAATATTAGTCCTTCTACTGAGTGTTGATGTTTCTTTCTAGTGTTGAATTTTTGAACATATATATGTATATTTGCATATATATATATATTATATATATATATATATATATATATTGAAAGCTAATAAGTGTAGCATTCTTTCTACTTAATATTGCCGTTAAATATGATATGGGTCATTCTGGCCCTTTGGAAATGTTTTGGGATTAAGCTAGAGGCTCTAACAGAGCTTTTCATTAAACATTGACTGTTAGGTTTATATGGAGTGAGGAGATATTTAGAGTACTGTCTGGCGTTCTTTTAATTATAGGTCACTGGTTCAGATTTCTCCTTGCACTTGAATGCTAAAAGCAAAACATTTTATGTCCTGTTCACTGGCCTATAGACTGAGTAGCTTGGTGCCTGTCTGAAATCAGTGATCCAAAGCATAAACAACTCCAAATTGATCAGAATATATAACAGAAATTACAGAAGACTGAAAAGGGTAAAGAGGAGGTGAGGGGATAGAGGAACATTGTATAATGGATACCAAAACAGGGAGAAATAGTAAGTTATACTGGCCTACAATAGCGATTGAAAACAATAGATCATAATAATATACTATATATTAATTTATTAGCACAAGAACAATGGAATTTAAAGAGTTCAACCAGAATATAATAAAAGAGACAGAAAGAATAGTTCTGATAGCACTGGCAATAATATATTATATATTATAATGTATATTATATTATGCTGTATAGCAAAGTACAATTATTATGTGTCATTAAAAATAATAATATTAAAGGAAAGGGAAATGGTAAATGTTTTATTTTTGGCATTACCCATAACATGCACATTGACTAATTATACTTTGTGCCATAAATTTGTAAAGTAAAAGTAAGTAATAAGATAATTAATTAAATAATTTTGACACAGCTATCACTAAAAGTCCAGACTGGCCTTGAATTCATAATAATCATGTGGCCTCAGCCCTTCAAATGCTGAGATTAATTATAGGAATGAGCTTAGTTTATAAAATTAGCAGATAATATAACACACAAAGCAGAAGAAAACAATAAATAGCAAAGTATATTGTACACTTGTATGGAAATGTCCTGTACACACTATTACTCTGCATAGTGAATAGGCATTAAAAAACCTGTCAGTCAGACTGAAGCCAAGCCTTTAATATTAGTGTGTTTTAAAAAAACAATATTATCTTATTGCTTCTGCATATTTTCTCCTATTGTTTCATAATAATTTCACTGTAAAATATTTTGATAAGTTATTGACTCAGAAAACTGTCAGATTAGATATGAGAAAAGATGCACCTACTTTTGCAATAGACTTGCACGTTAAACTTTTGGAGTTGAGAACTCAGCCTCTTTGCACTGTACTCTATGTGATAATAGACTGAATTAAAAGCAATAGTTCCTCTTTAGAGTGAAATAATCAAGAATCAATGCATTATCATCAATAGCACAACATCAGTCCCGCTAAATGTATTATACAAATTCTGATCCATAAGATTTCAAATCATATATTCTCTTAGGGTTATTATTTTTAAAAGTCATAGTTGCTATTTATTTGATATTAATCTTGTCTCTTGTATGAAAGCTTTTGTTTACTTATTGCTCTGTGTGTTTATACGTACGTGCATACTGGGATGAGGGAGCACATGCCAGCCACATCACCTATATGGAGGACAACATTTTAGAGTTGGCTCACTCCCTTCAACTGTGTGTGTGCGTTTGAACTCAAGCTCAGGCTGCCAGGATGAGGACCAAACAGCTTTTTCAGATGAGGCTTCTCTCCAGCCACAACTGTTTATTTTCAGTAAAAGCAGTTCTTACTTAATTTATTTTTAATGTCAGTAATTTTATTGGAATGAGCCTAACTTGTTATTTGAATGAATCCACTTTACTCCGAGTCAGAATGGAGAGGCTGATATAAGAACCTGGCCCTGGAGGCTGAGCGGATTCTCTGACCAATTCCAATTCTTAACATGGTCTTTAAATTCACTTTATCTTTTAAAGTAAATAGTTCGCTTTTTCAGTTTGTTCCAATGTCAAAAACTCTTTTAACACTCTGTTCACTGCCTGTTGAGAGATTGCCCAGTTGTTTAAAGAATAATACACCCATTTCAGATCTTGTGTGGGCTGAGAACCACAAGGGGAAGATTCAGGTTTCCCCAGTAGTGTGTCAGACAGACTGTAGGGGCTGATCACATTTGTCACCTTTCGTAATGTCACCCTCCACAGCTTCAGCACAATCACTAACTACCACTCTCATTAGTAATGTTTCATAGACATTACATCTAATTTTTGAAGATAATACAGTTTTATTTAACCATATTTACTGAGTGTACAAAAGTCCTCAGCACTTCCCACAAATAAAATATATTTGTATTCCACATTTGTGTTAGAATTTTGTATTTATGTAAATTCTGAACCAATAACCATATTTAAATATAAAAATAAGAATATTTTTCATCAGGAGTATTTTTATTACCTTATTATTTTATTAATTAATTGTTTTATTTATTTACATTCCAAATACCTCCCCTTTCACCTCTGAGAGAGTATCTCTTCTGTATCTCTCCTCTCTGGGGCATCAAGTCTCTACTAAGTGCATCCTCTCCCACTGAGGCCAGACAAGGCAGTTCTCTGCTACATATGTGCAGGGACCTCAGACCAGTCCGTGTATGCTTTTTGGTTGGTGGCTCAGTCTTTGCTCATGAATTTTGCAGGCAAATTGATGGAACTAGAAAATATCATCCTGAGTGAGGTGACCCAGACCCAAAATGACATGCATGGTATATACTCACTGATAAGTGGGTATTAGCCAAAAAAAAAAAAAAAACAATGTACAGAATATCCATAATATACCCCACAGACCCTAAGAAATTGAACAAGAAGGATGGCCCAAGCTAGGATGCTTAAATCCCAGTCAGAAAGAGGATGAAAATAATCATAGGGGGCAGAAGTAGAAGACTGGAGAGGGGAGGGGAAAAGGAGCAAAATGAGGTATGGGGAGGAGAGAGAGGAGAGAGGTCCAGAGGGCCAGGAGAATGAATGGAAATATGAAGCTGCCGGCATGGGGGGTGGGAATAGAGAAAACCTCTAGAAAGTCCCAGAGACCTGGGATGGGGGAGGCTCCAGACCTCAATATGGGTGACCTTAGTCTGACAGTGGGGTAATGGAACCTGAAGTGATCACCTCCAATAGTCATCTATTGGAGGGATAAGGACACTAATCCACCTACAAAATATTCCACCCCAAATCATTTCTGTCTAAAAGAAATGAAGGAACAAAAATAGAACAGATACTGAAGGAATGGCCAACCAGTGACTAGCCCAACTTGGGATCCATCACATGGTTGGGCAACAATCCCTGATGCTATGTTGTATTTGCAGACAAGAGCCTGACGTGGCTGTCCTCTGAGAGGTTCTACCAGCAGCTGACAGACAAATGTAGATACTTACCGCCAACCATTGGACTGAGGTTGGGGACTACTAAGAGTTGGAGGAAGGATTGAAGGAACTGAAGGGGACGGCAACCCCATAGAAAAACCAACATTGTCATGTAACCTGGATCCCTGTTAGCTCCCAGAGACTGAACCACCAACCAGAGCATCTAGTATTTTAATTAACATCTTAGATTAGCATGCAAAGTAGTGGGGTCCATCATGATATCTTCATACATATGTATCATTCAACATGGGGATAGATGAGCATGCAGTGGAGCAGATGACAATGAAGTATATTTCATTTTGTAATGAGCCAAACACATTCAGAGAGATTCTTTCATGAATATATACTCTTAACCCTCTTGACACTATTGAGGGATATGACACTTATGCTGATTTCATGTGGCTAGAGATGTGGCTCAGAAGCAGAGCACTTGATTAACATCTGTGAGGCCTAGGTTTAATAGCAGCAAGAAAAGATCAAAGAGTACCTGGTGACATTAAAGCTTCCCTTATATAAATATGTATGCAAATGCAGCTGCTCATCCATGTCCTTTAAATAATAGATTTGGAAAACTAAAATCTTGTAAATAATGTTACCATGTTTTGTAGAAATGCCTTCTGACCTTCTTAATGATTTATCTCTTTAATGCTAGACTCTGTACTTTAATCGAAATGTTTTGTAAGTAATCTCAAACTCTAGTTTCTGCTGTTTTATACAATAAAATAGACTTTAGTTTACATTGTTTATGATATGCACCAAATCTGAAGCTATAGAAAATTTAAACCTGAAATATTCCTAGGCTTAAGAGTGCATGCCGCTCTATGATGAGGTCAAAGATATAAAGGTCAGCACCTAAAATTAGGAATTTCATAAATATCTGTAATTCCAAGGAAGCCTTTTCTGGCACCAGCATGAACACACATACACACACCACACACACACACACACACACACACACACACACACACACACACACACACCACACACACACCAAACTAATAAAAATAAAAGAGATCTAAAGAGTATTAAATTCTCCATTAAAGAATGTTTATAAATTAAATGACATAATTCAACAGATATCTTCAAGAAAATTGAGAAAAATATGTTTGACGACTTCTGGGAAATATATTGAAATACATACATACTGCAATGTCTTCAATTTAAACTTAGAAATAACCTAGTTTTGCTTGCAGAAAAATTGTACACTCACCCTGGAAATAAATGAATAACTTAGCTACCACAACTGTTTAAATGCATAAAGCTAGCCGAGAGCTGAAGAATCATCATCCACACATGAAACATTTTACTCATTAATGAAGACGTTTGATTCATGCACAGCATAGCCCTTTTGGCATTTTGTGCTACACAAATAAACTGAGGCTCAAGTTGATGGAAAGAGCGTTACATCTGGAGACGCTACTTATGATCAAGTATGACTGGTACCATAAGACACAATAATTTGTCAACCTTGGTAAGAATTAAGAACCTAGGCTATTAATTCTGAGACATGACAGGACTTGAATTGCATGTTACTTGGAAATATGGCTGATCAAATTGATGAGGAAATATGATTTAAACATCAATTGCTCCTTTATAGATTTCCTATGATACATTATAAAGAAAAGCCAGTGTTTGGAATTATCTTCCACATCTTTAACTGGTATAGTATACATTCTCATTTTATGAACTGCTTTCAATTCATTGATTCAATATTCATATAGAAACTTCCATATAGATAACTAGCTGTATATTGAGATTCTACTGCATATTGAAAATACTCTGTAGGTTTGTTATTCTTGCAATTGCAGTTTACCCTTAGGACAAATATTTGGGTTTCGAAAGCATGTTTTCCTTTCAAAGAATGATAATCATTTCATTTCTGTGTCATCATTGAACACATGCCACATGGTTATGTCACCAGATGAACTGAACTACTCACAATAAATTGCTTTGCAAAGTTAATGTTTACTAAGTTCTCCAATGTCATCAAATTTGTGCTGTTATGAAAATTATGCATATGATAATTGTACTTTATAAAACTTTGCTTTTCTCTGTTTCTTTCATATATTGAAATCAACTTGGTACACTAGTCTTTTAGAGTATATAAAATTCATTGATAAAGAAAAAATATCTGGTTTGATTGAGTTCTCTCTCCCACCTCTAAATTTGAAGCAATTGCTGTGGGTAAAAATTGTACATAAATTGGGTTTCTGATTTACTTTTATGACTCAAGATTGTTTGAACTTCTTTGCATGTATCAAATTTCTAACTATCATCTTGTATTATAGCTTAAGATCATTCCAATATAAGCCATGGATTATGTTGAAAGCTGGTCTCTTATTATGTGTTAGCAAGGATAAGATGGTCCCTATGTTTCATTGTTTTGAAAAACCTGAATTTACCAGCAGTTGAGGATAGCCCCATGATATTATCTTATGTCATCTTTGTTTATTGATTAAATATAAAGCAATTTGACTTATTTAATGGTGTTCATGTAAAAAGTATATGCAGTAATTTGACTTTAAATATTTCAGGGTATAATTATAACTTCAGTATTTTTAATGTCTGCATTATAGAATGTATGCTGAAATGAATTCTCAGAATAATAAGCTTACATTTTACCTGCAACATATTTAATTCATTTTTATGATAAAATAAGTTTTTTTTCCTATAACTTTAGGTAGGTGATAGGATTATATCATTTATCTAAGAAAAGGTAAAATAGTTTTCTACATACATTTTTTTCTGTTTCTAGCTGCAGATAGATTTATAAATTGTCAAAAGAAATTCTAGATTATAGTGGGACAGAGTCTTGTGGTTGATGAAACCAGTGAACTTTCTAATTTTAGAGTTATAGTAGTTCAACTTTGTTCTTTCCTTCATTTATAAGTGAGTTGTACTGGTACAGTGAAAGATGCCTTTAAAACCTTGGTTTACAAATACTTGATATGTGATCGTGACTAATCCATTGAGCTTAAATTATAATACATCTCCACAATCATTGAATAATTCTTATAACGTATCCATAGATAAGAGATGTCAATTTTTTTCATACTCTTATGCCCAATACCTTACCTCTAAATTGATATAATTTATCAATTTATCTGACATATCTTGAAAAACAGCTGAGACCTGTTTTTTTTTTCTTAAGGAGGGAGGAATAAGAAAATAAAGTAAAGGATAATTCACAGTCACTTTCATCAGAGAGTTCTTGTATCTTATATCCTACTGTAGGCTGTGAATAGAAAACCAAGACTGGTTTTGAAAGAATAAAATGTGACCAACTGCTTCAGAAAGTAGGGACTCCAAGGCAAAATGAAATTGAACATATTGTTTAAATATAGTTAATAACCAATGGATATGAGATTACCTAATAGTAGTTTGGTTTTCCCAATCATACCTTCTTATAGAGCCTTATTGAGAATTAAGAGCAACCATTTGTTACCCTTATCTTGGACTCTATTCAAAATCTATATGGAGTTAAATGCCATAATTAAACTTAATGTTACAACAGTAATAATCTTTCAGAAACATTGGTAGGTTGGAAATATAGTTGTGTAGTAGGATACTTTCCTTGTGTGTTTGATTTTCAGTAACCCAGAACCACCATTTATCTATGGAATAACCTAGATAATAAAACTGACGTTGTTTTGTTCAAAATTTAATTCATGTTTATTGACCTTACTCTTTCTTTGTTGATCTGTCATGTAATTTACAACATAGGAAGTCTGGATTTGAGTTATGAACATCTTTTAACTCTGTGAGTTGTATCAAGAAGGAAAGAACACAGTATATAACTGAAGTAGGATCTGTACCAGAAAGTTAGTTCTGATCGTCCTGAAACTGACTGTCATCAACACCTTCGTGGGGAAGCAGGCATGAACATGCCAGCTGCTCTAGCAAAAGCTCTTCAAGAAGTTTCTATTCTTCAGAGAGTTAATGAAAGTCTCAGGTCTTAAACCACTCAGTTCTTACTAAATGTGTTTGTTTTTTTTGTTTTTTGGGTTTTTTTTTTTTGGTTCAAAGTCAACTTCTCCCCGATCAAAAGGGTCCAAAAGCTCTTGAATACTCAGGTTAAGACTGGAGAAAGTTGAAGTTAACAAAGGATGAATTGGTGTAGGTAAATCCAGGCATTTACATCACCTCCACCTGTGACATAATATCTCTTACCAGGAAATGACTGTAGAATTCAAGAAAGAGAAACCTGGCTAGGACCAGTCTTGGTCAAAAATGCCATTCTTGGACAAGATAATATTTCATGGTTTGACCATCTGTCTGGTTTGCTAAAAATACACATCTGAAGGAAGTACATGGGTAGTGTTTCTTTTTGGCGAATAAGGAAACACCTCAAGGAAGCTTTAGTATTAGATTATAACTTTGTGTATTGTACCCTTTTAAACACAAGAACTTTACTTATTCTCTCTGCTTATATTGGAAGAGGGAAAAAAGACATATTGATGTTACAATCTGTTACTTCAATACCTTAGCCGTCTGCTTTTAGAGAACATGCTGGGAAACGATATATAATACCGTGACATTTTCCAAGTGTGTGGAAAATTAGTATTTTACAATTTCAGTGTATCCCAAGTAAATAAACATACCTCTTTCATCTCACAAGTAGCATTCATGACTTTTTGGATAAATTACTTGATCAGGAAGTAAAGCAACATGCCAAAAGCATGCCACTGAGATACTTTTTCTGTAAGATACTATTTATCTTTCCTGTGAAAGTATTCAACAAAATATTTCTAATTTAAATTATGAAATGCTCACTTTTCTTAGTTACTGCCTGTTTCTCTAATATCTGTCTATAGGTGGCAGCGATTATTCACCATTGCACAAATGTGGAGTTAAAGGCACTGGATGATTATAAATGGAAGATGAATATATAAAGTGAACTCAAACAGGGAGTCTTCATCCAGTTTTGTGCAAGTAAAAGTTTATGTTGTTTAAAAACTGCTGTGACCAAGAGAAAAATGTAAAAACCTTAACTATTAGCTCAAGTTTAACATTATCTGTTCTTCATTATGAATTTTAGGCAATTAAAGACTTCTGATAGAAAACACTCATATTTCTTAGTATACAAAAAAATAAAAATAAAAGACCCAAAGTAATTGATTCACTGAACATCCAGTTCTCCATATCCTATATTAGGCAATCATACATGGCTAAGCATTAGTACAGAGAAAAATGATTTTGTTTTTCTTCGAGTTAATATGCATAATGTATTAGACAAAGCAGACAAGTTCTATGTTTCATAAAATTCATATTTGTGTTTGTCTTTATGAGGCTGTATTCAGTATTTCTTGTTATAACCCTAGTAGTGACTTCCCACATCCTTATGGCTAGAGAAGCACCATTTCTTTGTTTCAATAGAAGCCATTGATTACAAAGGATAATTTAGCATGTAATTTCCAAAGATTTTCTTCATGGTTCAAGAGTCAAAATTATAAAATGCCTGTACAATACAATTTCTATAAATAAGTAAACAAGTTTGAGTTCATGAACATATGCTGAGTAGCCTAGCATTAAGAGCAGCTCATTTTTTATAATGCTTCAATGTATGAGCCACAAGGTTATGAGTAAGTGGGTAAACACAGTTGTTGATAAATAACAATTCTATAAGTTCTGTCAAGTCTGTGATATATTTTATCTAGTGCTTTAACAGCTATAAAATTAGACACTCAGTATAGTCTATATAATTTCTGTCTGTAATACATAAACTGAGTTGGTATTTATTATTATCTGAACATGAGAAAACAGCTTGAAAATGTTAAGAATGAATGTTGGGAAATGGGAAGAAAATTCCAAGGACATAGGTTTTTGTTTTGTACTTCAGAGTAAATTAGAAAAGGAGGATACAATGTGACTAACTAAAAAGAAAATGTCATTTCAGAACATCAATAATCCACACTATAATGAAGGCATGGATTTATTCTTCCTGTGTTTTTTTTTTAATGTTTCATAGATTTGTTTTATTTTCATTTTATGAGCATGATGAGTATTTTATCTGTTCATACGTCTGTGCACACTTTTGTGCCTGGTGCCTCAGGAGTCAGAAGATGGCATTGGATTCACCAGAATTAGAATTACTGACAATGTGAGCTGTCCATGTGGGATCTGGGAATAGAATTCTGGAAGAATCAAAATCTGGAATTGTAACCAGTGCTCTTAACCCCAGAGAACCTCTCCACCTCCTTTCCTGTGTTTTGATTAAAGACATGGTATTCTTTTAATTAGTTTTTGTCCATCCTGGAAAGTTTGTGTTGAGAGGCTGTGCTCAGAGCAAGGTAACAGCAGATTTCTCCAGTTACCTGCTTGAAAGTATCAAGGTAAGGAAAGTATCGGCCAAGTATCATCACAATATAATGACATTGAATATTTATATTCTTTAAAGATAGTTTCTGATAGAGGAGGAACAATTAAAATTTCATTTGATGTGAGTAGCTCTTACTAATGTCTCAAATTTTAGCTTTTTTTTCTGTTAATAGCTAATAACCAATACTATGTATTTTGGATCATACTCATTATTCTATCATATACATTATTTGTAGGGAGAGAAATAAATAATGCTGAAGGAGGTTTGGACTTTTCATGCAGTATTACTTCATATGAACTGACTTTAGGGTGTATACCATTCAGAATCTGTCTACTGGAAGTAATTGAAAAAAGCCAACCTGATTGTTCATAAATATGTTGGCTCTAGAAACATATTTTTATTTGACATGACTAAACCTTCATATTTTCCCATTGTTTTAGCAATACCACTTCTACTTCACAGACGATAACAGACAATTTAAAAATTATTTACTCTATAATTTTGCCAGGAATTTACTATATTACTTGTTGTTGACTGCAAAGATCATTTCTTCCATGATTAGTATTAAGTGGAAATCCTGTCTGACCTATTGAAATGCTAATGTATTTTAATTGCTAACATGAATTTCTAGAGCCTTAAACATCATGGTTTTGATGTTCATAATGGAGATGATTCAGACCTTATGATGGAGGCCTTTCTCACAGAAGTCCCTAATATGTGCATATGAGAAATCTTGTGGATGCTTTAAACAGGGCAGTAAAGAGGTTAGAATTTTCTTTAAAATTGTTCTAGGCACAATTTTAATTCATATAACATTTCTTCTTAGCACCATCAATGATCCCTTATTTCCTGTAAGATCTGCTATTTGTGCTTTGCTTTCTTTCTTTATATCTCTTTGGGTTTGTAGTGTGAAGATGAACTTGTGAGGACTCTGGCAGGTTCAGAACTCACCATATAAATGGGCAGGCCTGGAACTAAGAGAGATCCTCTTGCTCCTGCCTCTGGAGGGATGGAATTCTTGGTATTCACCACCATGATTTTACCATGACTTCTCTGTGCTTTCCTGAGGAGTGTTATGTCTTCCACTAGATCATTCTCTCTATAAATTCTTCCTATGCAATTTGTGAGTTGAGTTGTTGCTCACGTGTTTAGTACCTACATAGTGAGCAAGTCTGTTATGCTATAGGAGTATACATTTCTGATAATGTAGTATTCTTTTTTTGGAGTGTTTTATTTTTATGCCTAATTAGGCATGTTTGAAGATAGAATACTCTCTGTGGGAAAAAAAATCTGATTTTCTTAAATGGGAAGGGGGTTTTTCATGATTTTACATGCTTATTCATTTTTAGAACATCATTCAGTTGTTCATTCGTATTTGAGGAACTCTAAGAGCTGGCCAGTTATAGACCTATTAGAGATACAGCAAGGACTAAAAACTACAAAAGATCCATGCCTTTAAGAAATGCCCATTTTAGTAAAAGACATGGAAAAACAACAAAAATAGGGATGGAGAGATGGCTGCATGGGCAAAGCACCTTCCATGTAAGAGTGAGAACTTGAGTTTGAACTTTAAGTACCTGCATATATTCATATGTAATAAAAGTGTCTGTCATTTCAGTTCTCCTGCAGCAATGTGGTAGACAGACACACAAGAATCCCTCCTAATTCATGGAGAAACTAGCTGGATACATGTATCATGCGAACCTGGAATACACAGGGGAAAACGATAATGTAGAAGGCAAGAAACAGGACTATACCTTGGACCCCCGTCCTTCACGTATATTTTATCCTAAAGGTGATCTCACAATCACAAACATGCATACTCATGCACATGCACACCCAAAAGATAAAAACTAGGCAAAAATAAAGGTATGTTGTGTATCATAAGGTGATCAATATTGTGAAAATCAGGAGAGGTGAATGATAGGGTTTGCTATGGTAGGACACCTAGCATTGGCTGCTAGGACTCTAGAAAAATGTCCTACTGAGAATGTGGCATTAGAACAAGTGACATATTACTCATGATACTCATTCCGAAATCTTTAACAAGTGGGCATGATCAAATGGAAGAATAACTCAGAGATGATTGGTCTTTACATTATGGGCTATTTATACTTTCAGGAGTTTTCAGTATGTAAGACCATGCCATGAACATGCTCATATTTCCACAGTCATAGCACGAAACTTTCTATTCGATGAATATGTTTTTCTAAAATGCAAAGACAAGGACTAATTGTGCCCTAAACATTCTAAGTAGACAAGATTTCCAATCTCAGAATTCCAAGAAGATTCAGGCCAAAAGATCCTGGAAATTTAGTTCAGCAAAAAATAACTGTTAGATAAAAGTAGAATAGGATTGAGTTAAGATCCACACAAAGTAGAGTCAAATAGAATAGAACAGTATAGAACAGATTAGAGCTTCAGTACTCACCACTGAAAGTGGAGATAGAGGAAAGTAAAGAAAGTAAAAGGGCAAAAGAAAGAAGGAAGGAATATAAGTAAGAGTCTGAACAGGCAGCATGAAGCCAGAAAAGATAAAGTTAAAACAATTATAATGAATATATTTATTTTCCCATCTTTAATTAACTTATACATTATCTTAATTTCTATAAGAGCATCAAATGCCTAAATACTTAATAAAGAAGTAGCTGACTAAAATACTCAGCAAAATCCCAATTGTAAGAGATGAGTGGAGGAGCATATAGACTTTTTAAAAAAAGCTGGCAGAGTATACAAATGGTAGAACATTGTGTTCTGCTTTGAAGAACCTGCTGATGGAAATCAATGAGACTACTACATGAATCTTAAAAAGTATGATAACTGGGAAATGGGAATACCAAATGGAGAGCTGAATGCATTCAGATCAGAAATAGAAATGCTTCACATATGTCACCTATCAAAGCTAATCTCAATGTTCAGAGGGAGCAGACAGTGGAGATGATTTATATGAGTTCTGAGACAAAGCAACAGAGCTCTTATAGTGCTGATGGGTTTCGGAAGGTTATTTGTAAGAATCAAGAGGCATTTGCTGATACACAAAGAACCTACAGAAGAAAGATCACTATGATAACCCAATGTGAGTAGAACATAGGAGAAGCACAATGTTGACTCTAGTGTTTGCCAAACCTAGGTTGTATGTTTGGAAATCATAACTTACCCTGTTCATTTTGGAGCCTTTTGTTGCTCTCAGGATTGTAAAAAACAGTTTTATATATGTAAAGATAATGATTGATAATATGCATTTTGAAATTATCATAAATGATCTTGGCTGTTGAGATAGGCAAAAAGTGATAATAATAATAATCATATTTAATTTTAAGTAATTGACAGGTTTTAAACTGGTTTGTGGTCTGTCCTGCTATATAAACCAGGTTAATTCACCATCTACTTGATGACCAAGTTTACTGCTAAAAAAATTAGAGAGTCAATACTTGACTTTGTATGTTTTAGCCAAATATATATTAATATTGCTGTGATTACACATAAACTTTGAATGGATTGGAATTGTACTGACAGTTTTGGACAGAGAAATGATAAAGTGAAGAAATCAGAGGAAATAATTTTTCTAATAACAGAATTCTTATAACACACACACATATATATATAAACATTCATATATATATATATATATATATATATATATATATATATAATACACACACTCATATACAAAACATTTTCCTAAGTATATTGCAGATTTTCAAATTTATTTGAACTTCATGCAGATTTTATGTTGCTGTATTATTTTTCCTATCCATTTTTAGATAAGAAAATCAGAGCGCTAATATTTTTTTTGGAGTATCACAGATTTCTTCAATTGTTCTAAGCACTCATTCAATTTGCATTAAACACATACTATATTGAAGATACGTTTAGACACATCAAAAACAAATGATGCATAGATTAACCCCTACCTACCTTATGAAAAATTGCATCTCAGTAAGTTATGTAGATGTGAAATGTGTGCCTGTGACCAGATTTGTTCATCAGAGCATGGTTTTAAGTATCTTATAAACACAGGGGAACAAATCCTGATATAAATACATACATAAGATGGTAGTACCAATATTGAACAATAGGCATGTTTGAATGGTAGATGGCAGCATCTCTTGAGAAGGAGTATCAACCCTTCAAGTGCATTGAATAGAATGGTCTCCATATGTAGGGAAGAAAATAAATTTAAAATGAATAAATGTTAGAAAATGAAAAGATATCTCACTTTCTGGGCTACAATTTCTTACCTGGAAAAATAGAAATAAAATGTTCACTTATTTTGTTACCTGGGAGCAAATATGGAGACAAAGTGTGGGACAGAAACTGAAGGAGGGGCCATCCAGAGACTGCTTCACCTGGGTATCCATCCCTAGTGCATTCACCAAAGGTAGACACTGATGTGGATGCCAGGAAGTGCGTGTTTACAGGAACCTGGTATAGCTGTCTCCTTAGACGTCTGCCAGAGCCTGAAATATACAGAGGCAGAAGCTCACAGCTAACCATTGAACTGATCATGGGGTTCCCAATGGAAAAGTGAGAGAGAAGACTGAAGGAGCTGAAAGGGTTTCCGGCCCCATGAGGAGAGCAACAATACCAACCAACCAGAGCTCCCAGGGTCTAAACCACCAGCCATAGGGAAGGGCCCATGGCTCCAGCTGTATATATAGGGGAGGATGACAGTGTCAGGCATAGGTGGGTGAGGAAGTCCTTGGTCCATTGAAGGCTGGACGCCCCAGTGTGGGGGAAATCAGGGGTGGGTGGTGAGAGTGGGAGGGGCGGGGGGCATATCCTTGTAGAAGCAGGAGGTGGGGTGTTGGGATAGGGGGTTTCTGGGTGGGGGAAGGGGATTACATCTGAAATGTAAATAAAATATCCAATTAAAAATATTCACTATTAAAAAGATTAACATAATAATATAGACAAATTTTATACTGTGAATATAAATTTCACTTTGTTTCATTTAAATATAAAAATTTTATAAATCAGCTTATGCATTTAGTCCAGTGTTTCTCAACCTGTGGGATGCAACCTCTTTGGCGAGGTTGAATGATCTTTTTATAAGAGTTGCCAAAGACCATCAGAAATACAGATATTATGACTCATAACAGTGGCAAAATTACTGTTACGAAGTAGCAGCAAAAATAATTTTATGGTTGGGAGTCACCACAACATGAGAAGCTATGTTAAAGAGTCACAGCACTGGGAAAGTTGAGAATTACTGATTTAGACTAGAACTTTGTTGCTATTAATGCTATATTATATGTGTTTTATTCCATTTTGGAACTATTTATATCTAAGCAAGTATTTATTAAGACAAGCATGAGTATAGCAAAATGTAGCCAGAAAAAAATATCCATTCTGGTGTTGAGTACTCCGGTTTTGTTTAGTAACATTATGCTGTGCTTTCAACATTAAGGTATACGAAAATACTTTTTTATTACAGTCATTCCTTTGGTTACTATACTTTCTTTAATTAATATCATATTCAATTAGAAATTGCCTGTTAAATTCTTCTTGCACTTTTTGCTATTAATGGGTCTATAGTCTAGGCAAGACAGCAGACTTGTGGTCACTAGATGAATGGTGTTCCATATTATCTGCCCTTACACTGACATAATTTCTATGATGAGATCAGGAACCACCTGTCTGGGTCAGAGGAATCCACAGCTGATAATAACACTGGTCAAGACTCAGGATGAGAAATAACACTGATCCTACTTTTTTATTAATTTAATTATTTTCTTCTATGGTTAACTAAATCTAGAGCTCTTCCCACCCCCAGACCATGAGAATTCTAGGTAGATAACTTACCTTTTTGCATTCAAGTCAAAGACTGACCACTGTATTTGTAGCTTTGAGTACAAACTAATTTTCTTTCTAACTCAAGAAAGTTTCCTGTATTCAGGGGCTTGGTTTTCTCATGTGCAAAATAGCAATCGTGTAATAGAAGTAATTATTTAAGCAGCCAAATTTGTTGGGGCAAATCTCCTACCCGAGGGAGACCAGTAGAGGAAGACACAACTCAATAATTATGGTATAAATTGCACGCCTAGATTGGGCAGATTTACCACTTCACTATTCTAATCCCCGGCTATGAGATCCCTTATAACTTGTGGCTTATCCAGGCCGAGTGGTTGTCCAGCTCCGTCATGGCTTCCTTCTACAGCAGGCTTCCTTCTGCTTCAGCTTCCTCCTGCTTCTCCTCTGCTTCTCTTTCTGCTTCTGCTCTCCCAGCGACTCCCTTCTCTTCTGCTTCTGCTCTGCCTTTTATATGGAATTCCTCTCACTCTCTCCTCCCCTAAGCCTCTTTCTCTGCCTTCCCTTCTACTGCCCTAGTCCCTAGTCCCCTTCTACTGCCCAATCTCTGGCTCTAATCTTTATTTTACAGGTTTTAATTGGACAGAAGGTTTACAAGATGTCATCTGTGTACAGATTCAATCATCCTCTGCAGCCCCTCCCAGAAGGGTGGAACTAGGATCAAAATACAATCCTGGGGCTATCCACTGGGAACTAGGATCAAAATACAAGGCTGAGGCTATCCACAACATTGATTCAATCCTCCTCTGGAGCCCCTCTCAGGGGGCTGGAACTAGGATCAAAATACAAGGCTGGGGCTATCCACAACAAATCGGTGTATTTTTCTTTCTTTACTGAGAACCTCTACGTTCTTAGGCTTGTGTGTTTTTCTTTAAAGATGGGACATGTAGCCTCCTCAAGACTCGGTTGCTACACATCAAGTTTGAGATCTTGTCCAATTGGAGAAAGGTGATGACATCCCAGAGATAGGCACTAAGGATAGATTAGTGGTTCCCAACCTTCCTAATGCTGAAACCCTTCAATTCAGTTCCTAATGTTGAAGCAATCCCCAACTATGAAATTATTTCATTGCTACTTCATAACTGTAAATTGCTATTGTTATGAATTGTAATTTAAATATGTGACCCTTAGAGTGGTTGCAACTTATGAACTGACAACCACTAGAGTGGAAAGAAAAGAGTCATATGCCAGGAGTTTCTGAGGCAAGCCATGGACTACTCCGCCACATCTGTCTAACAATTTAGAACATAATTTTATGAAAATTGAGTATCTATTCAGCACTGTTGTGATAAAATATAAATGGCACATCCAGCTTTGCTTTTCATGAACTGTGTGAATATGAAGCTCAAGTCATTATTCTGATATAAAATTTAGAATGTGCAGCATGAGCTCACATTGAAACCCATGTTTTCATTGATGCTATCATTGACATTTTGGCATTTGCACCAGAAACTCAGACTTAATTTGACTACCTTTAGAAGCTCTTACATGAACTAATTGTATGGCAATTACTCTATCAGCCTGAAAACACAATGAATAATGTTCCTCACAATCTTTATCAAAAGCAGTGTGTGCTTCAGGAGTATTTGAATTTAATTACAGAAACTGTTTCAGCTAAAAGTGACTGACTTACAGACATGTAAAATAACAAGGCAAAAGGAAGGTATAATGCTTTCTAATGGATTTATGAATGCATACATTTCTGATTTAAAAAGATAGAGTTGTGAATTTTATCATTTATTAATTGGTACTTTAATGCATGTGGAGAAGACAAGGAGAATGGGCAAAGAGAGATGAATAAGAAATTGGTTAAGGGAGGAGTGGTATAGCACATAATGCATGTCTACTTCTGCACCAAAGATTTATTTGGACATTGATGGATGCTAAATGATACCCTTGGGTGTGCACTTAAATGTTCCTCTCCATTCTAGCCTAGTGCTATATTATTTTAGCTTTCAATAATGGGCAGCTCCATGATATGTAGGTCTTTTCCTATGACCCAGGTCTTCAGTTTTTAGATTGATTTTTGTTTCATTTGCTGTGGAATCTTTGAGAACACTGTATTGCAATTAGCTTTAATTGGCCATAAGAAGAATATAAACAGAGGTTCCTAACATATTCTTATGTCTTTTCTAATAATACGAGAATCTAATAGCAAGAGTTTTAGAATTCTGCTTAACTTGTGAATGTGGTAACATTTGGACTATGGTACTATTTATTCTATATACCACTATTACAATAAAGATTAGATAAGAACATATTAAGGATAAATAAAGAATAAGGATATTGATTATATGTGACAATTTTTGCATGTTTGACTTATGGTATCATAGAAATCCAAATAATAAGTAACTAAACATTTGTAAATTTTCATTTTTAATCAGTTCTATGATTATTATATATTTTAATCACTTATTCCTTGAGTAGTCACATTCTAATTATGTAAATAAACCAGACAAGGGTAATAAGATACTTCTTAAAATTCAATGTATTGAAAAATTCAGGTCAGGGATGTTTTTCACACTGAGATTTCTAGTCTCTGGCTTTAGAATGTCTACTTACTATGTCTAGAAAAATGGGCAGGATTTTTCTTTCAACAAGCACCCAGATAATTCCAATGTAGGGAAGGTTATTCCAGAAATTGCTATTCCTTCAATTTAGAGATACACCCATGAACGACAATAATCACTTATGAAATCTTAATTGTTAAAAGGTTAAGTTCATTTTAATCATCAGTACTGGGAAGTAGGGACTGCTAAAATCTACAGGTAGACATATGAGGAGAACTCCCATTCTGACACCTAGTGGCTGTGAATCTTGATAAAATAAATAATCACAAACTTGCGCAGTCAGTGTTCTCACCTGTAAAATAGAGCAGCATTAAAACCACTGGGAGGAATAATTAGAAAGCAGTGGAGCAGAGTTGGCTCCACATTAGGAAGATCAGTGAATTAAATGAAAATGGGAAAACTTCAAAGAGCCTCCAGTCACCAGGGACAGCTGGATCAAGCTGCTGTCGTGCTATTTTTCTTCTTTTTGCAAGCCAAAAACCAAATCTTCTACTATGCTTTGTTCTTTACATCATGGGAGTAGAGGGCAGGATGGCTGGAAAAGAGAAAGCTAATTACTTAATTGCAAATGATCATTTCATTTGTGTTTGCATTGTAAATATAATTTGTAAGACACAAAGAAACACAAAAACAACACAGTGATGATTGAGAGCAGATAATGATAAATACCTCATATTATTTTCTAAAGAGAATGCATGCTTTGCTATGAATTTCTCTTGAAAATAAATACAATTATATTTTTAATGTGTATTCTCTTTCCCCTTTTTGGAATTTTGGTTAGGATTCAATGTGACATCATTAAATAAGCTAGGTAGCCATCATTGTGGAAATTCACATTCAATTCAATTATATAACTTAAATAGCTGGGTAAAAAGAATCAGTAAGAAAGCAGTTGTGAGTTTAAGACAACCAGGATGGAGAGGTAAAAATAATCTTTCTTGAGGCATCCGTTACATTTAATGCTTTGGATAAACAGACAATCTCAAAGAGGTTAGCTTGATTTAAATGGCTTATTTCAATGATTCTCTTCTGTGGTTTAAAACCTTGACAAATTAAACAATAACCCTGGTTTTGGTTTGCAAATTTAATGTTTATATTGATTTTTTTTCCCTCATAAAGACCATGCCATTGAGAACAGTAACATTTACCATTACCACAACTTATTGTTATAGATATCTACCAGACTTAATTCAGTTATCTGTCTTTTAGGGAGGGAAGGTGTCAGCATTGTGTTTTCTAGTTCTAGATCAGTCACCATCACACATTTATGCTCTAGCCTTCTTTATCTGTCTTCACCTGTCTTTTAAAATAATGATTTTGTTTTTGAACTGCTCATAGAGACATTTAACCACTTGGGGCTTTTAATTATTTACACTCTTGACTAACAGAGCAGTTTCAAAGTTGGAGAGAAAATCTTCGTGCATGAAAGCTGAACAGAAACACCAAATGACCTCTCCCTTTCCATTACATATCCAGCCAAATTTATTGTTCAATTAACAAATTCAAGACCCAGGCTTACAACTATTGATGAACAGAGTCTGTGGGCAGGAAACACATGAGAAGGTGATTGTAACATCCAACTTGAATCAAAACATGTACAGACAAGGACAAAAAATGAAATGGAAATTTATCTCTCTTCAGTTAAAAACTTCTACCAAGTGGTCCTTTTTAATGCATGTACCATGAGCAACTATGGGGAAACCACAGGGTTCCTGGTTATGGAATGAATAATCAACATACATCATTCACCTAGCTCTAATTAGTGAAATGACAAGAAGCTATTTAGCATACCTATTTATTCACTTAGTACTCAGACTTCAGCATTAGTCCATGGAAAAGCTACTGTCATCTGAACATAATCAATATATGTTTAGTTTCTGTTATAATTTATTGAGAATTTAATATAGGTACCATGTTGTTTTTATGCATTGTATTTATGTACTTTATTTTATTCATGTGAACAATTTCAATATTCCCTCAGCTGCAGGGATTCTTAAGGATGCATGAAAAAATCTCAAAGATTCAAACATCAAAAACTTTATAAATCTCAGGCTCTGATTACACTCCATTCTTGAGATATGATCTGGATATGTAGTTTGAACTGGTCTGGAACTTACTTTGTAAGCCAGCAGACTGGTTTTAAACTAGCAGTATTCTTCCCCCACTTTTTTTTTTTGACTTGTAAATCTTTTCATTATAGGAGTGTGCCATCTTGCTTGGCTTCCAGGGCTAGATTTTGATAGAGGATACTGCTTCCAACCTAAAAGCCAAGGCTGATATGTAGAGCTTAATGGCTTGGAATGAGAATGTGCCCTCAATTCTTTGCTACAGGGTGGGATTTGGCCTGGCCTGTGATTCCAGAGGTTTTGTCAAAGCTATCGCAACTGCAGTGAGTTCATATTTACAGCTGTCCTGCTATGTCCAGAAGATAATGGTTTTACGTAGTCATCTACTGCTTCAGGTTCTTACACTCTTTAAGCTTCCTTTTCTGTAACCATCTCTTAGCTTTGAGAAAGAGAATATGATATATTTGTTCCCTTCAGGTCTAAGCATTCTGCAGTCTTTTATTCTTTGTAGTTTTATCTATGTTGAATATGTATTAAATAAATATTTCACATTATATATCTTGCCTGGGTTTTAAATTACTTTCAAGGATGAAATCTTCAGAGTAGAATGGAAATTCTACTCTGAAGATGGCATACAAAAAAAGTAAACTCAGACTATACTGGGTAAAAAATGACAATTTTTAAAATTAAGTTGTATTGCAAATGCTGGCAAGGATGTGAAGCAAAGGGAAACTCCTCAATTGCTGGTGGGAGTTCAAACTTGTATAACCAATTTTGAAATTGATTTGGCAGTTTTTCAGAAAATTGGTAATAGTTATACCTCAAGACCCAACTATATTACTCCTGGGCATATACCCAAAAGATGTTCAACTATACCAAAAGGACACTTGCTCAACTATGTTCATGAAACTTTATTTGTAGTAGGAAACTAGAAACAACCTAGATGTCCCTTAGTAGAAGAAGCGATAAAAAAAAATGTGGTTCATTTACATAATGGAATACTATTCAGCTATTAAAAATAAGGATACCATGAAATTTTCAAGAAAACGGATAGAATTATAAAATATCATCCTGAGTAAAGGTAACCCAGACCCAGAAAGACACATATAGCATGTATTAATTTATAAGTAGATATTAGGCATAAAATACAGGATAACCATGTTACAATCTGCAGACCAAAGGAAACTGAGTAAAAAGAAAGGCCCATGGGAGGATGCTCAGAAGGGAAAATAAAATAGACAATGGAGGTGGATGAAGAGAGGAAACTGGCTTGGAGTGGAGGTGGGGAGGGGAAGAGAAGGGATCATGTGTGCAAAGGGCTGTGGGAGAGAGAACTGAAAAGAGAACAGAAATCGGTGAGGAGACAGCTTTGGGACAAGCCAGAAACCTAGGAAAAGGAAAAGTTTTAGGAATCTATGAGGGTCACCCTAACTAAGCCTCAGGGTATATGGAACCTGAAATGGCCACCACTACAACCAGGCAAGGCCTCCAATAGAGAGATGAGAACATCAAACCAGACACAAATCCTTTGACCCAAAATCTATCCTTCTTACATAATATGCTGGAATAAAGATGGAACTGATATTAAGAAATGGTCATCCAATGACTGGTCCATCTTAGACACATGACATAAGATGGAGCCCACCCCTAACACTGTTAATGATATTCTGCTCTATTTGCAGGACAGTAGCTAGTACAACTGTCTCTGAGAGGCATCAACTAGTAACTGATAGAAACATGCACAGACACAGAGCCGAACATTAGAAAGAACTCAGGAATCTTATGGAAGAGGTTGGGGCATGATCCAAAGAGGTTCACTGAGACTGGACTACCAGTCAAAGAGCATGAAAAGGGATGGACTTAGGTCTACTATATATATGTAACTGATATTCAGCTTAGTCTTCATGTGGGACCCCTAACAGCTAGAGCAGGGGCTGTCTCTGATTCTGCTGCCTGCCTTTCGGCCCATTTCCATTAACTGAGCTGCCTTCTCTAGCCTTAATAGGAGAAGATGCATCTAGTTTTACAGCAACCTGATATGCAAAGAAGGGTGGATGTCCATGAATGTCTTCTATTCTCTAAGGAGAAAGGGAGGGGGGTTGGAGAGGTGGGAGGTCAGAGAAAGAGACTTGGATTAGAGGAGGGAGGGGAAGATGTGATTACAATAAAGTAAATAATCAGTGAATGAAAAATGTAAGCTGTATTATCATCAGCTAGGTTTGAGGTGATAGACACTCAAGAATAGGACTTTGTTTTATTTCTATGCAAAGCCTTCAAAATTACTTGGTACTTATTTTCTGAATGGACACATCTCTGTTAGTAATCAACCTTTTCCCCTCTTCAGGACTTCTTTTATTTGGATGTCATTAGAAGATGTAGGGAAAATTTAGGTTGTTTCTTTCTGTTTCAAACAACCTGATTGGAAAAAACAAAAACCAAACAAAAAAAAAAAAAAAAAAAAAACCAGAAAAATCCTTTACATGTGTTTTCTTTGGCTTATCTCTTAGTTGATTTCAGATCCTTTAAACTGCTGATGAAGATAAACCAGAACACCTCCATATGACATGATTCAGTCACATCTCTCACATCTCATCCTTCCCCAATCTTCAGATTTTACAGTTGACCTGATCATTGCTTGACATGAAGTTGTCTCTATCATCACTTCTTTTATTTCTATCATCTCTGATCCCAATCTTTTTGATTTGGACATGTGTTTTCTTTTCTAGACTACCAAAATTTAAAATTTTGTAAGTGCCCCTTCTTTTACTCTCTCCTTAATTGTGCTGGCTGGTTTTATTTCAAGGTTGACACAAATTAAGGTCATCTGAGATGTGAGAACCTCACTTAAGGAAGTGTATCCAAAAGGTAAGGCTGTAGGCAAGCATACTTGGAATTTTTCTAATTAGAAATTGATGGGGAGTGGGGAGGGTTCAACTCAGTGTGGCTTGGACAAGCCCTGGGCTGGTGGTCTGGGTTTCATAAGGAAGCTGGTTGAGCAAGTCATGGGGAGCACACCTTTAAGCAGCACTCTTCTCTGGAGTGTAACATGGGCATCCTTTACTTTAGAGTTAATATCTGCTTATAAGTGAGTATACACTATGCATGTCCCTTTTGGGTCTGGGTTACCTTACTCAGGATGATATTTTTCTAGTTCCATCCATTTGAATGAAAATTCATGATATTCTTGATTTTAATAGGTGAGTTGTAACCACATGTGTAAATGAAGCATATTTTCTGTATTTTTTTTTTGGTTGAGGGGCCTCTGTGTTATTTCCAGTTTTTGGATATTACAAATGAAGCTATTATTAAGCATAGTTGAGCAAGTATCCTTGTGGTATGGTAGATCATCTTTTGGGTATATGCCCAGAAGTGGATAGCAGATCTTGAGATAGACCTATTCCCAATTTTCTGAGAAACGCCAGATAGATTTCCAGAGTGATTATACAAGTTGTACTCCCACCAGCAATGGAGTAGTGTTCCCTGCCCCACATCATCACCAACATGTGCCTTTCCTTGAGTTTTTTACCTTAGCCATTTTGATGGGTATAAGATGGAATCTCAGGGTTGGTTTCATTTGCGTTTCCCTGATGACTAAGGATGTTGAACATTTCTTTAAGTGCTTCTTGGTCATTCGAGATTCCTCCTTTGAGAATTCTCTGTTTATCTCTGTACTCCATTTTTAATTGGATTATTTGGTTTGTTGATATCTAAGTTCTTGAGTTCTTTAAATATTTTATATTTGGCCCACTGTCAGATGTAGGATTAGTGAATATCTTTTCCCAATTGGTAGGGTTCAGCTTTGTCCTATAGAAAGTGTCCTTATGACTAAAGGAGCTGAAAGTGTTTGCAATCCCAGAATAAAAATAACAATATCAACCAACCAGAGCCCCCAAAGCTCCCAGGGACTAAACCACTAACCAATTCATACACATGGAGGGACCCATGGCAGTTGCACATGTAGCAGAGTATGGCCTTATCTGGCTTCAATGGGACAGGAGGCCTTTAGTCCTGTGGAGGCTTGATGCTCCATGTAGGGGAATGCTAGGGTGGAGAAGCAGGAGTTGGTGGATGGGTGTGAGAGCACCCTCATAGAAACAGGGGGAATTGGGGAAGGGAAGAGGTTTTGTGGAGGGGAAACTGGGAATGGGATAACATTTGAAATGTAAATAAATAAAATAACAATTAAAAAAAGAAAGTGTTCTTACTTCACAAACATACAAGAAGGATGCTTCAATCTTACTTAGAAGAGGAAATAAAATAATCATAGTATGTACCATGGCATGCAGGCAAGAGGGAAGAAAGTTGGTAAGAGCAGATGGTAGGGGAATGGGGAGGAGGGATTCAAGATCAGGTGTGAGGAGAGACAGGAAAGAAGGCCAGGGAGCTGATAAATCCAAATTGGTGACTATTGGGGGTGCGGTGGCCGGCATCTCTAGGATGTGCCGGAGACCTGGAACGGAGGAAGCTTCCAGGAGTCTAGGGGTTGTAGCTAAGACTTAGCAGTAGGAATATGGAACCTGAAGTGTCCGTCTCCTGTAGCCAGACATGTCCTCCTGCAGGGATAAGGGTACCAACCTAGCCGCAAAACTTTCCAACCGAAGTTTCCGAAGTTTGTCCTATCTATAAGAAATGCAGGAACAAAGATGGAACAGAGAATGAAGGAACCAACCAAACACTGGTCCTAACTTGAAAGCCCATCCCATGGGCAACCACCAAATCCATGACATTAGTAATAATACTTTGTTATGCTTGCATACAGGTGCCTACCATAGCTGCCCTCTGAGAGGTTCCACCCAGAAGCTGACCCGAAACAGATACAGAGACCTACAGCTAGACATTGGAAGGAGCTCAGGGAGTCTTATAGAAGAGTTAAGAGAAATATTGAGAGCCTCAGAGGGGATAGAAACTCTGCAAGAATACTAACAGAGTCAACTATCCTGGGTCCTTGGAGACCTAACCATAAATCAAAGAGCATACATGAGCTGGACCTAGGTCTATCACTCATAGGCAGCAGATGTGCAGTTTGGTTTTCCTATTGGTCCCCCAACAGGGCCTGTCCCTAATGCTGTTACCCTTCTGTAGAAGTTGCCCTAACTGGGCTGCCTTGTATGGACGCAGTTGTAGAGGATGTGCCTAGCCCTGAAGAGACTTGATGTACCAGGGTGGGGAATACCCAGAGGGGACTCCACCTTCTCAGAGGAGAAGGGGAGGAGACAATTGATTGTGTGAGTGGAGGACATGGAGAAGGAGGTGCAGCAATCAAGATGTAAAGTGAACAAATAAATTAATTAATGGGAAAAGAAACAAATGGACAAATGAACAGATAGTTTTGAAAATATGAAGTACAAATGACTAATAAATGTAAAAAATATTAAAATAAAAAACAAATCACAAAATCCAAACCAAACTAAACCAACCATCCAACCAAATAACCAACCAAACAAAAATCAGCAACCCTTCATGGCCTCTGCATCAGCTCCTTCCTCCAGGATCCTGCCCTCCAGCCCTGACATCCTCCAATGATGAGCAGTAATATGGAAGTATAAGCCAACTGTCAACAAAATAAACCCTATCCTTCACAAGTTGCCTTGGTCATGGTGCTTTATCACAGCAACAGTAAACCAAACAAAGATACCCACTGTCTAGCCTTATCTATAGCCACTATTTTGATTATTTCCTTCATGCACATTATTGAGAAATAAATTACATCTGCCCAAGTCACTTTTAAATTAAAGATTAAGATTTGAGTTTTTCTACTTTGTGAACTCTATCTTGACTTAAATTTCATCTGTTATTTCCAATATTTCTTTTGCTTTTTTGGATCATTTTTTACAACATGGATTTTTTTTTTTCTTATAACAAGCATGAATCATCTAACTAACTTCCTTCCGAGGGAGCATTTAAAATGTGGAGAAACTGTTTTCTGTTTCCAGACATGTGCTTCATTCATCTGATTTAGTGATATATTTGTTGTTTTGTGCACAAGGATGTAAAGCTCGTAAAATAATAATTACGACCATTAGTGTAAATTGTGAACTTAACAGGATCTGTTAGATCCTAGTAGACAAGCCTCCAGACGCATGTATCTGCGTCTATTTACTCTCTGAGCATGTCTGTGAAGGACTATGATTATTAGGTTGAGTTGGAAGACTCATGCTAAAAGTGGGCTGTAATATTCCCCAGCTTTGGGTTTGGGACAAATTTGAATTAGAAGAATAAAGCTAGGTGAGTATCAACATTCATTTCTTGCTCTGCTTCTTGACTGTTGTTACAATATGATCTCTCTCTCTCTCTCTCTCTCTGCCTCCTCTCTCTCTCTCTCTCTCTCTCTCTCTCTCTCTCTCTCTCTCTCTCTCTCTTTGACTGCTGATACAGTTGGCCAGATCTTTCAAGTTCCTATTGCTTTGACTTCTCTACTATGATAACCTATGGCAACTTATATTCTTGAACTAGGAGTCCAAGTGAATGCTTTCTCCCTTATGCTGCTGCATCAAGGTGTTTTACATAGTAATAAGAAAATAAACTAAGATAACTGACCACATTTTTGCTTATGATCAGGAAGTCAATGATGTTGTGAATACTGGCTTTTAACATATGATAATTTTTCTACTAGTCTTAACATATTCATCCAGTTGCTGAACATATATCTTTTTTTTTTGGAATTGCCTTGTATTTTATGAAGGGTCTGAGGGTTTTTGTTGTTGTTTTATTTTTACAAAGAAGTCTAAAGTAAGCCCCAGTATGGCTTCAAAAAATGGTGTTAGCAAAACTGGATGGTTACATGTAAAAGACTGAGTCTATATGTGCAATTTCCCTCTCACGTGTACAAAAACCACCTCCAAATGAATCAAATATCTCATAAAAAATAAGGTAGGGAGTAAAGAATATTTAAGTAGATATTTCTAAAGAGCACTCTGATCACTTAGAATATTAGAGAAAGAGCTGACAAATGTGTCTTTATAAAAATTAATAAGCTTCTGTCAAGAAAATGATACAATAATTCAAGGAAACAGACAGCCTATATTTGGAATTATTTTTTGCCAAATATATATTGCATCAAGCAAAAGGATATATTAAATCAAGTTCCACCTTACCCACATTCTCTACCCTCTTGTCATTACTATATTATACTAATGTACATAAAATATCTAATCAATGTTCAAATTTAAAATTTTCTCCGAAGTTAGATGATATATTTTCAATATCTTCTTGAGATCTACATAGTCCTTCATGTTATATGCTAATTTTAACAGCTCAATCAATTGCCACATACTTCTATTATTCATTTGTCATAATTCTGAGCCATTAGTTTCAAAGAATTTCCACAATGTGAATATTGCTGAGTACAGATGTGCTGGTAACATTTTCTTTGAGTTGTTCTCTATACTTTTGAAATGTTAATGCCACCTTATTAGCAGTGATCAATAGGAATTTAGAGCTTTACATGATCAACATTCTCTAATGATTTTGGCTTTCTCTCTCTCTCTTTATCTCTTCTGAGATTTCTGAAGACATGGGTAACCACTAGAATGTACTGACTTCTTCTTCTTCTTCTTCTTCTTCTTCTTCTTCTTCTTCTTCTTCTCTTCTTCTTCTTCCTCTCTTCTTCTTCTTCTTCTTGTCTTTGATTTTTCAAGACAGAGTTTCTCTGTGGAGCACTGGCTGTCCTGGAACTCACTTTGTAGATCAGGTTGGCCTCTAACTCACCGTCAGTCTCCGCATCCATAGTGCTGGGGTTAAGAGCATGTTCTACCACTGCTCAGTTCATTGTTTCTTAGTATATAAATCAACTACTAGTTGTTAGATACAAAATAGCATGATTTAGATTATGATTATTACATAAACTAGGAATTATTGTTAACTTAATATATTTAATATAATCCATTTGTCTTAATTTGTACAATCTGAGTAGTATGTAGTTGGGAGTTGTCATGATATAGGTGAACCCAAATATCAGGTTTCATCTATAGTCTAATATTTTATGTAGAATATTAGCATGACGGAACTTGATTTTGGTGGGTATTTTCTGTGCAGACTTTTACTCCTTTGAACACAATGTGGTCATTTTGTGATGGCACTAATAATGCGTCATCTAGGTTCATATTTTCATCCTATCATCATTTTGTTCTGTCGTCATTTCATTCATCATTGTTTTCATTACAGCATCTTATAGTAACTATTGATGACAAAAGGCATGCAGAGCTGTCTTTTGGAAACACATTCACTTAGTGTCCCTTTCAAGACAGACTTGTAGGTAGACTATTGATATCACCTATACAGGGAGTAAGAGTAAAACTACTGAGTCAAGGATACAGACACTTTGTTCAGGGATTAGATATTTGTACAGATTAGAAGCAAATGTAGCATACTAAAACATCATATATGTAACAGACACATATATACATATGATCATGCACATACATATAAATATATGTTAGTAACATCATATATGTGTGTGTTTACATATATGTTCATCGTAACACATCCAATCAAAGACACATCCAAAGCTGACTTTTGTTTTTCCTCTTGAATCACAGCATCAGTAGCCACCATTCTGGGCTCAGAAATATATGAAGGTCAGAGTCTAGTTGTGTCTGAAGTCCTCACCCCACTTTAAATTCTACCATCCATACAATCTTTCCTTTTAGGCAACAACCTAACTTTGATTTGATATTTTCGATCTATATTTTTTTCACTTTGAGATTGGGTCAAAGCCAAGTACAGTAATTATACCTTTATTTTCTCATCCTACATAAGATAATAACATGAGTTGTAATAATGATGGCTCTTCCTAATTATGATATTTCTGTATCTTTTCTTTCTCTGGAGATTCTTAGCAATCATGAGTATAGGGTTGTCATCAGGAAGACCACATTTTCAAAAATATTTGGCCTCACATATTACTTTCAAAGGATTTAAAGTTAAAAGGACATAAAGATGCTTATGTGTGGAAGGGCAGATGAATCAAGGAAGATTTAGGGAATGGATAAATACCATCAGAATAGATTTTATGGAATTCTCAAACTAATAAAAATAAGTGTAAAAATTTATTTGCAATATACAAAAATATAAAACCTAAGAAGAAACTATATAGACAATTAAATCTACTTTCTAAATTCCTTTCTAAGCAATAAACTTCCAAATTTATGTTCTGAAAAAAAATGTTTCCCTTGTGCAGAGATATCATAGCCAACACAGAATTCCTAATGTATTCACACATTTAAAGCATTGCCTATAAACTCTTGGCATAAAATAAAGAGGAAATTAATCTTAATTAGATTATACTTTTCTATATTTGAATACTCAAAGTCTATTTGACCAAAATACCTTAGAGAACACTGATATTATATTTGTCTTCAAGGTATTAGAATATGAGTGATGTGCTTGTTTTCAATTATCTGCAACTTGAACACAGGGGTTATGACGGTGAACACTCAGAGTAAAACTAGATTTTAACTTGGATTCTACTCTTTTAATCCCCTAAAATTTGCCCTTGGAGAAACAAACTTTGTCTTTTAAATCCTGTTTTATAAAATTTAAATCCTAACCCTAATATCTGTCTCAAAGTTTTATGGGTTAGTTAATTAAATTATCATAGGAAAACTAATCACATGTCATACACTAATTCTGCAGTGTTATTAGTTTTATGTTCATTTTGTTTTGTGAACACCCTTTTTTTACCATTTAAATTAAAAATTGGTGGTGGTATTATTTTTCTAACTCATCACAAAGGAGAAAAATGATAAAAGTTTTACGAGTTCAGTAAAGTTTAACAGGTTTTGCAGTGCCTGGAAAAATAGTTGTTGCTATAGGCCCTGTGCAGTAGTTCTGGGAGGTGGCATTTTATGCATCCTGGGATGAAGTCTTGTAGTTGAGGGTAGAAAGGGACAAAGGACATGCCAAACCCAAGCAGCAAACACTGATTAATCCTTTGAAAAGGCCCAAGGTTCTAATTTCCTTCTGTGCTGTCATACAAAGCTTGACATACAATGAATGGGAAGTAAATAGATCTCAGGAAAACATGTCAATGTAATTCATTAGAAGCCAATAAACATTACAGCTACTAAAATGTTGAAATCTTTTAATGATTTTTAAGGTCATGATTAAAATTTGAAAATTAATTTTTGTTTAACTTGAACTTTGCAAAAATAATTCGAGCTAAATTATTGAACATTAAGTGTCTGAGAGATACTTTTAATCTATCTGATGATTTTCACAAAAGAATTACTTACTTTCAGTTTTGTTGACATAGGTCTAAACAGTATGGGAAAGGGCTTGCATTCATTTGTCTACTCTTATTTTAGTTAGTTTATGGGTATTGTGCTTGGGTGTATGTATGTACATGGTACATCGTCAGGAGCCCACAGAAGTGAGTAAGAAAAAGGTAAGTAAGATCCCCTGTGACTACAGTCACAGGCAGTGGTGAGTCACCAGGTATTCCTGGAACTGACTCTGCATCCTCTTTAAAAACAGCAAGTGTTCTTACTCTCTGAGACACCTCTACAGCCCTTGCTTTCCTTGTTTTGAAAGCTTACCATTGAATGCATATTTATGTGCTAAGGAGTTGAGAGAAGAATGCATAGATGACATTGGGATCACATTTAATGTGAACAGCTGAGAGAAGTGTCATTTACTTAGATGGAAGACAAGCATCTAAAGGGACACAATACTCTACAACATTCAATATTAGCACAAGAATTTTAACCTAGAGGCCGGGAAATATGATAGTTCACTAAAACCACAGAAAATAACAAGTGGTCAAATCTTTACTCGCTGCAACCAAGCCTTGTGCCTTTGGGGAGAGATGTCATTTATCACAGTTCCACAAACCATAGTATTCCCCATCAATTATAATTGCAATTGCCCTTGTTAGTTTCCCAAAAAAGTCATTTACTTTATCCTTTGTGTTCCTTCTATTTTCCTTTCCTTAAATTAGGTATGTAAGTTTCAAATTCTACCCATCTCTTTGAATTACTTATAGCATTTCATCTAGGGAACCTAGGATAGAACAAGAAACCACTGTTTTCATTTCTTCAATAAAGCATAATTAACTTTCCATATACACAAGTTCTGTGTCTGTGTGGTCTATATCCAGAGTTTCAATAAACTACCAATAGGTAACAGTTAAAGAAAAAATAGCATAGGCCATGTGTCACAATTGTAAAGTACTTTTATAGTGCAAGAACCTAAGTTAATTGCTAGCAGACAAACATATACTTTGAGAATATACATTCTCACTGTCATTCACAAAGTAACACAATGCATAACTGCTTCTACAATATTTTCAGATTATATTTATATTATATATGATGGAGAAATGACTACAAATATACAAGAGTATTTTTATGCAAACATTGTGTTATTTTATATAAAAGATTCTACAGACTTGGCACCTGAGGGAGATCTTTGGGTCAAGAGACTAGGACAGCATATTGCTGCAAGGAAAACTACACCATAAAGACAGTAGGCAAAAAAAAAAAAAAAAAAAAAAAAGTTCACTGAGAATTGTAAGGATGCTATAGACGCTGTACTAGTTTGGGTGTTCCAAGTTGCTCTAGTGCCAATAAGAGTCCACGTTCAAGCCACACATAGTACAACCTCTGGATAAAGACTAGACTCCACATTTTTTCTCCTGTAGTCCATAGGATAAATCCACTTCTCTAAGGACACATCCATTTTTGTTACATTACCTGCATCATTTCTAAGTAACATTCTTTACATCTACAGAGAGAAGAGGTAAGTGATCACTTTTCTCTATATACTCTAAGTCCCCATATACAGAGATATTTAGTTCATCATTGCTCTGCCTCTTATACTCAAAACTTCCTTAGAAAACAAAATCATGGACTGGTGAGATGGATCAATGGTTACAAATACTTACTCTTTTGATAGAGGACCCAGATTCAGTTCTTAGCATCCATACCTCATGCATAACTCACCTTATGTGTAACTGCGTAACTTCAGTTGCATGAGATTCTGTGCTTTCTTTGACATCCATGGGCACCATACAACTGAATTAACAAATAATAATAGAAAACAGAAATAGAAAAAATACAAAGACCACAAGTCTATGCAATAAGCCGTTCCATCAGCAATATTTCTGACTATTGGGGCAGGAGGGGAGGCTCAAAACAAAGCACATATATAAATATACAAATATTAATATTTAAAAACATAATTCATAAAAAAGTCAGTATAATTCATTTTAAGTTCCTCAATTTCTTCTTCCCCCAGTCTTTTGTTGGTGGTATCTCCTGTGATGTGAAGACTTGCTCAAGATTCTTACAGTAGGAGGTGTTGTCTTGTTGGAATCATTTCAATGACTCTGGGATGCTTTTGTTAAGCCATAAACAAGCACATTTTAGATTTGGTCACGTTTTCTTCTAAGGCATTTAGTCTCTTCCTGGTTCACTTCCACTGAATGGTTCTTGTTTCTCCTCTGACATATGTAACGTAGCACAAGACACTCCAGTCATAAGATTTGTGTGTGGTTGATAGTCTTGTCTGGCATTAAGTTCTGAATACACCATGATGAACAGGCTGTTTTAACTGTTAGCTGGGACTTCGCTCAAGCACAGCAAGCTAGCAGAACTCTTGATGTGTGTAGACTCTGTCTCCTCTTATTTATAATCAGATCAGAGTGAGGATAAGGAAGCAAATGTTGGAATTTTGAACAAATTCAGATTGTCTTGCAAAGAGGAGTTGTGAATAGACCAGGGGAATGTGCTATCATTGGTGAGAAGCAGGCCAGATCAACTGAGGTTTGTGACTATGACTTATAGCAAAATAACTCGGGATGCTTCTCTGACATTTTCTTAGCCAAGTTAGTTTTATCTGGGACACTAACAAAATATGAGGAGACTGAAATTTTACCAGGGTAAAGTTTTTTAATCAACCAGGTATTTTGGGACAAAAGAGGGATAAAGGATAAAACAGCAAGAAAAAGAGAAAATGATATTAAATATTCTAAATCAGATTCATGGCAGATATTTAAAATTCAAGAAATAAGGAATTTGTAATTCTTAAAGGGGGATATTATCTAGCTATCCTCAGAATTGAATTATTGTCTGTTGCCGGAAGGAGGGAGACATTTGACTAGGGAATCTAAGGAAATTTACAAGCCTCAGGAAGATTCTGAAATTTACAAGATTACATGATCCTTCCAATTTTAAATAGACCGTAATAACTGGCAGGTAGAATACTCTGACCTGCAGAACTGCTTGCTAAGGAGCTATATCAGCTTTTGTGAACCTCTGCCTATGATAAAGTAGACTTTACAATAATGCCACTTTATTTTTGATAACTAATTGTATTAATTATACATCTTATTCATAGGGAGAGAGACCAGGGTAAGGATAAGTCTATAATTTATAAAGAAGTCTCCTGTGCTCTGGGGATAACTTTTCATCACTCTATAATGAACTTACTGGGTCACTAAACTGGACTTGGGTGGAATTAACCTTTGGTCTCTCACAGATAACTTCATGAAAGGAAGTTAACAGATTTATTCAGTTATAGTGTTTGAAAGACAGGCTTAATGTTACTATAAACATGATGAAAATGTATAAAGTAGTAGACACATATGTGAATTTATAATATTTATAATATTAGATCATGCTATATTTTAATTGGTTGCTTTACAAATTACTTACTAAAAATTGGTTGCTTTACATATTACCATATTAAAATCATAGGATTATTTCTCTTTCTTTCTGTCTTTATTTTTTAATATGTAGAGAAATAAATAACAGCTTTTGTCAGGTTGCATTTTGGGACCTTCATCTACCATCATGTTATCCTCTTAAATATGTTAAAAAGAAAGAAAGATTATGTCCTAATGAATAGATAGATGGGCTGAATGCTACTTTACATTCTTTTAAAATATTATCTAATTTGTTCTACACAATAACTTTTCATTACTAGCCAATAAAGATATATCATATGAAGTTATTTAAAAATAGTCCTAAAATAATAAATTCCAAGCAAAATGTATGAAATATATCAACATGATAAAGAGTTATTTCTAATTGGTTTTCAAAGAAAGATTTCTGTAGTGCCATGTAACAAATAAACATGTTCATGCAGGTAAAACTACCATTTTAAAGGCTTTGAGTATATATAACTTTGTTATTGTAACTTTCAAAACCTAAGTGAAACCTAATATCAAAACTAAAGGCATGGTTATTTTTCCTGGTTTATAAGTGATGAAAGTGCTTCAACTTCAAAGAATGTACAAAATCTAAGTCAAATGATAAAATATATTTTTATTTAATTGATAAACACAAACAATTTAAATATTTTCTGCTTGAATTTCTTTTATGCCTCCAACATTCTATTTTTCTAGTAAGAGTTCTCTCTTGCCAAATACATCATAAGGATGTATTTGGATTTGCATGAGTGTAGATTGTACTTGTCACTGAGAGAGGTTGTGCATCCCAGGAGAACTGAGGTTTCCCAATGAAAGGGACCTAGAAAAGCTGCTTGCAGGAGACTGGCTTTGGAATGATGATTTAGGAAAGGTTCTGGAAAGAGAGGATGTCAACCAGGCTTCATAAGATTCTTATTCAAACATCACATAGTCTATAGCTGTGACCGATTTATTAAACTATTTCATTCAGGTCTTAGACAAGATCTCAAAGCATGGAATACAGAGTGCTGACTGATACATGCAAGAGCTGAAATGACAGACTATGTTATTCTTTATTATTTTAAATTCAATTTCAATTAATTACTAAGTATCATTTTAGTGGATTATAGCCAGAAAAGTTTATGTGTGTATGAAGTGCATGGTGATCAAAAAAAGGTGCTTAACTTGCCTGTGTATTTAATACTTAAACATGGATGTAGCTTATCTACTGTGTAAAAGGAAAAAAAACATAATTATCAATTTATGATGAAATCACATTCACAAACCTCCAATATCTATCACACCTGTTTTTCCTGTCTGCTGACAAGAACAGAAGTTTGAGTTAACTGTATCTCATTATATATAACCTACTTTCTTTCTTTCTTCTTTTTTTTTTTCATTCAGGCTGGCCTCAAACTTGTGACCCTTCTGTGTTTACCAGCAAATCCTACCAGTGTGAGCCACTACAACTGGCTTCTTATTTAATTTAGTTAATTAGTATAATTAATTAATTAATTAATTAATGTGTATGAGTTTTGTCTGCATGTATTTTTGTGCACTACATGCATGTCTGTGGAAGCCAGAAAAAGAGATCAGATCTCTGAAACTGGAGTTATAGACAGTTGTGCACTGCCATATAGGTACTAGGAATTGAACTAATTTTGTCTGGTACAGCAGCCAAAACTTTTAACTACTGAGCCATCTTTCTAGCCCTAGCCTACTTTCTTAACTATATATTTTGTTCCTCTACATAGTCTAAGGAATTATAAAGACCATTGGATAATTTTCAGTATAACAAAATCAAAGTCAAGTAGCACAAATTTGGAAGTCAATGATTATCATAAAACATGCAACATTCATTTAAATCTAATACCATTTACCAACAGAACATCTTACAAATTCAATAAAAAAATATTCAACAAGGAGCTAGTACATCTCTGAGGGAGTTGGAGAACGCAGGAGGAGTTAGAAGTGAGAGAGATTCGAACAGAAATGAGTACAGTATTCATTTTACCAGGAACTAGATAATACTGAACTAACTTTTTAATGAGAAGAGTTTAATAAAATATAAAATGTGTGACTGTGGTTTTTTCACAAATGTCTTTGTGGCAGTGCATTTGCTGATGCATTTAAATGTCTCTAGCATAACCATACAGTAGGAATGTATATTTATGGGTAGTTCTGAATACAGAGTAGAAGGAATATATTAAAATATTTTATAAAGTTTTCTTTATGGCATAATAGAGATATATCCAAAGTAGCACTAATAATGCTTCTGCTTTCAATATTTAAACTTGTATGTACTGCAGATTCCTCTTCATTAATCTACGTAATAATAAGTAAAGTACAGATGTAGAAGATTCTAAATGAAGAACTCTGCATTTAGATTCTAAGTCTATACTTCGTCTATTTGTAGCCTGACAAATTTATACATCTATTTGTTTGTTTGTTTGTTTAAATTTTCTTTTTGGTTTTCTTTTAATTACTATCTTTAATTGAAAAGTTTTTCATTAAATTTATTTTGATCATGTTTCTCTCCCCAAATTTATCTCAGCTCTCCCCCACCTTCCTATCCACCCAACTCCATGTCCTTTTTCTCTCTTTTTAAAGCAAACAACCAAATAAAAATAGACCAATAAATATACACAAACCTCACAGGCAGGAAAATAGAAATCAAAATAACAAAGACTAATCAGACCAAAAATGCCCAAAATAAAAATTTATAAAAATCCAATTGAGTTCATTTTGTGTTGGCTAAAACACCAGCTCTGAAGCATAGTTATACCCAGTGAGATTACACTGGAGAAAACTGACTTTGTTCCTTGCCAGAGAGTATCAGTTGCTAATAACTTCTTGGTTAGAGGTGAGAGCCTGTGTCTATTTGTCACTCTCAGTGCTGGACCCCATCTGGCTCAAATCTGTGTAAGTCTTGTTCATGCTGTCCCAGTCTCTATGTGTTCGTATGGTCATCAATCTTGTGTCTGGAAGAAAATTTTCTTGGAGCCATCTAACACCTCAGGATTTTACAGTCTTTCTGCCTCCCCTTTCTACATAGACTCCTGAGCCTTAAAGAGATGAGTTTGATAAAGACATCTCATTTAGGACTGAGTGCTCCAAAATCTCTCAGTCTGTGAACATTGTCCGGTTTCAGTTCTCTGTGTTAGTTTCCATATACAACACTAAAAAGCTTCTTTGAGATGGGCTGAGTGAGAAACTGATCTAGGAGTATAGCAGTATGTCATTAGAATTTATTCTACTGTTATGTCTCTATAGCGGAATAATAGTAATATGCTTTCTTATAGGCTCATGACTTATCAAATCTCACATATTTGGCCACTTTACCAATGTTAGGTATGAATTCTATCTCATGGAGTGGTCCTTAAATCCAATCAAAGTATTTGCTTACTCCCATAATATTCGTGTCAATACTATACCAGTTTTAACTAGCAGGCAAGACACTGTTGTGGGCTTCAGGGTTTGTAGCTGAGTGATATTGATGATTAATTTTTCTCCTCCAAATAACATGAAGAGTAGTTATTATACCATGTGGTATGATAGTTACTAGGGGTGAAGCTTCTAGGTAGCCACCAGTTCAACTTTTCTGTGCAATGACATATGTAAGTGTTGTTTTCAGTACTGTGGCCTTACCATCAGGTTGTAGAGAGAAAACAGTAGCCTTGGCAATAGGGTGTGATGTTCGAGGCTTTCTATGGGGCCTCTTTAGCCTATGATTAGACAAGATGTAACCCATTCATTCTTGACACTGAAGGTTTGACTTGGTGGCACTAAAATGTCTAGTTGGGGCATTGTTTCCCTGTTGTTTAGTTACTTCATTCATATCTCTTTATAAATGTATCAATTTTAGGAAGTGTTAAAACATAACTTTCCAAATGGCCTTCAGCATTCCTCCCCATATTTCCTTTTTGACCCTTCTCTTCAATCCCCCTCCTATTTAATCCTTCAATTCTCATTCATTCTTTTCTCCCCCATAACAATATATTCAATTTCCCTTACTTCAGAGATCTTTTCCTTTTGGCTAACCCCTTACTAGTTATTCAAATCCCTTAAATCCCCTGCCCTGTGTTGTATGATATATATTAAAGTCTGAAAAGCTTCAATATTTACTATATTTATCCTTTTAGTTCTGAGTTACCACATTCAGGTGATTTTTTTCCTTAGCTCCATCCATTTAACTGTGAATTTCATAAGTTCACATTTCTTAACATCTGAATACTATTTGCTTATGTAATGTAAAATGTTTTCATTATCCACTCATTATTTGATGGATACCTAAGCTGTTTCCAATTTCTGGCTAATTATGAATAGAGCAGAAATAAAATGGATGCTCAAGTGTTTCTGAAGCAGTTTGTAGAACAGGATATATTTCTTAATCTCTCCAAACTTCAGTTTGTATTTTCATCATAATAATTACATCATCATAATTACAAATACTTTGTTAGAGAGCTTTGTAAAGATTTACTTGGTAATATATTAGGATATATAGCACAGATTAATAACATAAATATCAAACTATCTTAACTAAGAATTATGTTACCTTCCAAATGCCCAGAAGTTTTGGAGTAATATCAGACCAATAAGGATCAATGAATAAATTTTCTCTTGATGGTTTAAATATAACCAATATTTCCAACAATATTCCAGGATCAGATTATTACTAAAGGAAGTAAGACAAAGGTAAATTCCATGTGAATATATATATATATATATATATAATATGTATGTATATGTGCTTTTTATTAGATAATTGAATATAATGTTAAAATCAAACTTGTTTTGCAATATTGACCTGCAATGATTTCACACAAATTGTATCTTATTTTTACATCTCAAATACACATCTGTCATAACAAAAAGATATTTTTTTCAACACATAATATCGATTTTGTTTTATTCTTTCTCATTTATATGCCTCTAATTTGTTTGTTTTTTGCTCTCATACCTCAATGTAAAAAAAGTATGTTTGAATTATCAGTGATAATTTCTGAAAATAAACACAATTATCTATATATAATAAGATATTATATATATATTTATATATATATATAATATATATATATATTACATACATAGTGCTTATAATATTGCTATAGACATTTAATCAACCAACTCTGTAGGCAACTCACTGAGGCCTTATAAATATAAGGGTTGTTGTTAGGAAAACAGGGTGTAATGAATCTGTTCTCTTAGGATACAAACCATAATTCATCAGTTTTGCTTTTTTATTGTTTATTTAATTATTTCTAGACATTATAACTTCATCTGATTACAGAAAAACTAATACAGAAATATAAGCTTATTTGTAAGCTATATATTGACAAAATATACAACAGAATATAGAGTATGATAACTCTGGCTACATAAAATTCAATTCACAATTTATACAATTAATTGCATGCTATACAAAATGCCGGCCTATACTTTAAATTATTGAATTAAACAATTAAATAGTCACACTATATTAAAGACCCAAGGGAAGTAAAGTCAAAACTGCCATAGATCTAAACTGGCTGGAATGTCTTATGCTAAGAAAAGTATCATGACATAATTTTCTTCTAATAAAGAGTATGCAGTCTATCGTTTTAATAACACTATTATGATTATTCATATACTTTTGCTAGGGTATGTTCCAAGTAATTTCCATAATTGTGGCAATTTAACCACACATTTATCAGATATGTCCTGTTTTCCTGCAATCTTTATTTGTGACTTTTCAATGAAGAAAATAAAGTATTTTATGCTGTTTTGTTTAAACTTTTAAAGCATAAATTTCAGTTAGGTTAGTTCTTTGGATGAACTTATTTGAAAGGTTATAAGAACTTTATTGTGGCTTACTACAACAATAAATTTATTTTAATTTGCCAATATGTTATATATAGGAAATAGGGTTTTCTATGGCTCATACTCATATTCTTTGTTAAACCTTTCCTTAGAAGAGCAAGGCTTGCTCCTAGCATTTATCTAATAGAGTTGAGTTGTGTAAGGATATGTAATTGCAGTGTACAGAACTTTTGTTTGTTTTTTATTTCCACAGAAGAATTAATGAGCTGCTCACTTAATTGTTATGAGTTTTACAATTACAGAAACACAAAAATAAAGAAAATTTGAAAGGAAGTAAAGGAAATGAGAGATATTACCAAAGTCTTCAAGATTTATAGTTACGAGTTTTTATATTTTGCTGAGAAAAATTTGTTATGGATATAAGTGCTTCAGTTGTAGCCAAATGTCAAGATGTACCCAAGCAACTATTCACCTCACTTCATTCACTTTAAATAATTGGATGAACTATCTAATGATCTGAATGATCACCTTGACTTCATTTGCATCTAATGCAGTCATTGCAACATTTGGACTTACATATTTATTTTTCTTATTTTTTTCCCATTTATGTAGTGTAATTAGTTATAGTTATACTCTGAAAATATCTATTCTGACTAAATTTAAAACCCATCTAGTATTTCTCTAGGACTTATGATTCTAAATGAAAACAGTTAGCCTTTAAATGTTCTGCTCAAGAGAAGGTAACAGATTTTGAGCAGTGCGACTGTTGAAGCTAGTTTATAAAAGTGAAATGACCTTCACCCAGAGAGTTTCATGCATTTATCACTACTTCCCAGAACTCACTCTAATGTTCTCATTCCATCTTCCACTGAATTTCATGTGTTCTTTTTATTTTCAATAACCCAGTAGGTCCAATTAAGTGTTGTGTCTGTGATCATGGGGTACGGCAATGCAGTAGTGGCCACATCCCAAAAGGAGAGTGATTCTCCCTTCTTCCTTCAGCATCCATTAACCAGTAATAAGATTAGTGCCTGAGGGATTCCTCCACAGCCTTGCTGGAATTCTGCCTAGCTTAATCTTATGTACATCTTTTGAATTGTACCCCAAATGCTGAGGTCATGAATGCAACAGTCATATCATGTCCAGAATCTTCATTTTATACCTCTCCTTCTTGCTTCATGTACTTATTTTCTATCTGCAACCTCTTCAAGGTTTCTTGCATCTGGGATTGTAGAAGGTTAATAGAGATAACCCACCACAGCTGATTGCTCAGTCATTTAGACTTAGTACTTTGACCAGTTTGGAGTCTTTGCAATAGCTACTACCCACTACTAAATGAGGTTTCACTGACCTAAGACTCGCAAAATGATATGGCTATAAACACAATCAAATACTTAAAATGCAGTTTGACAGCATGCCAGCTTCCCCTATAAGGATTTTCTCAGTCATAGGATTTTGAAAAGATTTGTAGCACCCAGCATAAAACCATTCCGCCAAAACAGGCCTTACTTATATCCACATGGAGAGATTAGTTACTTCAATAACCATCATGGCACTCCAGCAGTCTGGGTGTATCTTCAAGCAAGTCAGTCTTCTAGCACGCAGGGACCAGAGCTGGGTAAGATGACAGATGCCTTTTGTTCTCCACAGCAGCTGTACAAAAACTTCTGGGCCTTTCTTACATGATACCTGCTTTTGAAATCTAAGCTGATCATATTAAGCAAACCCAGATAACAGAGATAATGTGTAGAAGGTTTGGCCACTAGCACCAAGAAAAGCCTTCAGCACAGCCAGGACTAAGGGAGACATGTATGTGAGTGAGCCTAAAAGGATTATAATGTAATTTGATGTAATTTTTCAGCAAAAACAAAGTGAAGCAGTACTGACCATGAACCATGTTCAAGAAGGAGTAAACTAATTTGTTATTATTTGTAGCCATCAGTTTGATTTATTAAGCATTTTGATATACCAACTTCAATTAAAGAATGTGTATGCTTTTAATAATGTTTCTCATTTTCCTGTATCCTTATAGATAAATTACAAAATAAATCATATGGAAGAAGACTGTTGGTTACTTTTATTGTGAAATTTCCTGATAAAATTAATAGCCCAAAGGCTAGTGAGGTTCTTACAATTGGCAATTTGCTATTTGTAAGTAGTTTGATTTAGATATTTGAGCATGACTACAGATATCCTATTGCAAATGCTATGCATACATTTATCTAAAAAGTGAAAATTATGTTAATTATTAAAAATCTCATAGGGTTACTGAAACTAAGTGATTAAGACAAAATGCATGCCTCTACTTTTCAGTATCAGAAAGATTATTTTTCTCTATTAATATATACTACTTATGTCAGTATTTTTACATCACTAATCTCTATTAACACAATTACTTGAATACCCAGTCTCCCCATTTTAATGGAATAATTTATTGCTTAAAATTAGTTACTTTTAAATTTGAAATTACTTTTTCTCTGCAGCAATTGCCTATCTCTCTACAAATTATCTGATACATTCATTAAAGAAAGTTTATTTCTGTTTTGAGATCAGAGTTCTTACTATATAATTGCTCTGGTTTACTCTCTACAAAGACAGAAGCTAGTTATTTTCAGTAATTGGGGTACTAATGAGTGTGTAGACTTTTTGCAATGACAGAAGAACAAAAATACAGAACACTGAAAGAAGCCAGACACAGTAAAGGCCATAACCCTGGTAATTATACCCTCAAATGACTCAATATCTTTGTCAGTGTATCAAGGTCCTGTTACCCTAATGAGTAGTTAACTTCATCTTTTTGAGTATTTGTCAGATATTTTTTTACACTAGTTATAGAGTTGTTTATTTCTTGGAATGTTTTACTCTCCAAAATTATTTGGATTTGGTAATCTATGGCTCTTCAATATAACCTTTGAATATATTTTATCTTTTGTCATGGGTTATTTTTGTCTCCTTTTGTTTTATATTCTATACTAAAACTGGTTTTTAGATATATTCAAATTTATATTGTTAATTCCTTGTTAACAATTTATCTTTATTTTACTCAAATTATTTTATTATATTATAATCTGTCTAGTTTCTCTAGTAAAGATTAGCTTATTTTAATGCACATAGTATTTTGTGTTTCTATAGAGTTTTGCAGTTTTATTTCCTGTTTTCCAGATAATTGTTTAAAAGAGTATCTTATGTTGTTTAATTGTCCATATTACAGAGGCACTTTTATAGATTAAAGAGACCAAGTGTTATACCATCCAGCAAAACAATTATTGCTTATAGTGTAGCTAATAAATGATTACTTCATTGTTGGTAACAAAACAATTCTTAGTCATTATATCAAATGGTATCTTATTTTAAATTCATATAAACACACTGTATCCATAATGTTTTGAAATTCATCCATTCTTGGCTTGAACTTGCTCATTTCAAATGATTTCTTTATACCTTCTCTTTGATACTTGCATTTCTCCATCCAGTATGTCATATTTTCATTTGTGGTATACATAGTGACATGAGCCAGTGTTGTGTTAAATATCATTAGGGGGGTTTTACCCTACCTTAGATAATTTAGTTGCCAAATAAATGACTGAAAACTTTTATATTTCTAATCAGCCTTAAAGCACTAGAGCTGGGAAAACATCAACCCTCTATATCATTTTGTCTACTTCCCTATCAATAACCCCAAGATATGACTTGCAATATTCAGGCTGGCCTGCTCTTACTTCAACAGGCCAGCCCTAAGGGCTATGTGCTCACAATCCATGCTACCTTATGGTGACTTCTTTCTTCTTCTTCTTCCTCACTTTCCTTTGTGGTCCTTGTCTGAGATCCTAAGCCCGAGAATGTTCAGCCCCACCTACCTCTCTTCTGCCCGGTTATAGACTGTAGGCATCTTTATTATTGATAACTTAGGGAGCAAAGTTTTTACAACCTAAGCTGATGTATTTGAGGATCTGCTCATCTTGGAGCTGCCAGATCTTGGGGTACAGAATTCAGCATTTGAATACAAGCAGCACCAGACCAACATCTTATAAACCAAAGCAATCAAGAAGTTTCCCATTTCTCTTTTCTTGCCATATTTTCTTTGCCACATTCCCTCTTCACCAATGGCAAAGTACTTGAAATTCTAGGGACATGTATTTCTGTCTTCATCATAATCTTCTGTTTAAAAAGCCCATCTTCATTAACCTTCTCTACTCTCAGAGTTAATTTATATCTGCTTTCCAAGTTCATCCACAGTGCTTCCTTTTCCTAAATTTACTAGATCAATTTAGGGATGTTAATGCACTACTATAATATGTAGTACTTCTCACCTGATACTGCTTTTAAGGTCATTCATTATTTCTCTCTTATATCACCTAAGGCATTTGGAAAAAAGAAAGTACATCATTTGCCTAAGGGCATGCCCTTGTGCCTGTGCTGAATGCCAGCTTCCATAGGTCAGGTACTGAGGGAGATGTGTGGAGTTGGTGCTACTCACTCAGCAGATGTTTCTCTGAGTAAGCAAAACTTAATGTTCTGGGGCCAGCAAAAAAGGGGGAAAACAACACAACATATGCTCATGTGCATGTACACATACACAACACACACACACACACACACACTTGATGGATGAAGCAAGGTTCTACCAATTTTATTTTTTTCCTTCCAGAGCGTATATCCCTCAGCAAAATCTCTCAAGGAGTATAGAAATTACAATGTGATTACATTATATTTTTCTTTAAGTGAATGACTACAATAAGTACATGTGAAAAACAGCATGTTCACCAAAACCCTTAGATGATTAAATATTTTATGTATTACGGCAAAAAAAAAAAAAACAAAACAAAACAAAAAACAAAACACACAGACACACACACACAAAAAAAAAAAAACCAAATGATTTCCAAGGACCCATGTACATTCGTGTTGAAGTAACTTTTATAGACTAACAAAATGTAAGCAAGCAAGGTATTTTTCTCAGCTGGTGTCTTTACTGGCATGCTGCAATTTGAGGTTACAAAGACAGGATCAAACAGTTTATTATTTATCTTAAAAACTAATCTTATAAAAATTCTTAAAGAAATCACAAATCTAAACTTTTATATACAAAACCATCAGTCATTTCTACTTTAAATCCTCATGGTGAACATCTACTCATTAACAATTTTTTTGTTAAATCATATCGGGAAGCTGGGGGCAAAAATGGGTACAAGAAATTAATCATCACCTTGATCACCAGCCCAGCTTTAGCAAGAAAGGCCCATCAGCTAGTGCTAAGTGAGCTACCATTGTTCTTGTTCTCTGAGCTAAATTATCAAGAGTGTGCCTGTCTGAATTTTAAATTGTTTGCCAATAGTTTTTACATCAAAGGAACTAACCAAACCTTTTTAACCTAAGTATACTAACAATCTACATCTCTAAATCATTTCTAAGGTGATGGTAGAATTCAACAGCAATACTTGGAAAAGATCAATCACCATTATTGTAAGTGTCAATAACATTTCCCAGCGAGAGCCTGGAAACCACCTTAGCATTTTCATATAACTCATAGATTATGAGGGATGACCATGAAGGCAACATGCAGGGTGAAACTCCATAACATGATGAAGTCCTCAGACAAATAGTCCTCTGAGTTCTTTCTCTCTGAAGCACACCCATTGTTGTGTTCAAGTGTTGGCTGTCCTTCATGAGCTCTATAGCTGTTATTCCTCTCACGCAATCCATAAAAGTCTTGAAAAGTAATGTAGGCCTTCCTTGTGTGGAAAGCTGAGGAGAGACAAAGCACAACTCGAATCATTATGACTGATGGGTAAGAATCACACACCAAAGTATTAAGTTCACAAATCAGATCACAAAGGTAAAGATGGCATATCATCAGACAGGCAAGTTTTCATGTTGACCACATTTGACAGCAGATAGAGAAGTTTAACATTAAGTTTAAAGCCTTCTAGGCTGTGCAGGTGTCATTATTAAAGCAGGGAAACACCACAAATAGTAATGAGAAATGGAAACTAGGTGTTTTGTGGTCTTTGACTTGTTCCCAAATGTCACAAGTGGAACAGACACCACTCACTAGTCTACTCCAGCTGATCGTTGTATATTTTCTGCCATCCAGCCTTCAAATCTCCTATTGTGTTTCTAGTATACTATGTGAGATTTCAAATTTGTTAAATTTTAAAAGAAAACTAGGCCAGTGGTGGTGCACTGTTGTAATCGCTGCACTTGGGAGTCCAAGGCAGGTGGCTTTCTGAGTTTGAGTCCAGCCTTTGCTGCTGCACAGTGAGTTCATCTCACAGATTCAGAAAAAAATCAAAAGAGAGGAAAACTATTTCCCAGAATAGAATTTTTATTGTTTTTGAGTTAAATGAGATTAAAGATAGAGATTTTGGTATGATGATTCATAAGCTATATGTTAGGTTATATATTTAGAGTATGTTTATGAATAGTTTTATTCCATCTATCTATCATCTATCTATCTATCTATCTATCTATCTATCTATCTATCTATCTATCTATCTGTACTGTACTTACTGAGCCATCTCTCCAGCTTTAAAGTATACTTTTGAATAGCTTCATGGATCTGTACTACATGATGAGACTTTTCATAGAGGACAGGTTGAAAGCCTGCATGTCATGTCAGTGAGTTAGAGTTTATTTTCTCTGTCTAGGTCATTTCTATCAGAGATCTGGATGACTGTGTTCTCTACAGAATCCCCAAAGTTCAATGGTATGTGGCTTGTAAACTGTCTTATTTCAGTCATGTGAGGAGCAAAGACCTTATCCACCTCACTATAAGAATGTGCTTCCATTGGGTGCTTATGCTTTATAAAAAGAACCATACTGAATAGTTGATGTCCAAGGGTAAATAGAACATAGGATTTTCAGTGATTAGAGCAACAATATATACGTTTACTAAAGTAAAACAAATACAATAAACCAGAAATGAAGTAAAAATGAATTTTCTCAGTCAATGAGTTATACAGTTGAGAGAGCAGATTGATAATATACCACAAAACATCAGAATAAGGGGTACACAGCTAGGTATAAGAGTAAGGCATTGTGTCCTAGATCTAAAGTGTAACAGGAGACAATAGAATAACTGTGGGAGGAAATAATCCTGAGGTCAAAAGTGCCCTGTCACTATTAGTGTAGCACTGTGTGTGTGTGTGAGTGAGAGAGAGAGAGGTGGTATTTGTGTTTGTGGGGTTATCCTAAAACACTAAGTGAGTTCCTGAGAGCTGGATGTCTCCTTAATGAGATCTAATTCCTTAGTGGAGCTTGTTTACAGAGAATTAACTGTCATTGAGCATAAGTCAATGATAGCAAGGGAAATAGAGGCATTGACTACACCAGTTGTGTAGCACAAGACTAAAATTTCAGCACTTAAAAGCCAGAGGCTGAAGTATCCTGAATTCGACCACATAATGAGACTCTGTCTCAACAAACAAACAAAGCTATAATACAACACAGTCACTGAATTCACCTGAGTTTTGAGAATACATATCTTTTTAAAAGTAGTTATTTCTTTATTTTTCATTTAATCCATTCACTGCCCTCTCCCACAGGCCCCCTTCCCCCTCCCTTCTCCTCAGTGGATGGGGGTAACCCAGGGTATTCCTCTCACCCTGCAAGGCTAGGTACATCCTCTCCCACTGAGACTAGACAAGGCAGCCCAGCTAGAATATATCCTGTGTACAGGCAACACTTTTGGGATAGCCTCTGATCCATTGTTCAAGACCTGAAGCTCGACATATGTGCAGGGAGGACTAGTCCAGTCAGTATATGCTCTTTGGTTGGTGATTCAGTCTCTGAGAGCTCCAAGGGTTCAAGTTAGTTGACTCTGTTGGTCTTTTTTGGAGATCCTATCACCTCTGGGGCCCACAATCCTTCCTGTATTCTTCTTAAGAGTCCCCAAGCTCCATCAACTGCTTTGCTGTGGGTGTCAGCATCTGTCTAGTCAGCTGGTGTGTGGGGCCTCTCAGAAAGCAGCCATGCTAGCTAGATTCCTGTCTGCAAGCATAACAGAATATCATTAATAGTGTCAGGGATTGGTAGTCACACATAGGATAGGTCTCAAGTTGGGCTGGTTATTGGGATTCCTTCAGTTTTGTTCCATTCTCCATCCCTGCATTTCAAGTAGGCAAGTTAAATTTGGGGTCCAAAGTTTTATAGGTGGGCTGGTGTCCCTGCCACTCCAATGAGGTTCCGGCCTGACTATAGGAGGTGGCCTCTTTAGGTTCCATATCCTACTGCTGTGATTCTCAGCTAAGGACACCCCCACTGATTCTTGAGAGTCTCCCCATTCCAGGTCTCTGCACATCTTTGAGATGCCTTCCATCCCACCCCTAGCTGTAAATTTCCATTCATTCTCATGGCCATCTGGCCATGCCTCCTGTCCCTCACTATGCCCGATCATCCCCTCTCCTCCCATTCTTTCCCTCCATCTGCATCTTAGGACTATCTTCTTACCCTTTCTAAGTGAAATTCAAGTATCCTGAATAGTGCCTTCCTTCTTTTGTTTAGCTTCCTTTGGTCTGTGGAGTTTAGCATAGCTATCCTGAACTTTATGGCTATACTCACTTGAGTACATACCATGGATGTACTTTTGTGATTGATATTCTAAAGTTCTACCCAGTTGCTTGTAAAATTCATGATGCTTTGATTTTAATAGTTGAATAGTATTATGTGTATATGTACCACATTTTCTATATCCATTCTTCAGCTGAGGGGCATCTAGGTTGTTTCCAGTTTTTGTCTATTATGAATAAAACTGCTGTGTTCAAAGTTTAGTAAGTGTATTGTGGCATTGTGGAGCATTTTTTGGGTATATGCTGGAGATAGGTGAGTCTTGAGATAGAACTATTTCTGATTTTCTGAAAAATCATCAAATTGATTTCCAAAGTGGTTGTACAAGTTTACATACCCATGGGCAATGGATGAGGAAAACAGATACTCTGACACATATGCTTTGAATTGTATTTATCAACGAAACGTGTCAGAAGAACAATAATTGGAGATAAGTTTCTCTGGCAGTCTGAAACCTTATAAATATTAATGTCTTTAAAAAAGACAAATTTCAATTTAAATAATACTATAATAAGAATTCTAGTTCTAAGATCTACCAATTTATCGATCTGTTTTCAGGACAAGACATTTTAGTAGCCTATCATCATCATGTTTGACAATTGTATCCTCATTTGAGTAGATTCTAAAACAACAAATTCAACATATTTTAAACACAGTGTCCAGTTTTTTCTTTACTTTTAGTTCTTCTTGAAAGAGAATTCTCCATTTCTCAGCTTTGTTTTTATTTTGTCTGACTTTTCTGCAGTTTATGATGAAACTTCTTGTTCAGCATCTCTCTCTCTCTCTCTCTCTCCTCTCTCTCTCTTCTCTCTCTCTCTCTCTCTCTCATATAAATTACCTGCCTTTCTTTAATCTCAGCATTACCTGGTTGTGTTCTTCAGTATATGTGCCTGGTATTGCAATTACACTGCCCTTTGCCTTGAGTTGACAATTTCATGGCACTTTAGTCACACCTAGGTGCTAGCCAGATTCAATTCCACCTCCCTTTTATTCTGTTTGTGTCTCCGATGTGGTTATTAAATGTTGTTCTGTCCCTGGCAGATAACTATTTAAAGCTATAGTCATTCTTCTACAGAGAGTTTTAAAATGTTTATCTATTTTAAAGAAGATCTGATTGACTAAACCAGTGGTTTTTTTTAACTTGGAAGATTCAAACTTTGGAATACAAAGTTCATGTTTTGTTTGCTTCACAAATGACCTTTTAGTCTAGTGTAGTGTTTTATGACCCTCCTTTCTCAGAAACATAAGTGGCGAATATGAGAACAAAGTATCTAAGGATTTTAAACTATTAGGTCCAAACTATGTTGAGATAGGATGTAACTCCCTCCACTTGTCATCCTTTTTATGTAGCCTTTTTATTAATAATTCCGTTTAGAATAGTGAAGATTTATTTCAATATTGTAACTTTTTGAAGAAGTAAATATTTTACCAAAAAAGGTGTTAGCACTCTTTTATTTTTAGTTCAATTGTAACAAAAATGTTACATGTAAAGTTCTCATGACATTTGGCTCAAAATAAATAGGGTTCTTTGGGGTGTGTGATGGTTGATTAAAATTGTCAACTATATTGGACTTAGAATCATCATGAGAACACACTTTTGCTTATGTCTATGAGGGTCTTTCCAGAGGTACTTAGCTTAAGAGAAAGATCCATTCTGACCTGGGGAGCATAATTCTATGATAGGGGATTCTGGACAAAAGAAAACCAGTTAAGTGAAGTGTCTGTTGTTAGGGTTATTACTGCTGTGATGTAGCACCACGACCATAATCATATTTGGAGGAAAGGATTTATTTGGCTTACATATCCAAAATCACAGCCCACTGAGAGAAGCATAGGTAACAACTCGAGTCAGAACAGGGGAACTTGGAGGTAGGAGCTGATGAAGAATCCACAGAAAAATGCTCTATACTACAGGCTTGTTCCTATGGCTTACTCAGCCCATTTTCTTATAAAACCCAGAACCATTAGCTCAGAGGTGTCCCCACCCACAATAAGCTGGGCCATCCCTCATTAATAACTTATTAAGAAAATGTCTATAGCTAGAACTATATATAGCTATGTTCTCAGTTAAGGTCCCTCTTCTAATATGACTTTAGCTTGTGTCAAGCTAACATGAAACCAAGGAGTGCATGAAGTAAGTAACAATGTTATTCATCTCTGACTGGAGATGGAGTGTGACTGGCAGCCTTGTGTTCTTGCTGGGGTACCTTGACCACCATGTTAACAGTTCTGGAAAACTTTGAGTCAAAATAAAACATTTTATTTCTTCATCAGGTATATTGTCACAGCAGTGAAAAAAGTAACTAATATAAGGCTTTTTCTAAATTTGGGGTCGACTTTTACATTTTCTTTGTGCAAACTTTTCCATTCACTTCACACCAAGTGGAAATTTCAGGTTTCTTTGGACACTCAGTTGTGTCATGTGAGTTTTTGGAAACTGTCTTAAGGGAGTTTTTTTGTGTTGTTGTTTTGTTTTGTTTTTTGTTTTTGTTTTTGCTAAAGCAGACATGTGACAGGATGTTTGCTGAAGCAGACATGTGAGAGTATACTGTGCTGAGAACACACATGTGTTGTTTTCCTGGATGCTGCCTGGAAAAAAGGCACGTGATGTTTTGCTGGAACAGAGGATTGAGAGGACATGTGATGTTTGGAAAGGGTATGAATATAACCCAACAGTGTACGACATTCTATCATTGGTCGCCTTGCTGCTCTTTGCTGGTCTTCTTTGGGCTGGGATGATCATGGTCTTTACTGATAATACTACGGCATTAGTTCAATTTTCACCTTTTCTGTTCATTACTTGCCATGAATTCATATAGAGAAATGCACCAAAAAACTTCTTGTGATATTCCATCAACTTCTTACTGCTTCTGCGGACTTCAGCCAATTCATAGAGGCTTGTGTTTCTTCTGGATTGAACTGCCTTTGCTAATTCCTGATTGGTGTTTGTGAGTGGATGGAGCTACCAATGCTCCTTTGTGATTATATCGTGAGTAGATGTTTTCTATGTCTTCTTCTCAAACTTCAGAGGTGTTTCTAGAATAACTTTACACTGAGAGCATCCATCCAGGAAAAGAAGCCCTGAGAGCCATACCACTTTTGCTCCCGACAGCTAATGCCATGGAGGAGTCTTGACTTTGCTGCTTGACTGAGAAGCAAACCACCACTGCCACAGATGCTCTTTAATAATTATTTCCATCTCCATAGAACATTTTATAGTTCTAATTGAGATACAGTGGGAATATGTGAGGCTGCTTAGAATTTCACTTTAGAAGAGCAATAGAGGAATTCCTAACCTAGAAAACACTTTTATTCTAGCTCAGTCTATTTCACAATGGTCATTGGTTGTCCCTTTCTAAAGATACATATTTAAACTTTCAGATACTATATACCTTGGAATGTAAGACTATATATATATTAATATATATATTATATGCATGCATACACACATAGACATGCACATGGACATAGACATACACATATAACACACACACACATACACACATATATATATATAATACACACACACACTTATACATATATTTTTGTAGAGGATATATTGCACATTAAGGATGATGATTTTTAACAGATACAAAGCCACATTCTGATACTAGAAAGAGGATTACCTCCTCTATGATTCTGTGATGCAAAGATCTGATGAATGAACAAAATGGATGGCACAGCCTATTATATGCCAGCATCCTGACCTGCCAGTCATGAGTGCTTGAATGGATTTTCAGGGTAGGGGGCACACTCACTTGATATATGTTTACATCCCTGTGACCCAGATTTCATCATTTTAATCATGACTAAGGGAGCATCGTATCATGGTTGTAACTCCAGCAAAACAAAGTGTCAGATATGTGACTACAATCTTTGGGTGAGATCCTGTACAATTAATTAAGGACTGTCTACACTAAGGCCTTAGATTTATTCTTGTAACCACTTTATATAAAAATTTTATATAAAAATTTATAAGTATTTTTTGTGTATTCTGCAAGGCAATGGTATGCTCTTATTTTATGAGTAGTGGAAGTGTTGTGGTTAAGTAGCATAATGATATGTTGAAACTGAACACATTATCATGCATTTTCTTTTGCTTCTTTCGCTTAGGAATTTCTGGGAGACTCTAAAAGCAGAGTCTATAGAATAATCATGTATGCAGCAAGTAGTAGTTGCTTTACAGTTAGCATAAGTTTGAGGTGACCTTCTAAAACGTTGTGACTTCAGGAACCTTCTCAGGCTTATAAAAGACTTGTGTAGTTATTTTGAATCCCCTCTAAACACATGGGCTCTGTGTTGTCCTAGATCCTAGACTCAATCTAATTGTCAAGAGTATGGAATATTACTCAGCTATTAAAAACAATGAATTTGATAAATTCTTATGTAAATGGATGGAACTAGAAAATATCATCCTGAGTGAAGTAACCCAATCACAAAAGAACATACATGGTATTCACTCACTGATTTTGGACTTTAGCCCAGAAGCTTGAAATACCCAAGATTCAACTCACAGACCACATAAAGCTCATGAAGAATGATGACCAAATGGGGGGGCGGGGGCTTCAGTCCTTCTTAGAAGGAGTAACAAAATACTCAAGGGAGCAAATATGGAGACACAGTGCAGGACAGAAATTGAAGGAGGGCTGTCTACAGACCATTCCACCTGGATATCCATCCCATGTGCCGTCACCAAAGGTAGAGGTTAATGTGGATGTCAGGATGTACATGCTGACAGGAGCCTGATATAGCTGTCTCCTTAGAAGTCTGCAAGAGTCTGACATACTCAGAGGCGATGCTCACAACTAACCATTAAACTGATCATGGGGTTCCCAATGGAGAAGATAAAGTGAAGGCTGAAGGAGTTGAGAGGATTCCGACACCATGAGGAAAGCAACAATACCAACCAACCAGAGCCCCCAGGGTCTAAACTACCAGCCTGGGAGCACTTAGGAGGGACCCATGGCTCCAGCTATATATGCAAGGGAACTATATATAAGTGGGGGAAGAGATCCTTGGTCCCATGAAGGCTGGGCGTCGTTGGGGGGGGGTACTTCGAGGGTAGGGAAGTGAGATACGGGGGAGGTTGGGTAGGGGTAAACCAACATGGAGGCAGGAGGAGGGGGGAAGAGATAATGAGTTCCTGTGAGGGAGGGGGGGAAATGGGGTAAGGAGAGAACATCTGAAATGTAAATAAAACTTCCAATAAAAAAAAAAAGAGTATGTACGCAAGCAAGCAATTTAATGGTGAAGCACTGTGGTCACCTACTAGCTAAACAAGTGCCTTTGTAAGTGCTTTAAATTATAGATTTCAAACACCACTTGGACTAACAAATATTTCTGGAACTCTGTATTATTCTCTAAGTGAAAACATGCTTTTTTTATTTCAGTGAGTTAGTGGTTTGATTTGGACTCTGAGTTTCTAGTCCTCAAGTATCTTCAGATGGTTGAATTCAGAAAAGATAAAGACAACACTGGTAATTGACATAGAACTGTACAAACCTGAAAAATCCTGTGCTCGATGAGGAGGCTCAGTCAAACACACTGAAAGTAACTGCACGTAGTGTATTAAGCACATTGATAAAGTTGTCTCCTGATCTCTGGTTGACTCTTTTCTAAGGACCAGAATTCAAAGTCCGTAAAATGCAAGTCTTGCTGTCAGGACAATTAAACAATGATGGTCAACAACTGCCCAGATACAAAAGTAAAACTTAAAATTTTAATAAGAAATGTAGTAAAATAAAGCTGTCATTAGAATTAAATCTCAATTTAGTATATATTAAGAAAAGCTTTCACAGAATGTCTTAAAGCACTGGATGTATTATTTTGACAGAAAGAATATGTCATAGATATTTGAAGAAACTAAATCACCTATTTTTTCTTTTCTTTTTTTTTTTTTTTTTTTTTTTGGTTTTTCGAGACAGGGTTTCTCTGTGTATCCCTGGCCGTCCTGGAACTCACTCTGTAGACCAGGCTGGCCTCGAACTCAGAAATCCGCCTGCCTCTGCCTCCCAAGTGCTGGGATTAAAGGCGTGTACCACCACTGCCCGGCCACCTATTTTCTTATTAGATGTTTGATACTAGAAACTTTACACTAATTATGCGTGCTTTATCAGAAAACTTTCTTCGAAATTTTCGTAGCTGTGGAATATTCAGCATTTTATTATCTTTTGTGATAGTTACATCATATTCCCAACCTATTTGTAGGAATTATTTTTTCTGTATTCATTTTCATGAAGACAGTGGCCATATTTCATTAGGTAAATATTCTAAGGTGTTTTCTGGACTAAAGGATTATGTACAAAGGATGACCAATGAAAAGCATTATCATTCATTTATACATAATAGAAAAATTTCAACTGCTCAGACAACTTGGAATTCTTCCAGGAAGGAAATGAGTCTTTTCTTTGCCAATTGTGATTTTGTATTAGTTGAAGTTGGAGAGTATAGGAATTATTGTTGGTCTATCTGGAATGACATTTCTAGCACTCTGAATGCTCACCATTTTCAGGGACATTATGCTTGTATAAGTTTGGTTGGTAATAGTGTTTTGTGCCATAATAAATACAAGCTAAGGAGAGTTCATCACACTTACTTCCATTCTTTATAGAATAGAATGGATGATCATCTATTGAAAAGATAAAGTAATTGAAATAGAAAACTTCATTATTTTTTTCTTCCTTAACTCACAACAAGAGCCAAAAACACACTGGCTAAAAACTACTCAAAGAAATTATTAAAACAAACCTATGGGCCTGTCACTCAGTAAGATGAAGGATTAATCATTCCCTTGAATCTCTGGTCTGAATTCTAAAGTTTGTTCCTTACTTTGTACTACTTGTTGTTTTATAATAGTTTAGATTTGCTACTTAGAAATCAATTTGTCTATGCAAACTCTTAAAGTATATTAAACATGTTGTTCATTTGAGTAAAGGCATTAAGATATTTTACTTTATGTTTTCATTTTTATAACTGCAGCTCTTGAGGCAGGTCATCCATGAAGGTAGCACATCTTATTGCAGAGGAATAAAATGAACAAAGGAATTATTCCTTTGATCGATGGCCAGCCAAGGATTATGCATCAGTACCAAAACCATATTGTTTGCCAATGATTAATTCATTTAAGGAACTGCCAAATGTCTAGTACTGCTGTTTACTGAGCCATGATATCATAGTGTCATGTTTTTTTCTTTTTTTTCTTTTTTTAAGTAAAAGTTCTGTCTTATTCAACATAGTTAATCATGATACATTCCCATGTGCCAGATGCTCACATTTAATTTGGCTGTAGCTCAAGAAGACTATTGAAGTAAATCTATGTCTAATCAGTTGTCTTAAAATTTGTGTATTTGATATGAATGCAATGTTAATAGAATAGTAATTTGTTAATGAAGAAAGTAATTTGTTGATGAACTCTATTCTCAAAGAATAACACACAACAACAACAAAAAAAACCCAACAAGTCATTAACCAATCAAAAAACAAAACACAAGCAAAAACAGTCCCCATAGAAAAAAATTACACCATGTATGCAAAGGTAATATGGAAGTCAAAGTCTCAAGCCAGGGACATCTTAGTCTTTTGATCTATGGACTCCTTATAAACACTATTAATTCAGGGAAATTATGTTGAAGCTCCTTCAATTTTAAGACCTCCTTGACAAAATAATAATAATGAGTAATCATTGGAGATTTCTTTTAAAACTCTACGCACAGTTAAATTGGTAAATCTGCACAATAATTTAACATCTGGTATTTCTGTTATTACCATTATCTTCCATGATGTCAAAGGCAGATTTTATTTCTTTATTTTATAAATGAGACAACCAAGGCACATACATCTCCATGAATTTACTTGTAGCTGACTCTCTTTGAAAAAGATTTAAAATTATAGCAGTATTTGAAGTATGATTTGAGGTTGGTTTTACTATCATGATGTGGACTTTCCAGTCTCGTTTATAATCAGTTGAATGCCTGCATCTAAGTTCATGTATATGATTTATAAGCACAAGTACTCTGTGGAATATCTCCAAAGGCTGTTTAAGGACTCATTTTGTGGAAGAATTAAGTAATTATGATTTTCATGTTTATCTTTGTTGTTGACTAAATGTAATGGTGCCTACATTTCATATGCCTATTTTAGAGTATGAAACAATCTTGCTCATGAGAGCCACATGCTCAGACAGGAGTGGAGAGATGACCAGTCTTGATCTACAATGAATTAATGAATCCTCTGTTTTAGCTTTAGAGTATAAACCTCTTGTTTTCTAAATGAGATAAAATCATCAATGTTAAATTCACTAATATTTATATTTTTGTTTTATATGTAGACCAACTTAATAACTCACATGTTGTTTCCACAAGCGTAGATATTAGCAATGACTTTATAAAAAATATTAGTATCAGTAAAGCTGGCTTTTTCTTTTATATTATAGTTTTCTATCATTTCAAACAATTTTTAAGTATAAATATATTTTGATCACATTTTTCCCTTCCTTCAGGTCATTCCATATCCCTTTCCACTCCCTACCCATAAAATTGTAAGTTCTTCGTGACAATTAAACAAACAAAAAACCCAACAACACACTTCAAACCAGAGAGGGTGTGCATGTGGGTGGGTAGAAAGTTGGGAACATCTGAAAGTAGTTGAGATGGGGACACAATGATAAGAATATATTAATGAAAAAAATAATAAAAAGAAAATAGAAAAACTATATGAGAAATTTTATAGCATGTAGCTGTTAGATTTGAAGAAATCTGAGAGATTATCAAGTGGTAGTAATAATTATCCAGTCTCTTGATTAACGAACCTTTTATTAAACACTGATGGAGGAAAGAAAATGAATTTTAATTGTTTTCTTGTCTATTTTATTTTTAATACTGAGGAATTGAAAATCTAAGAGGATTATAAATGTGTAATGAGAAGGTAGACTTAGTATTTTTGAAAACATAGTTGAAAGATGAATTTGGATGGTAAACTTATTTTTTTTTAAATCCAGACTGCTGGATAGCACATGTTCAGAAAATATTAGCTGTTTTGAAGGTTAAAAATTGTGAAGTTGCCAGAGTGTGCTTTGGTGGGGAAGCACCTCATACAGGCAAAGGGGAGGGGGAAGGGGGAATTTGTGCTGGGGGATTGGTGGAGGGGGTAACTGGGAAGTGGGATATCATTTGAGATGTAAAAAAAAAAAAGAATTATGAATTTTATCAAAGAAGAAGTAATTTGTTTGAAGGGAGAAAAGGTGAATGACTGATTTTCAAGAGCTGGTATTCCATGGACTTAAAGATGTGGCAAGAACTTTGTTGCATTCTGAGGCAGTTAAACATCAAGGAAGGATGCAGAAGGGTCTTTGTCCTTGCTCTGTCAGTGACTAGTCATGTGTCTGGTGGGTCCATGTGACATAACTATCACTTATTGAACGTTGGCATTTTATTTATTTATTTAACTTTGATAATCAAGACTCTACTGAAGTTCTTCTCTCTAATGTTTTAGACTTCCTAAACTTTGATTTAATGACCTGATTCCATTGTTACATATTTCTTCTAACACCAAGAACAGAAAACAAAGAAGGAAAAACTCATGGGCAAAACAGAAAACGCACATATTTCAAGAGATAGAATACACATTTATATTATAAACACCCTATTCATTTGTAAGCATTCTTACATAGTGATTTTTTTTTTTTGTATTTTTTCCAGACCACTGCTCTTTTTAATTCACTGAAATTGTCATTGTAAGTGGAAGAAAATTGTTTTCTTTGACTCAAATCCAGTTAATGAGAAACAGCATTGTGAATCAAGGGCACAAAACCCCAGCTGAAACTGGAATTCTAAAGTCCCATAAGTATGTTCCATCCTTTGATACTTCTGAAAAGTATTTTCAAAAGTTCTGTTCTTTGCATTTGCATCCAGTGAATTAATGACAGATAATCATGTAATTATCTACTCTTTACAAAAATTACAACACAGTAAAGTACATACAGGATGGACATTAATAGCACTTCATTTTATGGTTCTCTGACAGAAGTACTCACAAAAATATTTCAGGGTTTGTAGAAAGAAAAGTTGTAACAATTAAAATGCTAAACTTGTAAGAAAAAAATTAGCATCTCTGCTCAAAGATTTGGGCACTTTATAGAAGTTGTTTTACTTTGATTCTTATTAAAAGATCCCAAGTGGATCAATTTTGCAATAATGTCAAACCAGGTTTATTTTATGGACAAACTTTGTAAAATGAAAAGGAAGTATATTGTCTGGAAACGGGAGATTTTCTGCCAAGTATCAGGGCAGGGACTCTTGAGGTGCATTGTTAGTAGTTATGAAAACGGAATTAAAAGTAATTAGAGAAAAATGTAAAAATCTGTAAAAAGAGCCATGCTCATGAAAATTTGATGTATAAGATGGTAAAATATAGTGTTCTATCTGTGTTTGTGCATTTTTTTTTAATTTTTTTTTCTCCAAAGTAATGTTGTTTTTGGCCATTTAGTTAGGATTAGCTTGTATACATTTTGAGGAAGTAGAATGTGAGGTGAGCTGTTACAATACATGAGAATGCAAAGTTTAAATGATGTAACTTATAGTATGGTGTCCAAAAGCATGTGGTTTGGAGATATGGTGGATTATGTCAATGATACAGACTGGCAGAGCATATTTTCTTTTTGTATGCTCACTATAGTTTGGGGAAGTGGACCAGACTCTTTATTACATTACCGATGGTTAAAACACATTTCCAAAAATATGTCACCAAACTACCACTTAGCGGAATCTAAGAAGTATACAAATATTTTTGGAATGATTATAATTGGTGACTTGTGTCCAAATTATTTTGGAAATTGCTGCTTTTTGCATTCCTTCGAATGTTTTCACCATGAGTCAAAGAATATGTTTTCTCTACAAATGCTTAAGTGTACTTTAAAATGGGGACAGGGCATGATTTTCATGTACATGATCTCTCAGCCCTCACAAGACTGTTTTCAAGATTGTAGCATGAACTAAGTGTCACTATCAGAAGTGTTGTTGATCTCTCTCTCCTCCTCTTTGATGTTTGTGTGTGTGTGTATGTGTGTGTTTATGTGTGTAGTATATATGCTTAAGATATGTACAAATGTGTGAAAATTTACACATAGGCCATGTGCATGGTGGCCAGAGCTTGACAATAAATATAAGAATCAGCCAATCCCCTTCATTATTTTTGAGATGTTATCTCTAACTGGACCTAAACCTTATGGATTTAGCAAGATTTACTGGGCAACAAACAAAACTCTGGGGATCTTCCTGTCTTGCTCTTCCCAGAACTTGGATTAGAGGTAAGCTTCATTCTGCCCAACTATTTATGGGTGCTAGGGATCCAAACTCATGCCAGGCAATGACTATGCTACCTCCCCACCCACTGTGTACTAGCACCGTAGAGCTTATAGTTCATATTTAACTAGAACTTTATATCCATTGACCAACTTTTCATACCTACCAGCCCATTCTCCCTATCTCCCCAACCCCTGATAGCATTCTGTTGACAATTTCTGTGATACAAACTTTACAGAGTTCACATATGAGTGAACACATGTGACAACTCTTATTGCTGTGTCTTGCTTATTTCAGTTAGCATAATGATCTGTAGGGTTCAAAACAGAGCTGAAAAATAGATTAGTTGTTTAGCATGTACAAACTCTGACACACTTCCCATACTGCTAAAAATAAGACAGACCCAAATAACAAAGTATAAATAATAAATTCATTCATATTTGATGAATAGATTCACACTTCATAGCAAAATAGATCATTGACATATCAATCATGGTATACTGTTAGAGTATTTCAATCTTGTATACTTCATTAGTATAATGTATGGAATCAATGATCTTTACATGACTCCTCAAAGATAAAGCAGGGATAGAAATCATTTAATAGCAATGATGATGAGGATCTATGAGACTCCTATATTGCTGCTGCAAGTGATACTCAATAAAACAAGGAAATACTACAATATCTATAGAAACTTTAAGACTTTGCTGTCTTCTTTATCTTCTTTCTCTCCTTCTCCTTCGTCTATTCTCCTTCTTTCTCTTGATATTACCAAGAGATCTGAACCAAAAATAATTTCAATTTTAAAATATTCAACTTTTCTCAACTCAAATGTCTACATAATAGAACAACAGACTTTAAAAGCTGCTCAATAAGATAATAGAATAGTGTATCCTAGAGAGAAGATATGATCAGTTGATACATACATGAACCTCAACTAAAAATCTGAAAAATACTTTTCTAATGAAGAAAGTACACACACACACACACACACACACACACACACACACACACACACATTCTAAAACAGGCAAAGTGATAATGACAGGGAGAAGGAAACTTACTCTCCAGGAACATAGGCAAACTTTCTGGGATTTTGAAAGGGGTTATATAAGCACGTATTTTGTCAAAACTCATTTACCTGAATATTTTAATATCAGTATATTTGCATTTAAACTGCATATTTGGAAAGAAAGAAAATACTAGCATTGCACTTTATATTCTAAATAATAATCAGTAAAGAGTGATACTACAGGTAGACAAAGTGAGAATCCGAGCGAGCAAAGCCAAATTATCAACTCAGTTTATAACAATCTTGATCAATATAATTTCTTTACTATAGTGCTTTCTTAACTAAGTGATAATCCATAGGTTATGTTGTAAAATCACCATATTTCAAGACTAAAAGTATCATTTTTTTTCATTTTTCATGTTTAAATGATGAGTGTAAAAATACTTTGCTTCTTTTATCTATAATGAATTAAAGGTTTAAAGACAATGCCACTCTTTCTGGAAGGCTACTCCTGAACCTGCATCAATAATATACCAAAGTGCAAAATAAAATGTTTGAATGACTTAAGACTGTTCCTATGATAAGATTCAAACACCCAGATTTTTTGAGACCAGAGAAACTTTCTGGTCTCTGTTTGTTAAAAGGTCACATTAGCCCAAGAGATACATAACCACATAAAGCACTTGTATGCAAATGATCATGTGAATTAAATCCCAGTTCCCATGATGGAAGGAGAGAACTCATTCACAGAGGTTTACCTATGGCTTTACGCCTGAATCATAGTATGCTTGTATTCCTAAACATACGCACTCACATACATACATACACACTCAACAGCAACAATATTGATACATTAAAAGTACACATCTCTTTATAGCAAGAAACTAGAAATAAGCAAAAGTAGTATTTATTAGTTTGTGCCACTAATGATTGTGTTACTAATGATCGGGAACATCCCAATGTTTCTTATTATGTTTTCTATCAAACAAATCTTTCTATCAAACCAGACATCTCGAATCTAGAAGAAATTTGGTAAAAGTAAATCTGTATTAGAGAAGAGCATACCAATTGCCTTTTTAGTGTCAAACAATCAGCCCTGAAAATGCACATACAAGTCGCATTTTACAAAGCAATAACACTTGGTGAAAAAATGTTGGCCATGAATTTGAAGAGTGGGAAAGGGTATATGGAAAGGTTTGGATGGAAGAAAGAGAAAGCAGAAATAATGTAATTTAACTAGAATCTCAAAAAATGTTTTAGGTATTAAAAGAGCTAAAAATTCACTAACTACTCCCATTTAGTTAAGAAGAATAGTTCAACCATGAAAAGCATTCTCTTTTCTAAGTACTCTCCACTGAGATTACTCTTCTGTAGAGAAAATATGATATCATAAAATCTGAAGCATGAAGCATATGAGCCAGCAGTGCCCATTCTGATGTAGGAAATTTACTAGATGTGTCACAGTGCTGCACTGACAATAGAGAGGACAAGCTATTAAAATTCTTGCAGAACACAACTAGCAAGACTCAGCAACTCTCTAAGGCAGCAACTTCACCTAATGGGGCACCACTTTCTCAATCAATCAATCTGGGCTTTTTATGTGATGTTGGCAGGCATATAACTAGAAATACTAAAAGAAATTTTCAGTGGCTTCCAGAAGGTTAAAATTTATTAGAAGAGTTGAATAAGAATAATAAAAATCATAGTAAAAGAAATAAAAGTCAACACGTGTTCCTCTCATGAGTGATCGCTTTTAATACATACATGGATCATTTACTTGATAATTGTTCATAGTCTTAATCCCTTTGTTATTTCACACAATTATGGTCATCTGATTTCAGCTGGTATTAGTGTGATTATAATATATTTGCAATATGATTTAGCTGTTAGAAAATTAAGTAATGTTAAAAGAAAAAATATAATTCTAAATGAAAATGCAATTCACATAGAGGTTATATAACAGTTGGGCCCTAGTCATAGGAGAATTGAGCTGACTGTATAAGCATATGAATTGTACTAATTATATGATGTGCACAAATTATATCTAGGAAATAAATACATAAAGACTGAGATTTCCAGGGATGGAGAGATGGCTCATTGTTCAAAAGCATGTTCTGATCTTGCAAGCACCCAGTTCTGTTTCCAATGTCAGTATCATACAAACAAACCCTCTTTATCTCACCTGGGAGACCTGATAGCTATTGGCCTCTGCTCTCACCAGGCTATTCAACACACACACCACACACACACACACACACACACTTAAATATAAAATATATATTTGTGGTGATTGAGATTTCCAAGCTCCCTTTAACTTTGGCATTACTTTTCATGTTTTTTCATAAATATGGACTTTCTTAGGTTTCTAGTTTTTTTTTTATATTAGCTATGTTAATTTTATATAGATACTCTGAGAGACAAAGAGAACACTAACCACTCAGAAAATTATAATCATTTATAATAAGTCTCTGATATCAGAGTGGAGGACAACAGAATCTGAACTCATGCAAGCATTATAAACTTCTCAATTTTTTAACTAATCTGCATTTTGAAAACACTTGGACACACATCTTGTATCAAACCAACTTACTTTTAGATTCTACTCACTTCTTAAAACCTTGAGTCACCAGTTCTTATACTAAACCATTGTACACACTATAAAAAATAAAATAAAATAAAAGCCATTTCATTTTAAAGAGTTTAATTTCTTCTTAACTCTCTCAAATATAACAGAATCCACTCAATAGAAAAGGATTTACTTATCATGATACCTAACTTCTTCAGGCCTATGAATATACTGTTGCATTTCTCTGGGATTTTTATATGTCCATCTCTATTTTTATTTACATAAAATTAATTTTTAATTTAGTAACTTGTTTATCCATTTAATTTACTCAATTTTCTTATTCCTTCTGACACAAACAAACTAGAATGAATATTCCTGCTCACTTGAACTTCATTTGCAGTTTTTATATTATTTATTAATATTTTGTTTACCAAATGTGTATGACATTAGTTGTGTTTCAGTCAATGTCACAAACCCTTTGACAAGTGTGGATTTTATATTACGCACTAGCAGTTAATTGGCTATATTCAATTGTAAGACATTGCATATGAACAGATTTAAAGCGTGAATGATCTTATTCTTTTCATTGTCAGATCAAGTAGAGAAAACTGTTTGATGCTGGCATGTGGGAGCTAATTAGAATAATTAAGACATGTTGCTCTCCATTGACAGTGATATAGTTTCCCAGCATGGTACAGCAGAGAGATGTCAAGGAGTGCTGCCAAAAGGATCATCTTAATCTCCACTTCAGTGTCATCATTGATAAGTGATATGTCATAAGCATTGGGAAAACACTACTCAGCATTTGGTGTATGTAAATCAGGCACTGATATAAACAGTCTACTTTAGACATATTTCAGTATCATCTCCATATTACTGACAGGAAGGTAAGTAGCATCCTCTCTCTCTTTCTTTTTCTTCCTTCCTTCCTTTCTTCCTTTCTTCCTCTCTGTCTCTCTCTCTCTGTTTCTCTGCCACTGTCTGTCTCTGTCTCTCTCTCTCTTTCTCTCTCATCCTGTATGATAGCTTTTAAAATAGTCTGCAAAAAGTTCTATAAAATTTGCTAGTCAGGGTTCTCTAGAATTTATAGAATGAATATGAATATATGGAATTTCTTGGAATGCTTTATAGGCTGCAGTCCAACTAACCCAACAATGCCCAGCTGTAAATAAGTAGTCCAAGAATCTAGGAGTTGCTCAGTTGGGTATTTCAGTTGTTTTTCTGTATAAGGTGGAATCCTGAAGAAGGAGGCTCCACAGATAAGCTAGAAAGTTAAGTACAAACAGGCAAAGAGAAACGAACCATTTCTTCTTCCATTGTCTTTATGTAGGCCTCCAGCAGAAGATATGATCTGTATTACAGGTGTGGTTCAAGATCTGGTGTCTTCCCGCCTCAAATGCTATTTGGGCCAAAAGCTTGTGTCTTCTGGCCTCAAGATCTAAGTCACAGATCTATCCTGTCCATTCTGGATTGTAGTTCATTCTAGATATTACGAAGTTGACAATCAAAAATAGCCATCACAGAAAGAAAATTGCTTTGGGGTACATACAAATTTGACATGGGCATTAACAACTGATGTTGTCTTCTGTTTCTGTTCAACATTTTCTATCCTTTCTTCTATAACCTCTCCTCCCATTTAATGATTGTTTAGTTACTTAAGGACAAATGTATAGAATCCATTAAATTGTAGTTATTTTGATTTGATTTTAGGTATACTCATCTCACCTTGTAATCATTACTTTTACTAATTAGGCATTTGTGTGTGTGTGTGTGTGTGTGGTGTGTGTGTGTGTGTAGGCATATGTATGCAGTTGTCTGAGGAGGCCAGAAGAGGGAGTTGGATTCCTAAAGCTGGAGTTACAGATGGTCAATCTGGTCTCCTGACAGAGAAGCAAGACCATTTAACTGCTGAAACATCTTTTTAGCCATGACTTCATGGGTTACCTTAATCTAGTGCAGGTGATATTTCTTAGGAACAAATCAAATTTAAAAAAAATAATAAAAACATCTTGGGGTGTTTAGAATGATTAAAAATAATTTTTTACTGTTGCTTTTCTATATTCTGAAGCTAGTAGGAGAGAGAACATTGACTAAAAATTATCATAGGCATTAGCTAGCTGTAAAGCATAACCTTTCCTCCAATGCAATAATATAGAAAGCGGCCTGATATAAGGCCAAATATCAATATAATGAGGTATTTTTAGTCTTTTTCCCTGTGCAAACAATATACTGGGGCATTGTTGGAATAATCAATAGAAAACAAGTTTCTTGACATTAGAGAATAAAGGAAATATGGAAGCACAGGGTTTTTCCTTAAAAGGTGAAAATGATCTTAGAAGCTTATATCTCCCCCAAATGATGATTCCTCACAGCAGAAATTATGTGGGATAACTAGGATAATCTACTACCTTCAGAAAAGCAGTCCATAAACTTTTAGAACTGCTTTACTTTAATCATTGCCATCCAATGGGGAAAGATTAAAAATCCAAAACCCCTCTCATTAATTACAATTTTGAAAAATTCCCTTAGGAGTACTCCATATATTTGTGGTGATGGGCCTTTGAGGGAAATGAAGCCAAATAGACTTATTACATAAGGATGCAGGGCAGAAAAAGACCATAGATGTCAAATGAAATAGAGCAGAGCAAGGTTCAAGAATTTAGTAGAGACAGAAAATCATAATAGAAGAGAGAATTTATCAGAAAATTCATGATTTGTACCACAGGCTTCAACTCAAATACTTAACAGTAACTCGCAGAGTTGATGGAAGGACAAAAGTTTGGATCAGTAATTAAGTAGTTTAATTAAGTAATTAAGAAAGTGGCTCTATCATACTTTGTTATGAAGTAGAGAACAACCAAAAAGTCTTTGTGAAACGTGAAAGTTGAAAATAAACATATGTGACTTTTAGGAGATTCATATAGCACTTAGTGTCATTATGCATTGAAGCTCATGAAGAAGGTAGACCAAAGTGTGGGTGCTTTGGTCCTTCTCAGAAGGAGTAACAAAATACTCATGGGAGCAAATATAGAGACAAAATGTGGGACAGAAACTGAAGGAGGGGTTGTCTGGAGACTGCTCCACCTGGGTACCCATCCCATATGCAGTCACCAAAGGCAGACACTGATGTGGATGCCAGGAAGTGCATGCTGACAGGAGCCTGCTATAGCTGTGTCCTTAGAGGTCTGCCAGAGCCTGACACATGCAGAGGTGGATGCTCACAGCTAACCATTGAACTGATCAAGGGGTTCCCAATGGAGAAGATAGAGAGAAGACTGAAGGAGCTGAAGGTTTTTGCAGCCCCATGGGGAGAGAAACAATACCAACCAACCAGAACTCCCAGGGTCTAAACCACCAGCCTAGGGGCACATAGGGAGGTACCCATGGCTCCAGCTGTATATGTAGGGGAGGATGGCCTTGTCAGGCATAGGTGGAGAGGAGATCCTTGGTCCCATGAAGGCTGGATGCTCCAGTGAGGGGAATTTGAGGGTGGGGACGTGGTTGGGTGGGTGGGGTACATCCTCATAGAAGTAGGAGGAGGGGGGATGGGATAGGTAGTTTGTGAGTGGGTGGGGGAAATGAGGAAAGGGTATAACATCTGAAATGTAAATAAAATATCCAATAAAAAAACATTTAAAAAAAGAAAGAAAGGAAGGAACAATCTGAACTATTTACTCCAGGAATGTGTTCATTGGTTGCTACTAGAGTTGCTAGTGACTGCATCACTCGGTGAACACTGTCCCACATCTCCTAGATTATTATTCTAATCTACGTTTAGAATTCATTTTTCCATTAAGTAGCTATTTCTTCCATTACCTTCATGACAATCACTAGAACTTGAACACCTTTCATGAGTGTAAAGTATTTTCTTTTTCATGTGTACATAGTTAACAGATTATTTTCCTCCTAATTAACAAATTCAGATTTAAATTTTAACACTGTAGTCCATGATATGTATTTCATTACATTTTACTTATTTCTTAATTTTGGCTATTATGTGTCCAGGCATGTATATACTTGCTTATAAAGGCATGTGTTGAGGCCAGAGGTTGATGTTAAGATGTCGTTTTTGGTTGCTTCTCAGTGTGTTTGAGATGAGGTTTCTTACTACAGTAGAGTTCTGTGTTTTGGCTAAACTTGCTAGCTAGTAAGCCTTGGGACCCTCATCTTCTCTGATCTCCCACTTCTGGTCCTACAACAATGTACAGCCACTTTGTACTTACAACAATGTACTCACAAAAATTCAGTCTTCATCCTTTCACAAGTAAGTACTTTAACCAATGAGTCATTTGCTCCACCTTCATTCTGACTTTTTATTTTATTTTTTTTCTTTTTTAATTTTATTTTTTTTTGCTTATTCACTTTATAACCCGTCCCAGTCACCCCCTCCTACAATCCTTCCCCATCTCTTGTTTTCTGAGTACCCCCTCCTCCTGTATCCCCCACCCTGCCACTTTAAGTCTCTGAGAGGCTAGGTGCTTCCTCTCCCATTGAGGCCAGATGAGGCACCCAGCTAGAAGACCATACCCCATATACAGGCTGCATGTTTTGGGATAGCCTCCACTCCAGATGTTGAGACCTACATGAAAACCAATATAATCTGCATATTTATCTCAGTCAGAGTTTCCAAAAGGGGCCAAAGGCATTGTTCACATTTAACAGAAGAGAATACACATGGCCTATAGGATAAAGATATGTATGTACAACACAGAGTAGTGATTACTCAAGAATGTTAGAGAAAGGGGGTCTAGCTAAACCAAGATGTCTTCAGCTGCTATTTTCTTTCTATCTATCTTAGAGATTTTCATGGAATAAAGATCTGTAGGGAAATATCAGTCTCCATTAAGTGTCTGTGTACATTATAAGTAATTTTATAATTCTGTTTTGGTTTTTTTGTTGTTGTTGTTGTTTTAGTTTTGGGGGTTTTTTGTTTGTTTTTGGTTTTGTTTTGTTTTTTTGTTTGTTTTTCAAGACAGGGTTCCTCTGCATAGCCTTGGCTATCCTGGAACCCACTCTGTAGACCAGACTGGCCTTGAACTCAGAAATCCGCCTGCCTCTGCCTCCCAAGTGCTGGGATTAAAGGTGTGTACCACCACTGCCCGGCGTTTTTTTTTTGTTTTTTTGTTTTTTGTTTTTTTTTTTTAATTTTATAAATTCTTTTAGTACCTATTACTGCCAGCCATTGGACCATATCTGTATTAACTGATGTGTTCTGTACTATAGTTCTCTCTTAGATAAATAGTATCACACATTTTTCATGAGGAAACAGTGAGACTCAGTTACTCATCCAAGTCATTATCAAGGAAATAGTGAACTCATCGGAATATAGGTTATCCAATTCCGGGAATAACTGATATGCATTTTAGTTACCATCTAAGATATTGACTTAGTGATCAAGCATTATGAGTGTATTTTCATTTATGAGTGTACTTTCATTTATGAGTATATTTTTATTTATGAGTGTACTTTCAGTTATAAATACATTTTCCTTAATGACACAAAGTGATACTTTGTGTCAGCTTAGTTGAACCAGTGCATATTAAACATTGGCCACTCTTATCTGGAATGAGTGATACAAATACTGTTAAGACACAGTTCACACACAGTCAGAGACTAGTACTCATTCTTCTATCCAGCCATTCCAGAAAGAGCAGTCAGCCCTATTGCTGCTAAAAAGTTCAACACTGTTAGCGATGGTTTTGGACAGTGGATTGCTGTTGAGTGTTAGAGTTGGTTTACTTCAGGGGAGAGAGATGGTGGATGGGACTGGGAAGCTGAGACCACAGTAACCCATTTAGGTCTGGAATTGAGAAGTAGCAATGCAACATGGCTGAAGGCTACAATCCTATTCGGTGACATAACCTCTTTCTGTTTATAGAAGTAAAAAATGTTATTTCTGTTAGGAGCCCCTAAAGACAAATATACACCATTTATTAGACAAATTTTATACTGGCTGATGGGAGAAAACAACTCATGAGTATATGATAATTATTATTCATCAAATACTTAGTATTTGGTAACAAACATAAATCTGAAATATTATTTGTATGAAGATGTGTGTATGTATTTGTTTGAGTTTCTAAATATGTATCTAAAACTTCTAACATCTTAAAAAGTGTAATCTCCTTGCCTGGAATCTCCGGCTATATTATAGCTACCTCATGTCTGAAATGATATAGATTATTTAGAAGTAAAGATTCTGAATTACCACTTGATCATAGACAATAGTTATTTCAAATTTTAAAAATGAGTTCTGGTCCCATATATTTGATATTTTGACTACCTTGGTCTATTATTCCCCAATAGACTTACACCATGCAGCCAGATGGCTTTCAGCATTGGTCCATTCGTGTAAATATAATAATATTGTAACTGTGTTGTAAAGTTTATAATGCACAGCTTTTTAGTAGAGTCATATAGAACCAGCAGCAGGATCATGATTGTACAGAGGTGGCATTAGGTAGTCTGACTGGCGTGAAATTGTATGGAATGTCCTGTGTTATACCATGCAGGTCTATTCTGCTTGCTGTAGACTTGCGTACCTCAATGAGGTGTCTTCTTTCACCAAGAATGAGTAAAAATTGCCAACACTGCACAGCAGCTGTCTGGCTCCATTACAAACACACCAGCTTCTGGCCCTGATGTTTTATAATGCTAAAGAGGCAAATGGGCAACCTTCAGTTCACCTTTGAGTTATATAAATGTTATTGCCCAGAGCATCTGCCCTTGCAACACCACTGAATTTAATTTCACCAAATTTCCTGGTAATCATATATATTGACCTCACAGAAACATATTTCTTTCAGACTTTCCTTAAAAGTGAGGCAATCACTCAATTCCCTCACATGAATTTAGTATGTTTTTAGCTAGGTGGCCTTTGAAAATAGTTTACTAAAGAGTTGGGAAGGTTTTAATACCCCTACTTGGCATTGCTCATTGGGAAAATTGATTCTAACCTTTTTCTTGAAATTTTTGTACACTAGACAATCAAATGCAAAGGCTGAACAAAGATAAATGTTCTATTTGTGGTAAGGCTATGTGAAAATGGAAGGTTTTTCATCACTGGAAAGACCTACCATGTCATCCTCTTCATTTTTCCGCAAGTATAGGGTTGCTCCCTCTGGTATAATCTTTATTTTTTTTCCTGTCCAGAACAGACTTAAATGAGACCAGATGTTGGCTGTCCGGTAATATTTGTATCATTTCTCAGTTGGAAAACTAGCATTCTCTTTTTCTAACTTCACAGAAAATTCCCACTTCTTTCTAAAATAACAACAAAATTAAAACTGAATTTAATCATTTTTATTTTACCATTGTTGCATGGTGAAATATATTGTCTCTCAGTAACAATATAAATGTCATATAAATATATAAAATATTTATATATAAATATATATATAAATATATATGACCATTCAGACCACACCTTACTGTCTTCAATTTTGTAATCCGAAAGCTTAAAAAAAATGACCACTTTTTAATATTATATAAAAATCATTACATGTGTTCATAGTTACTCTATAAAAGCTTTATTTTATAGAAATCAAGCTGTGAATAGGTTTGATGTGAACATTTCTATGTATAAAGTTATTGTCTGTTGAGTCTCATACCTGGCTATCATCTTATTAATTTATAGCATGCTGCTTCACTTCAAGACTGGTACCATAAAACCAAGTGGAAAGTGACTGCAAATAGTAAAGTCCATCTAAAATGAGAAAAGTGTAAATTGGCAATATGATACTGATTCTTGACATTTTTCAATAAGTTTATGTGTTGTGCCTTGAACAAATAATTTATAACCATGCATATACCAAGTAAATTACATCATAATTTATCAGGAAACAATTTCAAGCATGCTTAAGTTTATTTAGTGTATGTATATGAGTGACTTACCTATGTGTATATATGTGCACCACATGCATGCCCCATGACCAAGGATGTCAAAACAGGCTGTTAGGTTCCCTATAACTGCAGTGAGGGATGGTTGTGAACTATGTTACCAGTGCTGAGAATTGAAACAGAGACCTCTGCGAAAGTAACACTTGATCTTAATAGCCGAGCTGTCTCTCCAGCCTTTCAAATAGGGTTTAATAACATAGGTTTCAGAGAAAATTAGACTTGCCAAACAGGAACAAATAAATATCTAAAGAATATTCAAAGTTAGATACATATATGTTATCATAGCATTTTCTATCAAAATATGATTGACATAGGATGATGAGTATACTCTTTTGTATAGATGTCAGAGAAAAATACTACAAAATGGATGCCTCAAATAGCAATGATTCATTTCTTGTATTTCTAGAGGCCAGAAGCCCATCTATCTTATGGTTGGAGTGGTGTATGCTGAGGCTTCTCTCTTTGCCTTGAAGGGAAGAGTTACTTACCATGCCTTTATAACGGCTTACTTTTGAGTGAATACATTGCTGGTGCCTTTGTTTTACCCAGTTTCATCTTCTTGACAAGATATCAGCTACATAGAGCCTAATCTAAGGACCTTATTTTAGGCTTATTTAGATCTTTATAGACATGCTTGCCAAAAAGTCATATTCTAATAATCTGAGAGTGGGGAATTTAGTATATGGATTTGGGTAGGCCATGATCGTTATATAACTCTACCATGAATCCAGGCTGAAGTCAGGCTTGTCAGTGGTTTTTGGAATGATGGATGCCTCTTCTAACCCACGTTTTGTAAGTCTCAGAAACCAGGAACTTCCCTTTGAGGTTTTTTTTAATTGATTAATGAAATACTGAAATGATTCTGGTTGCTTTGAATTAACTGGGTTTGGTTTCTGCTGTGTAAAAACACACCTATTAACTGAGGTTATAGGGAAACAGAAAAGTGACTTTTCTCTGGTTTACCCCATGAACTGAGATAACACCTGCTACTTGTGCACCATGTACAATGCCTGGACACCCAGAGCACTGAGCCATAAGTAACTCAAGGAAATTCAGGTTAGTGGAACAAGATCAATTTGTTGAGAAGTTTTGGGGAACTCAGAATTAATGGAAAGCTATACAGAGAAGACAGAAGCAAGAATTTCCAGACAGAGAAGCAGAGAAAAGCAAAATATCAGACATACAGTTGAAACAACTTAGAAAAAGTGCTGAGAATACAATCCATGTAAATGGAAACACTAGGACTTTCTATTCTTACTCTCGAATCACTTGCAGAAACCTTTCCTGAGCTGTCTTGGAATGAAAAGGAAGATACTGACATTGGTCTTTGTGTGAGATGAGTTTACTGTGACATGTTCTAAACTGGCCACCATGCACAGTGGAGCTGAAATGATTATTTGCTGGAGTACACTGATATTTGAGGGGCAGAACAGGAACAAGGAAGGTAAAATGTGACAGCACTCATTGTGCTGGCCCATTAAAAGACATCCAGCTGACCAGCTGTTGCTGATTTTCCAATAATTACCAGTTATGTTTCAGATCCCATTGAAAATTACCCAGGAGGCTTGGGAAAGGAAAGGTCAACCCTGCCTATGGTAGTTGGATATGGTTTGGTAGCAGATTGTAGATGTGTAAAGACCTTGAAAGATGCCAAGGATCTGAATCAGCAGACCAGGTGAAACAGCGGGATGCAGGGAGGTTAGCATGGCTGCCTGGACATGGACACGAGAATGATGAATGTGGAGGAGAGAAGGCAGAGTGGAGATGCAAACTCCTTCTGGCAAGTTCCATCAGATCAGGGAGAACATTTCCAGAGGGAACTGCATAGGAAAACTCTTCTGTTTCCACAAGGAAGATTTTGATTTATTGGCCAACAGAAAGTTACTGAAGGTTCTTTAGCCGTCATTTCCCTGTGGCCCAACATCTCTTTTGTTTGAAATTTCAAGACAGCCCAGCAGAAGTTGTTCAGGGGCCTGGGAATCTCAGCTGTCATCAATTTTGCTTTTAGCTACTGTTAATAGGTTCTCTTCTAGCTAATATTTCTTCTTTCTTTAAAAGTCTTGCTTCTCTTTCTTTTTTTCAGAATTTAAATATAATATTATGTATCTTATTTTTCTTAATTTACTTGAAAGTTAGTTCACTATATCATATCATAGGTAATAACCTTATTTTGAGTTTTTCCTAAGTAGGGTTTCCCTGGTGTGAATAATGGCTTTACTATAAAACAGAAAGAAAAAATCTCAAGAAAGAAAAATTTAAATAGGTTAACGTCAGTTCGGACATACAACTTTTTAACACTGCCACAGAACAGAATCATGAAATTCATGCTGTGTGCATTTTTACCTTTGGATCTTATCATGTTAGCTTTAAAATAAGAATTTATTTTAAAATAGGCCTTATTTTACATTATATTTCTTGTGAATATGTTTATTGTATATGCATACAGGTCCTGTATGTACATTTGTACTTGTACATCCAGAGGCCAGAAGAGGGTGTCAGATGCCCTGCTCTCTCAGTCTTATTCTATTGAAAAAGGCTGTCTAAATGAAACTTGTATTCAGTGAGTTTTTTTGTTGTTGTTTCTTTTTTGCTTAGGTTGGCAGCTAAAACATTTCAGCAATCCTCCTGTTTCTGTCGCCAAGAATTCCAGAGTCCAGGTAGTCATCTGACCATAATTGGCTTCTTAATGTGTGTGCTGAGGATTCAAAATCAGGCCCTTAAGTCTGTTGAACAAGTGTGCTTATTGATTGAACCAATTCTTCAGTGTTTATGGAATGTTGAATGCTTTGTTTATCTATGCAGATTTTGATAATTATGACTGTTTCTGATAATGTGAAACTCAATACAGATCCATGTATTTTAAATTTGCCAACTTTTTCTTGCCCACATTCAGAAAAACAGTCAAAATAAATTAACAATTACTTTCATAAGTCCTGGCCTCTACCTATACTAGACCTGTGACCCTGCATACATTCTTGTTAGATCTTGCTCAAGTACAGTAATCATTCTCATAAAACAATTATTGACTCAAAATGTTATTTTACCAAAAATATATTAAAATTGCATAGGGAATGAGATGGTTCATCTCTGCCAAGTAGAAAATCTTGACTTTTGGTATAATATTGTAAATTAAAAAAAAAAAAAAAAAAACTAGTTTAAGAGAAGTCTATGATCATTGTAAAGTTATCAATTATCACAGCATTATTACATTTCTTCTCATCAGCAAACTTTGGATTCCATCTGTACATATTAATGGCCTGAGTTCTATAAAGACTAATACACTCAGAGAGACACCAGTACCATATTATTGTGACATTACCAATGTGGGCTTCATTTTTCTCTGTTCACTCATTAGTGGATACTAGGAAAGGCTCACCAACACCTTTATTGACACACATGGATTTTGGTTAGGTTAAGACTTTGCCAATCTTATCTCTAATTTATCCCCAGTAGAGCATATAGAAATATCTAAGCGACATTTTTTACAAATCATTAAAGTATAAATAATTACTATAGCTTTTTTGAATAGTTGCAATCAAGGCATTAATTATTATATTAGGAACATATATTTCTTAAGAGCACCTTGTTTAAAAACAATAATGTAGCTGAGCTGTATTTGCAAAAGAGGGCTGACTTGGAAAGTTTCCGGTCTATTGATTTTATAACTCTCTTGTGTGATGTGCAATTACTGAATAGCTTTTATACCAGTGGGAAATTCTTACTAAGATGTTACATTAAAACATTTTCTTAAAAATAAAAAAGCCCAAACACAGCAAAATGAGATTAAAAGTGAAAAAAAAACAACCAAACAAAAATCAAACAAACAAACAAAAACCCATTTTCTTTAAAATCAATGACTATTTATTTTGACATATTTTAAAATTTTGGACTTTTCTTTTTCCTGTACTTAGCAAATAAGACCACTTGACTAAATCCACTCTTATTCTCTCTCTCTCTCTCTCTATGTATATGTATATGTATATGTATATGTATACGATGTATATGTATATTCAATTCAATTGAGACTGAAAAAAAAACAGCATTTTTAATAATTGCAGTTTCAGTAAACATACTAAACAGATTTCTTAATTTACAGCTCATACAGTCAATATGAGAAATGTTTGTAAATAAGAATGCATGATCATATTATAGAAATGAGGAAGACTGGAAACAAGAGTAATAAGTGACACCTTCTGTATTCCATCCATGCCATTTAAGTTTTCCTACATACAACATATATGGCAATTGTGGGGAAATCCCTCATTCACAATACTCATCTCCTCACCTGAGTGGAATTTTCAAGCCAAAATATTTCATTGAGAATTATAAGTGCAATTTTTCTGAGTGCTATGTGTTCCCTCTGAATACTTGTTAGGGTCACAAAGCTCAGAAATGCAACAAAGCTCTCTTTCCACCTTAGATTCAAAGATAACTTGTTAATAGGTATTCTCTGCCTCCAAGTCAAATATAGTCAACAAATAACCATCAAGAATTCAGAGGATAGCAGCTGTTAGTCCTTGAGGAAGTTCCCAAATCAGTAGCCATCATAATTACCATGAAGTCAGGGGGGAAATGTTACAGTGATAACAAATTTTAATGTGGATTGTCTACAATTACAGTGTACAGCCAGTCAGGAAAAAAATATCAGTCACTGTTTGGGTTTTACTAAGGATCCCTCAAATAAGTCATATGGAAACATACTACTGTATATAATGCTAATATATAATGGAGGCACCTAACAATAGAGTAATTATACCCCTGCTAGACATCACAACACAATAATTAAAAAGCCTAAGTCCAGGAATTTGTTACTTATTTAGGAGTTTTAAGCCACTGAGTTCCAATAGACCCCCAAACATTACAGACTCTTGTCAATGTAAGAGCCTATTGCGGAAGGCACCACATACTTGATCATACATAGAGCATGAAGATAGTAAGCTGGTACTGACATGGAAGCTTCATCCCTACTGGGTAGCTTTCATAGTGCTGAAAGGTGCTATGAATGTTTTCCGAGGATAAAAACAGTCAACTTCATTGAACTGTTAATTCTAAGTGCTACCGTAATAACTGGTCTGTCAAGATACATTTACTTATGTAATAGTGGCATGAACATCAAGAGGACAACCAACAAATCTCTGGTTGGATTTAAGACCCACTATATAAGATAAAACTGATCAATGGCACCATATCAGCCCAAAGACTTATGGCTAGACAGGTAATAGGGACAAAGCGAGATCCTACTACTGTTTTCTAAACAGGATATAGTATTAAACCAATTTCTAATGACTTAACTTATTTTTATGACCATAGATTAATGCATCTCTCAGCCTATATCAGCAGAGTGTCTATTTACAATTATTAGTGATTAACAAATAGATTCTCAATTTGTCAAAATGAACAATAAAAGAGGTTGTGGAATGCTCAGACCTAATTGTAACATATATACTATACCTCCTGCTCAAACAACTCAGAGATTATTGTTGAGGAGGTGACAGAATATAACAGTGAGAAGTTATGGTTAACTATAGAGGATCCATGTTTTCTGTATATAGGAGAGCAGTGCCACAAGCTATTGTAACAACATAAAAAGAATTGTGCAAGCTGAAGACAGATCAAATTCTAGCAGAGACAGGTAGGGTGGACATTAAGTCCTACTTCTAGCCTACAAGCTATTAACAATTGATAACTGCTGATAGGATAGAGTTAGTTTTCATTAGGAGTTTAGTCCTAGTAAGTAAGTCATACTCCAGTGGAAGACCATGTATTAAAGAATATAAGAAAAGCATCAATCAGACAAAATAAGTGAAAAGAAAGTGGACACAATGTTGTGTAGATTGGAAAGCTAATGTGAGGGGATATGGGAGGCCTTGTAGGAGTTGGTTAAGACGATCAAAACACATCAGATTATAGTTTCAAAGAAACTAAAGAAAATCAAAACATAACAGGGTATCAAAAAGGAAAGAGCTCACAAAATAAATAAATAAATAAACAACAACAAACAACTAAAAACTGTAGATAGCATATGTTTAAGCATACCAGAATTTTTGATATTGCATTCATTTACTTTGGTATCCCTGATTAAATGTTAACTTTAAATTTATTGTGACTTTGGCAATTTGTATCTATACATTTTTAAAGTGGAAATTTGCTGAGCAGTGGTGGCGCATGCCTTTAATCCCAGCACTTGGGAGGCAGAGGCAGGATGATTTCTGAGTTCGAGGCCAGCCTGGTCTACAGAGTGAGTTCCAGGACAGCTAGGGCTACACAGAGAAACCCTGTCTCAAAAACATAATAAATAAATAAATAAATAAATAAATAAATAAATAAATAAATAAAGTGGATATTTAATTGTGTATACACACACACACAGACTCACAACACAGACACACACACATACTCACATGAGAGAGGATAGAGAAGGACACATAATTGTTAAGAGATATGGTTAAAAACTTTTATAGATGCTTAGGTAGGCTAGAATATATTTTCTTCTTTTAAGTTTACTTTGATACTTTTGTAAGCAAGAATGATATGTTAGCTATAATGTGTATTGTTTGAAAATGATGGTTTGCCTCTAATTCATTTTTAACTATCATGTACATTACTTGGTATGAGTATTTTTAGTATTACAAAATATTTTTTAGACCTTACTACTGATTCTACTTGAGTGCCAAGTTCATTTTGCATTATGGCTGCAATATGTTATATAATAAAACTAATAAATTGATAATGAAATTATGGTATCAACTGGTAGCTCTCATGTATTGAATTTCCCAATTATTGCGGGCACAGTACCAAATATTTTCTATAAGACAGCTATTATAAATTTTTGGAATGATATTTTTGTACAGTTTGTGATAATATGTTTCAGTCTTTCCTTACCTGCCTAATGTACCTTCTAATTTGTTAAAATTAAAAGACTATTGCCTATAGGAAAAGGTAGGATAGTAAGGTGGGGCATCCTGAAGAGAGAGAGGATCTCTGGGAAAGGAGAGTCAGGTCCTAGAGAATTTACCAGACAGATATGAAAGAAGAAGCAAGTGCTGGAACTGAGAAGAAGTAAAAGATCTAGTTGGAAACAAGAGTAAGCAAAGGCCTGAAAGCATTCATAATATGTCTCAATGTCATTATTCAGATATGGGTGGGCATAGAGTGTCCTAGGGTCATAATCTCTGGTTTTCACATGGAGAACAATGGTCCATTTAATGAATAACTTGGTCAACTCAGAGTTTGCTAAAGAAAAGATTATGTTATAGGAGAAAAAAAGAGAAACAAAATAAAAAACATTAGCAAGCCATGTCTTTGGAGTGAGATGCACTCTGTAATTTTGTTATTAGTAAACCAGAGTAGTATAGTCTGCTCCCTACCTTCCCTTTATCACTCAGTTTAATTCTTTGCCAATGTTTTACCTGTATTTTCATCCTTATTTCTCATGAACCTTTTATGCATGCTAATATATGGGTAATAATTGAGGTGGGTCAATATAGCCCTTATTGACTTGATTTTAGAGAATTCTGTATAAGAGCACTGTGATTCAGGGAAATAATTAAGAGTAGAGACTTCATAGCATATGCATTGCAATAATTTATTACATTTGCACAAATCCATATCCTCCATGGTAGAACAATTACAGAAGTAGTAAATCTTATATCTGAGAACATAGAATATATGACCTACAGCTTTTAATTCACACTTGATTGCTCTTGATTTATTAATAGTGATTTGGGTTTAAGTGATTCTTCATCCTACATATTTCATTTAGTCTTACAGTGGCATGAACTTAGTCAGTTGCTCCACTAAAGTTTTCTCATGATACTTCTAAATTCTACTTTGTTTAGCACAGGATGTCTTTTGTTTTGTAACTAATGGTGATGGCGAGGTTAAACAGGAGCAAAAAAGATTTAAAACAGAATCGTACAAGAGGAACATTAATAAACTGATTAACAATGAGTAAAAACTAAAACCAATTAATTCTCTATTCTTTCAGCCAGTTTGAAGCACATGCTGACATTTTCAGAAGCAGAAAAACAACTTCTCTCCAAAGCTGTATCAGACAGGATACTAATTGAAACACAATAGCTCTCCAAGTGACAGGTAATTACTTACATGTTATAAAATTTTAAAATGTTACTTAGAATGGAAATGAATACAGGACCAAAGCTACTAGCACTCTCTATTTATAAGTTTACTTATCTTTGTAATTTAACCACATAATATTATTTGCAACAATGAATGTTAAAGTTCTCATCCTAGTTGCTGTCAGTTTGCTTTAATTATGCCTTTATTTGGAACTTTCTTCCCTTGTAGAATGAAAAAGCCATATAGGCTTCAAGTAACTGTGGCATACTAACACTGGCATTGTATAAACCACAAGAGCGTACCAATTTTACCAGCAAAATATCTGCCACTGTTACTTGTATTCTATGGTGAGGGCGGCAAATTAGGTGAGAATATTTTGATAATGAATGTTGTGGCAAATGTAAAAATAGCTTAGCTTCTGTAAGTGCTGATGAAAGCAAACACAAAACAATGGACTAAGAGTTGCACAGTCTGAGGCCCTGTGGTCCATAGAATAGCTAATATTTCTCCCTTCCAAATATCTTTACGAATGAATTTACTCATTTGTACAAATAAGCCTGTCCTGAAAAAAGGACCATCCATTTAAGGCCCTCTCTGTTTTACAAGAAATTGGAATCACCAAGACTAGTTTAAATTGTATCTTTTTTTTTTTATTTTATTTTTTTGTTTATTCACTTTATAACCTGTCCCAGTCACCCCCTCCCACAATCCTTCCCCGTCTCTTCTTTTATCTTATATGTGATATAGTTTTCAATATGTTCAAAATACCTGATATAGTAAAATTATAATTTTAAAATTAAGACATTCAGGGTCACAATTATTCACTGAGTATGGGTGACTGAGGGGATAGTATGATGTAAGCTGCATAAAGGAGATGGGCGCCATAGTAGACCCACTTCAGTTGTATTTGTATTTGAGAAGTACCGATGTGGGGTAATTTGGTTCTTGTATTCTCAGTGATTCCTTTTAATATGTAAAATGGTGATAAGTAATTTGATACTCGGGAGATAATCAGAGAAAATAACACATTTGTGTGTGTCTGGATAGAAGAGCAATTATTAATAGATTGTAGCAGAATCCCATTAGAGGACTCTGTATGACCAGGAGGCATGGCTAGCTGTTTGGGGAAAGATGCAAAGGTGGATAGCTAAGATCATGAACTCCTCTTCAGATATTGCACATATGACCATTTGAGCTTTAGATATTCATGTTCAGGCAAAAAAAGAATGCTGTGGAAATAATTATGTCTGATCATTTTATTCTCCTTACCAAATTTTTATTCTCTTAGTTTCTGAAAACATTTTATTCTTTGAAGGAAGAGTAACAGTTTTGGTTGTAAAGAAATAGAGGCAAAAATGAAAACATAAATTATACTAGAATAAAAATGTACCAAAGTGATTAAAAATATCACAAGACAAAAATTCATTTTCTTCTTTTTCTTCTTTGAAAACATTTTTATTGTTGCTGTTTTTGTTGTTCTTGTTGTTAAGATTCTCAGTGTGCCAGCTTTTCTTATTCTTAGAGAGGCTGTCATCCTCTTTTCTTGGGAATGTTTTTCAAGGAAGTTTGCATTTAACTCTGAAATTAAGAATGGGAATGATTCAGTTTATGGTTTAGTGTTTATTTTCTTTAGTAAAGAGATAGAAGATAACCAGGGTGGTAGTGCATATGTTTAATCCTAGTACTTGAGATACTAAAGCAGAGGAATTCTAAGAGTTCAAAGCCAGCCTGTTTACAGAATGAGTTCTAGAAAGTCAGTGGTCCATAGAAAGACCCTGTCTCAAAAAAGTCCACCACCACAATAATAATAATTAAGAGCCACAGAAATCTTTCAGGTTAAAAAATATGAAAAATATAAGTCAAAATGGTTTAGTACTTAGAGAATGTGGATTCTATGTAACGAAGTCTAAACTCATATGTTTTTAAAATCAGATGACTTACCAGCTCATGAACAACAAAATTTCAATGACCAGTGTTCTCCTGATGTGATTGTTGCCTGGGAGACTAACAGCTGAATAAGCTCATCTTTTCTAGCTTTTTCTGAACTCTGGCTAGTTGGTTCAACTCAGGTGTTCTGGCCCTAACTTTGCTCCAACATGACTGATTCAAACTGGCTTCTCTAGGCTTCTGACTGAACTATTCGACTTAGCTTCAAATTATCTATGGCAGTCTGTTATAGTATGGCTCCTTCTCATTCTCTGGCTCTTTCTGTCTTCACCTGCAACCCATGGGGGGAGAAACTGTGTCAACTGGCCAGATCCCCTGGAGCTCCCGGGAACTGAACCACCAACTAAAGCATACACATGGAGGAACCCATGGCTCCAACCACGTATGTGGCAGAGGATGGCCTTGCATCAGTGGGAAGAGTGGCCCTTTGACCTATGGGGTTTGATGCCCTAGTGTAGGGGAATGCCAGGGCAGGAAGGTGGGAGTGGGTGGGTGGGAGAGCATCCTCATAGAGGCAGAGAGAGGGGGATGGGATGGGGGGTTTCTGGAGGGGAGACCTGGAGAGAGGATACCATTTGAAATGTAAATAAAGGAAATATCCAAGAAGAATAAAAGAAAAAAGAAAAAAGAAAAAAAAATGTCCCAGTAAAGCTGCCTCTTTTCTCTCTTCCTGAGCTGCTCTTGAATAGCCTCAGTTTCCAGCACTTTTCTCATAAGAGTTGGGCATACCCTATCTCTGACTCATTCTGTCAAATCTTTTCTACAAACTAACATCATTGTTTGGGATTAAAGGTGGGCACTAAGGGTCTGCATTATTGTCAGATCATACAGACCTAGAAGGTCGTTGGATGTGATCTCTGGCTAGAGCAGCCATGTTGAATTAAAATGTCTCAACATACCAGGTAGATTATAAGCTACATGTGAATAAATCTAAAGTGGAAGTTTCTGTTGTATCATGTGATTCAGACTCATGTGATTCAGACTTGCTGAGTGAAGACCCTTGGAAGGACACGATATTTGGAAAGAGTATAAATAGGACTCAAGGGACAGTAACTGAGGCTTTCATTGCTAGCTGTGCAACTCTTCTTGATCTTGAGTCTTTCCTGACCTTCACACTTCATTGAGAGAGGCACAGCTGAGAATTCTTGGCATTCCAGCTGGTCTGCTCACTCCCAAGGCCTCATGCTGATTCGACAGAGGCATGGTGGTTTCTGCTAGATTATGCCATTGTTGATTTGTGTTTGGTGACACTTTTGAACTAGAATGTTGGTATCCTGACACTACTGAACTGAACTGATTGAATCCTGAAAAAAAGAGATTGGAATTGACCCAAAGAATGGCTGCTAACTAGGTCCATATCCCCTTGTTCTATTTACCATCTTTTTTATCCTACCTTTGGATGGTGGACTAGAAGTGGGTCAAAGCATTTGAGAACATATATTAAAGTAGGTTTTGAAAAATTAAAACCTGCAAAAAACAACTCTAATTTTTAGAATTCTTTTGCTCTACTAATCTTTCCTATAGTTGTAGCTTTTAGGCACCATCCTAATGGTCAGAACACAGCACAAATCTTTCTAGCATTGCTCTAGTTTTCTTTGTCGATGAACTCCTTTCTGTGTCCACAGTATTGTCCTGGGTATACATTAGGACCAAAGCAGGACAAACACTGATGAAAAAAGTTGTATGGTAAAAGCATGAAAGAAATTAAGATGGATGTACTCATGTTGTGAGAACGAAATAAATCACTATGAACACAATAACTTATGGGAACAGCTAAGAAAGGAAAGATTTGGTGTCACAATTTCAGAGATTTTAGCCAATCATAGGATAGAAATAATGATGATGGGGGCATGCAGTGGAAGTTGTGCACATAATGATCAACTATGAAGACACAAGACTGGCAATAACAAAGACTAGACATGGATTCCAAAGGTCCATCTGGAGTGACCAACTTCCTCCAGCTAGAGTTCACCTCTCAAATATTCTACATCCTCCAAAAGTACATCACCAACTAAGGAACATCTTTTCCAACAATAAGTCCATGAAGAACACTTTCTAGCTATTACAATGGTGTGGAAAAAAGACATGGTCTTGTAGATTTTGGAAAGGTAACTCTGGTAACCATTCAGTCAGTAAACATAATTCAAGATATTAAGTTTTCCCTATCAAACATGAGATCAAACACAGATTCTATGACATCACAGCAGTATAAATAAGTTAAAAAAGAATCTATTTTTAATCTTCATTCTTTGAATATGAGAAAAATAAGGCTGAATGGGATGGACTTGCGTGTGGCTAAGTCTATCTGCTTCTCTTCCCATTGTGGACATAATGAATGCATCTCCCTTTTCTTCTTCAGAAAACACTTAATTTCCCCAAGAGCATATATTTGGAATAGACTCCATGACACAAATAGTTGTACAAATAGCTTTCTACTAGACACTATTTATTCACTCAGTATCTCCCTACGGTCATCTATGGAAGTTCTGCTTTCAGTTTACTGCAAAAATGGTTTTGCCTATGAAGAATTTTTAAAACTTTACAGGCAAATGGATGGAACTAGACAAAATCAGGAGTGAGATAACCTAGAGCCCAAAGGACATGGATGGTGTGTACTCAATGATATGTAGATATTATGAATAAATACCAGATACCCATGAAACATTCCATAGACACAAAGAAGCTAAACAAGAAGTAAGGCCCAAGCAAGGAAGTGTGAATCTTACTTAGAAAGGGGAATAAAATAGTCATAGGAGGCAGATGGAAGGAGTGAACTGAGTGTGAGAGGAGATGGAGAGGGGGGTAGGGGATCAGGACAGTATCAGGTATGGGGAGAGACAGGATAGAGGGCCAGATGGCCAGAAAAATGAATGGAAATCTCTAACTGCCAGTAGCAAAGGGTCAGAGGAATCTCTAGGAAGTATGAGAGACCTGGGATGGAAGGGCCTCCCAGGAGACAATGTGAGTGACCTTAGCAGAGATACATAGCAGTGGGGATATGAAACCTGAAGAGTCTATTTCCTGTAGCCAGGCAGGACCCTGAGTGAAGAGATAAGGACACCAACTCACCCATAAAACTTTTGACCCAAATTTGTTTTGTCTAAATGAAATTCAGGGACAGAGTTGGAACAGAGACTGAGGAAATGATCCAACCTGAGACTAAACCCATGGGCAAGCACCAATCCCTGATTAATGATACTCTGTCATGCTTACAGACAGGGGCCTATCATATCTGTCTTCTGAAAGGCCCAACGCAGCAACTGACTGAAACAGATGCAGATACCCACAGTCAAATATTGGATGGAGGATGTCAGGGACTCTTATAGAAGAGTTGGGAGAAAGGGTTGAAGTACCTGGAGGCCCTGATGGAACTTCACAGAAAGACAACAGAGTCAACTAACCTGAACACTTGGAAGCTCTCAAAGACTCAGCCACAAACCAAAGAGCACAGGCTAGAACTAGGTCCCCTATTCCTAAAGCTATTGCCCTGTTTGTAGAATCCTTTCCCAAAGAAGGCTGTGCTGTCTCAACTCAGTGGGAGATGATGTGCACCATTTCATGCACCACGGTGGGTTGGGGGGATGCTATCCGGGTGACCCACTTTCTCAGAGGAGAAGGGCATAGCCAGTGCAGGGATAGACTCTATTAGGGGAGGAACAGGAAGAGGGCAGCGATAGGGATGTAAAAATAAATAGGTAGATACATAGATACATAGGTACATAGATTAAAAAAAAAAAAAAGCCTGTTAATCAAAAAACTCCCTACTCCTGGTCATGAACTATCATACAATCTTATAACCTTCTCAGTCACCTCCTTATTCTTATTCTATATTTTTCTTACTCTCCCACCGAAGTTTAATTTCCTTAAGTAAAATGACCGTGCTTAGTTAGTTCATTATTATATTCTTCCACATACTAATTAATAATTTCTGGCAATGCTTTGGCTCAGGAAATGACATTTGAACTCTATTTTGGTAGTAGTTAATTTGTCTCCTGCATCAGAATTGTACTAATGCTCTTAAAATATGAGCCTAATTTAGGCCAGCCTTCCCCTTAATGGCTCAAATGAGGTAAATAAAGACAGTTTGCATCATTACTTTGGTGAATATTAGTTTTTCTCTTTAATTTAATTTCATAGAGAATTTCATACATGTGTACTGTATTTTGAACTATTTCCACTCACCTCTCCTGTTGAAGTTTCCACATGCCTCCCCACTCCCTTACAAACTCAAGACATCTTTGATTATTAGTCCATGGTGGGGGGGTGCAGTTAGGGTGTATGTATGTGTTCCTGACTCAATTTAGTGTTGCTTATATGTAGATGTATTTACTGCTGACCATTTGGGATTAGACAGTTTGAAGAAATTGATTCTCCCTCTCTCAGAAGTAATTGATTGTATTGATTTCCAGGAGTGGCTTTTCCAAGGGTAGAAACCTTTTTAAATTTTCCCATCCACAGTGGCAACTGGTGTTTTCATTAAATAGGACTTGGTTAGTCGCCCATACATTTGAGATTTCCTTGGTTGAGATTTCCTTATATAGAGAAGAAACTATCTTTCAATAGAAATCCTAGCACTCTTTTCTGATTATCTTTCTCATCCTTCTTCTGCTGTGTTCCCAGAGCCTAATTGCAGCAGTTGCTTTGCAGATGCATCACTTTGCAATGGGCTCCTCATCATTACTATTCTCTACATTTCATCTAGTGTGGATCTCTGTAGCTGTCTATATCTGGTTGTACAAAAAAGCCTTTTCCCTTGACAACCTCCAAGAACTTAGGGAAAGACACTGCTGCTGAACACATCATAGCCTTTAGACTCAGGACTTGGTGGAATCAAGGTGTAAAAGACCTAGAAGACACTTCCCTGGGGACTATATTTCATAGAATAGGAAGGAGACAATCAAGCTTTGCAGGGAGAAAACTATTCATAATCACACCAAGTTATGAAGCCTATAAATCATAAAAATAACAGTGTAGACAAAATTTCTCATAGCATGTTCTGGTAATGTTTTCTTCTTAAGCATATCTAACGGATGTCTAATTGTGCCACTCAATAAGAGGGATTCATGCCAGTTCCTGAAAATCTAGCTAACTACTTATGGCTAGTGAAGTTCTTGGATCCTACAGAACTTACTATTGCCACTTTCCAAAACCAGTGTAGTTTCTAACTACATTCTAAATACTCCTTAAACTCATAGGTAAGTGTAACTTTAGCTTTCCTTAAGGAAATTTCTGCTTTTTAAATAAAAAAAAAAAAAAATAGAGTCTTCTTCCTTTTTTTGAAGTTCTTTGCAGCTTCAGTTTCTCCAGCAGTCTCCATGTGACTGTAAAATAGTTTCACAGTTATTCCCAACCCTGCCATGATGGAAACTGGTTGTAGTCCAGACCTCTTTAGTAATCATTTGAGATAAATTTATTCAAGATCCTCTCTGAAAGGTATTTGTGTTTTGAAGAGCTTACGTTATAGAAGTTTTAGAAATCTTAATTGAATATATGTAGTTTCAAATCAATAATAAGTTTCACTGTGTGACATTTAAGTAGGGATATTCTTGTTTCCTCCCTTACATAGATTTCCCCTTCCAGTGCCCAATTCTATAAGGTCATCCCAGCCTTTACTATGCCATGGTTCACTTCACAGTATCCTTTGAAATTAATTATTGTGGGAAGAGAAACGATGATAATTTACCAGACAACCCTCTCTGGAACATTCATCTTTGACCTAAGTAACATCGGTCTTCCTTGGAGTATAAAATTTATAATGAAGATTTAAGGAGAGAACTAAATTACTCAAAATATGATATCACTGTCTAAAAGCCACAAAGACAATAATGAGATGCTTTCACGTAAAGTATGATGCTGCTGAAATGTTTAAGGTTGGAATCTGCCTAAAATAGACATTGAGACAGTGAGATGGCCCATCTCTCTCATTATTACCTTATGATTGATTTGGATAGAAAACAAATCCCTAATTAAAGACATAATAGTTAAAACTTACCAGTTTTTCTTTGTTATGCAAGTATTGCCTATAAAAAGTGTATCAAGTTACATAAAAATATATCCTAAAGGGAATTATTACTAGGCTTATAGAGTTTATGTTTATATATGAATTGAGGGAAAATGAGTCAACTCATTAAAAATATTTCTTTCTTCTACCTTATATTTTCATTTAGTTTTCACAAAAAGTATTGGAAAGTATATAAATTTATTCTAAATATATTTTCAAAATGTATAGGCCTAAAAATTAAAGTAAGACAAAGATATGAAAATGGGGTGCTAAAGTTTGTTCCTTGTAGTAAACATGATATCAAACAAACTATTCATTTGTGGTTTATAATTCTATTTTCAGTTCTTTGGATCTTCATAACTTTTTTTTTTACTTTAGATTTCATCTTTTCCATAGTTCATCTAGGTAGAATAGCCTCCTTTTAGGATCTCTGAAAAATAATCCTTTTGGTTATTTTGAATTATGAGGGAACTGATGTGCAATAACTAAAATAACTGAACACACAATTTCAAATCTGTGGCTGTAAGCCACCAAAGGAGTATTTAAAGAAAAGAACACAAAATGAAGTAGAGCTGAGAGGTACCTGTGTGGAATGAGCTTTGAAAGAAGTTGAAAGAGAGCTTACCATTGCTCCTGTGCATTGTGAGTTACTTCTTTAAATCTATTTGAAGAACATGTGATACTTACTTAATTGTAATTAAGACTTAGAGAAATATAGAGTTTTTTTTATGGTTGTGTATGTGTGTATCTAATTTGGACTTCAGGTAATGAATGAATAGACAAATAGAAAAAAATTCCCATATTTCCAGATATCCAGGCAATCCTCATTCCGTATTATTTGTTTCTTTCTCTTCACACAGAATATGGGAGGAGCATTCTCATTTTTACTATCTTCTGAGGACAATAAAAATAAAACTTATGTGGTAGTTATTGTACCTCTTAAAACTTCAAGTAGATAACTTGCCCAATGTGAAGTGATTAGTAAACTGTGTGTTCATATTTTGCTGTCAGAAATCATTTAAGAGATTTTTACATTTTAAAAATTTGACAAAAATTCACCATTTAAGGGTTTTGTTCTGATTGGTTGAATTTGCTAACACATTTCAAATGGCTCACAGATTTTTTTTCATAAAGGAGGTTGGATGATAATAACCTATCAAAGTATTAATTTCATTTAATTGTTTTTTACGAAACTTAATTTAATCTACTAAATTATCACAATGCTCTAGAATTCTATTTTGGCAGACATCCAATAAAACTACTTGCTAATTAGATAATATACTATAGGTGTTTATCTTGTTTAATTTGTTTCATATCTTTTATGTGAAATTTTTCTTGACTCATGTTTAAGCTATCATGTTTTGCTTTTTAAGATATGATCACAGAATAAATTGAATGGAGATTAATAATTTGTAAGCTCACTTGATCGGCTCTAAACATGTACAGAGATTCTTTCTTGATTATTTTCTGAAAGCTAGAATGCATTAACCATTTGCATTTTGTTTGTGCAATCTTTGATAGTGTATGTAATCTTGAGATTGTTTAATGCTTAGGGGAGGCTATAAAGAGATATATGTAAGTGCTATGATATATTTTTAGAAAGGACTTATATAAAATCTTCTCCACTTTTGATTCACTGGTATTGGAACTAGTCTCCCATGAATACTAAAGAATAATCACCTTCTCACATGGAGCCCTAATGTATTCAAAAGCAACTGTATCTGAAAGTATTAGTGCAATTTAAGAGCAATTCTCCAAGTTTCTGGCAGATTATATAATTACTTCTTGTGGTTGTTTTCATAATGTTTTGTGGTGCTTTGATTAGTACAAGTCTTCCAAATACATTGCTTCACATGGGTGAGATTTGCAAATTTTGGAGTCTTGGGGGAGCAGAAAATTTATTACTAGTAATAGAAGTCTAATGTTGTCTGATCCCAAATCACATTCCAGTTTTCTTTTTAATTCTAACCTTTTGACAAAAACTAAGTAAAGAAATGGGCAATAAATATTATGTGAAAGGCATTGTGTTTTTCCTAGTTGCTAGGGTAACCTTAGCAAATATTGCAAAAATAAATAGGAACTGCATCGTTTGCTCCTCAATGGCATAACCCCATTGTAATGCTTCAGTCAGTACAGATGCTTAAATTGGAGATAGATTAGACTTCATAGATACCAATTTCAATCACCTGACTAACTTGAGCCTAGTCATCTCAGGATATGTATTCCAGGAGTCTGAGAATGGAACTATTGTTATTATAAGAATGTACTTAGGACAGAATAAAGAACTAATTTGGGCAGTACAGCATGCAAACTGTGCCCTGACTAGTCTGCTCTATGTTGACATTTGTTAAAAGTAGAATATAATCATTATAGTGATTCAGACAGTAGGTTATCTGAAGATTCAGTCCCAAACATGTCTCACTTTTTGGGAGGGGCACTTATGGAACACTCAGCAAATGTTTACTTGGTCTGTAGTGGTGAACCCATCTAGTCTTAGTTTGACATTAGACAAATAAAAAACAATTAGGCTCTATTTCATGTCTCTTGGTTATTTTGCACCATTTTAGTGTCTCAGAAATACTCTGGCTACTGTGTATATACCTTCTTCTCTTTTGTCAATAATTAGATTTCTATTTATGAATGACAAGTCTGAAACCACAGTCTTACTGTGCGGCAACTATATTATCCCTTTCAATCACCACCTTTTCTATCAATCTGGCTTTTCTTTATAGACAACCTAGATTCAGGAGTCAGATATGACCATTAGTTTGTAACCTATCTGTCCTGGTTCAGGGACTGATTTCTAGATGTTGATTCATATTCAGACACATGCCCTCATAATTTTTAATACTTAAGTAATGAATAATCTCTTCCTAATCCTTGTGGAGATTTGGTTAGTGTTAGTCATTAATATTCTTTACTTAACATCAGTGAGATGTGCAGATGTCTGGGGTTTTTTGTTTGTTTGCTTGTTTGTTTTGTTTGATGTTCTTTAGGCAGAAAATATATGACTACTAAAATAAATAGAAGCATTCGTTCCTAAATCTCTTATTTTAATGATAATAGGAGTTTAAGTAATTTCAAGAATTCTATGCATTTCTGTTCCCCAATGAGCATGTTTGGAATTTACACATGATTCCCCTAATTATAATCTTCACACTAGCTTTAAGCTATGATTTTATGATTTTTCTAAATTATTGTCTTATAAAACATTATACCTTAATAATAATTTCTTGGTAAAATAAGCTTATATGATTTATATGTAGGAAAGTTAGTATTTTTATTTTTCATGATAAAAATTAACATAAAAATATTCATTAACAAATTTTGAATAAGTACAAATATGAATCCAAATAAATAGTATCTTAAAAGACTTTTACAAAATGCATTTAAGTCAGTGTTAATTTATAGAGGAATATTGTTTCTATCATATTGAACTCCTAGTGGTGATGTATCACTCATGTTTCATATATATTTTTACATTTCTTTAGGATAGCCATTTCAGTGATACTTAATACATAGCTTACTTTGAATGTTCTTCTGATATAAAATTCTGTTATGTATTTAATAAAAATATATTTTTGTCCCCTTAGAATATTTCCTTTCCAACTTCATGGGTCACTAGCTCAGTTTCCTGTCCACATCCAGCCTTCTTGGTTTATCACAATACAGTTATGGAGAATATAAAAACTATTCTAAAAATATGAAAATATTTTCCGACCTGATAGATACTATAATACTGATATAAAAGACTTTATTTATATCACAGAAACATTGTGACAGCCTATTTGAAAACAGAAGTCATCCTGTGTTTTTCGAATGTAGTTTTTCAGAAATTCAGCTTTCTTCCTCTTACCTGAAATAGACTGATGAAACAGAACTGGAAAGATAGAGTTATTTTGGCTTTTAATGTTTCAGGTTCACTTGTATTTGAATTATTGCTCAACCAATACACTAATCTCTATTGAACTGACTGCCTGTCAGAGACTGTGTGCTCCAAACTGCCCCAGATATGATAAACAGTATGAAAATAGGATTGCCTGCTAGATGTGCCTGTATTCTCTCACCCAGGTGAAATGTACTACCAGACATATGTTTATTTTGTGCTTGAGAGTGAGGAACAAGGATTTAGTGGTTATCCAAGCAAATCTGCCAGCTTGAGAAAACTCAACTCTTAGTAGAGAATGTGGTTCCTTCCCAGAAGGAAATAAATTTCAATCATTGTACCCCAGAAGCACATTTACTAGAATCCTCATGCTAATTGGAAATTGTTCAGATTTATGTGCTATTTGGGTTTGTCCTCACAGCTCTGGTTCACAATACGTGTAAACCATTCTTCCTGTAGGCAGTATTTGGTTCTAGTCCATTAACAATATCTTAGGGTTTTTTTTTTTTTTTAATCCCTCCAGCTCACGTTCATAATTTCCAAGAAGGAATTTTCAGATATGAAATAACAGCTTTGCTTTATATTCTTTTTTGCCCTCAGGTAAAAGAATAAGAATATTTTGTCCCAATAGACCAATCACTGAATCCCAGTGTTTCATGTCTTTGTGAGTTTACAAGTTGGACAGCAATTGCTTTTTATACAGTCCTTAGATTTACATAGATCATTAAAAAGGTAGATTTCAAACATTTATTTAATCTATTGATTGATTGATATATTGAGGCAAGGTCACAGCAGTCTAGTGTAAATGTTCCGCTTATAGCATGAAGATGAACTTAACAGATAGAAAAGGACAGAGGAAAAAGAATTGTAAATGAGTTACTAATTTTTTGGTACCATATAATGCCAGGAGATACACCACATAAGACATATTCACCTGTTAATAAATATATTGCAGCAAGATTTCAATTAAAGTTAAATACATTTTCTCATTTTAAGGCAATATTGTTTGATTTGGGGGGTTGCTTGTTTGTTTCTTTGTTTGGTTTTGATTTTGGTTTGTTGAAGACAGGGATTCTGTGTGTAACAGCCCTCTGTCCTTAAACTCACTCTTTCACCAGACTGCCTTCAAATCTACAGAGATCTGCCTATCTCTGCCTCTAGAGTGCTGGGATTAAAGGCATGTGCCAAAAAACTGAGAAAAGACTTTATTTTTAATAAATTTCAGTCTTATAGAAACATTGTTAATTTTTATTATTTTATTTTTGAGATATTAGTTTAATTACACAGTTTCTCCCTTCCCTTGTCTTCTACCAAACAGTACAACAAGAAAAATCACATGTTAAAAATATAGTGTACAATAAAATAAGAAGCTACAAAACCATAAGTTCAGAAACTGTCAGAGAGGTAATCAGATTACTATGTGTTGAGAAAGTAAAAGAAATTTTTACGTCTTTCTAAAATTTATTGCATTTTTATGAAACAATACACCTAATAAAGAGCTTTTGTAATTGTGGGAATAGATAACCTATAGAAAGCTTTAGAAATTGTTATTTATTTGAAGCATTATTAAGTCTTTCACATTGTATTTTTTTATAATCTGTCATATATATATATTTTTTTTTTTTTCTCCCTGTATTGGCTAAACTAGAGTACAGTGGGTCTTAGAATGCTTCCTCCTAAAATGTTCTCAATGTACTGTTTTTCTTTTCCTTGTATCCAAGATAATTCCATTTCTCATAACATCAAGGAGTAGTGCATGGCACTATCTTTATGTAACCCCTTGAAGCTTCCATCATTTTCCAGAGGGACAATCACTTGCACATATATATCCTGAACCACAACAAAAGTTACATGGTGCAGTCACATGCATATTGTTGAGTTGGTGACATATGTCTCACTATTCATCTTTATATTAGAACTATAACTTGGTAAAATATAGATCTATTTATACCTTAGCAACTTAGGTCAATACTGTCCTATTTTATACAATGACATCTAAAGCAATCATAAAATAACTTATGGCAACTAATTAGTCTCAATTTATTGGGAATGTGGTGTAAAACAGACATATATTCAAAAGTGCTTATAAAATTTAAAAGAGATCAGTAAAGACTCTTGATTCAGGCATGTCCTTATCATGATGTCTACTAAAACACTTGTCTTCCTTTGAATATGTTAATCACACAACAAAACACAAAATAGTTGTCCATGCCTGATCAGAAGAGTTACAGAAATTGGGTAGGATTCTAAGAAATACTGTGAATCTTCTTAGCTACTTTTATGTTGTAACGAAAGCACATAAAGAAGCAAGAGTTTAATTTGGCTCAGGGTCTGAGAGGATACAGTGTTTCATGTTGGTTTCAACACAGCTGGTCATGTTCCTAAGGAGGACTCATTCTGCACTACTTGTCTGAGCTTGGAAATAATTTGAAACATATCTAATTGAAACTCTCCAAGGTAAATAGCAGGATCTCACTAGTGCTATTTAAAAAACAAAAAAAGCTGTTTAGAAATAGAAAAAAAATACTTCTGTTTCTATCACTTTAAAAAAGAAATTCTGTAATATGAATACATACATTATTTGGACTCCTGGCCTAAGATTTGGGTATTTGAATCCCTGGTATATAATGATTACACTGAATCTTTTGTGAAGGAAAACTAGAAATGTAACATCAAAGTCTTTTTTTTTTTTAACCTCATCCAAGTAAAGAATGAAATCTCACAATGTAGATGTTGCTTTTATCATAATTAGTTGAATTTTAGTTCTGTGGTTCATTGGTTACTTTTCTGTTCCTGTGATAAAAACACCATGACCAACACAACTTATAGAAGAGTGAGTTCATCGGGCTGCTGGTTCTAAGGGACAAGGGTCTATCTGGGTGGAAAAGCATGGCAGTAAGCAGCAAGCATGGTGACAGAACAGGAAGCTGAGAGCTCACATACACAATTATAAGCATGAAGCAGAGAGCCACCTGGATGTGGTTCCAGGCTTTTAATCTCAGAATCCATTCCTTATTACTTTTCCTTTAGCAAGGCTGTACCATGGAAACTCTGCAAATAGTGCCAACTATAGACTTCATGTTCAAGTCAAAACTGAAAGACAGCAAGTGGGCATGGCATATGGGGAATTTGGATGAATGAAAGGGAAGGGGAAATGACATAGTTATTCTATAATCTCAGAAATTTAAAATAGTTTGTTTGGGATTGTTAGATACAACAAATAATCAGCTTCTGGAGAAAGAATTTGGGTGATTTTTCATTTTTTAACTGGTTATGTGCTTTTGTTCTTTTTAAGCCAACAAATCAAGGCATATAATTTGATGAACTGAAAGGATAATTTTTAAAATGGTTAATTACTAAATTATGACTTTACTTTTACTCTCCCATTGAAGGTGAAACATAGCTAAAGTATCGATTTTCTTAAAAGTTGAAGAATCAAACTCTTTGTGAGCACTTTTTAAAGCAGACATTATAAATATCTGATGAATATTATCACCTATCCAAGTTAAACTTTTATGAATGAGAGAAAACATGAATATTTACTGAAATCCATTTTCATCTTTAAATCAAATCTAAAATACTTTATTTCCTTTTGAATAAAATGCTAAAACTTAGTTTTATATTCTGCGTTAAGAACAATATATGAGGGGGTCTCAGTCTGAGCCCCTGGGAATCCACTGTTTGCCTTACACATACTTCCACAAGCTTAAAATTATTTGCAATTTGCTTCTTAAATTTGTAAATGCCAAGTTCATGAATTAGACGTGAAGGGAAACATTGAGCAGGGGTTTCAATGTCTGGAATATAGAATGCCAAGCAATTTGTACATGGAGAATGTTGCCTCTTGTATTTCAGTGCAAATGCACCGGAGAGTTAGTCCAGAACTAAAGAAAATACCCCAATCCCTTTCAGCTATTATCTTGTAGACCTTTGATCTAGCATGATTTATTACTATCCCTGCGTACAGTTAAATGTATCTACTTTGAGAGGAGACAAGTTCTCTGGCCGCAATCATCTTTTTACAAATTGAAGTGCACCAGCTGATGGACTGTCATCTTTGTGAAAGTAGACCAATGTGTCTGCTGTAGTGAGACTTTACTTCTTCCTCAATCAACACCCTTTGCTCCTTTTTCATTCCTGATCGCTGATGTTGACTTACATTAAATCTACCACCTCTTGATAAAACTTTGGGAGAAAAGGAAACCACCCCATTAAGAACCAGACTGTACAGCTCCAGTTTCAGATAAGATGAATGCTCTACCAAGTTAGCTGAGCAGCAAGAGATAGCAACATCCATCTTCTACCGTGATGATTCTAACGACACCCTTAGCTAAAAGCTGCTCTGGCTGAGATTCAATCCCATTTAATATTTGTAATAAAGAAATAGAAAAATGAAATTGAGGACTATGTGCACTAGTATGTAAAAGAAAAATTTTCACTCATTTATACATAAAAAACAGATAAAGAAAATGAGAAAAATGAAAATGTAAAAAACAAAGCATGCATTGATGAGTTGCAATAAAGACAATGCTTAATTAACCGTAGTCAACTGTAAATACTATGATATGATGTACTAATGTAGTGCATTTATGAAAATAAATCATATTCCCAATTGCTACAATAACCGTAGCCCTTTTAAAATTAAACTAGAGGATTAAACTATAAAAAGAGTAACAACTGAAGGTGTATCTCAGTGGTCAAAGCATTTTCCTAGTGTACATAGAGCACAGAATTTTCTAACAATACAAGGATAAGATGGAACACTAAATAAGAAAATAAAAATAAATGCAATGAAAGTATTAAAACCTTGCTTGAAATGGACTAAACACAATGCATTCACTTAACTTGCAAGTACACCTGGTACATAAATTTTAACGAATTTCATGTATCGAAGCTTGCTTCCTATGTGCATATTGCCTAATTAAATCTGTTATGGCTTCTTTGTGACAATCAGCCAGATTATTTTTTAGCTTCGTTGATTGGGAAATAGGAGCATGTGACAGACTTATGACAAATGAATATGGTCAGAATATACAAAGCTTTCTTTATCATACTTGGCTCCTGGAATTCTGGATCATTCTAATACTTGAGTTAGAATCGTGTTTATTAATTCATATGTGTGTCTTATTTGTATCTAATAACCTTTATTAGAGCATAGGTTATGTAAGTACTGGCTTTAATATTTATTGTGTTCATCATATATAGACAGAACATCAAAAATTGGTTTTTGGCATAAATTAATAATGCAGTTACTATTCAGTACCCACATGCCTTAGCTTTCACAGAACCTTCAAAATTTATGTTTTTGCTTGCATTATTAATACTGACTCTTCTTTATAATAATATGCCAGTTTGTCATAATCAACTATTCACACCTAACTTCCCAGTGTGAATATTCTGGATGACAGAGAGATGTTTCTCTTTAGAGACATATTCTCACAAAGATATCCACTAGAACTGACAGAATTAGTGAGGTGTCAGTTTGAAATTTCTCTTGCAGTAACAATTTAGACAGTGATTCCCAATAGTTGTTGATAACACATTAGAATCCAGCCAAACACAGTCTCCCAACAGAAACTTTGAATACCTAGAAACCTTTAGCCACTACAGATAAGCACTAGGAAACTGGAAGAGGGACAGAGATAATGTCAGCGCTAGAAGACAAGACATCTCCTATGAGACAATTTCTTGGAAAACAACAACAACCCTAAAACAATAGAGGCTCAGAAGAGGGAGAGAGAAAAGAAAATGCACTGATGGATCTCCAAGGAGTTATGAGGAAAATGGGGCTCAGATATGATCAAGATATGTTGCATGAAATTTTCAAATAGTTAATACAAATTCTGTATTCTATAAATCATCGATTTATTGGACATATGAAGAAAAAAATCAGTCACATCATTACAATAATATCCACAAAATCCATTTGTAAAAATTCTATAAAACCAAAACAAGTACCATTTTTTCCAAAGATTTATAAAAAGGTAAAACTTTATATGGGACAAAAAGGATAGAGTGAAGATCAAAAGGGACTTAAGAAAGGGAAGGCCATGAAAATAAGATAGCACTGGCTATGCAGAAGTTCTCCAATTATAATGTGTTGGCTTAGGACTTTTTAAAGACACTTTTAGAGGGCATTTTTGTGATATTCATTTCATGGAAATCATATACTGAATTTTGACCTTGTACAGGCTCTGCGGTATGATGTTGTACTGGGTATTAGCAACAAGCTCTTGCTAGTAGCTTTGGGCCAAAGACTATGAGGCATAACAACCAGTATGTTGTGTTGTTATTTCTGTCTTACAATATTTCAAGTTACAGTTAGTTTATTGGATATTAATCAACATTATGAGTCAGTGAGAATCATCATTGCCAAAATGAGAAGAAAGTAAAAATCTTAGACTTTTTTTTTTATTTATTTACTTATTTATTTGGAGGGAATGGTATAGTTCAAGACAGCATTTTTCTGTGTAGCCTTGACTGTACTGGAACTCACTCTTTAAACCAGGCTGGCCTTGAACTCAGAGATCTGTCTGCCTCTGCCTCCATGTACTAGAACTAAAGGCATTGTGCTACCACACCTGCTATGTTTTTATTTTTATTCTTTTTATATTATTTTATTTTTCCATTAAATTCATTCTCAAGAAAAACATTTTTCTCATATTTTTAGTTCCCTACCCCAGCTCCTCCATGTTTATGTATGTATCCAACTGTATGTTCTGCTTTTTAGCACTGTCTTTTCCTTCTAAATACAAATACAGTTTGTGGGCTCATATAGTCTTCGATATGTTGCCTTCACAGGAGGATCTTCAACCCATTAGGGAGTCACAACTTTAAACTCAACTCATTCTTCCTCTGTCCAGAGCTTCTTTCAGAAGCTATCAATTGCCCAGAGCTTTTTAGTTAGGGTGGAACATCATGCCCACCTCTCCTATCTACACTAGATTTCATCTGCCTTATGCCTATATAAGTCTTCTCTACACTATTATAATTGATGTGTATTAATATGTTTGAGTCCCATATTATGTGCAGAAAAGACTTTTATATGCTTTCATATACCACCTCTGACTAGTATAGACTTTGCAGGCTCCTCTTTAATGAAGATTCACCACGTCTTTGGGGAAAGGAGTGTTTTGATCACTTTCCCATTGCTGTGATAAAACACCATGACAAAGGCAGCTTCTAGAAGGAAGGATTTATTTGACATATGGTTCCAGAGAGATAAGAATCTGTCGTTTCAGGGAGACATGGCAACAAAAATGGAGGCATAGTTGCTGGACTAGAAGCTGTGGGCTCACATCTGGAACCACAAGCAGGAACCAGAGGAAGAACTAGACATAAGTTTTTACATTTGCAAAGCCTGCCTCCAGTGGCATACCTGTTCTTCAAGGACATACCTCCCCACATCTACCAAATCAGTGTCAAGAGCTGAGGACCAATTATTCAAATGTCTGAGACTAAGGGGGTAGGTATTTATCATATGATAAGTGTAACATGTACATACTAATTAGAGATCAGCACCCTGAGTCTCTGAGTCTGTACATTAAGGATCTCTGTATTGATTATTATTTACTGCAAGGAGAAACTTCTCTGATGAGGGCTGAGAAATCTTGGTTATAGCAAAACATCAGAAAGTGTTGATTTGATGCTATGTCCATTTAATACAGAAATCGTAGTAGATTTGTCCTTAGAGCCTATGACCTACTTAGCTACAGATTCTTTACCCTGATGACATGCTAATAAGTTTCAGGTCTTGGAAAACAGCTTAAATTCCAGTAAAAGCTAATTGCTTACTCCAGGACTCTTGTATCACTAAGATCTTAAAGACATAAACCAAATGATCATCACATTAGAGGCAAGCAAGGCCTCTGAGAAAATCCAGCATACTGTCATGAGTAGAGTCCTAAAGAATCTAGGTATATAGGAGACATATAGCAACATAATGAAGATAAGAAACAGCAAGCCCACAGCCAACATCCTCTTAAAGGAAGAAAAATTTGAAGCATTTACATTGAAATGAGGAACAAAATAAGGCTGTCCACTCTCTATCTTCCTATTCAGTATAATTCTGGAGTGTTAGCTAGAGCAAAAGACAAGTAACAAAATTACTGGACATAAATAAGAAAAGAAGGAATCAAAGTGTCCTTATTTGCAGCTGAAACGATTATAAGCATAAATGATCCGAAGATTCTACCAGAAATCTCCTGTGCCTGATATACACATTCAACAAAATAAAATGAAACAGATTAATACAGAAAAATTAGTAGCCACTCTATATACAAATGATAAGTATACTGAGAAAAAAAATCTGGGAAATAAATTAATTACCTGGTCTCAACAATTATTGGAGTAAATATAAACAATGAAGTGACAGACACAATAAAAACTTTAAGTTAATGAAAAAGGAAATTGAAGAAGAAAGCAGATGTATATACTTATGGGTAGATTTCATTAATATTATAAAAATACACATCCTACTAAAGTAATTTACAGATTAAAGGAAGCACCCATAAAAACTTGAAAGCAGTGCTTTAATGTAGAATTTAAAAAAAAATAATACAAAGTTTCTTGGCTTGAATAATAAATTATATAATTACTCTGGTTTTATACCTTATCAAATAATATCTTCAAATTAGAAAAATGCAAAGGGTTATTGATATTGATCCATGCAACTGAATCTTGTGATCAGAATAATTAAAAAGAAGAAATGATAAAGGAAATGGACGATGAAGAATCTCAATACAGGTGAGCACACACATACACAGACGCAACACACCAAGAGGGAGGGAGGGGAGGGAGGGGGAGGGAGAGGAGAGAGGGAGAGAGAGAGAAAGAGAATTTCCAATCACAAACTGTGGGTCCCAAAAGTATTATGTCCAGAATATCAGCATTATCCTCACCTGGGGACTAATTAGTAATACATTTCTAGAGCTTCATGGGATGTTACTGAGTCAGTCTCTGGTTTCCAGGCTAAACAATCTCTACTTTAATGAGCCACCAGATACCTTCCAGGCTCATAGACACAATGGTGTAAGGAGTACACACACTTGAATATATTGTATCAGAAAGATGCCAAATAAATTACAAAAAGCAGTGTGCATGTATCGGAAGGTGAATAAGCACCTGGCAACCCCCTCAAGCACATACACATACTCATCGATTCTTCTAACTGTCATTTACATAACTGGTTTTGGGTACCTAAATAGTGAATTATCATTTTCAAGTAGCAATGGCAAATCATTGTTTGTGTCTGTTTGCTATAACAATATTGGCATGTATAAAATGTTATATAAGTAAAATAATACAGGTTCGTAATATAGTTGTCTTCAAATAAGTAGACTGTGTATTACTTGGGAAAAAAATCATATTACATAAGTTCCTATATGGGGTTACACTTAGACTAAAATGTGACTTCTAGACTGACTTCCTCCTTCTTACAGTGAAACTTTAAAAAAATACATTTTTATGTTTTAATTCATTATATTTCTCTATACCGGGAAGATTAGCTTCTTAGAGCCTTCGTCTCTTTTGCCACTGCTTGGCTCATTTTAGATAACTGTTGAATCAGCAACCCTTTTGGCTGAAGAATCTAGATCAGCGGTTCTCAAACTGTGTGTGTCCACCCCTTTTGGGGGTCGAATGACCCTTTCAAAGAGGTCACCTAAGGTCTTGGAAAACACATTATGATTTGTGGCAGTAGCAAACTTACCGTTGTGAAGTAGCAATGGACATAATTTTATGGCCGGTGTTCACCACAACATGAAGCACTATATTAAAGTGTCACAGCACTAGGAAGTTTGAGAACCACTAATCTAGAGGCAGGAACACACTCTTCTGTTTTATAGAAGTGAATAAACTGAATGTGCAAATGACTGGTAAAGATTAGGCAAGAACTAAAATAGATCAAAATAAGCCTACTGCAGAAGAGATACACAAAGTAAAATAGACTCAAACACAATTATGTTAAAGAACGAATATCAACACCCACAGTGTTTTAAAACTAAAGTCTCTGTAGCCAAATGACCTTTACTAAGTCTTTGCAGCACAGTTGATTTATTTATAAAATGAGAAGGTATACGGGTGTTCAATAACGTGTTGCTTGGGAAACTGTCAGACATGTTATAAGAGTTTGTTTTCATCCTCCTAGGTTACTCAGGACAAAGCAGGTAAGATTATCATTGATATAAACAGAGAAGAAAATATTTCTGAATAATCACAGTAGCTTGAAGTTTGTGCCCTTGCTTATTCTACAAAATATTTCCTGTAGCAGAACAGATTTTACATACTAGACAATGAGGAGAAAATCCTATCTCCACGGAGCTTACAGCCCTGTAATAATAACTCAAATAATCTATAATGCACCTGGGAGATAACCGTCACTGTATATTCTCGGTTAATTTTTTGAATACTTTCATTTTAATTGTTTCTCAGATGGGGTCTCAGCTTGCTGACCAGGATAAACTCAAGATCGTTGATTGAAGTCTTTTCTGACCAAAGACTCCACAGTAGGTAAAACTAGAGGTACATGCACCCTGGATCCTGTTCTTTTCTGTGTATATTTGTTAAACTGAGTCATTAATATAATTTAAAAGTTTCCTTATTGTCTGTGTTTCCGCTGATGTGCTCCCTTCTCGGCCTCTAAGAATATACTGTCACCCTATTCTTTAGCTAGGGAGAGATACTGATAGTAAAATTCAGAGAGGTTTGAGGACACTTTGAACCATTGATATTCTGTGAGAGCAAGCATGCCTTTGGGCTGCTTTCCCAGAACCGGGCAGTGCTCTCCCGTATTCATGGGGCCAGACTGAGAGCAGGTGGTTGCAATCTGCAGCACTTTTACCCAAATGCCCTCCCCCGTTTTGCAAGCTTTGCTTTCTCAAGTTCAATGACAAGGCACCGGAGAACCCATCAGTATGCGTAGACACGGTGCACCTGCCCACAGTAAATACAAATCCCTCTTCAAAAGATGGAAAAAAATGAAACCTCTGCAAACAGCACGTGTCATCTCTGGCTTTGTCGCTCATCATTTCAAGGGCTGTGTTTTTCTGGAGGAAAAGCTTGTTTTCTTTTGTTTTTAAATTTGTCACCTAGCCAAACTGTGAAGATGCACAGGTGTGAGGATTTAAATGTCAGTGATTGACCTGCCCACCGCAAAGAATTCTAACTAGAAAATTAAAGCGGTTGCCAGGGTTTGCCCGCTTGATTGCGCTATCCTTCCTTAATTCGTGATCTCTGAGAGGCTGAGCATACCACATAGAGTTTCTTCCCGTTTTTTTCCTCTAACATTCTAGGGAATTTTATTATATCCATGACTGAAGATAATATGCTCAGACCAGGCAATGTAATTGAAGTGATTTGTTTTAATTGTTTGGAAAATATTTTGCCAGATAGGCTCCAGTTGAGCCCAGAACATAACCCACATGACATTCACGTAATGTAATCCCTAAGCTCCTTCTAAATACCAAGGGACTACATATAACATGGTAATTTTTACATGGTTGCTTATTTAGTACAAATTTCAACTATAAATTTGGGGTGCATCCCAAATCTAACCATTTCTAACTTCATAATTATTAATGAGACAGATTTGGAAGGCATTGCCTTAGAAAACAAAAGGTTAAAATTTACAAACTATAGGTACTTAGGAGCATGTCACTGAGGAAATGAAATATGGCCAAGTCATATAAAATGATTGAAAATGGTAAAAACAAGGGGCATTGTGAATCTTGACATCCTCATAGTCAAATACTGTGAGTGTAAAGGTGTGTTGGGTAGAGGCCGAGTCTTACACTTCATGGACAAGAGCGGGCTGGTAGGGAAATTGAATGTGCTAAACAGAACATAAGGAGAGTTAGGGATTGGCTGTTGTCTGTTAGTTCCTGTAATTTGTGATGGAATATTTTTTTATAATCTGTCTTCACAATCCTAGGAAAAATAAAGATGAAACTAGAGAATTACTCAGGCAGAAAATGAACATAAAAGATAAAGAAAGCCATGATAATGTATAACACACAGTTAGGCCTAATATTGCTTATTTGAGAATGTAATTTAGTAATGTTCCAAAAATAATTTTGTTATTTTTCAAAGAAACCCATTTATAACTTGGAATTCAAAATGGTATAGGACCTGAATTATTTGAATACCGTGTACAATATATACATAGAATTTTTACTCTGCAATAGATTTTTTATACTTTCCATTTCTAATGTTCATGCCATCCCATATCAATTTATTTTGTTTTCATGCAGTCATTTGTGTAGAGCTGTTTACTTATATTAAAATTGATTCTTTCTAAATTTATTCTCTTATTCTCTAAATATTTTGTTTTCATAAATGGAAACTTTTAAACACACACACACATATCCATAGTTCATGTTTAAAACATTTTTTCATGAATGACAGATGGTCAAAGAACAGTTATATTTGTATGCACTACTTTATAAAATAGTGATTAAGAGTGGCTTCAAAAGAAACAAAACACAGAAAAACCCAACATTCAATATCCACAAGTGTATTCTGCTCCACCACATGAAATTTCAGAGAACTTCTACTATGCATATATTTTGGCCTATCTTTAAAAGAAACAGTTTTCTGAAATTTGCACTCAATGTTTTTCTTAAAAGATATTTAGTAGTGTAATATTGTAATCTAGAGTTTAGTCTATCCATAGGATTTTCATTAATTTTTCTTCCAGAGATAGTCATTTCACATACAAGTATACTTTTTTCTGTAAGCATCAGCAAAGAAAACAAAAAAATCCATAATCAAAGCTATACAAAGATGGACTTGATTGATGTCTGATGCTCTTAGGCTGTTGCTTAGTAAAAACTTCATTTTGAGAGGTTAGATTAAATTTTCTTCTCTGGAGTTTGCTGAGTAATTTAACCTTCAGTATAATAACATTTGTTCTTTGAGTGTGATAGAAGGAAAAGCTGTAACCATTGGTGGTAAGTACAGTCAAATTTTAAATCCTTGAGATAATGATTACAAAGCGCTGGACACTGCTTATTCTCTCGTTTCAGTGTGTGGAATGAGAATAACTAACCACAATTTTGGAGTTGTAATGACTGCAACAATGGCAGTCCAATTTTGTTTTAGTGGTATTGTTGGTTGTTTTGGAATACTGGGGATTGAACCTCAGAGCATGCATATGCTAAGCAAACACTCAATTTAGAAGAAGATATACATTCGAAGATTCAAATATGAAGTCAAAACCCACTTGATTTTTTTCCAGCTCATCATTGCTATACATATCAACACAATTCCTGAGTGAAAGAAAAAAGTGCATTGTGTCAAAATTTTAGAGCATAACTTTTTCCCTATACATGTTTTCCTTTGTTTTACATTGATGTATTTTTTTAAAGGGTGTCATATAGGCCAAGCTGTAGGTGGAGCTTTCTGTATGGTCAAGATTGGCCTTGACTCCTGACCATCTGGCTCTGTTGCCTGAGTTTTAGGGTTCACAGGCACTGTATGCTACCTGACAAAATTTTTTTAAGATCAAAATTCACATTAATTTTTGTCAATAAATTTTGATCAACACCATATCAATAACATTTTGTTCATTCTTTTATTTTTCCTTCTTGAGACAAAGTATCATTCTTTAGACCTGGTGGCTTGCCTGGATCTTACTAGAGAGATCAAGTTGGCCCCAAAGTCAAAGAGTTCTCTTTGCCTTTGCCTTGCCTTCTAACTTCTAGAATTAAAAGTATTTGCCACCCTGTTTGGCTAGTCCACATTATTTTTCATGTTGCTTCATTACTTCCCAGGAAAGGACTCTTCATATTTAGATTTTGAAGAAATTAAAATGCCTAATTATTAGTCAATATTATCAAGAAAAAAATTCAGGAAATACATTGTGCTTGCTTGCTTCATATATAATACATATAATACATAAACAATGGTAGAAAGACAGTACACTGAATTTAGATTTTAGGTCTGATTTGCAGACTTTAAATATGTGACTTCTTCTGATGTGAATAAGAAAAGGTAGATGTATATTTCTGTCGTGATGCCCTTCAGATAGCTCTATGATGGTTCCACCTTGCATTTCCAGTTTCAATGACCCCACAGAGGTGCTGAATTAATATTTGTTTAATAAGACTTCTCCACATGTAAAACTTTGGGTGATCTGGGAACCATTGCATATCTAAGAACTATTTCTACACACACGCACACACACACACACACACACACACACACAGAGAGAGAGAGAGAGAGAGAGAGAGAGAGAGAGAGAGAGAGGGAGTCTCCTGTTTCTCACTAGAGTTGAATTGTAAAATGTGTGCTTATCAATCAGTTCTATCTCTAAATTTCAGATGTACAAGGTGAAAAATGTATTTACTTTGTATTTTCCTACTGAATATATATTCAGACCAAGTTTATGTCTCTAAAATTTTATGGTGGCTCACAGGATATGATTGATGATATTCTGTTGGTTGAATCCAATTGGTGCCCAAGGATATTTTGGTTTCCAGGAATATAATGTTATGTTCATTTTCAGGTTAATTTGTGTTTCTGAACTTCAGTTTTCAATAGAGATGATCAGAATATGGCTGGGGGCATAATAGCTCTATACGATGGTTTGTCTAATTTACAAAGTCAATAATTAAGCCCTACATATAGATAACATGCATGATTCATCATTGTGTGTTTTTCATTAAGTTATATATTTTTTGGATGACAAATCATTTCTTATTTATTTACTTACTTATTTATTCATTTTACATCCTTGCTCATGCCCCAACCTGGTCAGTCCCTCCCACAATCCTTCCTCTAACCCTCTCCCCTTCTCTTCTGAGTAGGTGAGGGCCACCTGGGATGCCCCCACCCTGGCATATCAAGTCTCTGCAAGGTAGGCAAGTCCTCTCCTACTGAGGCCAGTCAAAGCAGTCTAGCTAGAAAATATATCCCATGTATCAGCAACAGTTTTGGGATAGCCTGTTCCTATTGTTTGAGACCACATTAAGATAACCTGCACATCTGATACATATGTGCAAGGAAGTCTAGGTCCAGCCCGAGTATATTCTTTGGGTGATGGTTCAGTCTCTGAGACTCCCAAGGGTCCAGGTTAGTTGACTCTGTTGGTCTTTCTGTGGAATTCTTATTCCCTCCAGGGATGTGCCCTCTATAGAATAACTCTTACATAAGAGTTCCCAAACTCCATCACTGGCTGTGGGCAACTGCATCTATCTGAGTCAGCTGCTGGGTGGAGCATCTCAGAAAACAACTATGCTAAACTCGGTCTGCCAGCACAACACAGTATCATTAACAGCATCAAGGATTGGTGCTTGCCCATGGGATGGGTCTTAAGTTGGGCCAATTATTGGTTGTCTATTCCTACAGTCTCTGCTCTATCCCCTTCCCTGCATATCTGTAGACAGGATAAATTTTTGGTCAAAATTTTTGTGGGTGGGTTGGTGGCTTTATGGCTTCACTGGATTCCTGCCTGGCTACAGGAGGTGAACTCTTCAGGTTCTATATCCCCAATGCTGTGAGTCACAGCTAAGGACACCCCCATTGATTCTTGGCTGCCTCCCTTATCACAGGTCTTCTCCTGGAGATGCCCCCTACCTCCCCACTTCTGTTAGTTGCAGATTTCCATTAATTCTCATGGCCATTTGCCCATCCTTCCTGTCCCTCCCCACACCTGATCCTGAATCCCCCATTACCCTCCCCATCTCCCTGTAACCCAGTTCCCTTGCTCCATCTGCCTCATGACTATTTTATTCCCCCTTCTAAGTGAGATTCAAGCTTTCTTCCTTGCTTGTGCTTTCTTTTTATTTTGGGTTCTTTGGGTCTGTGGAGTGTGGCCTGGGTAGCCTCTAATTTATAGCTAATATCCATTTATAACAGAGTAAATACCATGCATGTCCCTTAGCGACTGGATTACCTACTCAGGATGAGTTGAGGGATATCTAGGTTGGTCCCAGTTTCTGGCTATTACAAATAAAGCTACTGTCAACATAGTTGAGCAAGTGTCTTTGTGGGATGCTAGAGCATCTTTTGGGTATTTGCCCATGAACAGTATGGTTCGATATTGAGGTAGAACTATTTTTCTGAGATATTGCCGAATTGATTTCCAAAGTGGTTGTACAAGTTTTGCTCTCCCACCAGCAACTGAGTCATGTTCCCCTTGTGCCCTTGTGCCACATCCTTGCCAGCATGTGCTATCACTTGAGTTTTTGATCTTAGCCATTCTGATGTCTATAAGATGAAACCTCATAGTTGTTTTGATTTGCATTTCTCTGATGACTAAGGACTTTAAACATTTTTTTTAAGTGCTTCATGGCATTGGAGATTCTTCTGTTGGCATTCACCATTTAGCTATGAACTCCATTTTTAAATGGGTTATTTGGGTTGTTGGTGTCTAACTTCTTGAGTTCTTTATAAATTTTGTAGATTAGCCATCTATCAGATGTAGGTTGGTGAAGATCCTTTCCCAATCTGTAGGCTGCCATTTTGTCCTATTGACAGTGTCTTTTGTCTTCAGAAGCTTTTTAGTTTCATTAGGTCCCATTTATCAATTGTTGCTCTTAAATCCTGAGCCATGAGTGTTCTCTTCTGGAAATTGTCTCCTGTACCAATGCATTAAGGGTGTTTCCCACTTTCTCTCCTGTTTCCATGACTATGTAACTTTCTTGTGTTTCTGTTGTTGTTGTTGAAGTCGATCTTTAATCCATTGTGGTCTGAAAAGATACTTTAAAGTATTATTTCAGTTTTCTCATATCTGTTGTGGCTTGCTTTGTGACTGACTATATGGTCAGTTTTGGAGAAGAATCCATGAGGTGCCTAGAAGAACGTATATTCTTTTATGTTAGAGTGTAATATTCTATACATGTCTGTTAGGTCCATTTGATTCATAATATCTGTTAGTTTCATTACTTATGTGTTTAGTGTTTGTCTGGGCAACCTTGCAATTGATGACAGTGTGGTGGTGAAGTCACCCACTATTAATGTGTGAGGTTCAATGTGCAAGTTAAGATTTAGCAATGTTTCTTTCACAAAGGTGGGTACCCTTTTGTTTGGCACATGGATGTTCAGAATTGAGATATTATCTTGGTAGACTTTTCCTTTGATGTGTATGAAGTGTCTTCCCTATCTCTTGTCATCAGTTTTGGTTGAAAGTCTATTTTAATTTATTTATTTAATTTAATTTAATTTAGATATTGAATGACTATATTGCTTGCTTTTGGGTCTGTTTGCTTGGAAAACTTTTTTCCAACCTGTTACTCTGAGATAAAATCTGTCTGTACAATTGAGGATATTATTTCTTGTACATGGCAGAATGTGGATCCTGTTTTCACATCCATTCTGTTAGCCTGTGTGTTTTTATGGGAACTGAGTCCATTAATGTTAAGAGATATTAATGACCAGTGATGGTATTTCCTGTTATTTTTGATGTTGGTGGTACTGTGTGTGTGTGTGTGTGTTCTTCCTTGGTTTTTCTTGGTATGGAATACTTATTTCCTGTGTTTTAGGGATATAATTATCCTTCTTTGGTTGATGTTTTCATTCTATCATTTTTTATAGGACCAGATTTGTGGATAGATATTTATTTAAATTTGGATTTGCCGTGAAATATCTTGGTTTCTCCATCTATGGTGATTGAGATTTTTTCTGGGTATAGTACTCTATGTTGGCATCTATGGATTTTTTTAGAGGTTTCAAGATATCCATGCAGGGCTTTCTAGCTTTTGGAGTCTGTGTTGAGAAGTAGAATATAATTCTGACAGGTCTCCCTTACCTGACCTTTATCTTTTGCTGCTTTTAATATTCTTTCTTTGTTCTGTAGATTTTGTGTTTTGATTATTATGAGGCCAGAGGATTTTCTTTTCTAGTCTAGTCTAATAGGTTGGGATAGTTTTCTTCTATGATTCTGTTGAAAATATTTTCTGGGCCTTGGACCTGTGACTCTTCTCCTTCTTCTATTCCTATTATTCTTAGGTTAGGTCTTTCATGGTATCCCAAATTTCCTAGATGTCAGGAAATTTTTGATTTAAATATGTATTTGATGATATATCATTTTCTTGTATTTTATCTTCTATGCCTGGGATACTCTCTTCCATCTCCTGTTTTATGTTGGGGATGCTTACATCTGTTCTTCCTGTTCTCTTTCATAGGGTTTCCATCTCCAGGTTTCCCTCAGTTTGTGTTTTCTTTATAGCTTCTATTTCTACTTTTAGATCGTGCAGTTTTATTTATTTCCTTCACCTGTTTAATTGTATTTTCCTGTGTATATTTAAGGGATTGATTTGTTTCTTCTTTAAATACCTCTACTTATTTTGATTATATTTTCCTTATTTCTTAAAAGAATTTATTCATTTTATCTTTAAAGGGCTCTATCATTTCTATAAAATTGGATTTAAGGGCATTGTCTTGTGCTTTGGTTATGTTAGAATATCTAGGGCTTACTATAATAGGATAGCTGTGCTCTGGCTTTTAGCCATCTTGATGTCTTTGGACTCTGGATATTAACTTTTAGTAGATATTGGGAGGAGGTTAATTTCAATGATCCTAGTGTAGCAGGCCTCTGATGTGTATCCTGGGCTGGATGGTTACAGATCTGTATGTCTGTAAGGGTCAGGAGCCACAGATCTATAGTGGTTGGTAGAGAGATGGCAGGAGAATGGAGTTCCCCTGGGCTAGCTGGCAGCACAGGGCAGCTTGGCTTGCTCTAGAGGATTCAGTAATCAGGAAAGATAGGTGGGGGAAAGGAAGCTTACCTGTATGGTTCAGGCTCAGCAGGTCCAATAAAGGTGAGAGGAGAGTTGTTGGGAAAATGGTGGCCCCTCTGAGCTAGCAGCCTGTTCAGGGAAGGTTAGCTTGGCTTGCTCCAGAGGATTCAGCAAGCAGGGCACCTTGTTTTAAGTTTATATATTTTAAGTATACATAATGTTATCAAACTAATTAGGATATGGCGAGTTTAATCCTCAAGCAGTTACTTTACATTCAGATGATCGACAGAAACATTTGAAACTGAAATAAAATTTCTACTATTCTATACCCATATGATGGATAAATGACAACTGTATCCATTTAAATTCAGTGTTCTATATTCAGAAGAAAAAATGCTAAAGACTTTTATACTATAACTGGAGTAGAAGTCTGAATGATATAGGAAAGAGATTCTTCCACACAAAGAAAGGCTTAGACAGTCTTCCTGGTAATTTACTCCTCCTCTTCAAAGATGTAAGAACTCTCATGTCACATACAAACATATACATACAGCTCACAGCAGACTTGACCTCTTAGTCAAACAGTCATTTAACTCAATGTATATCCCAGTTTAGTAAACATTTGAAGTGTCTGTATACTGTATATTTTAAAACCTAAACATTCAACTTGAGAATAAATCTTTTTATTTTAGTGGTCCATATTATTCTATCTATCTATCTATCTATCTATCTATCTATCTATCTATCTATCTATCATCTATCTATCTCTATTTCTCTATATATTTTTGAATGTTTTATTTATTTACATTTCAAATGTTAGCCCCTTTCCTTGTTTCCCCTCTGCAAACACCCCATCTCCCTCTTATCCTGCTTCTATGAGGGGGCTTCCCCACCCAGGCACCCACCTACCAACTCCTGGCTCACTGCCCTAGCATTCCTCTACACAGGGGCATCAAGCCTTCACAGGACCAAGAATCTCCCCTCCCACTGATGTCAGATACAGCCCCTTCAACTCCTTCAGTCCTCTGTCTAACTCCTCCATTGGGGTCCTTGTTCTCAGTCCAATGGTTGGCTGTGAGCATTCACATCTGTATTGGTCATGATCTGGCAGAGCCTCTCAGGAGACAGCTGTATCAGGCTCCTGTCAGCAAGATACTTCTTGGCATCAGCAATAGTGTTTGGGTTTGGTGTTGGCTGATTGGATGGACTCCCAGGTGGGGCAGTCTCTGGATGGCCTTTCCTTCAGTCTCTGTATACAACAGGGTGGCTCAGCAGGTAAAGAATCTTACCCTAAAGTCCTATAATCTGAGTTTTTCCACAGTAGCACAAAAGCATAAAGAATAAACTGCTCTCCACGAGTTGTGCTGTAAGCTTTACATATGTACTGTGACACACACACACACACACATACACACAAATTTAAAAATCAGTGAAAAAGATAGTTACAATCGATTTATAGGTTCCTTTAAACTTTCTTGAAAACTATAACATTACCAAAGAAACCACAAATACACAACTTTTTGTTTTGTTGCTTTGTCTTTACAGTATTTTAAGTGGGATGATTAAATTCCAATGACCTTATTACTCTTTCCGTGAAAACCATTCGTACTTATCCATAGGAAATGGACCATAATTATTGTCTGAAGCTGGGCAAGCTCCTTAGTTGTATATTAGAGCCAAACAAGCAATCAAAGAGAAAGCTCAAAATCTTTCATTCTAAAACGTTCAAGTTTTCTGAGGGCCCTCACTTCAAGTGGAATTAGAGCCGGAGCTAAGATAGTAGAAAATGGCCACCCGATAGCCAGTGAAGTCAAAGTAAAGCAGGGTTTGTTTGCACTTTTTAATGGGCATGCAGAAGGATGCAGGTGATACTGTAGTGTTTACAGCAAACCATGTGAGCCATGTGGGCTAGAGGAAATGGCGGATTTTCTGTGTGTCAGCACTCTAATCCCATCCAGCCTGTCAGCACTATAATTTCCAACAAATCACACCGTTTAAAATACAGTAGGGGCACAGACTGAATATTTGTTTTGTTCTGATGAGACAGATGACTCAGAGTAAAGCTTCAGAAGCAGAATGCTCACCCAAATGAAGGAGTTTGGAAATTGCAGTGGCTTTGTTCACAGATGTACAGTTATTATGATTTTTTTTCTTTTGTTTGCACAGCAAGTTCATAGGAAGTGGCAATTGCAGGGATTCTCTGTTTCCCAGCATAGTGCAGTTCTGTTCTTCTTTCCTTGCCTGAATCCAAACAGTTTCTAAGTTTGCCTAAAACCTACCGGATAACTTTATAAGCAACATAACCTTTGTTAATTTAAACTTGCTGTATATAGTCCCAGATGGTGCCAAAGTGGGTGTGTGCTGCACAAATTAGCTGTATACTGTGTTTTATCACTGCATTGTGCTCTTATACTTAAGAAAACATTTCATAAAATAACAAATTCTGTGAGCATTTGTGTAATATTTCTACCACGATGACAGAATAAATATCCTAAAATCCCCTTATGCCCCCAAATATACAGATATTGGATAAATAACAATGATAAACTTTAGTCTTTTCCTCAGTTTAAAACAGGGCAATAAAGATGTCATGGGCCTCCAGACACCCCAAAATTAAGCAGATGTCATAGAGGTAAATAAGTCTGAACACCGGGCTTTTCTTGGTTGCAAATGACTCTTCCACGTATGCCTTGCAAAGACTTTATATTTTTGATAAATTAGGTAGAAGGCAACTTAGTCACAAAATGCTAGCCTAGCCTAGCAAGTATTAGGTCCTAAGCTCAACCTTTGGAGGGGATGGGGAGTGAGGGGAGGAAGGGGAAAAGGGGAGGAGACAGTACTTTAAAAAGGAGTCAGAACCTCAGAAACCATATCAGGCTGAGAAATATCTCCTGGTAATGAATGGAAGTCTATATTGTTTAAAAAAGTAATGAGCCATGAAAGTTTTTTTATGTTTAAGATCATTTAATACACAGCATTCTTGTTTTATTTCTTTTAGTTTAATTTTAATAGATTTTTCTATATCAAACTTTATAAAATAAGTTAAGTATTAAGGTTTTAAAATATTGATTTCTTCCATTTAAGGAGTGTTGTTGTCTTATCTTAGTTACCCTAAGAATTAATACACATTGGTTTACACCTAACCCTTTATCATATTTTCCATTTGTTATTTTTACTTTTACAAAAAGTAAAATTTTTTTTCCTGATTTATTTTTGATAAGTCAAACATATTATTTTTCTAATCTATTCTTTTATTGTTTAGTGACACCTCTGTAAATATATGTGTGTTTCTTCTAAAAATATATTAGTCATGTTAATTAAAATTTCAACAGTCAATAATGGCATCCATATACATTAAGGAGTCAAGTCATCAAAAATACATCTTTTTATTTAAAGAGAGAACTCATTTATAATACTTCTTTGTTTCCATTATGTATGTCGCTGTGTGGATCTGTAAATATGTGATAGAATAAATATGAAAATTTAAAGATAGAAACAGCTTTATTTAAAAGCTGCTACATTTCTTTATATCCACTTGTTTGCAACTTCATCAATTGTCTATATAGGTGTATTTTAACTTAGTTTACAAAGTCTATTGTTATAAATAGCTAAATGCTATTTGAAAATGTTTATTGTAGAAGAATTTTAATCCAGCAACATAGCTACTCTGAAGGAATCACATCCAAAGACCTAGATCTATGTGATCCAACTGGAAAACAGGCAGACTTAAGTACATACTTTTAGTTCCAAACAATAACATCTAATTGAAGGGCAGATAAACTGACAAATCAGAGGAAGATTTCAGAATGAGTCAGAGATAGGATATGCCCAGCTCTCATAAAAAGGGATAGGAAGGAGGGGCTACATCAGAGCAGTACAGAGATAGAGTCAGTCAGTTTAGTTTAGTCAGTGGAGAGTCAGTGCAGTGAATGCAGGGCAGTAAACGTGAGTTGCTTCCAGAGTCATGCAGGTCAGGGCAGATCAGCAGAAGCAGTGAAGCCAGAGAATAAGAAGGAGTCAGAAGATTAAAACAAATTTCCAGAGTTAGTTAGAGGCCAAGCAGAGCACTTTGGTGTGAAGCTGAGAGAAGCCAGATTGAATCAGTCAGCTTGGAAAGGAGTTTGAACCAGGATAGCTGAATTGAACCAGCCAGAGTTCAGAAAGGTCTAGAAAGAGTGAGCTTATGCAGCAGTAGGCCTCTGAGATGACAATTTACATCTGGAGAACAATAGTTACTTTTACAGTTTATAAAATTAAAACTAGCTTTGACACTGACTTAGTGGAAACTGTTACTGAATAACATATCTCTTAAGTAATAGGAACCTCTCGGTTTTGAGTATGTGTGGCTTGATGTATTATTTCTTCAAAAGTATTTGACTTAAAGAAATCACCAGCATACATCTGTGTAACTCTAAAGAAAAGGAATGTATTCTCAGAAAAAAAGTGTGTGCGCACACACACACACACACACACACAAAAGAGAGAGAGAGAGAGGAGAGAGAGAGAGAGAGAGAGAGAGAGAGAGAAATCACTGAAAAAAAAGCATAATAATATACTATAAAAACTAGATTGTATAATTTTATATTAGGTGATACTCTTCTCTTCAGTCTGTTGTTGGCCAAAACTTTACCGAATCTATAGCTATACCTAAAAAGTGTGTATTACCTTCAACAGAAGAATGGATACAGAAAATGTGGTACATTTACACAATGGAGTACTACTCATCTATTAAAAACAATGAGCTCATGAAATTCTTAGGCAAATGGATTGAGCTAGAAAATATCATCCTGAGTGAGATGACCCAATCACAAAAGAACACACATGGTATGCACTCACTGATAAGCGGATATTAGCCCCAAAACACACAATACCTAAGACAACGCATAAACCTCATGAAACTCAAGAAGAAGGAGGAAGACCAAAGTGAGGGTGCTTTTGTCCTTTTTAGAATGAGTATCAAAAGATTCAACCAGAGCTCCCAGGGTCCAAACCTCCAGTCTGAGAACAGGTAATTGAGGGTGGCCTTGTCAGACATCAGTGAAAGTGGAAGACCATGGTCCCCAAAGTTTGGATTCTCCTAGTGTTGGAGAATCTGAGAGCAGGGAGATAGGTTTGGGAGGATATTTGGAGCACACCCTCATAAGATTAGGAGGAGGGGTATGGGATAAGGGGGTTAGGGGAAGAATGGGAGAGGAGATAACATTGAAAGGTAAATACACAAAATATCCAATAAAAAAAATATAATGGGTCTGACAAAAAAAAAAGATAGCTTACTTATTTCAGATTATTTTTTTTTCTAGGAGATGCTAATTGGCTAAGATCTTATTTTAAGCTCTCCACAAAAGAATTTTAGTCTCTGTTTAATATTCTCGAGAGAGATGTAAACCCTAATCTCCCTCAACAACCAATCGACAAAAGAAGAGCAATTTTACAAAAAATAGAAGAAGCTATTATTAATCGATATATTATAAAGACTGATTAGTTGTTGGCTGTTCTATAACAGTCCTTTGATAAAAGATATTATTAATGTAGATTTATATTTCTTTAAATATTGTCTTTATGACTCTCTGAGTGTGGAAGAAGCAGCTGCAGGTGCTTCTGCCCAGATCTTACAAGAACTCTGAAAAATGTATTTTTAAAAATAAAAGAGGGGGAACTGTTTCCCCCAGAAGGAGTCTCCTTAAACACTCTCGATCATGCCTTGTTTACTTTGAACTCTCTAAAACTGAAAGCTCATGGCAAATCTGCTGCTGACTGCCTCTGGCATCGCTGAGACCACTAAAGACTATGCCATAGCTATGTGGAAGGTCCCTCTTACCCTTAAATGGAATGGCCCGGACCCAGTTCTCATATGGGGCTGAGGACTGATGTGCCTGTTTGATACCACAGAAGGCACAGCTAAATGGCTGCCAAAAGTTTAATGAAATAAATAGATACCCCCACAAGGCCAGGCCTAACTATAAATAAGATGAATAACAATTGACCTCCAGGGAAGAGAAACCTCCCTGAGAATTCCCCTCTTTTTCCTTTCCAGATAAAAATGAAACACCCATGATGTCTGCTGGTAGAAGCTCTAATCCTGATGCTGGCCTCCAGACTTATACTACTCAGACCTTTGATGGGCCATTGAAAAGGACACCAAACAGCTAGAGATTGACATCAGTAATCGGAAGAAATCCCTCGTTTCAATGTCTGAAATGATCTCCAAAAACTGCAAAGGACTTTATTGGACTTGATTTACTCTTCTACAATAGAAAAGACTGTGTACAGCTTTTGACTGTGTATAGCCCTTAAAGAAGAATGTCGCCCTTACATAGACAAGACAGGGATGGTTAAAGAGAACATGAAAAAGGTCAGAGAAGGCCCAGAGAAAAGACAGAGAGAGAAAGAGAAAGAGGAAGATGAGAGCTGATACAAGGACTGTTTTTCAACCTCTCCATGGTTGTCAACCCTACTTCCTCCCATCTTGGGACCATTAATTGGGTTATTTTTGCTGATTCTTTTGGTCCCGCGCCTTAAATAGGCTGACTAACTTTGTGATACAACAGATAGATAATTTGGTAGCAAAATCTATTTAGATACATTATCATAAGTTAGTTATAGAGGACCACAAGACTCAAGATGAGGTTGTTACTTTATCCAAGGTATTCCTCAAACCCATCTCCACCCAACCTAAAAGAGGGGGCTTCCACCCCTAGACCAAGCAGAGAGAGGCTACCCAGAATCCTCTCTGACTGGTGATCTGAATTCTTGCTTAGGCTGCAAGGTTAAGCACTGCAAGGGAATATAAGTAAAACTTAAAAATATCTATCTGGGTTCCCTGAGGGACAAGCCTGACTGCATAGGGGTTGATGTCAAAAGTATCCCCTCTCCAGGAAAAAGACATTGGGATGGGTATGGCCCTCATACCTCACTGGACAATGACAGGAGGACTGGAGCCATTACAAGGTCCCCTTCAATTATTCAATTATAGGAGGTTAGGCCTCTATCCCTGCCTTCACAAGAATAGAATTGCCAAGGCCCTTCTATACTTAGAGAAGGGAGGAGATGTCAGGAGCAGCCCTGCATATACACTAAAGGGCCTAAGATCAACAATAGGCCTAAAGTCAGCAATAGTCCTGACATACATACATGCTAACACAAAGTCTTGGGTCTCTGTGGAAAAACATTTAAAACAGAAGGCTATAAGCTATTGTAAACAGGCAGCTTCTGTGGAAATTTACCAGACCTAGTAGTCATAGGTCTTATAAATAGGCAGCCTCAGTGGACAGTACCAACTTAGATAAGGACAGGTGAATCATAGGCAGAGTCATAGTGACCTGTCCCCTGAACCTACACCCAGCTGATACCCTGTTCTGAAAGGTATCTGTACTCCCCCTGAACACCTATGCTCCGGTGCCATTCCCCTCCCCTGTTTATAACCCCTGTGTAAATAAGTAACTTATGATGTGATTTAAATAACTAAATAAATAAAATAAAAAAAAAAACAAAAACAAAGTTTATGAAATCTGTGATAATAAGTTTTAGAAAATCCTCCAAATAAAGACAATAAATATTCAGTTCCTAAAAAAAAAAAAAAAGAAAAGAAATAGGAGTTGTCAGAGAGGCAGGAGAACAGAAGATTAAGGATTGTATTCCACCTTAGGCTAACAGAGCAAGAAAAGCACTGTTTCGGAATGGAAGGGGGAAAGCGAAGGTGTGGAGATGGATGGGCCTCCAGTTTCTTGTTTCTGGAATCCTTGGTTTCAAACATACAGGTAGCAAGGAACTATGTTAACTATGTTGCCAATCGAAAGCCAAGTCCTTAAGTAAAGTTTAGAGGATAAGCACAACCCATCTACAGATTTTTACACAGATGTAGAAGCTGGAGTTTGCAGAAAAGTAAAGTCAGCACTTGGGTTTCCTGAGCTGCTTTGTAAAACCCAAAGGAGCCCTGGAGAAGAGGATGAATTTGAGGGGCCATTGAGCACAGAGCACTTTTCCAATTACCGAAACACCTGCACTTTGTGGCTTTATGCTGATCTGCTGTGAATATTTTACAGAGTGTTTAATAGTCCTTCAAATTCTGGAATTCAACAGTCAAAGACAGTCAGGACGTAGGAGACTTCTAATTTGGGCTAATATGATATGGGACCCAGAGTGTAGTATCTTTGACCTGTAGAGTCCAAATGCCAATGACAGACACTGATGAACAAGCCTCCATAGTATTGTTTTCTTTTGCTTAGTAAGAAAAGATGCTTGGAAAAAAGGATGACTCAGCACTTTAGTGGTAAAACTATTTACATGGACAAGAAAGGCTGCTGCAGGCTTGTAAAAACCTTGCGGCAGATATATTATTCCCTCTCTTATGAAAGTGTGGGTTCAGGTAGGGCCATTCATTTTCAAGCATCCTTTTGAACATCCATTGCTCCAAATAAACATGGGTTCTGCTGCCAGAGGACATGAACACTAATTGCTGTAATTATTTCTGTTTACCCTCAGAGAAATTCTGTAGCCCAAACTGGAACTTGAGAACTGTTTGGGTTTTAAACACCCCTTCTCTGTATAGTTAACCAACAGTAAAAGACAGATATAAAGTTTATCTCTATTTATGCAGCAGTTTCAAAGAAGCACAGTTTTGAAGTGCAGATACAGCATTTTTTCAAATCCTGCCAGCTATGGTTTCAAAATTGCCTTTGGACTAAAACATTATAGATGGGCATAATGCACAACTCTAAAGGTAATACTGCTTTAGGAATCTTCTCCAGTATTACTATGGCAATGATGGAAAATGTCTAAGCCTGGCACTTTTCAAGTGAAGGGCAATATGAAAAACATATCCCTGTGGTGACTGTTTCCATAGTCAACAAAAAGAGAGCCGATAAGATCCTCCACATAATTTGTTAGGCACAATTTAGACTGAAAACCCTTATTATTTATTCTTAAATTTGACATTAAATTAAATATTCCCATGCTAAATGGATGCCTTCTTAGTTTAATTCTGACTCTGGTTATTTTCTTCTATAATTTTAGTAAAAAAAAAAATAGCAATATTTAAATTCATTAAAAAGTAAAGTTGAAGGCTTATTCTCAGGGTATAGGTTGTTTTAAGATTCGATAAGCACAGAGGGATCAATCATACTTTATACCAATAAAGTATTAATGTTAAAGCCAGGTCATGAAAGGTACATTTGTATGAATAACAAAAAAGTATCACGAATTTAAGGTACATTTACTTTAGAGGTTATTAGATATCACTTGTAGAATCAAGTTAGTAGCAAGCCACATTATCAACCCTGGTTTTTCCATGAATTACTATGTATAGATTAATGAATATCTTTTCTGTGTCTTAGTTATTTGTTTGAAATATAAAGTATGAGACCCAGATGTATTAGTGTCTGCAGAAAGCCTACCTGTATTACCATTGAAGCAGATTTTTTATTACTCAGGGTTTCTGAAGATAAATTAGAGTTTTGGGCATTTGAGTGAATGATGATCTTTTACCTGTAGACCATCATAAGTTAGCTTGGATAATGGTAAAGAGAAGAGGAGAAAAATTCTTTGAGCCAGAATATAATATAATCTGCAGTGAAACCATCTCATCTAGAATTGGCTGCATAAACAGAAGCAGAGCAATGGCAATATCAATAGGCATGTTCATGTGAAAGAAAATTTTAAAAGTCTTCCCTTAGGAAAAGAACTACAGGCCAGTAAGAGAGAAGGGGAATTAGTTTATCTCAGGATAAGACATTATTGGTTGTCCAATGCAGAGTGGTTGGCCTTGAAAACCTATACACACAAACAACAAAAATGATGGACTCAGCAGATTATAATTAGTTTTGTGTGTGTGTGTGTGTGTGTGTGTGTGTGCATGTGTGTATATGTATGTATGTATACTTGTATGTATAAAGAGGGGTTATTAGAATGGCTTAGAGATTGTAGCCCAGTTAATTCAACAATGAACAATTCAATAGTTATTTAGTCCCAAGGTTGGATGTCTCAGCTGGTCTTCAGTATATGCTAGAATCTCATAGAAGTAGGATCTAATGCCACCAAAGGAATGGAATTGATAGTAAGAGTGAGAGCAAGCAAGCAAAGAGAAAGCTTTCTTCTTCCATGACCTTTATATAGGTTTTGAGGAAAAGGTGTGGTCCAGATTAAAGGTGCATCACTCATCTCAGAAGAGCAGCATTCAAGGTATGTCTTCCCACCTCAACAATCTGAATTAGAAGTTAGTCTTCCAGCTTTAAAAGATTTAATTGAAAAATATCCCATCACAGGTTTGCCCAGCCATATTGGTTTTAGTTTTTTCAGATGTAGTCAAGTTGATCATCAAGAATATCCATCACATTTATTTTGGGTGAGTTCTTATGAGCTCTTCCTCCCAGTATGTAAATTATGAAGAGAAGTTGCCCTCATTAGACCCACTCTGCTAATAACTGGTAACAATCTATAAATCTTTAGGGATGGATGTGGCCTTATGAGCATCTCTCCAATGATGATAAGTTAGAAGATACAATCTTATTTAGGTTTCACATTAGTAGTCACGCTACTGATGGTTCAAGAATGGACCATACTATGCCTGTCAGATAGTGGACCACTACAAAGAAGTATTTCTAAAACTAATGGTAATAAGTATGGTAACTTTTGAAGCAGTATAAGGATGTGAATGGTTACTTTCCTTTATTTCCTCCTAAGCAAACTTCATTAGTTCTCAGTGGATCTTTTGTAGAATTCAAGGCTTTAAGGTTAAACCTGTGTGTGTTACCAACAATTGTAAAGTTATAAAAAGTATCTTGTAATATGTAACTAGTTTACTATTTGCTTAAAAGTCCTCATTTATAAATGTAATTAAGCTTCTTGATGGAAAACACAGTTTTCAAATCAAAGAATATAAGATATAGATAATTTGGGGGACCAGTAAGAGTTATCATTCTCTGGGATAACAAAGGAACATGTTCCAGCATGGAAATAGTTCCATGAATTTTTTGTACAATGGCAGAACAAAGATAAGAAATTAAGATTTTTTTTTTTTTTTTTAAATACATTGGTGGAAACATCAGGCATGTCATAGCAAATTCTCTGCTATAAGTCTCAGATGCTATCTCTGTTAGTAGAAGTTGGCGGTCTACTAATACACTGTAGGAATTTTATATTACATCGGAAAGGATATTAGACAAAGATTGACTTTTAAAGAGGAGTAAAGACCCACAAGATGGTGAAGTTCTTTTCTGTCCATCAGCCTTGTAGTATCTTTAACACAGGTATGGCTTTATTCTCTGAAACTTGAATTCACAATATTCAGCAGGAAAAGCGTGCTTATTATTCTCATAAAGCAAAACAAGGGCATTCAGGGTTTCCTGTAGGAATGTAATATCAGTCATCGCAACAGAAGCTAATTTTTTTTTTCCTGAGAAAATCATCAGTCCCTGGGGCTCTGTTTCAGACATGACTGTAAGTGGGAAACGGGAAAACAGTGAATTCAAACCTAGCAACTTTGTGTTCACAGTTAGCCCATGAGCCTTGGGGAAGTGTTTACTTATCATGGTGGGATGGAAGGCAATGATATGCAAAGAATGTTTAAAGTTACTTCTCAAGATTTATGTACTGAATCGATACTGAGACACTTTGTGATATAACTTGCCCAGTGTCAGCTAGGGATTAAAACCAACACAGGTTGTATTTACCATCAGATAAATTGAAGACATTTATCTAGGTATTTTGTTTTTGCTTTGTGTGTATGTGTGTGTGTGTCTGTGTTGTTTTATAATAGTTTTTAAGTATGTGGTTTGTTAAATGCACTGCAGCAGATTTGAAAACCTCTCATCTCTTGCCTAATATCATCAACAATTGACAAAAACTTTCTTTGGTTCAATTAAGTCCTAAATTAGCCAGGCTATTTAATTAGGACTCTATTTCTACAGATACAGCAGGACACAGGCTGATTAGGACTGTCTTTTCCCCTTTTCTGTGAATCAGTATAGGTTGTGTCTCCTTGCCATTACCACTGAAAGATACATATTTAATAATCTTGGAACCTTCCCATTCAGACATTTCATAATCAGGAAGGCATCTTTAGCTCATAGACTGATGTAAGGATGCAATCAAACTCCATTTAATAGAGTCTCTCTAAGCACGTTTTTGAGTTGAACTTAAATGACTCAAACAGTGCATAGTATTTTTCACAATAAAGTTTTAAATCCCTAATATTTTATTGTCTTATACTGATGATTCAGGGTCAGAAGATGAGCTGAGGAAGTGATGCTTCCAGTAAAGGCAATGCTACAATTTCATCGTTTTGTTTGTGACAATTTACACAGGAAAAAGGAGAAGACAATGATAAAGAAGATGCTTTAATAGCAAAATATGAATATTAATACAACAAAAATAGAATATAATCTCCTGTGTACATAGAATATAATTAAAAGTCTGCCATTCCTATAGGAGGCAGGAAAGCAGTCAGATTTACGGAGACAGTGTCTTGTGCTTTGAGAATTGAAACTGCCCTTGTATATTAGAAGATACCATATGTTAACATTCCTCTTTAAGCAGTAAGGCTGTGGAACTAGAAGCCCAAATCTTGTCACTAAATGCTTACAAATTATTTTATAGAGGAACACAATAGCAGTGAATCTCTTCAATTCACATGAAGTATGAGATCATGGACAGCTATTTGTTTTCTTCCAAAACAACTTGACATTCTTTCAGATTTGAACTGGGCTAACCAAGTGGACTAGAAATATTGCTGATGTGTACAGAACTCTTACAATTCTGACTTGCCCTTATGAACTTGATATCAACCAGACTAAAGAAAGAAGGATTTTAGAAGAAGCATTTTGCAAGTTTCCAATTTTGAAGCTATTATCTCCATAATACAAGGGATAACACAGACAGAATTCTAAAATTGACTGAAAAAAGAGAAGTCTGTCTCTTGGAAATACAGAATCAGTTTTGGACCATGTCCTAAAATGTCAAAGCTGGAAAGGGATATTTGATATGTGACATATTTAGTTAAAAGTTGAGGTCAAATGATAGGCATTTTACAGAGAAGTCCTGTAGACAGTTCAGAGATTCAGGGTTTAAAATGTCTAGATACTGAACTAAGCTTGAAATTTTAAAATAATAGAGAGCACAAAGTACTCCCCCCAAAAATTATCATTTTGAAAACAAAACTTAAAATTCAAAGCACACTTTAATCCATAGAGTATAGATAGACAAGGCACACAAATAGGAAAGCCCATAGTCTATATCAAAGACATTATAATAAAATCTGAAAAAGTTATATGTCTGGAAAAGTACTTCGACAGGGACAGAATGACAAGTTAGTGGGGTGGGCTTAGAAATATGTTTTTTGTTTGAAGTTGTAAGATATAATATTTTACATTGAAATATGTCAAAATGACTTCTCATTTTTTTGCACATATTTTTTTCTAAGTACTGGACACAAATAATACAGAAATTTATTATCTCTGAAATTCTTTTTTTTTAATTTATAACTTTCTATTCTGCAAACAATCTAAAACTTGTTCTCTCCGTGAGAACAGGGATTAAGTGAGTTTGATATCTGAAGAGACTCAGACAACATGCTAAGTGAAATGTGGTTCTTTGGAACTGAAGTAGGAATTCCAGAAAAGCCAGAGTCTGTCATAGTAGGGAAGAGTTTTAATGGATCTTTTAAGGATAAAATAAGGATGTTTTAAAGGCTGTAAACAGGTTACTTGTTAATAGTTACAATTAAAGGATAAATTTGCATCTACACTTCATGGAGCAGCACAGACCTTGTCACCGCTCTACCAAACAAGAGTATAGATTATGCAAACATTGTGTTCTCTTTGCACAAGCAACTTTCTTTCATCCTGTCACCAAATTTAAAGACTCCTCACTGAAAAGTAGAATGACATTCGATTCACCAAATTGGACACACTCTTGTTAACTTCCTCCTTCAAGTTCAGCACTCCTGAGAAAACAAGCCTCCATTTATCTATGTTCCGAGCAAGGAAATGCCTCATGGCAAAAGTAAAAAGGTATTCAGCAAGTTGAGTGCCTAAAAGAGACTTTAGTCCAATCTTCTCCATTGGCTAGAGAACAAACAGAAGCATAAACCGGCATTCCAACTCTTTCAATGTGGAAATTTATATGAAATCATCTAAACCTTTTCTACTCTTCCTTTAATTTCATTACAAGGCATCTACTTACAGCTTATGTGGACTATTATTAAATTGCCTAAATGGAGAGAAAAATCTTTAAGTCATTACTGATAAAAATATCCTTAAAGGGTGTAGGAGAAAGTAAGATTTTCTTTGTCATTTTTCCAAATCTTAATTAACTCACAAGCTTGACTCTTGAAATCATACCTAAATGTCTGTAATTGAAGTTCTGGCATGCTTTGCACAATAGAGCACCATCTCTAATCCTGGACATTGAATTTGGGTCTTCAGCATGCTGAAATCTATACACCCATCACTAGATATGTGTACCAAAAAGCTAGAGAAAAGCATGAGAAGGTTAATTGGTGCAATAACAATTAATGAAAAGGATACTATGAACCTGAAGTAGACTAGAGAGGGATATATGGAATATTTTGAAGAAAGTAAAGGAGAGGGAGAAAGCTGTGATTATTTATAATATGAAAAATAAAATAACAATAAGAAAAGATAAAGATCTGAAAGATAAAGATGTGTAACCTGACTGTGTATACATATTTCAGTTCATAGAATTTAACGTTCTATTTAAATGTTATTGTTTATATGAATCAGTAAGGTATGACAGGTGCTCCAGGTGCATCTAACCTGTTTTAACAGATCTAACCTGTTTTCCACATCCATCTTGCCATGAATAGAAGTTGTACTTTATAACAACACAGAATCTCACTCTGCATTTGTCACTGAACAAATTCCTTAACTTCTGTACCTTTAAAAAATAATGACTACATGCAATGAGACATCTATGTGAAAGGTTGAGAAGAAATACATTCAGACAAAATATTCACATACCTAACACAAAATAAATTAACTTTAAAAAAATGAGAAGCAATATTAAAGCAAACAATTTCAAACATAGAATTAAAATTTCAACAATACACAGAGATTATTTTTTCATTCATAGCCAATGACAACACTTTATAAATGACTATCATTCAAAATATTATTCTATATGTGTAGTCTGTACTCCAAGGTAAATTTTTCTAAAGCATTGTGATCAATAGCATTAATTATTTGTAAATAAATTATTTATGAACCAGAGAAAACCCAACTAACCAACAATCTCAAAAAGTCATCTTAAGTAGGATTGCTCAAAAGTTTCCAGTAAAACTATAGCATTACTAGCATTACTTAGAAATAAATAAATAGATTATATCTGTCTGGACTATGTTAAAACCAAATATCTAAAAAAAAAATTATTCTTTCTTATGCCTATCTTCTATACTCTGGGAAAACAAATAGAAAGAGAAACAAAAACACTCTCCATTTTTAAAATCATTACACTTTAAGATCAAAGCATAGAGACATAAAAGTCAACAAATATCTAATAAAAGTTTATTGCCTGAAACTGTAAGAACTTCATAAAATGAGGCCAAACCATTTACAAACTTACCCTTGGCATTAAAAAATGATAGGAGCTTTGATGCCTACTTTAGTTATAATAACTTTTTTGTGTGTAATTTGAAGCAGTTCTGGTCAACAAATCCAAATAGCAAAGTCTTTTATGAAACAGGGAACTATAGTCCGTATAATGAAAACATCAACGGAAGTCATATGTAGGAAAATTTGTTAGACACATTTTTTGTAACCATGGCAAGAACTTTTACATATATTTTTTCTACCTGACACATAATATTTGTCCATATCTATATGATGAAATGGGATTATTCAGCACATGTATATAATGGATATTTACAAAATCTGATTACTTAAAATCTGTTTTTGTAGCCTTTAAACTATTCTCTTGCTTTATCAAAAAAATAATGTGTCAGACTATCTGCCTAGCTCTTGTATGAACACTGGGCTCTCTCTTTCCTACCCCTTCATTACCTGTGCCAACAGATGAGGTGTCATTAGACCCCTTAAACAATTCAGAGAATATCTCAAAAGAGGAGATGGAAGGAGAGTGAAGAAGAGGGTTGTGGAAGTGTGGACTCTGGACATCCATACTCTTATTCATATGCATTCATGGCAACTGTGGTTACCTGCACATGACTTCTAAAATATCGAAGGAGTTAAGAATTCTAGGAATCTACAAGTAGTCTTTACTAGGTGACCCTAGTGAAGACCCCTAGTAATAGGGGATACTAAGCCTGAATCAGTCACCAGGCAAGGCTTAAAGAGAAAGAATTCGTACACTACCCAGCCACAAAAGCTTTGACTTACAAATTTTCCTGTCTATATGACAGGCTGGGGCAAAGTTGGCATAGAACTTGTGGGAGCAGCCAACCAATGACTGGTCTAACTTGAGACCCACACATGGCACTGTCTACCAGGCAAGAAGGTGGATAGCCCAGAGACCTAGGATAGAACCAAACACAACTGGTCAAAAGAGAAAGTCAATTAAATTATTCCTAATAATATTCTGTAATACTTCTAAACCAGAGACTAGTATAATCTCCATCGGAAATGATTCATTCCACAACTGATGGCAACAAACATCCAAAGCAACCCACAGCCGAACATTAGGCAGAGCTTGGGAAATTCTGCAGAGGAGAAGGAGAGAGAATTTTAGAGGCCATTGGGGTCAGAGACACTACAAAAAAAAATTACACACAGAATCTCCTAACACTGGTGTTTGTAGGCATTCATAGAAACTGAACTGATAATCATGGAGCTTATATGGTATGGATCTGGCCTATGTCCTCTGCATATAATGGTATGGTGGTAAAACATGATGTTCTTGTGAAACACATAAGAGTGGAATCAGGGCCTGTCTCTGACTCTTTTGACCTCTTCCTACTGGGTTGCCTCATCTAGCTTTAATATGAGGGGATGTGCCTGATCTTATTGCAAATTGATATGCCATGTTTGATTGATATCCTTGGAAACCTGCCCTTTTCTGAAGGGAAATACAGAAGGAGTAGATCTGATGAAGAAGAGAAGAGGGACTGTGAGGAGAGGAGGAAGAGGAACTGCAGGTAAGATGTAATATGTGAAATTATTATTATTATAAATTAATTATAGTTTGGAAATGGGTGGGGCTCCCAATATCCCAAACCTAGCTGAGAATGTAAAACTGTTAAAGAGTGCTGAGAAAGGGAGAATTTCTTTTATTGTGGAGGAGTAGTCATTTAGAAGTTACTCATAACCCAGTGGAAGACCACAAACACATGTAGATTTGGATATCCCTAACTTGACTTAGTAGGTTTTAGATAAAGATATGAAGTTAAAAGAAAGATAAGAGGAAAATATGTTCTTGAGTCAGATAAGATGGAATGAGGCAGTAGGACATGTAAATAATCATGATCCATTATATAAATGTATAATAATTTCAATAAATATATACTATACATGTATAAATATATATCATAGATTATGGATTGCAAGTTGTGTTCTAAGTTATTATTATGTTTGCTTCCTATCATTCAAACTGTATTTCCTTCCTCTTCTCTCCAAGAAACTTACGCCCATAAAAACCTAGAGATTAAAAAGAATAAAATGAGGTGGATCATAATACCTGCAAATATTTCAAATGATTCCAACAAAACATAGTTCAGCTACAAATCTCTGCTAACCCTTCTTTTAAATGTACCCAATTAAGCTGCATATGGGCCAAATGTTTAAATCACTATGTAACCAGACCTCCCTTTATTTTTCTGTTTATAAACTAGATTGAACACAAAATTTACTAGCAAAGATAGAATTTCCAAGAATTTATTTATTTAAGATAGTATTTTTGTTATTATTAATAGAACGTGCCTGTGGAACACTAAGTACTATAATGTTTTTTTTCAGTATACCTGCCCTGTATTAATACATTTTCTGGCAATCTAAAGCATAGTTCTCTTACTTGTGTGGCAATTGATTTACTCACTGAGACATCTCTTTGGCCCCAGACTAAGTGATTTTTAAAAGATAGTTTCTGTTTAGTGTTGCTTCTGTGAATATTCTTTACAGGACTGACCAAGGACAAGTTGTAGGGAAGAAAAAGATTGCATAAATAATATAGAATTTTATATTTATTAAATAAGAAGTAGTGGTCTGACTAAAATTAATGATAACAAAGAAAATTTGTAAGATAATTTAAAAATTTTTAAAAGACAGCATATTAAATTTTTATAGAATCATACTAAGCAAAAAATAAATTTCTCAAACTCAACAGAAGCTGATTTGCTACTCATAATTGCATTTGAATAGGAAGGCACTTCAGTGGGGAGATATTTCTCTTTCTAGGTAACCAAGGACAGCAGAGATATTCTGTTATTGATCTCATGTGCCTTTAAAAGTAATTTTCTAATCCATTCTGCAATGAGGGATAATGAGTACTCCAAGTATCTATGGGCAGTTTAAAAATGAGGCTCAAGGGATAATTACCTTCTGGTCATACTGATTGAGCTTGAACTTAGGATGGTTTCTAAGAAGTTGATCCAGTTTATAAAACAATTAATATCACCTATTGCACTAGCTATAGAGATGAACTCAATGATCCATGACATCATAAAGCAAGAATCTTCCTAAGATCAGATTACTTTATAGAAAAGGTGATGGCTTCATTTTAATTTACTACAAATACTTGTAAATTATTGTTACTTATAAGTGGGCTAATCTTAAGAAATACATAGAGCAACTAGTTGCTATCAAAGGACATAGTAGAAAGAAAAATGTTTTGGGGACATTGGGTGAGGTCATCAGGTTTTAGTGATTCTAGAACCAACCCAGGCATTGTCTAAAATATTTATACACATCAAGAGTATTGTGAACTGGATGGTTAAGTATAAAAGCTAAACAAACAAGTAAACAAACAAACAGGTTAGTAGAATTCATGTCCATTGAAAAAATAAATGGCCAACATAAAATGAACTCAATGGTGGTTTTTATAGACTTGTTTCATATAACTTTGTTTGGGCATTTTTTGTCCTACTGATCATTTTCCTATATACTATGTTTTTTAAATCTTGTGATGATTTTAGTGTGTTTATGTATGTGTGCATGCACATACATGTGTGTGTGCATGTCTATGTGCCTTTCTGTCTCTGTGTATATTTCTCGTGGTTTTTGTTTGGTTGTTTTTTTATTTTATTCTAGTTCATTTGATTTTTCACTTCTCTGTTTGCTTTCTAAAGAGAGAGAGAAAGAGAAGGTGTGGATTTGGACTGGTGGGAGCTGAAAGCAATCTGGAAGGAGTAGGGGAAGGGAAACTGGTCATAATACACCTTATGCTTTTCTGATTGAAAACTCATTACAGAAACTTGGAATTACCACACTGCTCTTATCTAACACTCTAGATGTGCCAGACTCATTCAGAAATGAGTAAGTTGTGAACCTGTGAAATAACATTGTGCAGAACTTCACATATTAATAGATTTAGTCAAGATGAGTTGCTGTTAAAAGATGTGATGTCACACTAGATGTTATAGAGAGATCCTGTCAAGTGGCACAGTTTGTCTCAGAGCCTCAAAATGTAGAAAATGCTAAAAACTAAAAGGGCACACTGCTCTGGTCTCCACACCATTTTTCAGAGAACCTGGCCAGTGTGGAAGCTCTGATTGTCCATTCCTTCTCTTAATAAAGGACTTCAGTAATGCATCAATGATACCAAGTTCCTTGGCAATGTGTTCCTGGATCTTTATACTGTCCATCAGAGTCTGTAAACTGGATGGACTCTTTCAACTCATCCACTAAAAGTTTCATCTAATGGTCCAAAGTTACCAGGCCTCAAGTATAAGTAATATACATTCTTGTGAGTATTCTTTTGATACCAAGAACATTTGATTATTTTTTTCATATAAAAGATTCTATTTTTCTATCAAGAGGCACCAACTTTGAATTTCTCTCTCCCAAATTGAATCAAAAAAAAGTTCTAACTTCCTTTTATTTGCTATAGCATCGTTACCTAAGCTATTCAATTTTCACCTGGTTTATTCATTCTTGAAATGCTGATAGTATGTTTCCTTTCCCTGTGTTATTAATTAAAAAAAACCTGAACAACAAAAACATATAAGGAGAAGTGAGATTTTGTTTCTGTTTTCTTTTGAACTCCAATGTGTATCGGTTATTCAATACTTAATAAGCACATGCTAGTCAGTCTTTTCATAAAAAGTATGGAAGATCACGTGTTTTCACATACTGCAAAGCCTATAGGAGGATGACTGAGAGTACACACAGAGCTAAATATGCAATGTGAATTATAATTTCAAAATATGTTCTGGAACATGAACTCTGTAAGGTAATGGGCCCATCTATACTGGCAGTTTTCTGACATGGAGTAGTACTTACTGTTCAACATTATCATTTCATCATAGATCATGTCATTCTCCCATGAAGTAGGGCTTTATTCCTATTTTACACCTAAGCTTAAGTGCATTGCCAATAAAATAGCTCAAATGGTCTGGAAATGAAATAGTTCTTGAAATCTTCATGTTAAAGGAAGTTGCTAAATAACCAATAAATTAGAGGAAATGGTACTACACACACACACACACACACACACCACACACACACACACATATCCTAATCTCATTTAGGTGGTGTTATCAAATGAAGAACATGTAAAACATAAGTCCTAGATCTTCATAGTGATTTCCTCATGAGCACATACAGATAAAATTATAGAATAATATGACAAGTAAATGTGTTTCATTTAAAAGTTATTTTTACATGCCAAATGCTTTTTTCCTGAACAAATGTTAAAGAAAAACTGTAGGAAAAGATGTATTTTTCCGAAAGAAGAATATGCTCACATTGTTTTCAAGGTTTAGTGGGATTCTTGACCCTTTCAGTTTATTTCATAATTGAGTTAGCCACTTATTCAATGTATAATTAATTTATCACCTGAAATGAATGTTTATATTCATCCCTAAACAATGTTTTTACTATTATATAAAATCCAGGCATTTGTGGTATTTTATTTACTATAAGATTTATATAATGATATTATTAAAATTTTTTCCTCAAGAGATTTGGTAGAACCATGATATAAAGAAAATATATTTATCTTACTTTCTGTGTAAGTAATTATTTTCCTGTGACAGAAATGAATCATTGATATAATACACATTAAAATTGTATCATTAAAATATTTGTATAAAACAAGTTTTTATGAATTAAAATTAATTAATTAAACATGTTAATACTTAAATACGATATTTTGTGAGCTTAGTTATCAAACACAGTTATACTAAATACTGAAAAAAACAGAAACAAACAAGAAAAAGGAATTACTCAAAGAGGACTATCTCTGAACCTATGAATGCATTGTCTTCATTTTCAGCTGAGCTTTAAAAATAGCTGGCTGTCACTCTATGTGACTAACATTGACTTCCCAATTTCCTAGAGTTGACTCTTGTTCTTTTCCATTTCTTTTCTATTTGTAGAACAATCAGCATATGTTCAACAGAGACAATAAAGGCCAACCTATAAAAACTTTTTCAAAAAATTTAGTTCAATATGTAAAATTAGTCAGGCTAGTGTTTTTTTTATCCTCTTAACTGGAATTAAATAGACCATCATCCTTTCCTTCATCTATCACACTTGGGGCTACATCCTTTCCTCTAATGCCACAGGTTCACGATCTTTCTGTGGTGTGGATAACATACTCAAATCTCCATACTTTACAATATTTTCCTTTATTGCAGTGTATCCTTTTCTCCTGACCAAGTCATTTTGTGTATGAATTTCATTCTTGGTCTTTTCACAGATACAATGCTCATCTTACAGTATCTTTCTTTTCTGCACCCAGTTCTCTGCTCAAAAACCTCTCCAATGAAGTCTTTTTTTTTTTTTGTTCTTGTTCCCCATAGGTACGTAACTTACTCATAGACTGCCTGTCCCATTTAAGTTTCACTCTTTCAGGCTAGAGAGTTGAAGTCCTTCTGTTATAGACCCATGCCCAATGCAGTACATGGTACACAGTAGTTATGGCAGTGCCATGCAGGAGGAAATGGATGACAGCAGTACTTAAAACCTCTTATGTCATGAGCTATTTGATGTACATTGCATTAGTTATTTTCTCCTCACTGGAGAGAATTTATTTTAGACTGCTGTTTAATGGCAGAGTGGCAGGCAGAATATATCAGTAAAATATATAAACTACTAAGCACATATCTTCTAAAAATAGTCATGGTAACCTAAGTATGGAAGAACAGAAATTATTAGTGTATCAAAATTTGAAGAGCATATTTTAATTGTTAATTTTTCTTCATATAACTTATTTGACTGTTAATTTTTCTTCTTATAACATTTGATCATCACTATTAGTAAGAGTCTATTAAATATGTGTACATTTGAGCCAAGTGCTCAGAGACTATAACTAAAGATCAAGTATTGTGTTATAGAAATATTTCTAGTACATGGAGATATTTAAAATTACATGTATTATGAAACTCATTTATTATTTTATTGTTTTAATTTCCTTTTTATTGAAAGATTCTTTAATCAAAATGAACATTAATACAGAAATGTTTGTGAGACAGCCACTAGGCAAAAATTGCCTCTTTTCATCTACAAAATTACTGTCCAGAAAAGGACACACTTGAGGAATAGTTGACTGATTATATCTGCCAAGACAGTGTAATTAGCCCTTGTAAGCATTAGTAGGTCTGTCAGATGATCCTGGGCAAGAAGGTGGAAGATCGGATGCTCCAACGTTTTGTAGTATAGGGACTGTCCAGGTGTTCAGAGGTCTCTATAAATTGGCTAAGTTTTAGAAGCTATGCTTTGTGCTTCCCATAATTTCAGTTAATTCAGTCATTCTGGATTTCTGACAGGGTTGAAGACTTATAGTGTCATAGCCAATCCCAACTATTTACTTTGAGAGAAAAGATTTGAGAGGATGGTTTACAGCTGACATTCATTCTAAAGCCAAGAAAAAAGCCAGGTTCAGAACAAAGTCTTTTAGTGAGGGGAGATAACAGAGGTTCTGTTTAGTCAGCAAAATGATGGACTGGTTATTAGGTCTATCTTGTACCTTACTGATACAGATTGGTATAGTTATGCTCTAATTGTATTTTGAGAGAAAAGTTTTTTTTTTTTTTTTTTTCAACTGAAGGGTGATATGTAGGAGGAGCTAAGGTGGGAGGTGTAAGGAGAGGAAGAGGAGGAGTAAGGAGAGGAGGAGGAGGAGAGAAGGAGCTAAGAGATTGAGAGAGAGAGAGAGAGAGAGAGAGAGAGAGAGAGAGAAGAACATGGAGGCAGATGTTCGAGTGTCTTCTCCAGTCAATGGTAGTTGGTAAATCTAGGTTGGGAATTGGGTTACACTTCTGATTGTATGGGCATCTTGTTATTGAGCATTACCAAACTTATAAAGCCTTTGATTAACATTTTTTAAAAGTTACTAATAAAAAAAGTACCTTCTTAAAAAAAAGAAAGTAGATTCTTTTCTTATAAATTATATCCTGATTATAATTTTCCCTTTATCTATGCCTCTAAGCTCCTTCTCCCTCCCCTTTCCTCCCTCCTCTCTGGATCCACTGCCTTCTATCTCTTGTTAGAAAAGAAATGGCTTCTAAGAGATAACAAAAAAATCCTTTCAAAATAAAACACAGTAAGATAAAACAAAACCATCACACCAAAGTTGTACAAAGCAAGCCAACAGAAGGAAAGGAGCCCAGAAAGAAGACTCAAGAATCAGAGGCCTGCTTTTTCACACACTCAAGATTTCCATTAAAATATTATACTGAAAGCTGTAACATATATGCAGAAGTTTTGGTGAAGACTTGTGTAGGCCCTGTGCTTGCTGCCACATTCTCTGTTACTTCATATGAACTTCCATTGGTTGATTTAGAGGGCCTTGTTCTCCTGATGTTCTCAATACCCTCTAACTATTTCTACCTCCACTTCCCAAGAGTTCCCAGAGGTATGACAGGAAGAATTTAATTATTTTAAATATAATATCTGGTTTTTTGTTTTTGTTATTATTTTGGGTGTTGTTGTTGTTGCTGTTTTGAGACAGTGTCTCTATTGCCTTCACTGGCATCAACTCATTTTGTAGCTCAGGCTGGGTTTGAAATCCCCTACCTCTGCCTCTCAAGTGCTAGGATCAATGGCATGTACAACCACTTCCAGACACACTATCTGTTCTTAATTACAGTATATATTTCATTAGACTATGCCCCACTACTGTATGTTTCACAGCTTACAATATCTTTCACGCGCTAAATTATATGCAACAGTCACGATGAGAATTGTTTTGATTTTACATAATTGTACAATGCCAAAGACCTTACAGATTTGTCAGGGACAGAAATCACAAATGGTATGGTAGAAATATTAGAATATTATATTGTAATTTTCTGTATTGAAAATTAATAAAATGTCTGAAACTCTCAAGTTGAAAGAAGTTGTAAATGTACAGATATGCTGAGAAAGGAAAGAATCTTTAATGCTGACAGGTTGCTTGTTGATCTGAAGCTGGTTTAGTCCGTATTCTATCAGGAGAGAAGAGAATAAGATTAAAGCTACCTAAGCTGTGCCTAAACTGTGTAGATAATTAGGAACTCAATCATATATAGCTTTCTAGAAAGTGTACCTCAACCAACAAATACTTTAATTTCATAGATGATTCTGAAATATATCACGTTTTAAGCTAAATTTCATTAATATGCAGCACATACTAATTTGTAAATCATAAGTAACACAGTTGACTAAATTCTTACATAGTGAGAACATCTGTGATTCCCATCAAGATAGTCAACAGAACAATACCAGTAACCTGAAAACTTCAGTTACTTTTCTTTACTTCCTCCTTCCCAAAGGTAACTAGTTTGGGTTCTTCCTCCTCTTCTCCCTTCCATTCTCTTTCTCTCTTTGTCTCTGTCCTTGTCACTGTAGGTGTCTATCAGTCAGTGCTACATTTATGAGAAGCAGCTTGCAATTCCTCACTGAATTGCTATAAACCATTAACTGTGAAAATACTGCAACTTACCTATTCAGTCCAGTTTGCATTTACTCTAATTTGAACAATTTGATATAATTCTTTTCAATTTGTAACTTTTGTTGTAATAAATAGTCATGTATTTCTTTTGTATTTAACCCATTTTTTAGGACTTTTCAATTTTTGTCAATCTGGAAGGTATATAAATTTTAGTTTGCCTTGGGATCACTAATGAGTCTCTCTCTCTCTCTCTCTCTCTCTCTCTCTCTCTCTCTCTCTCTCTCTCTCTGCGGTGTGTGTGTGTGTGTGTGTGTGTGTGTGTGTTTTAAAGTATCTGCACATATTCCCATTTGAAATGCCTTATTTGGAAATCCACATTGTTTGTGTCTTCATTTTATACATGAATGCAAGCCCCTCCTCAACTATATTTTAATCTTTTCAAATTTACCCCATATGCTAATTTCAAAATTTGAATACAGACCCTTGATAAGGTATATGTTCTAAATGTTTTTATTGAGCCTGTAACGGAATTCCAAGATTTGTAAATATCAGTGTTCTATCTATACTATCATGTTGTTGATCTCTGAGCTAGAGTCCTTTTCTCAGTAAGGTTCTAGTTGCAAGGATGACTTGATACCTTGAGGTTCTTCAGGATATCGTTTCTGGGTATAATGAAGTTTTCAGATAATTTTTTTCATGGTTAACTCACTATGTTTTAAGATGTATTTGTATCCATGTGTCTGCATGCATTTGCCTGAGTGTATGGTATGTGTGGTAGTGTTAATGCAGGGTTAAAGGTGATGTTGGGTCTTCAGGAGCTGGTTGCGATTCTGAGTTTCCTAATGGGTGATGCTAGAGACCAAACCTGAGTGTTCTGAATTTTTAATAAAGCAAATCACCTGTTATGTTAGTTAATTTGTGTTGCCATGACAAAGGTAGCTCACAGAGAATACATAAGAGAAAATAAATTTTCTCTTCCTTTGATCACATTCACTTGGCACTGACCAAAATGTACCCAGGAAGCAGGAGGCCCATCATCATTGATCTGCATCAGCTAGCCAGGATCTGTTAAAGCTCTCCAACTTCAGAATAGTTGTACACTCTGGGAACCAAGCATCCAAAGCAGAAAACTACAGGGCATATTTTAGATTCCAAGCCTAACATCTACCTCAATGTAATTAATGTCCCTTTGTTGGTTTGGTATTAAACATGTTTTGTTTTTTTAAGATTCAAATGTATAATGCATTTGCATTTGATTTTTCTACATATTATTAAATAACATTTGCATTTTAATTATAGTTCATCCAAATGTTCTTTTGTAAGTAAAAATATTCTAAACCAGGTGATGTGAAACGTGCCTTTAGTCCCAGCAGTCAGGTGACAGAGGCATCCAGTTCCACAACAGCCAGGGCTACATAGAGAAGCACAACCAAGCGGGAAAAAAAAACCCCAACATTCTAAAATAAAAAGATAAACAAGTTCTTGTTAGGGACAGAGTAGCTCTAAAACAACTGAGAAAATGTACCTATTTCTGGAATATTTTATAGAAACCTAAAATAGTCTTCTTTAGTGAAGTCAAATTCTCACATAAACACAGGATCCCAGTATGACTTTAACATACCACTGTACTTTATGACTAAACTGACCAGTGTTTCCACTTCAAACGGATAATGACTCCATCAGAGGCATACAAACAACTCAGAGCCTTTGAACCCTGTGAAGACGTGTGTAACTGTCTTAAAGGAGGAGAATACAGCAGCAAAACTGTTGGAGAAACTGAATAACCTGCTAACGTTCTCTGCACTCATATCTCTGCCACCTTGACTTATAGTGTCAGCCTGCTTTTTTTGGTATTCTCAAACTTATAGGTTGGTTGCTATCTCCCTGCTCATTTTTCTCCTGCACATCCTAAACAGCTCAGCATCTCCTCTGAATGCTTCCTCTAACTCTCTATGCTGAAGACAGGAACAATATAAGTTGTTCTGTCACCTTGATCATATTTCATTATGAGGATGGTCCTATGTGTCTCTTTCCCAATGCCTTCACTAGGCTACTATGTGTTAATACTTCTCAAAAAATGTTTACTGAGAGTATTCTACTGTCACATGGTCTCATTCACTAAGAATTTTGTCCGTCATACAATTTTGCTTCCCTCTTCTCTACTAGTATACTCAGTAAGTGGATAATTGCTCTATCAAATAATTTATCTTTTAAATGCCAATAACCATAGACTATGATTTATTTATGCCATTCATTCCTTGTTCTTTTTTTTTTCCTGAAACCCTTTTTCCTGAATCCTAGCTTCTGTAGTTCCAGAATAACCTATACAAGCCCTCAAGGACAGAAAGCAATTGAACAGTCCTAACCATTTACAATATCTATGAAGCATGGCCATTACTAGCATGGCAAAACATGACTAAAGGTTTAATAAGTTATGATTACATGCCAGTTGCAACTAATGGCTTTCTACTTGAACTTAAGCTTCATTCAATAGGAGGAAAATCATACTTTGAACAGAAAATCTAGACATGTCTTCCTAGGGGTAGTGAAATTACAGACCTTAGAAAATAATCTATTACCACCACTTTGCTATAGCAGCATAAACCCTTATTACCTTCTAAATGTTATCCTTATATCTACAATACTAAAGCCCCTCATCAAATTAGCTTCTCTTTGCAGCAAATGGATGCCATTACCAACAAAACAAAACAGAAACAAACAAACAAAACCATAAACAAACTAAACAAACAATCAAATCCCACTGGACTTGATACAGAGGTCAACAAATCATTTGGAGGTTAGCACCAATGGGTGCATCTACATTCTAGTTCCTGAATCTATGGCTCAGGCAACATCATGGAGGATGGAGTAGAAAAATTTCAAGAGCCAGAATACCATAAAATCATCTGTGAAACAGGCTAAGCTAGAAATGAGCATATAAACAAATTCAGAATCAATAGACATGTTAACATGAAAAGAGGAAATTTTTGCAGGGTCCCTCCGCTACATAAAGAGCTACAGATAACTAATGACTACTGCAAAGAGACTATTGCAAATTAGAAAATAATCCTAGGATTATTTTCTCTCTCCTAGGATGGGGCTATATATTGGTTGTCTAGTACAAAGGGGTCATCTCTGAATTCATATAAACATAAACAAAATAAAATAATACTAAGCAGGTTCTACTTATACATACTTGTGAACAAATGCTTGAGCATGCACACGTGTGCACACATGTGCACACACACACACATTAATGAAAAGAGGCTGTCAACTTGAGAGTCGAGAGAACATTAGAGAGGTTTAAAGAAGGGTAGCTGAGAAGGGTGGGGAAAGGAAAGGGAGAAGAAAATTGATATAATCCTATTTCAATTAAAATATTTAAAATATAATAATAAGTAGTGATTAAAGTTGAATGAGAAAACAATATAATGAGTAGAAAGAATCTGAACAATTAAACTTTAATTCTCTTTAAAAGATCATGTATTTACACACCTTATGTTGATAAGAGTGATAGAGAAAAAAATACTTATTTTCATGGGAATGAAAGAGGACATATAACTGCAGATCCAACAGACATGAAAAGACAGGCTCCTTTTATTACACTTAAAATAATATTAAGATACAATTTCATGCTGTCAAATTGGATAGTATAGATAAAAAGTAAGAGCTTCTTTAAAAGACAGATACAAATAGTCAAAGCAATCTCAAAAGTAATAAACAATTCTGAATCTATTTAAATCATTACATTCTAAAAAAAAAAATTTAAAATTCTATGCACTTTAAAGTCTAGGCCTTTAATTTTATGAAAATTTTTAATAAATACTAATTTTCTTATTTATTTCAGAAAACAGAGGATTTAGAAATATTCTGTAAATTCTTTTAAAAGGTTAATAATGTTTATACAGAATCAGAAAAGGACATGAATAAGAAATAAATTGAAAAAAATAAGAGATAAATTGATCTCATGCACTTGGAGAAATTATTGAGAATATCAGTGATGAATCTAGATGTCCATTTTATTGAAGTTTGTTGCAGGAATGCATTTGGAAGAATATTTAAAAACCAGTGTAATTCACATCAGCAAAGACGTCAGCACAAGACAATTCGACTCTTTCAATAGTTGTAGATAAAATGTTGAAGACAATTTAACATTCATTCACCAAATAGGGATAGAAGGGAATAACAAATCAAAAAGTTAATGTCTATTTTTTTCTTAAAAAGTAAAAAATTAAACTCCTTTAGCCAAGTGTACATAGCATTGTATTCAATGTTAAAGTTCCTTGACGAGTCAAGAAAGAGGATGGAATTCTGTGACTTCTTAGCATAATATTTAAAGTTGACTGACATCAATTCTCTTTCTACCAGAATTGAAGACACAAAGCTGGCCTAATTAGTTTTTATATTGCCAGTGTTTCAATACACACCCACACTGAGAAGAAACTTGCTATCAAAACAATGATAATTAACTGGGTATTTTGGCAGTTTTTCCTTACTTGGTTAAATTATGTGTATGGGCATCTATTTAACTTTGTATATGCTGCTGATGTACATAGGAAGTTTTATTAGTTTATCCATGTCTTCCTCTGCTAGTTTTCCATTTATCTATTTTATACTCAACTCCTGAATTATCAATTCATTTTTTTAAGTAATTAAAAAAATGCTTTTTGTTTTAGTGTTAAGTCACTGCAAAAAAAGCTTTCCTGGATAGTTATTCATGTTTAATTTTTCTGCAAATACAAAAAGTATATGTATTAGTACTTTTTAATATATATATGATTCTTAAAAAATGAATAATCCATATTAGTTTTGAGTCTGATTATCACAAATTTTATATAACATGGATCATAAAAAGTACTACCTCATTATAAGATATGAAATATGACATATTCATATCATATAAATAATATACCAGTAATTGGTTCAAAACTGATGATAAATCTTGAATGTGTTACTTCAGTACAGGTTCAGTTTTTTGGATCCTTGGTCACGCAAAACTAAACGGTTTTACACAGTTTTGTCTTTTAATATGACTAATTTTCAAACAATATTCAGTGTTTAGATAATGCATAGCTCAATTAGGAGGTGATTTAGAAAATGAAAGTAGAAAATACCCGTCCTTCTCTACATATTCTCTAGCAAGTCTTATATGTTTGATTATGTTTTAGTCCTCCTAAGAAAGCATGGCTTGAAACACTAGGCCTTTCTGCACACCTGTATTCTAGTACAGGATTATCAATTGCTATCTTTAATCTCAGAGCTTTAAATTTCTGTAGTTTGCATTTTCTATAACATCTGTTACTAAAAATGTAAATAGTGATCTTCAGTGTTTCCTATGCTTTTAAAATGGGTGTTCTTATCATCATGTTGCACAAGGAAATTTCACGATAGCTGAACACTAGGATATTCAGTAACTGTATCACACTTCTATAGACATTGAGCTAAATGGCCAAAGTATGATTTGGAATGCTGACTAATTCACCTTCTTCTCCCTAAAACAGGGAAAATAAATATCAGCTTATTAAGTAATGGACTCTCTACCATGTAAGTCAGATATACAAATTTTCTGAGAATATGATATAATTGTTTGATATTCAAACTTCAAATTCTCATGGCATTCAAGACAATAGGTTACTTGGAAATGGTTTGGTAATTCAGTTCTACCATAAGCCTAAAACACTCAGAGGTCCAGTTTCAATAAACAAACCTATGAAGCTGGTTTATATGACTTACCTCCTTGAAGTTTGAAATTGGTTATCAGACTCAATCATACTCAATACACAAAGGTACAAGTCACATAGTCACACTAAAGATAGATCCGAAGAATTAATGCCAAGCAATTTTATAGACATCCTAGAACCTGGCTTGTTTCTTTGTACTCTGTTTACTTTTTAAAAATATATTTATTTGTATTTTATTATATGGGTGTTTTGTCTATATGTGTGTCTGTTCACAACATGTATGCTTGGTAACAGAAGAGGCCATATGCTCCTTTCATCTTGATTTACTTATACATGGATATGTTCATACCAACGGAAGTTTAACTAAAATTTTATGACTAGGTTATGTAGCATGTAGTATTTGCTACCCTACTTTAAGCTCTGGGCAGACTACACTACCAGCTATCTCCAGGTTACCTCAGATCCATGGATAAAAGATATACACACAAACATTAGCTTATTTTTAGATATGATTTAGCTCAATGGCTGGGCTTCTCTAAGCATTCCTAGGCTATAGTTACCTTTGTTTTCACACCCAGCTCAACACCTCTTATTCTTTCCTTTACCTAGTTGCCTGGTTACCTTCTCCTTACTCAGCCTCCTAAATCTGCCTTCTGCTTAATTATGTTTCTAATATACCACCTGCTACCCCAGGTCCAGTTGGTAAAGTGGCTATTGGCCACTCCACCATAGCTCTCAAATGGTTGGTGGCTTTTTCTCCCTCTGAAACACAATGAATTTTCTTCCTCCTCTCCTGTGTCTGCTAGCCTACCTGTGGGAAATCCAGCCTATTCTGCTCAGCTCATTGGATGCTAGCATCTTTATTAATCAATCAAGAACCAACTGGGGAACAGGATCTGTAGAGTTCACACACAGAATCCCAATCAGAGCATCAGGACCACCCACTACAAGGTTAAGCCTTTCTTAATGCCATAAGTTTCATGAAACAATCAAGTATAAACATTAGAGAAGGCGGTACAGTTACCTTTTCTCCTTTCTGAAAACAGTGCTATTGTGGTAATTTCAGAGCTCAGAGAAAGTACACGTAACCATTTATTTTATCAGACATTAATTTTGCCAAGTATAATTTAAAAGATACTAAAAGCTATGGAAAGTAAACTATGTGTGATTGTATAATTGAATAATCAATAACAAGTATGCATAAGGTTCTACTATTTTCTACATATATCAAATAATTCAGGCATGGTACCCATTCAGAGATTAGTACAAGCATTATGCTTCAGAACCATGAATAACAATCAATACATAAAATCAACACAAAACAATAGGATTTAATATAAGATGTGCAAAAGCAGAGATAGACAAAGAAAATAAACATCAACAAATATTGTAAAGAATTGAAGTGCTTTTAATACCCTTTGTACCTGAGCTTCATGCTGATAACAGCCAATAAGAAGCATTTTGTAAATGCATTTTCAGTACATGGTCATTCATTGAATCCACAGATATGAAGTCTATTTGAGGGAGCCAGATGTATACACTTTCAACCTATATTTTACTCAATAGTCATATGATTAATTGTAATTTGGGCATTATGCTACTTATTCAACCATTCTGCATTATTCTTCTTGCTTACAATTGCCTCTGTAAAGCATCATAGTGCTTGATGATGAGATGACTAACATGCTCTGTTGATTGACATTAGACTAAAGCTTTTTGACGATTACAAATGCATAGTCCTTGTCCTCAACTTCCTCCCCGAGGGCTGAAGTGAGTATCTCAGGCACACTTTCACCATCTGTGGTCTTGTACAATGCTGCTAAGCTATGATGTTTACTAGGTTAAGTCTATATGTTTTTTTAAATTATGGCATATTCTATTTATGATGAGATTACCGGGAAATATTGCTTTCATAATCAAAGGAATACCTTCCTGATGATACCCCCACCCAAAAATTGTAAGAACATTTTAAATTTTCTGAATGACACCTGAGAGTACTTGATAATAGTCAATGTGAAATACAAATATCAAAGGACTTAATGCATATGTAGTTATAAGACTGTATACACAAAGTAAAGAAAAGTAGATCTAAGAATCCCTGAGAATTGTTACTTAGCCAAATCATCAAGGCAGAGAAGAGAAAAAAATAAACATGTACAAACAGCAGCAAGAAGACTGAACTATTGTCCAGTATCTACAGCCTTAAGTAACTGGACTCGACTAAACTTTTAGGTATCTGGAGAAGGGAGCCATGAACACAAAGTCTTGGGTTCTGTTTACCTCCCATCCTGTGGTCTTCCCTGGTGTCTGCTATAATCTATTAAGTCTATTCTTCAAGTGGGGATGTTTTGCCATTTCTTTTTTTTTTTTTTTTTTCTTTCTTATAAGGACAACATTTAGTTGGGGCTGGCTTACAGGTTCAGAAGTTCAGTCCATTATCATCAAGGCAGGAGCATGGCAGCATCCAGGCAGGCATGGTTTAGGCAGAGCTGAGAGTTCTACATCTTCATCTGGAGGCTGCTAGCAGAATACTGGCTTTCAGGTAACTAGGATGAGGGTCTTTTTTGCCATTTAAAACTTAGGCAATTAGAAACATCCAAATTTGGACTTCCTACGTATTCTTGATGATTTGAATTTATTGATAAGTGCCTTGTTTACTTTTGTAATTACTTAGATTTGGATTGTGCTACAGTTTTTTTTCAATATCACCATTTTTTCCTGAAGTATATGGATATAAGTTTACTGAGATTTATAAGATTTATTGTATATTACTTACTTAATTTTCACATTTCCTATTGGTTGGGCCCTTTAATTTTTCTTGAAATCTATCATTTATATATAAGTTTCTAGAAATCTATCATTTATAAATTCCTGTCAATTGTTGGGTTTCTATTGTTATGAAGAGATACCACTGCCACAGCAACTTTATAAAATAAAAACATTTAATTGGGGCTAGTTTTTAGTTCTAAGGTTTAGTCTGTTATCATCATGTGGGGAACGAGAGATAGTATGGTAACATGCAGGCAGACATGGTGCTGTAGAAGGAACTTAGAGTTCTTCTACACATTGATCAGCAGGCAGCAGCAAAAGAATGACACACACTTCCTTCAACAAAGCCACACCCACTCCAACAAGGCCACACTTCCTAAAAGTGCTACTTCCTAGGAGTCTAATGGGGGCCATTTCCTTTCAAACCACCACAGTTCCTTTAGAAGATATTTAGACATTATGCACATATGTTTTTTAATTTTTTTTCTATAGCATTGAAAGAAAGTTCAGTAGGCAAATAAGATTAAATTGGCCATTACTTTTATCTAAGTAGTTAAACTATGATTGTCTATTAATAGTTTAACTTTCATTCCTGAGAAATAAAATGACTGCTTCAATAGAATTTTGATTAATTATAAGATTTTTCTCATGGCATTTGTGTTCTATGTGCTGAGTGCAAGCCTTCCTTCCCTCTCCTTCCTTCCTTCCTTCCTTCCTTCCTTCCTTCCTTCCTTCCTTCCTTCCTTCCTTCCTTCCTTTCTTTCTTTTCCTTCCTCTTTCTCAGTTTTTAAACATTCTAATGTAATATCTCTCCATTAAATTCCATCCTCTAGTTTCCAGGGCTATTTTTTTCTCATCCATATTTGTCACACATGCTTGTGATATTATTTTGAGATATTCTGTTCCCACAAATAGTGTTTTTCTACCTTACTCATTTTTCAACTTCCCCATTTATTATTTTCAGCATTGCATAGACTTTTCTTTGGGGGAGTTTTATTTTTACTAAGAATGAATTTTCAATCGTTTCTTGTATCATTATTCTTTGAACACTTATGTTTTCTTAAGCATTCTAAAGATACTTATCTCATGTGTTCATTTCTAACAGCCTAACCATCATGCTTGCAGTGTCTGCGTTTTCTGCCCTCACTCATATTGATTTGTTTCTACAAGTGCTGGGTGTTTTTTATTGCAAATTCATGTTTTATGAAATGGTTTAAAATAGATTGTTCCAGTTTATGGAACTTTTCCTTTCTGTTCTACAGGTTCAATACTTTAAATTATCTACCCAGGCCAGACATAAATTTAATTTTCATCATATTTGGCATGGAAGGAGGAATGGGGATTATAAACTGTAGCCCAGAAATATAGAGAACTGATTTTTTATATACATTATCTGGGGAACTGCATTTTTCTTTAATACACAAGGGAAGCTATTTATTTCCATGCTTCACTGAGGGGTTAATTTTTTGCATTTACCTCTACATAACTTTTATGAAAATTACTTTTATTTTTGCCTACTTTGTGTATAAGTTTCAAATTTGGCATGTGGTTTAAATCCCAGTCTTTGTCGCTTGTTGGACTTGAACTATAAGGATATCATTTGTGTGATACTACTTATTTCAATAAAATATTTCCTTTTATTTTTTTATTATACATACTGAAATTATAACAATTAGAAAAGTTGATCTCTTTTGTGTATATATTATAATAACTACAGGGATAGTGTTTCAGAATTAGGAGAAATTATTTATGTCCTTGATTTCTGGGAGTTTTTTTGGGTGTTGAATTTTGTAAATTACTGAAATGATGACAAGTTACAGGAAATTAAAAGATATAAGCCCAACCATCTCAGATTCCTAATCTACCAGCTAACAGAACAGGTATGCTAAATATCACATGTTCTGAAAACACATGTTCACCTTATTATAGTTCATCTTTATACCATATACTATTCTCTTTGTAATATACACTCTTCAGGAATTTAGAAGAAAAAAAATAGAATAAAGCTTCACTATGTTTGGGATATCAATAATCTCATTAAAACCTTGGATCTCTGTTTTGTTTCTGTAGAAGTGTAGGGTTTTAAATTATCCTCAATTTTAATCCTACTTATTTCTTCTCAAAACAGTAACAACATCAGACTCAAAAGCAACAACAATAACAACAAAATCCTAAATTTGCACACTTTGGAATTCAAATGATTTTCGTTTGTTTGTTTTGCCTTTTAAATTTTTTCAGAGAGTGTTAAAATTAAAAGATTTCTCCCCTCCCTGTTATACATCAAAACCATTCCATATATCCTGCCCCAATTTTCTTTAAATTTAAATCCATGTCTTTTTTGTTTACTAACTGCTATTGTATACATATATGTTTGTATGTATGTATATACATACATATATACACACACACATATATATACATATATACATATATATACATATGTGTGTATATATATATATGTGTATATATATTCCTAAGTATAATATATATTTATATATATTATTTTTTTTTGTTGTTTTTTTGTTTTTTAGAGACAGGGTTTCTCTGTATAGCCTTGGCTGTCCTGGAGCTCACTCTGGAGACCAGGCTGGCCTCGAACTCAGAAATCCGCCTGTCTCTGCCTCCCAAGTGCTGGGATTAAAGGCGTGCACCACCACGCCCAGCTCTATATATATTATATATTCCTAAGTATAGCCAGTTTAGTACTTATACTGCTATCTGCATTTATTTTTTCAGGACTGAATGCTTGGATTGAGAAATCAATAATTGATGTCCTCTTCCCTGGAAAGGACAACCACTCCTGCTCCTAAGTTGCCTAGAGCTCTTTCTGTGGACTGAGGCATCGTGAGCTTTTCTCCATCAAGTATGACTTGGTTGTTGGTGAGGTCTTTATTTCATTATCTTTTGAGGTAATTACGTGTTTCCTCTGTATCTTTACAGAAGAACTCCAACGAATTGGGAAGCAAATGTTAAAAATAAATGGTGATGTTAACTTTGAAGGAGACTATGGGAAGGTACAGAAAATAAATAATAAATGTACTTATTGTTTAGTTATTTACAGTTCTCTCTGTCTCTCTGTCTCACTCTGTCTCACTCTTTTCTCTCTGACTTTCTCTGTCTCTCTCTCTGTCTCTCTGTCTCTCTCACTGTCCTCTCTCTCTCTCTCTCTCTCTCTCTCTCTCTCTCTCTCTCTTCCCTTATCTTGTTGTGTACCCCACCCTTGCCTTGAAATTCTAATTCCACAGTCTTCACCTCTCTTTAGTTCTAGAATTATGGACTTCCCTGTTCATATAAAATCCCTCCTTTTGTCCATTGCAAATGTTTTCTATTAGGTTTGGTTTTGTTTTTTAAAAAATATTCTCATTGAAGCCATTTTATTTCATATTCTCAAGGAAAGCTGATACTTATTCTAGAGAAAAAAACAATTGAAAATAAATATATTAGCATTTTTAAAAATTACTGAGCAAAGAATGAGAGATGCTGAAACATTTAGTCCTAAAAGTGATACCTTCGGTAATGCTCTGCCCCCACTACACACACCAAGGCTCAGAAGTCAATGCAGGAATGGAATCAGAAAGACTGTAATAGCCAAAAGGGATGGAGAAATCCAAGGAAAAAGCTTCTTCCAGACTCAACAGGACCAATACATAGAGACTGTGGCAGTATTCACAAGACCTGCATTGGATCAGGCCAAAAGGAGTCCCAGCACTGAGAGTGGGAAGCCTATATGGTACTATGCCTAACCAAGAAGCTATTTGTAATTGCTTCCTGATGGCAAAGGGAACAGTCAGTTTCCTACAATGGAGTGTCACTGGGTATATTATATAACTAAGTTCCACCCAGGAGGAGTTTGTCAACACAAAGAGAGTTCCATATTTATTGTGTGGGCTTTTTGTTTTGTTTTGGACTTCTTTGTCTCTTTTGTTTTGTTTTGTTTTGATTTGATTTTCATTGTTGTTGTGATAAAGAGAGAGTAAGGAAGAACATGAAGTTGGGAGAGTTGGAAGGTGGGGAGGATCTGGGAAGAGTGAGGACAGGGAAGGGAAAATCATGGTTAAAATATGTTGTATGAAATAAGGCTTGGTATTGAAAGCTAATTTGGAATTGAATTTTAAACAATGAAAAAATTGTGAGGTTATTCATGCATTTAAACAATTTCTGAGATGCTTAGAATTTTTACTCTAAAATTGTGTATAGCTTTTCTACTGAAAATGTATGTATGAAGAAAGAAAGAAAACTAACAATGATAAATTCTTTCTTTAGGTACAGTATCCATAAAGCAGAGTCGGCCTCTTTAAATTACACATGCATGAATTTAAAAATTTGAATAAAAATATGAAACAAAGAATGTGCAGCAAGGTATACATTAGTTCTTTACCCAATACATAAGGATTTTTAAGGATAAGTCTGTTATTTGTATTTCCCTTCCAAGCGATACATTTTGAAAGCCAAAAAGAACTTCTCTGTGTTACTAGTGTCTCAGCCTCAAGTCAAGTTCTTGAGAATGACTGTTCCACTTTACAATAAAAAATATACATATAACAATTATATTTTATTTAACTGTAAATCTTATATGGCTGGGGGTATATCACAGTAATACGACAACTTTAAAAACCAATATTATTACTACAGATTTCTTACATTTTTCTTCATAGTTCTTTTGTGTAGAACTGACACATTGTGCTTTTACTATCTTATTGCTTGTGGGGAAAAAAAGCTACATACATGTATATATGCAAAAATAATCAGCCCTACATTTCTATTTTCAATAGCCTATCTTTTTTTTCATTTCATCTTCATACTTACGTGGGTTTTTTTTTTTTACCACTTTTAAACTATATATTTTATTATTTTAGTTGGTATATTTTTAATTTACATCTGTCAATTAGAGGACTGTTCTCCTTTGTAGTATTCTCAGACTCCTTCTTGACCTCAGTTGTGGTTGGACCATATTCCCGGAAATCAGGTTAGGAATGTTTGAATTGAAAACCCTTCCGCACAGCGTTAACTGACCTTCATAAGCACACAGGAAATTTGTTTGAGGATTTATTTCTAAATGAATCAAATTACTTTCACAGAGATGTCCCAGTCAAAATTGTTCATGAGAATTTTAAAATGTGTCACAGAATAGTCCTGGCTTTCATATTTCATATTTCATTTAAGCAAAAAGTTTGCCATTAAATATCTTGAGACACATTGATTTAAAAACAAATATCTGATAATAAGTAAAAATCACTCAGTATGATTTTTATAGGCTAGCAGATCCATAAGGTTCCAACATAACCAAGTCTCATTCTTGTTATGATTTATGTATTCACACTGTCACCTTGCTGATGATTTTATGAAAACAAATGTCATTTAGTTTTTGTAAACTTGTAAATTTGTCTTCTAGGTTTTAGAAGTATATAATGATATTCACAAAAACCACATAAACACAATTGTTAAATTGATGACAATAAAGAACAGGAGAAAAGCATAGGTAATAACAAAGACTAAGAGTTAAATAGTATATATGGTGTTAAAACACACAGAATTCTGTTTAAAAGTAACTTCAAAAGAAAGAATGAAACTAGAATTGCATATGGCTAAAAATGCATTTGATCAGCTAAGATATTATTTGCCTAAAAGATGCTATATAACTTCTCTGTTAGTGTCTTCCGAAAAACATTCAAATCAGGAAACAAACTATTTTTAGTAAGGAACAATCCTGTTACATTACAGAGAAAGAAATTACAATTTTAAAAACATGGTTTTTCTAGGAAGGCTGATAAATAGGCCATTTTTCTATTCTTGAATTCATAGATTTCCAGATTTTTATCTGCTGGGGAAACTGCACCATATAAACAATGGCCATTGATGTACTGAAAAACTACTTTACTTCATGGAGTCTCTCTGCATTGGTTGCACCTGCAAAAGACAAGACTGAGCACCTTGGTCCTGTGAAGGCTTGATGCCCCAGTGCAGGGAAATGCCAGGGAAGGAAGATGGGAGTTGGTGGGTGGGTGGGAGAACACCTTCAAAGAAGTAGGGGAAGGGGGATGGGATAAACAGTTTCCAGGGGGAAACCAGGGAAAGGGGATGATAACATTTGAAATGTAAATAAAGAAAATATCCAACTAAAAAACAAACACAAAAAACAACGACAACAACAAAAAAAAAGAGAAATTCCTAAATGTTGCAATGTGTGTTAGGATCTAAGCATCCTGTGTTTTGATCATGCAACATTAATTTTCTTAGAGAGTAGGTTCAATGGTCATGTGCTGCATGGAATAATAAATAATGAATATAAAACTTTATGTGTGAGTTTAAATTGCTACCTGAAGGTATAGAGTGCTGAATCAGAATGCTTGCTGCTCTTACAAAGGGCCCACATTGGTTTACAAAGGCCCATATTAGGCTGGTCAAAATTACCTGAGACTCCAGTTCTCGATGATATGACACCCACTTCATTGATTAATTAATGAATACTGATTATTCATTAGTTTGGTTAAAATAAAATTAAGAAATATACTAAATGCAAACATTCATTTTATTGGTAAAAATGTCAATTATCTGTAGTCTTTATGTATTTTACCCTCATCATGTAATAAAACACAACTAAATAAATGTATTTGTAGCCCTAAGATACTAAGATGAGCTATCTTATTAGCATTTTATATACTTACATTCACTCAAACAAACACATATACCCAAACAAAAGTAAAATGAGTTAAAAATAACTAAATTGTTACTTCAAGATAACAATGCTACAATGAACAGGTCATCTGGATCTCTGTTTTGAGTGACAATGTCCACTTTGAAAGCTGAAAAGCAAACATAGACAGATCAGACTTAGAATAAGGCATTCATTCTTCTAAACAAGCTCAGGTTCCATAATTACACCTAGTACCTTCCATCCATGGTCATTCACAACAGCACTGGGCTAGATCATCACACATTAGCTGTCCATGTTGTTTGGTGATGTTTGATTATTGAATGCTCTCTAATAGGCATTCCTAGAAAAATAGTAACAGCTAAGTCCTCTGCCTACTCCCAAATCCATTAGAATTTCTTTAGTTATCAAACTCCACTCTTGATTTAGTTTCTTAGCTTTGCTTTACTATGAATCAATATGTATTCTAGTCAAAAGATGGTATTCTCTCCTCACAAAGAAAGCGATCTATACATCAAAGTTATAATGATAAATGTGTTTCTTTTTAATTTTCTTCCAGAGTATCTACTAGCATAACTGTACTGAGCTGACATATCTGAGACCCAAGCTTTGACTTCATACTTTATTTTTCCACTGTGTTCTTTTAATGACATCATGGTGTCATTACAAATTCCTAGGCATCTTCTTGATAATGTTCTCATTAACACATGCCGAAAAGCTAACACAAAAGTTGTATGAGACCAGATCACTTGTCTATTAGCCTAACATTTCTCTGCTTTGGGCAACATTCAATGGACAGCATTAGCTTCACTTAATATGTGGGGCTAATTTAGCATTCCCAACTACCACTATGATAGTATCAAAACTCAAAGGTGTCTATCTGGCAGATAGCTTGACTTCTTTCTCCTTGGTTCCCTGACGTTGGAGAATGAAAGAGCTTTGGGTAAGCCAGTATATCTTCAGATGCTAACTCCAGGAAAGGGCTAGTGACTGTGATCGTTTCTTGGCTAACTTTCTCAACTAACAGGAGAGTAAAAGTCAGTCCTCTCTACATATCTGAGTTGAGTTCTGATGCTGTGGTTATGCGTAATCCTTCACCATGTGGTCATCCATGCTAGAAAGAGGGTTTCCTTTGTTTTTAACTTGACAATATCAAGACAAATGTACTCTAAAGTCCATACCGACCTTGCATTAACTTGTTGTTACACATGTATTGCTTCTATTGTTTGACACCTAGTGCTTATCAGTGATAAGCATAGTATTTAAGTCTCTCAAAGTCATGGTAATAAATATGACTATGAACAGGAATCTCTCCACAGAATCTACTCTAATAATTTTTTGAATGGGCATATTCATCTCCTTTACACATATTCAATGGATTCATCTAACCACTAAAATGAATGAGATTTAATCTGGTAAACATTATTCTACCTCATTGTTGGCCTTTCAAAAATGAGTTATAGCTAAGAATAATGGTGCTTGAGAAAGCACAGACAAGCAAATACACTGATCTCCCAGGACAGACATTTTAAATCATTTAAAATTTTGAAATATGGACCTCATTTTTTCCTTATAGGAAAGATAATGATTTCCCTGTTGGAGCTCATAATGTGGTAAAATGTCTAAAGAAAGCTGAATAATGGTACCTGACTTCATCACAATGCTGCTTTGTCTCATTATGAAGGAAAAAAGAAACACAATGATGAATTATGCTCAATGCACAATTTATCACAATGTTCTGGAAAGAAATAGAATAATTATTTTCATTAATGCTAAACATCTTTTGAAGACAGATATATGTCAGTTCAGCTTAATTTTATATTTTATTGTGAAACCCATGCAAAAGGAAAGACTGAATTAATGTAAGACATATACTCGTACTTTGAACTTCATGAGTAATTAAAAATGAAAAATTAGATTCTGAATAGGACTTTTGATACTTTTGTCAGCCAATATGTTTCCATTAAGCACTGTGGTTTCAAATTTGGCATGAAAGTAACTTTAATGTCAATTCAATTTGCCATTTACAGTACTGTATAGGAACACAGTTTTTTAAAAGAGCACATTATACCAGAAAGAATTAACATGGGTAGTTGAAAGCTTTTTTTACACATATTAATCAAATGACCTACAGACAAATTTACATACCAAAGTGAACACAGTAAAATAATTTAAACAATTGAATCAGAAAAATATCAACTAGTATCTATCACTCAATAAATATTTCTATTTCTTTTTTTTTTTTGCATTTTTTTTATTGGAAATTTTTTTACATTTCAGATGTTCTATTTCTTTAAAATGGTATGTTCTTCACCCCGCCTACACACCATGAGTGTATTATCTTCAGGGTTTTATTGTTATGAGCATGGAAATAATATTTACCCATCTTTTCAAATTTCTGAAAATCATCTTAAGTGGTCCCTTATGAAGCTTCTCTTATACAAAATGATGAACTGAGAATTTGAAATCAGCAGCTTAGTAGGTTAAAGTCCTTAGAAATATGCAGATCCAACCATCAGATCTGTGAGTTGTAAAAGCATTTTGATCAAAAAAATAAGTACAAATAAATGCTGATTATTCATTAGTTTGGTTAAAATAAAATTAAGAAATATACTAAATGCAAACATTCATTTTATTGGTAAAAATGTCAATTATCTGTAGTCTTTATATATTTTACCCTCATCATGTAATAAAACACAACTAAATAAATGTATTTGTAGCCCTAAGATACTAAGATGAGCTATCTTATTAGCATTTTATATACCTGAAAAGAATCTTTAGTGGATTTAACATGGTTATATTTTAAAGTTGCACTTACCATTTAGAGGAGTTACTAGAACCACCTCAGTGAAGAACTTTTGCTCTGTATTACATTCACCATTATACTTGTAAATGATTAAGATCACACAGTGGCTCGTGACCATGTCTTATCAAAACCACACAGGAATTGTTTTTAAAAAAATCTTAAATTTCTTAGCTTTAACATACATTAAAATCAACATTTATATTCCACTATTATGTCAGGAAATGAGACACTATTATGTGTGAAATTTTCTGATGTCATGATAAAGTAGACACTTCAAAGAGTTTCATTTTTATTTTGATTTCATTTTTTTTCATTTTTTGAAGGCAGAGCTTGAACACTGAACACCAACTGCCACAGAATCATAATAATCCCACTGCCTCAGCCTCCTAAGGTAGTAGGGGGTAATAGGCAAGTCTCACCACACATGCATGCCGTTTTCATGTTCCTTGCTTTGATTCCATCACATTTAAAGAAGTCCAGTGTGAAGCAGTAAGGAAATTATCTGCTAGTAATTTAGAAACATTTTACATTGTTAAGAAGTTTTTTCCTATGTTTATCCCTGCCACTAAAAAACTATCAAATACCCTTTGGATATTCATTAGAAGGAAATGTTCATTTCTATGTTCTCTAGTGGGAGGGCAAGTGAGAGAAAAGTGAAAGGAGTTCCTGGGCTGCCATTGATTTGTCTGTTTTGCCTTATCCCTGCAAAGAACATAGCTGAGTAAAATAGCAATATCACATATCATAGGATGACAAAATCTCTTCCCTGGGTGTTGCTGAACTAGAAGAAAATTCAGAACTAACAGGGGACAGGGCTCTTATTAAAGTTGATGCCAGTGTATCTGAAAACCAGTAATGAAATTATTAGTTCCAGTGGTATTGAAAGAGTATACAGAGGAACCTATGGTGATAAGATACTGTATGAAAATGTTTGGTTGACTCAGTCAAGTGCCAACTTTCTAAGAGTTGAAGAAGGAATGAAAGAAAGAGGCCGGGTGTGGGGCAGTGTCAATGTATTACTCTATCAATTATCTACTGTTTATTAATAACCCTCATATTCATTTTATAGTTCTGCCTTGAGGTCTTTATCATAGGTACAGATATGAATTTACCTGTGTTACTATCATTTGAAAGCTTGACCATATGTAAAAGGCTTGCTTAAAGTGTTAGTAGTAGGAATTCTGACAGAACTATGATAAGGTTGTGAACTACAGTTCTAAAGGCTGTTTCTCTCTGTGGCGTGAGCTTCCCAAACTATGGATGCTTTATTTCCAAAGTGAATTCCCTACCATTGGGATTCCAAATGGCATATGCAAAGATTAAGGCTCTCATGACTTAACCTTTTACAATTTTTTTTATATAAAATAACAAGTACTTTGTTGTTTTTGTTCTTGTTCGTTTATTCTGAAAATCTGCACAGAGAATTTAGAAGGTCAGAAATAGAGAAAAGGACCATCTGTGTAGCTAACTGGTTTAATTTTTTCTGATAGATATTAAGCTTTGTGTTTCATGTCCATCACCACAAAAAAAAGTCTTATTTTATATTCTAAATGAACAAGTAAGAAACTTACTGAAGAAGTAAGAAAAACAAGCCACTATTTTTTATTATTTTTTATATTTTTATTGAAAATATTTTCTCATAAAATATACCCTGATTACAGTTTCCCCTTCTACTCCTCCTTAAATGTCATGCATTTTGTCACTTTTATATTCTCTACTTGGAATATTAAATATGATATTAAAGATCTAGGACTAAAAAATCTTGAAGTTTACTTTTTCAATGCTTTAAAATAGGGCAATGTCATTTAACTTAATAATTTAAATAGTTTTATAATAAGAATAGTTACTATTTAAGGTACAATGGTACTTTACATAATATAAATTAATGTGAAGAATTCCTGCTTGAGGATACATTTATTATAACTAAATGTTATTTAGATAGATATATAGATGCTATATAGATAGATGATAGATACTAGATAGATAGATAGATAGATAGATAGATAGATACTAGATAGATAGATGGATAGTTAGATAGATCTTTAGGCAATGCTTTTCTTGAAAGAGTAATAGTTCTTAAAAATAACTTATTGAGGATGATTTTAGATTAGTAAGTTAAATTTTAGTAAATGATACAATAGAAAGAATGTTTTATTACAGAGCTTTCTTGGGGAGACTTTAAATTTGGTGGAAAGTTAAGAAACATTTTGGGATAAATTTGTGAGTGAATGAAGAGAGAAAACACAATAAAGATTATAAAGTTATAAAATACTTCAAAATAAGTTGCATTTATTTTTCTTTCACCCAGCCCTATTTTCTAACATTTCTATAAAGTAAAAGAATTGTTCTTAATGCTTATTAAAGTGTCCTTTGCTATAAACTTATGTATAGCATTGTAAAGATAGACAGTAGTTTGGACAATATCATTGGCTAGTATTAAATGTTAGTTTGTGTTAAAATGCAACATTGGTATTCTAAGCTGAATAGATATTTATCATCAGTACAACCAAAGATAAAGTATTATCTTTAGAAATAATACAAAATATTTGTTTTTAATGTTCAATAAATCTTATTTATTTATTTAAAATTCTACAGTTATTACAACTTGTTTCCTCAAGCTTTAATATATAGTCTCAAGGTTATTTTATTATAATCCAAGGATAGGTGATTCTAAACTCGAAAATTTCCATTAAAATGACACATATTGAATGTGTATTAAACATACAGTTTTAAAGAGCAAGGCAAAATAATTATATAAAAAACCATAGATAAATATCCCCAGTTAGCCGGGTGGTGGTGGCACACGCCTTTAATCCCAGCACTTGGGAGGCAGAGGCAGGCGGATTTCTGAGTTCGAGGCCAGCCTGGTCTACCAAGTGAGTTCCAGGACAGCCAAGGCTATACAGAGAAACCCTGTCTCGAAAATACCAAAAACAAAAAAAAATTTCCCCAGTTAGTATAAATATTTATTTTTAGTAAAAAGAAAAATAAGGAGAAATTGAAAGAGTGAATGAGAAAGAAATAAAGGTTTTCAATATTTAATACATGTTGTGTGTGTGTGTAGGCCATTATATATTTCATATATTTTATGCTCTATATTTTTCCTAATTAACAAAAATTTTATTCACTAAAAAATAAATATGGTCAAATAAAATGAAACAAAGAATTACAATTTTGTTAAATTACAAAAGGAAAATTGTTTAAACAAGATGAATGGACTCATAAAGCTAAAAAAAAAAAAAAACCTCAAAATTGTCTTGCCCACATTAAATATCAGAGTCAACAAATGAATAAATGGTTATTTATTGTAGCATGGTTACATTCGCTACAGAATGGAAGGGGAGTCTGTTTTGAATCTTGATGTGTGACACTATTCCTGGAGTGACAGAGACAATGAGCACCATGTGTTCATCTCAGATAAGGACTGACAAAGACAAAATTATAGATACTACCAAAGTTCAATTTGGTGACACTAAAATTTTTACTGGGGTTACTTACAGGGATACTGATGAATGGTTACATACAGGAGCAGAAATGATACAAAAATAATTGCATCACCATAGTCCACCCAAGCATGTGTGACAGCTCACCTAGAATTCAGAAAACAGTAAGCATCCTGCACAACCTGTACATGGTTCAGCAGGTTGGAGAGTGTCCTGTCAGAGAGCTCAGTTGTTCTGAGCCTATACAAAGGAGGGAGACTGGGGTCTCTGTTTCTTCTAAGCAAGCTGACTCCTTCCAGGTATCTGTTAGCAGTACTTAACAGTTTATATACACTGAGAAGGAGGGAGCTTACAGAATCTGGTAAGTTTCAGGGACTTCCTAAAACTGTATACCTCAGTGGGTGTGGCAGGGTGGGGGATACAGGAGGAGGGGGTACTCAGAAAACAAGAGATGGGGAAGGATTGTGGGAGGGGGTGACTGGGCCGGGTTATAAAGTGAATAAGCAAAAACAATAAAATTAAAAAAGAAAAAAAAAGTGTCTGTTTCTTTGTTTCCTTGTTTCTGGAACTTAATACCTTTCCTTGGAGGGTGGAAAGCTTGAACTCCCTTCAGACCATTATGTAGATTACCTGCTTTTTCTTTCAAAATCTAAGTACATCATTTCTCTCTTCCCTTTTCTCCCTTCAAACCTGCTATACACCCTTCCTTGTTCTTCTTCAAGTTCATGGCTTGCTTTTTCATTAACTGGTATTAAATTCCTTAATATGCCCTATAGGCTTGCCTGCAGCCTGATCTTATGGACACATTTAATTGAGGTTCCCTCCTCTCAGGTGACTTTAGCTTGTGTCAATTTCACAAAACAATCCAGCACTTGTTAACTATATAGAAGCTGGGTAATATATGGTAAGTTTTTTATTTTAATATTTGGGATAATAAGTCATCCTGTATTTTTGCATAAGGATGATTTTAATTGCTTGGAATTTAGATATTTATAATTAATGTACTCTTAAGACAAATAATGTAAAAGTACTTTAAAGCTCTAGGCAGTGCTTATCTGAGATTCTATCAGCTACAATGTAAGAAATCAATACTTCATCATAACTGGATGAGGTAGCATCAATGATCCAGAAACAGTTTAATCTGTAACTACTAAATTTATTTACTGAGTACAGATCTCTTTATTGACTTAAGTTTCAGAGACATTTAGGTTAAAAAAAACAAACCATAAATAAGTAGCAGAAATGCTACTGAAGACCTATCAGTTTACCTCTGTGTTCATAAGTAGATAAAATGTACATATTAAATGTCCTTGAACAATATTCTTGTTATTGAAATATATTATTGTATGAATACATAATACTAAATATTAAAGGTTCTATTTATGACTCTGAGAGAAAACTTATAAGATGGACTGCAGTATAAAATTTTGTAATGGACACAGATACTTTACTCAGGACATATTAAACATTTATCTGACACATTTAGAAGGATATGCTGCATAGACCACCTCAGGTAACCAAAGATCCAATATAATACTCTATAGATCATGTACTCAACAAAAACTTCACAATGAAAACAGCAGTTGACATCCCAATATAGATGGGGAAAATATAATAAGGCAGCACACCTTGATAAAGTGCTATAAGTAATTGATGTCTTCTAAGAGGAGACGAATTTCTCTACTTCACAGCTATTTTCTCTGATGTGGTAGAAGATATTAGAGTTGTCTACTAAAACAACAGCATGTTTTCAAAACTATTTGAAAGCAGGCCCATGAGTATTAACACGATTAGTCACTAAGAAATTGCACCATTCTAACTTTATTTACAAATAGTAATTTTTATAAAATAATTGTACTTTTCTCATATTCATATAATGTTTATACATTATTAATTCACCATCTACTTTGTACCAAGAGAGCAAGTCACTGGTTTACAACCAATACCTCTGGTATTTCTTTAAAGGGGTAATTAATGGAGATACTATTAGAAAAATTTTAAAAGTTTAGAATGGTCAAACACATAAAATAATAATAATTGAAATAGGCCTTAATATACACAAACAAGTACAGGCACAGAAATATAAAATATTTGTTCATTATTTTACTTATTTATATATAATATATATTACATATAATATAAATAATATACATAGAATAAAATATAATATACATATATTTATTATATATCATATATACATATTGTATATATATATTTCTTTCTGGTTTTGGGTTACCTCAGTAAATTTGCATATAAAATATACATATATATACATATATTATATATTATACATAATATATATTAAAATCAATAATACTTGAACTGGTACATTTTTCTTATGAATTTTAAAGGACCTAAAAGACAAGAAAAAGCCACCTACCCAGCCACCTGATTTTTTACGAATTATAAATGTGTGTTTTATGTGTTAAAACACATATTAGATAAAATCTTCAATATATGGTGGATTGTGTGCAGGTTCATCACAGCCTGCCTATAAATGTTAAATGATAGCTTTTCTAGACTTATTTCTTGCTAACCTGTGGGATTCAGGGGTTGAATTCAAGTTGTCGGAGTTGCAAACAAAGACATTTTACTCACTTAGTAAAATCTCTCCAGCCAAAGGTAAGAACTTTTAAAATAGGACTCCTGTTGCTCACAAATTCAGATGAACAATTGGAAAATATGGTCATATAAAATATGAAAGCTTCTGTGAATCAAAGGTTTAATTAATTTAAAAAGCAGAGCTTGAACAATGGTCCCCTGCATAAATGGCTAACACTGCTATCAAACACCACAGACCTTTCAACAAAAATCCATGACCCAATCTAAGATCTCTCCCTATAAGTAGTTGGCCAAGGAGACCCAGAGGCTACCAAAGCATTGAAGTTTATTGTTTGCTCTTGGTCACTCAACAGAACCATATGGCAAGACACCATACCTTACACTTGACATGTGACACAGACAAATCATACTAGAAATAAGCTAGCCAACCTCCATCTCAGTGTCTATCATTCACTATGTCGGAAGGTACTTGGAAGATAGCTATAGAAAAGCCATCTAGTCTTGAATACTACATAAAGAACTTGCAAGACAATGTGTTTCATCAGTGATAATTACGGACGTAACCAATTGCTCTCTGATTGGATTTGAAGAAGAGATTTACATATGGTTCTGTAATAATGGGTAAAAATAAAAATCTATGGCTTGGAATACTACAGGTCTGTAATGGAACTTACTCATATTTAGGAGAATAGATATGTTGCAAACTCTCTTCCAATTACTCATTTTTATATTTATAACCTTAGACTGCAAACAAAAATGTAAGGTACAAAATTATTAAAAAGAGTAGTTGGAAAGCAGGTCTGTACAAGTACGAGAGACTAGAGACTGTAACAGGTGATTAGTATGCTTGCAATACAACATAAATTGTGAAAAAGTAAGTTAATGTCAAGAAAAAAACATTTAATAACTACACTGGACAAACAACCTCTAAGAATTTCCTTCATTGGTACACTGTAAATGTTTCAGTGTATTACATAAGCCAAAGATCTTGGTTTCACACATGTGTGACTGGTATGTTTATTTAGTATTCCAAAAAAACTGAAAACTGGGAAAAAGACTGAGACTAGAAATGAAGACTTTATTATAAAACCTACAAATAAAAAGAAAGGTTAAATACCTAAAAATAACTATAGAAACTGTCAGTAATTCAGATAAATATTTGTATAAATATTTGTATGATTATATACAATTATATTTTTAATTTACTGTAAAAATGCCAACTAAATAAAAGTATAAAATTAAAAAGTCACCTCTTTAATTTTTAAATAGTATATGTTATATATAAGATATATGTTATTATTTAAGTTTTTAATTTATTGTAAAAATGCCAACTAAATAAAAGTATAAAATTAAAATGTCACTTTTTTATTTTTTAAATAGTACATATTATATATAAGATATATGTTATTATTTAAGTAGTATATTTATATTTTATATAAAATAATATATTTTAGTATAGAGAACCATGAGTATGAGTTATTATCATAAATATAAAATCCAGAAATTTCTATTAATATGTTATATATCTTCTGGAGCATGTTTGGAGGAGACACTGAATGAGTGCTGAACTTATAATCTAATTTAAGCAGTGACCATTAGTCTTAAAACAATCAAAGCTGGGTATTATATGGCATAAGTCAAATACACTATCTCATGATAGATTAGCAGACTATATACATTGGGCAAGGAACTGTTCTAAGGAGATGACATTATGTTTGCAGAAAAGGGAAAATTACCTTGATGTCTGGCTGGAATTTAGATGAACATTGGCATGCCAGCAATTATGTTAGCTCAATCGATGGTTATAAGTTCATAATTCAGTAGAAAGGTTGACTGGAAATCCAAGCTCACTTTCAAACTATTAATATTCAGAGCCACAGTCTTGATGAACTTACTCAGGATGCATTTAAATACAATGCTTAGTAAGGAGCATGAAATAGGAACAATACAGATATAATAGTTTAGTTTGTTCTAACTTGAAAGAATGAAAATAATAGAATTATTTTACATTCCTAAGTTTAAAATGCTAAAATATATACTTGCTAATTCCCTCAAAATTTTGAATATATTTAACACTATTGAAATTATGATGACTTATTTTTAATATTATAAAATAACTCTATGTTCATATGTAACAATAAATGAAACTGAATGAAGATAAATATCTTGCATAATGGTTTCAAATTAAGAAATATAAAGTTCAATTCCAATAGTCATATTTATGAGCTAAAAACATGGAACACATCAGAAAGTTTCATACCAAACAACATTCATCCTCTTAGAACCTGAAAATATAAACATTAAAATAATTTCTTATCATTCCTATCAAGTTTTCAGATTAAATACAAAGGATTTATTTAATTGACATAGACAGGTTGATTGCCATACCCACAGAGTTGTCATGGGAATACAATTATTTCCATCAATATATGCATTCCTTGTTAACATCTATGAAGTGTAGACATACTTCCAAACTGTAATTTCTATTTCTTGTGATGTATTATAAAGAAACATTCATATTTCAACACAAATACATATTTACAAAGCCCATGGTGCAGACAATTAGTTGAAAGTAGGTTGCATGGATTATGTAATAATATTACACATATTTAAATCACATTAACATAATGAGTTTCAATTTCAGAAATTGCTCATGATATATTAAGTGAATAAAAGTGTGTAATCCAAGTTCCTGAGGAAAAACTGCAGAGCTCTCTATAGCTGCAAAAGTGATAGCTGCCAAATGTTAGCTGCTCAATTTTTGTTGCCCTGATGAATGAAGGATTTGTCGTTTGTTGTTGTTTTTATTATTGTTCTCTATTTCAGCAAGGAATATTCCACAGTCTCTGCATTTTATACTGATATTATGCAATAATGAACATGTTATAAGAAATATTCATCAAAGACTCACTACAGAGACATTTACAGCTGGTAAAAGAACTCAGTGTAGTTGTGTCTGGATTGATCACTTGCCTTCTGCATCCTGTGGGAACATGTGAGAAAGAAAGTTACAGAATGTTTTAATGTGTATTTAAAGATAGAAGTAGAAAGGATTTTATTCATTCTTTTAGGATACTCAGGTGCCACTTAAGCATTCTGTCAGGTTCTTTAAAATGTCCACTTGGGTATTTGAGCACACTAATTACAGAGGGTGACGTGATAAAATTAAAACACTTCCTTCAATAATCATCTTACTCTGGAAAAAGCTGGCTCAGAGGACTACTTTGGCACTGTTTTAAGAGCACGTCAGCAAGACCACCCATTTGCTTAAAGATTCCACAGCAGAGCTTGGCAAAACCAATTTATAAGTTTAAGTAAAAGGTTGAGAAAGGTTCTGCTCTCCTTACTCAGCCCAAGAGATACAAAAGCACTGGTGTTTGTGCTCATGGTCCAGTAAGCAAGAAAGTGTTTTATAGTCCCGCAGAAATACCGGAGGTCCCAGCACGGTGCTGGTGTGCGCGGAAGGAAGCAGAACAGAGTGAATAGCAATTGGAGAAGTTTACCAATGAGGCTGGCTTTCTGAGATTAGACCAAATAAAAACTGTATCAGTAAACAGGAAAACTACCTGATGGAGGTCTGCAACACGTGGAGTTATTAGAGCAATTGCAAACTATTTCTGGCTGCTTTCCAACTGGGATGCATGGCATTTCTCATTTCTCCCGAGTATCCCACAGTTCAGTGTTGTAGGCCCTGTGATGTATGGAATCATGTGTATTCACATGCAAAATATGATAAGTGACACGCTTTTCCATGAGTATAATTAGAACCACAGTGACTTTGCTGTTTCCTTACACTCTGTTTGCAAATAAACTTGTATTATTTATTATGCCCGGAAGTCTTCTGTAGAACTCTCAATGAAGAATATGACTTATCCCCACTGCTGTCACGAGGAATGTGTCTATGAAAGGCTACTTTTCACTCAAAGAATATATGTTTGAATGGAATGACATCACATGTTCTAAAAGGCCAGAAACACAGGGCTTACTATGAGAAACATCAATATTTAACCAGGACTTCGGGATAACAGTATGTTCTTTATAAACAATGAACTGTGTCATCTAGCATGTCAAGACCATCCACACACTCAACCACTCATTCACGCATTCACTCTCTCACCCACCCACCTTCCCACGCATTCCCTCATGCATTCATGCTTTCAACTAATACATATGGCAATACACTGTGTCCTTATTTTCCAGGTCTCTTGAGTAAAAGACATTAAAGAAATGCCATACAGTCTTAGCCCACAAAGAGAAAACATATAGGCAATCTTACCATGAACTCAGTGTTAATAAAATATTGAAAACACAATACTTATTTGAAGATAACAATGAAATATACAATGGTGAAAATGTGTTGTTTTCTTTGATAAGCTTTTTCAGATTATTAAATTATATGTCAACCAGGTAGAAAATTATTGTTTCTATATTGTATTGAAGGAATAGTTTAACATAAAAAAAACATTGCTTTTTAAATCTACAAGATTTGTGTACATAGTGCCTGAGTGAATGTCACTTTGTTTTTTATTGATTAAGTTATTTATTTAATTTACATCCCAATTACAGCTTCCCCTCTCTCCTCTCCTCCCAGGACTTCCCCTCATCACTCACTGTCCCCCTCCCCTTTTCCTCAGAACGGTGGAGGCCTCCCATGAATATCAACCAGTCTTGGCATACAAAGTTGCCTTAAGACTAGGTGCATATTCACTTTTAATTTCTCTGTATTCTGAGTGTTACATTTACAGGAGACATAACTCTACTTCTAGGATTAAACAGAAGTCATAATAGAAAAATTTTATACTAACAGTGAAGGCAGAAGACAGGCAGAAGAATTGCTGTGTAAGCAATTCTTAAAACTATAAGCTATTAGTTTTAATAAGTAAGCTATGTGGACGGCTGCTGTAGTTCCATCTCAAAGACAACGTATTTGTTGGAGCAAGTGATTGATACATTTTTTTATAATTTTCAGTAACTTTGGCTATAGGTCTTGGGAAGCAGTTTTGCTTGATGATTCCCAAACTATGCATATGAGGCAGCACTTCTGGATTAAGTTACAATTTGTGTCCTTGAGGAGAGAGAGAGAGAGAGAGAGAGAGAGAGAGAGAGAGAGAGAGAGAGAGAGAGAGGAGGGAGAGAATATTGAAAATTCTAGTGGAATATCAAGGAATATGTTGCCACCGAATTCCCTCTTCTCTACCAAAAGTCAGCTCTGTATGTGTACAATTTGAACTATGACAAGATCAAAGTTATACATATTACATGCAGGTAGTAAAAGTTACTGCCAGGAAAATCTCTACAGTGTTTCCTATCTCCTCATGCCAGACACTTGATTCTTGAAATGAATTATATGATCCTCAGAGTTCCAGAGGGGTGAAAGAAGAGCTGTGTGAACTCGGGAGGGTTCAGAAGCAGGCTCTCATTTGGGAGCCTGTCTCTGTTTCATCAGGCTGTGTGAATTATGACTCTTGAAAACCAACTTTGGATATTACTTTTCATTTACTGTGTATCCCAGAGCAACAGAGAAGTCATCAGCCAAAGCTTGGAGGGATTTTCAGCAAACATCCCCTTTAAATAGCTGCTTGCCTTCCCACCACCCCATCCCTTTTCCTTCTCCTGGAGCTCATACCAATTTATATTTCCCTATTGCATTTGCAGAGTGAATACTGACTGTTTTGGATAAATACTGCTACCTTCAGATATATGCCACTGTGATTTGTTTGAAAGTAGTATTTTGTTTAGAAAGTACAAAATATTATTCTAACATGGGATTTGGATCCATTTGGGCAAATGGATCTTCCATTTGTCACTTTTGTGACTCTGGGTAATTTCTTCTTTCTTTGCTCTAAAGTGAAAACATCACCATCTTTCATGACTCATGGATTGAAAGAGCTAACAGAAGGCAAGAAAATAACATACAGTAAATATTATGATTTGAATTTATTATATGTCGCAATCTTAATACCCAGTATGCCCAAATGGTCCCTTACTTAAAATGATTCTATTGCAAATTTAGTTAAATTAAGATGAGATCATAGGAGCGGACTGTAGTTCAATAGAACTATGTTCTTATAAGGAAGCAATGTTCACCAGAAAAGAACACGGAAATTGGAGGCCAGGGTGCTACTCCAATAAGCCAAGAAATATTTTAAAAATTAACTGCTCTATTTTTAGAAGCTTCTAGACACTCCTAGAATAGATTTTCCCACAAATCTCAGAAGAAACCAAACTTTCTAGCACCTTATGTTAGACTTCTAGAATTCAGAAGGATGAAGCAGCAGTACCTTTCTCCTTGTTAATCTGTCAGTTTATTGCCAGGTCATGGTGGTGCTTATAAACCAGATGACAGGGTATCAACAAGGTACCCACAAACTAAGAGCTTCTGTAGTGACTTTTACTGGATAACTGTAAATATGACATGTTAAAGTGAACACTCACTTATGTACAATTTTAAAATATGCATCTGAGTAAATTATTCAGAACACAGATTAATAGTTTAAGTTTTTCCATGTTTCAGAACATGATCACACCAAGGATGTCTTATTTCTATATGGGAGAAGCAGTCTCCAGTTTCAAATTCATCTAAAAGAGTATAATATCTTAGTGGTGTTCTAATGAAAGTAGAAATGATAGATACATTATCAATAATAATCCATTAACTATAATGAAAGTTTATAATCAAATTTTATTGAGTTATTTATATGTCTGTCTTCCTAACCAGATTAGAATATAAACGTTTTAAAGATCACAACTGAGTATTATGGCTTAAGGGCTAACCACTCTGCACTGGACAATATAATAAGGGGTTTCATCACTGAAAGATGTTAATTCTTCTCCTAGTAGTCATTAGTTTCCTGTAGGTCATTGTCTAGGGGTGCAATTGCTTGAAATCCCTCCCTTTACTTTAACATATCTTCTGATATCGCCCTTGTTCTGGTCTTTTCTATGCAGCAGTTTCTAGGAGGGATTCATTTGGAACAGACTTCCTGATATAAAATAATGATTTCTGAGTACTGTTGAGGCATGTTATTTTTGTTTGCTTCTTTGTTTTTGGTGACACGTTCTTTTTGTAAAAGTATGCTTCAGAAGAGTGTACATTGTATTGTACATTTTTTTTCTAATCATCAGGCTTTGAGAAGAGACTCACATTTAAATTGTATTATTGTGAAAGCTGTGGACCCTGGGGCTATATAAAGATTCTGAAAAACATTTAGCAAGAAATGAAGTACTTACTAGCTGTGCAAGCTGGGAATGAGTCTCAGCTGAGCGGTGTAAGGCTGTGGGTAAAACAACAGAAACATACTATCAAATATATAACAATCAACCTCCTTCCTAAAGGAAAAGCACCAATGGGACTGAGATTTGTTATCTATTTCCTTGTAAGATGGTTTAAACCACCTGAAACAGTGTTTATATGAGCTGTGTGAAGGGTAGATGGATACTTTTCTAGAAGACTCCTCACTAGAAATGATTTATGAGTGTGAAATCATGACAACACCAATTCCCTTGGTACCATCTTTGCTCTCTAATAGCATCATATAAAATAAACAACCCAACTCCCCTGGGGATTTAAGACCTAGCTAAAGTTTCCTGTTGCCTTGACCTGAAACTATTCCATAATCAGAGCTCATCTTGTTTCAAGATTCTTAATTCTGTGAGGGTTTCAGGAAAAAGAAATATTACAGAACCTTTCTCATTTAAAAAAGATAAAAAACAATAAACAACAGCAACAAAAGGAGTCCCTATATTTATCTATTCATTCATTCTTTTAACTTATATGTGGTTTTAAAGACTTATTTATTGCAAGGTGTTAGGTATGCCTAGAAGTACAAAAATGCAAATAGCATGTCTTGTGGCACTAGAAACATCATAAGCAATGGAAAACAAGAGTAAATATGATTTGAAAAGCTAAAAATTAGAAATTCTGTAAATAAAGAGAGTAGACAACTTAGAAGGAAAAACTAGAACCATACAGGAAATAGTTGTTTGTATTTTCCTTCACTACTAAAGAACTGCAGCAATGGTTGATACATAATCCAAGATTCATACACAGTAGATGAAGAGCCTTCTGCAGTCAAATCGAAAGTAAGAAATATTTTTCTATGCTCTAGAAGGTGAGCTGTAAGTTGGCATGAGGAATATAATGGGTAATAGATTACAACAGGAACAATAAGTCCTAATTAGAAGTACAGTTTAAAATTTTAATTATAGGAGTTACTGTTGAAAGATTTTATAGCAGGAGAATAAAAAAGCCTTTTGTTTGTTGCTTTGGTTTTGATCCTTGTTGGAAATTTTGTGATTTAAAAAGAAATTTTTGGCCTATGTGTCCACAGTTAGAACAGTAAAGATGGTGATGGTTTAGGCTAAAACAGTATTTTCTTTATCTTTAATATATATGTTATATATAGATTTATATATGCATACTTATATAAATATATGTATATATTATATACATACATATATATGTATGTATATATAAAGAAATTCAAGCTCTTATTAAAGTTAGAATTACAACTTGATCCTGAACGTGTCTGTAGATGTAAGTAGTATCTAACAATAATTATTTCATCAATTTGAAGACATGGCTGACATTCACAAATCGGGTTTTAAAATAACCTCAAGTGAATTAACTGTCACATAACTATGGGGTGTGTGTGTGTGTGTGTGTGTGTGTGTGTGTGGTCTGTTTCTGTGTGGGACTGAGTATGTGTCTGTGTGTGCTATTGTCTGTATCTGTGTGTAAAAGAATAAACAATTGCAGGTAGAACAACAGTTCTGGAGGCTTATCTGAAAAGTAAACATTTTAAACCATTTTGTTTTGTAAGCATCTATTGTGCTTAAAGCAAACACTTAAGAGTTCATATCACCCAATTTTCACTCCAGTTTCTCACTATAGTTTAAAATTTAAATATAAAATTGAAGTTACTATAATTGCTGTTCTCAGTCCCATTGAAACTGTAAAGTGTGTTTTTCATCTCTCTGTGATTTTATTTTATTGCATTTGAAATGTGATAAGAACAAATCCTTTAAAGATAAATTATTATACTGTAAATTTACAAAATCGAACTTGATATAGAACCAGATCTTTCAATTTCATTTTAAATCATTAATTCTCAGCCTTCCTTATTTGGTTCCTCATATCATCTTGAATGCCAACCATAAAATAATGTTATTGCTACTTCATAACTGTGAATTCGCTATTGTTGTGAATGATAACAGATATTTATGTTACAACTCTGATATTTATTTGATATGTGATCCTGAAAGGGGGTTGAGACCCATAAGTTGAAAATCCACTCCAAATAAAGATTCAGTGGTCAACAAGTTCCTTTGATCATACACAGAAAATCTATTTGCTTTTCTGCAGTTTAATAAACATTAAAAATACTGAGAATTTTAAAAGTCTTAATCAAGACAGAATTATGACAAACTAAACATTTTTTAGAAGCAAACATGTAAATAAATACAGCTGATAGTTTCACATCTGCCCAACCTCCATTTCATCTAATTATCCCCTAGTGCTCTTGGATACTGTGTACTTCCACCCATCTTCCAGTTAATACTGAGTTCATTCTTTTGATCTGCTCATCAAAAGAGTCTCACTTTCTTGTAACCCAAAGCCTACCTTGCTGCACACAATCTTTTTATGTCCCAGAACTAATGGGGGGAATAAAAAGCACGTAGCTTGATCAACATTCTGGGACACAAAACTGAGGATTGCCATATTTTCCTATTACTTTGCTCTGCCCTGTTCCCTGTGATGATTTGATTCCCTTTAGTCTTGTCTGTGTGATGAGTAGGTATGTATGAGAGCCTCTGTTCTTGATGACACCCTCATTGCTTCTTAGACTTCCAACTCCAAATCCATTTCAATTCTTTGAAAAAACAAATAGCAACACATCAACCTAATATGCCCAATGAGACATTGATACACCTTGGAAGTCCTTTTATAGGAACAAACTCATTCCATTGCTGTTTTAGGTTTCTTCTTGGATTTAAGCTCTGTGCATCATTTCTTATAATGGATTCATACCAAATATGCAAAACAGATGTAAGACTCAAGATGATAAAATGTTGACCTTCTTTGTAAAAAAATGGTGGGAAAAATCAAAATAGAATTTTATGATTTTCTTTCTCACAGCGATTTTTCTGTTAGCATGCCTTTTAAAATTATTGTTGTCATCAAATTTAGATTGTGTTATCTCTTCACTCTAATTTTTTAAAACTAAATTGCCATCAATATAACCAGTGTTTTGACTCTTTATTAAGATTTTAGGTGAAATCAAAATTATAAAGTAAGTGTTTGGCACTAAGTTCATTCCACACCCTCATGGGACAATAGTAGTTAAAAGATGGTGGTGACGTCATGTGCAAGAGACATCATATTCACCAAATAATTACAAAAATAATTTCAAAATGACAGAAATTTGTTTGAGATTCTGGCTTTTATAACATCTCATATCACAACATTCAAAATTATCATTACATGGTAAAATATATTTTGAGTAGGTTGACTTATATACATATTTAATAAAATATAGCTAGAAAACAAAGGAATAAACAAGTAGAAAGTAGACTAAAGTGAAGAAAGGGTTCCTGAAGATTCTTCACAACAAGATGACTTATTCTAAGCAGAATGTGTATTATGGAATTAAGACGTTGAATTATAGGACAAGATGATCAGCTCATATGAGATGATTCAAAGTAATTAAAGGCAGACACTTATGAAAATATATCATTTACTGCCTTTAATGTAGTTCATGTCTTATAAAATACAACAACTTTTAGACATCCATTTGACCCTGTGTATTTGCTTTCTGATAATATGATAGCTTGCTTTAAAGGATAGGCAATATTTAAAAGTAACACAAGGCTTGTAATGACTGTGCTTGGGAGATGGGAAAAATAACTCACAATTTTATGAGAAGAGGGAAGAAAATCTAGGGATGAGAATAAAGGCATTTACTACCTGTCCCATAAACTCAAAAAAGTCATATATTCTTCAAATAGAAAAGAAAATCATAAAATGTCTCATTAAATATAAACATAATATCAAAAAAAGAAAAACTTTAAGGCTTTTTTTTAAATCTAAGCTGGTTTCTATTGATATGGTAATATCAACAGTCCAGTAAAATTGAGAGTATATTTGCCAAAAGTAGTTTGATTTCCATAACTGTGTTCTTTTATTGTTTCCAGATGTTATTAACACATTTTCTGCTTTGAAATAATTTCTAGGGTATTAAGTAACTAGTAAACTTCATATTTTTGACTTTGTGGTTGAAATTAACAAAGAAATAGCATTACAGGATGACTAATTTTCCATGAATCTAAGAAAAATCTATGTATCTATATATTTATCTATGCATTTACCTAGTGTGTCTATGTATCTATGTTTTATGAATGTACGTATATATGTGTGTATCCATCTATTTACCTATCTATCTACCCACTGACCCATTTATCATCCATCCATTCATCCATCTGTCTGTCCATCCATCTACCTATCCATCTATTCTATCTATCATCTATCTATCTATCTATCTATCTATCTTATCTATCTATCTATCTATCTAATCTATGTATCTATCATCTATCTATATGTAATCTATGTGTCTATCATTATCTATCTATCTATCATCTATCATCAATCTATACCTATCATGTATCTATCATCTATATGTGTCTATCTTTCCATCCAGTCTCCCCTTTATCCCTTACTCTTATCTGAAATATAGATAAAACAACATAAATAGAATAAAAACAGACCTATTAATACAATTATATCAAGATTGAATACATAATTCATTTGATTTTTCTAATATATAAACTTTTTATCAAATTTCTCACATTAGGAATGATCTTTAAATTTTGACATACTTAACTGACAAACCTATCTTAAAATACTTCATCAATATAGTTATTACGTAATAATTATCAGATTCATAGGTACACTATATTCTGTGAAATAATATAAGTATAGTTTTGTTTTATTTTCAGAGTTTTGTTTCTCAAAACACTTATGACATGTTTTAGAATGATTCATTAGAGGCTAAATTAAAAGATTCCAGGATAAAAAGATTCATTAAAAAGACTCAATTCTACAAATGAATTGTAGAATCCTTATATTGGGAAACTTCCTGAACTTGGGATACATTGACATCTGTACAGGAACTGTAGAGACTTCCATTCTCAGAAGCCACCTTCTGGGTATGAGAACAGGTTGTCAGTCCCACCATCAGACTGACACCAACAAAATTCTTATAGATGAAATTTATCATCTGTATCTTATACTTTCCCCTATCTAGCTCAATTTTAGACTCAGTTTGGCAACTCACAAGAGAACAAACATTAACCTGGCTTTTCTATTTTTAATTATACCAAGAAGGTAGACTTAGCTAGAAGAAGATTCAGTAGACACAGCGTTGTCAATATCTTGCTGACACTGAGGCTCATAAGATAGAACTAGAACTGATGGCAAGTGGACAACCCACTTAGTTTCTACAGCACAGGAATTTAAACAAGCTTCTTATAGATGCCATAGAAGATCACCATCCTCACTGTAGAGATGAGCAAGGTGAAGAAAGGTACTCTTATCACCTTTTCAAACTCACACAAAGTTTTTTTTCCTATTTTATTTTATTATTTTTTATTTTTTTATTGGATATTTTATTTACATTTCAGATGTTCTCCCCTTACCCCATTTCCCCCCCCCCTGCCAGCAACCCCCTATCCCATCCCCCCTCCTCCTGTTTCTATGAGGGTGAAACTCACACAACTTTAAGGAAGTAAATCGAGACTTTCAATCTCAAACAAAGCCCACTCAGTCATCTGTGCGGTGATATATTTGAGGTGATTCTCCATGAGCTGAAACATCCTTCAAAGTCAATATTTTTTTTCAGTCATTTTATATTGTTTCCTCTCCCATTCCCATTATCTTTGATAAAGCACAATACATTATAATGGGTGTCGATAGAGTCTGAAAAGTAAATTTTGGTGCCAATCTGTAGCCATGAACTCTGTTAGGATAAATTGAAGATGAAATGGTAAAATTAAGATTGAAAAATATTTATTCTGTACTGTCTCAGAGAGGGACAGGCAGATGGTTTTTATTGTAATTATTATTTTTGTAGTGCTGTGAATTAAACCCTGCATTTTGTATGAGCAACACAAATGCCTCACCACACGGGACCATCCTGGTACACTCTGAAATCATAAAAAAATGAATAGATAGACCGACAGATAACTAGACAAATAGAGGAAAAACAAAGTAACTTTGTTCAAATAAGTTTTTTAAACTTTTTAAATAGCATACTCTCTTTGATATTAAATATATCTTAGAAATATTGAGATAAAATATCACTGAAAATTCATTACAATAGGTGAATGTTGGGCATTATTTATTTGCAAGTATTCAGTGGATTTACAATAAGCATGAGTGAGACTACTACTACTTTCAAGAAACAAATATAACCCCAAAGATTTTAGATAGAAAAAAATTCCACTACATTACAATAGTTTTACATAATACAGCAGAATATCAGAAAGCAAATGTACACATCAGAATTTTAGGATATATCTTAAATCTCTTACATCACCCCCCCTTTCTTCTGTGTCCTGTCCACTTGGTTTAAAGCATGGCTGTAACAAATTCCAAGTTTACATGCTATCCTGTCTTTTTAGGAGACACTCAATAAAACTTGCTTGACCTCAACCTTCTGGGAAAAGAAATAATGTGAGTCAGAAATCTATCTTTGGGAAGCATTGTGAAACAGAGGATAAAATCAACCAATAAAACATCAGCGCTCCCATTGTAGCAGAAAGTGAAGTCAAGAAATGGGGAAGGCAATTCCCAGAAACGGAAGAATGGAATATGAACATAATAACTGTGTGCATTTATTTCATCAAGAATGGATTTTATTGGTCATTGGATGTAATTGTTAAGCCACTCAATTTTTATATTCACCATAAAACTTCAATATATAGACATGGATTGAATTCCTTTACGAAGAGAAATAACTGGTTCATCTTAAAGTGTTATTTCAAAGTTTCCTTAACAGACTTCAGAGCCTACTGCACTGGAGTATCTGAGAAGCACTTTGCTAAAGATAATTAATCCTCTTCTTACTTCTTTGTGGAAGTCTCTAGAACAATGGTTATAATGATCAAACTTCATTTTCAGGAAATAGGCAAAAACTAATTGGGGTTTTATGAGTTTATTGAAGGCCAGTCAACCACTGTTACTCCACTTCATTTTATTGTTGACTTTTCAGTAGCTTGGCAACACAGAAGAAAATGAGATTCAACTTAGCCCCTTCTTAATGGCAAGAATTCAATATGCTAAGCCAATGAATGTACTGAACTGAATTTTGTGCAGAGAATATCCTTCCAAAATCCATATTGTTTGTATTTTGTCTGGGAAAGAAAATAACATTTAAAACTAATACTGAATGGCATGCCAGTGCACAGTTGTAGAAACGGGAAACTGCAGAAATGCTTTTCCTGTGCTATTGGGTGGCTCCTGGCATGACTGTCCCTCTTGCTGGAGGAGGACAGATTTAAAAAAAGAAAAAAAGTGCTGATTTGGGAAGAAGGTGCTATCATCGAGCTCCTGTGCCAGTCTCCATTGACCACCAATTAAGACTTTGATACTGTTGAAAACTCCTTGAAGTTTCACAATGGTTTCACTGGAATTCTTTCACTCCTACCCGATTTTAAGATTTTCAACCTTTAATCTTTAACTCACAGCCAAATTTAATTTTATTCTGCCTATTTGGAACACTGTGGTATCTGTATTGATCAGCACTATTCTAGGCCAACGGTTAGTAAAATTAATATAATGTTCAAATAAAATAGGATCACAGTCTAGAAAACATGGGATTCTTACAACGTTACTACTTGAGGCTGGAGAGATTGCTCAGTGTTTAAGAGCACCGGGATGGATGTTCTTCAAAGACCCAGCCTTGATTCTCACTGCTTGCATGGCAGTTCACAATCACCTGCAATTCTGGGTCCAGGAGAACCAATGCCCCTTCCTGGTCTTTGTTGGCAGCAGACACTCAAGTAGTTAACAGACATACATGTAGGCAAAACACCATGCACATAATGTTTTTTTTTTTAATTGCATTCTAATAGCAGGCATTAGAATCACATTGGATGAGTTTTAGCATTTCTGATGCAAAGGTCACTTAGCAGGTCAGTGTAATCAGAAGTCTTTGAAGGAAGATTTTGGTCTTTCATAACCTAAATGCATTATCAATTGATTCCCTTGAGAACTCAATTTTAAGGAATACTTTCCCAAGGACACACATAATAGTTAAAAACATCAGTACCCACTGTTCCAGTGTGCCTAGGAGAAAGTAGATGGCCTCGATCTCACAAAGTTCTACAGGGAAATAATAAAGGAAACAAAAATGAAGGAGACTTCAAGAGGAGTAAGAACCCAGAGAGCTATAGCATGTGCCTAAGGCTTAAGGGTTCCATCACTGTGATTTAAAAACAAACAACAACAATAACCACCTAACCTAACCGGCTTGGAGAGGGAGTAGATTACAACTTTCAAGTCACACACTATCACTGAGGGACCTCAGGGCAGAATTTCAAGTGGGACAAGAACCTAGAGGTAGGAACTGAAGCAAAAGCCACTTGCTCGCTTAGTTTGCCTTTTATAGGACCTAGAACCACCAGCCCAAGGGTGACACCATTCATAATTCCCATATCAACCACTAATTAATCAGATGTACTATATACTTGCACTGGCCTATCTTTTTCCCCTTTTATTAAAAATTGTTTTTTTTTTCACACATAATGTATTGTGATTATGGCTTTCCCTCTTATGAAGTAGTTTCCAATGTTCAGATGCTGAAGTCACAAGCAACTGAAGGTGTTTCTGACAAGCTAGCTTCCAGTCTCAGATGAGCAAGTGTAGTATAAAATGATTTGGGGAGGTTTTGTTTCTAAAACTCTGCTTTCTTGGCAAGGACTACATTTTGTGATGGTCAGAAGGACAATACGGGAAAGGTACTTCTCTAAAATTTTCTTGAGGCAGAAGCTGAACTTCTTGACATTTTCCATAATTGAAATTACTCCTGATATAATAGTGAGGGTTTCCAGCCAGTCTGGGGACAAGCAATTGCTCTCACTGATGCTCCAGTCAATCTGCAACACGTCCCACTCTGTAATATCAGTGATGATAATTGCTTTCTCAAAGACATATTCCATTAGAAACCAGGAGTGATTCACTGGTGATATATGATGGGTATTCTTGGAAGTCTTGTAAAGGTGTTCCATGGGAAAGCTCACAGAACTCAATGACCTGCCTTGCAAATGAAGGAAAGATACAACCTCCTCTTTGGCAGCTAAATGTCCAATGATTATGTCATTTCCAAGGTCTGTCTTGCATTTGAGGACAGAGTTCGGACTTCCTGCTTTGTTGAAGCTGGCTTCCTGTAGTCCTCACCTTAGCTCAGTTTCATTACACATTGTCACCTTTTCTATTTGGTTGGAAGCTACACAAAATGCTTATGACAAATTAAAGGAGTATGAGACTTTGCATTTGATAATAAATATCAAAGCCAAATCCACACTACTTCAACCTTCAACCAACAGCACTTAGAGCCAAGCAAAGGAAAGTAAAGGGAGGCCATTTTTTTTTTCATAATTCTAAAGCTTAGAGGCGAATAACTGTTTAATACTTGTCTGCTCTATTCTCATGAAATAAAAATAGAACTTGTACTCTAAAGTCCATTTTTCTCATTTTTATCAAGTACATAAATCTTCAAAGGTTAGACCTACACAGTGTATAAATGCTATTGAAAATGACAACACAGAGACCTTGCTTGCTCAGGATTGACCCTGAAGCCCTGAGGCATAATGGGAATTATGTGTGCACATAGCATTTGCTTCTGTCTTTCTGTGAGAGGCTCTTTCATATCTGAACAATATTATGCTTTCACTTAAAAGTACAGATTCTATGTGCAGTGATATGTTGACTTTATTTCTGTGTTACACTGATGAAATCAGATTTCTGTACAAGTATAAATTTTTTTTCTTCAGGCAACTATATTGTTACATCTGCATTGAATTCCTACCAGAAACCAAAACTTTTCAAGACCATTTTGTGGTTTAAAGGTAAGTATAAAAAAATTAATGTTACTAAGTTCAGTTGCCTTACTTTAAATAAGAGCTAAAGATGACACATTTCTAGAACTGTTAAAATTTGTCATAATATAAATACATCTCTCAACTCACCTTAAAAACCTAATGAAATTGTAAATTCATTATACCTCTTATACCCTATGAGTGTAAATGATCTTCTGGAGGATAAAATCTGAATATATCACAGAGATTATCTAGTTGTTTGTTCCTTGTTCTATACCTTTGCTGAACCCATATACAAGGTGTGTCCTGTACTATCCAAGAATTATCTCAATTTATTGGCCTCAAATTAGCATTGGCTGTTCATGAGACTAGATAGGAGGTGAATTCAGAACAAGTCCAGACTGATCCTAGTGTAAGAACTGAACTTTGGCTTTGCTCTGGGAATAAAACTTCTATGTCTTGCTGCTACTTTTTTGTCCATTTTGTTTCTTTCTTTCTTTTCTTTTTAATTTTTACTTTTATTATTTTAATTTATTAATTTTATATCTATGATTTTATGCATGTGTACCGCATGCATGCCTGGTGCCCTAAAAGGACAGGTCACTGGAATTACAGTGATTCCAAGAACTTGAGTGACAGATAGCCGTGAGCCATAGCATGTGGGCTGGGAAATGAATCTGGATGCTTTGCAAGAGCAACAAGTGCTGTTAATAGTTGAACCGTCTTTCTATCCTGTGGTTTATTCCTTTTCAATAATATTTATTATTTTTTCCATTCTTTAAAATTTATTGTTTCAGCAGTTCATATAGAATATATTTTTATCAAACCCTCCACCACTCCCACCCCTCCATCTCTGAAGTATTTCCCCTTCCAAATTTATGTGCTCTTTTAATTCCCACCAAGTATACCTAGTGACATCAGTGTATATAATGGGAATCCCTTGAAGCATCAACAGCCTATTATAAAGCACATCCCTGAAGAAAATGGCCACTCTTCCTTCCTTAGCAGGCCTCAATTATCAATAGCATTTCAGCTAAGTGTGGAACTTCATAAACCCTCATCCATTCATGTTGAGATGTTGGCTGGATTGACAATACACGTGTTTTCTGCTATTGTTAGTCCATGTCTGCAACAGCCCTGTAAGTTCTGGGAAATTTCTTATAGTCATCTTTGTCTAATATCTCTCTTGCATTCTTTCTTTATGCTATTCTGCAATGACATCCTTAAGGAGGCCGGTGGCAGAAAGTATGATATAAATGTCCCACATAAGGCTGAGCACTCCACAGTGTCTTACTGTCTGCATGCTGACTAGCTGTAAATCTGTACTTCAGCTTTCATAATTTACCTAATAGTGGTCATTACTTTTTCAGTTTGTTGGTTCCATATATGTTTTATGTGTGTATGTTTCTCTCTCCCTTTCTTTTTCTCTCTTTCTCTCCCCTCCCTGTGTTTTGTGTGTGTGTGTGTGTGTGTGTGAGAGAGAGGTGTGTGTGTGTGTGTGTGTGTGTGTATGTATGTATCTTCATTTTATGTTTACAACTCTAAAGTGAGTTAGTATTTTTTTTTTTGCTTTACTTTAAAAATTACAAAACAGAATGAAGAATGCATATTATTGGTATGGAGTCTGTTTACCATACCATGTACATTGTCCTTGTAAAATCCCTACCACAGAAACTGAAATAGAGTGTTAAAGTAACTTGGGCAAGGGAATATGAATAAGTTAAAATAAGGCTTGTACGAGAAAACTGAAGCTGAATTTACCCTCTGAAATAAAAAGAGACAGCAGTCTTAAACTAAACAGTTAATAAAAGTTCATTGTTTCAGCTTTTTTAATATTTTATATTTACTTACATATTCTCTTTCTTTCTGAATAGTTTGTTTTTGACCAGAACGATATCCTAAAAGTCTTATCCATGTGGACCTTGTACTTATGTGGTGTTTGTTAGATGATCTTTTATAAAATGTTTGTTAATATCCCTGTCTTTAATCCTATTATAAAGCCTGAGGTCACCTTCCTTTGTTTTGTTTGTTTGTTGTTGTTGCTGTTTTGTTTTAGTTTTTGATTCTTGTTTATTTTGATTTTCTCTTGTGCCTCCATGGAAGATCTATTCCTTCCAGAATTGTGTACTTGCTCATTCCTAAGCGAGTTGTTCAGTCTCCTCAGACTGATAGCATTAGTAGCTGTTCCTAGGATTTCACTGAATGTAAATCCCTGGTTCCATTGCTACTGCTTATTAGCACAGAAGTCCCTGAGACAATGTCCTAGGAAACAGCACATTTCTAGGCTGTAAAGTTAGTGATGAGACAAGAGAGTGAAAGGTGTGCCACTGGCTAAAACCATGCTAGACTGCAGCCACGTGCTCCATCTGCTGTCTGCATGACAGTGTGAATTATTTTGCTTCTTCTGCATACTCTAACCCAAAAGAACAACACCAGATACAGGACCCACTTGTCATTGGCTTAGAATTTCTGTCATTAATATTGGTAAAGGACTATAATATGAAATATAACTACTTTTAATTACGTATGTAAGTATTCACAGTTTTCTGCTAAATACTTTTTAAAAACTATTTATTTTCATATCAAATACTGGAGAGTATTGTAATTCTGCCATGTTCTTTTGTTTTCCATTCGGTTGTTGTTGATGTTGTTTTCAACTCCTAATTAGAGGTTAGTACTTTGGTATGAACCATTATTCCTACAAATTATGATGTCAAGGTTTAACATATGTTTATAAAATTTAGAACATATAGGTGGTGATTATTTTATGCATCTGGGGATATGACTAACATAGTCCTGTTTTCCTAAATCAATTATAGAACTTGTTCGGGTAGATAAGGGGGTGTTAAGTAATCCTCAAAATATAATATAAAACTTACTCTGCAGCTATTGGCTCCATGAAAAATGGATTCAATAAGGCTCTTTTCAAAGATGACAGGGGAGGTAGCCATCCTTAGCCATAATTTGAAAGGAAATTATGCTGCTTGCATACCAGATGGATGGCCCAGGCGAAGCTGGAGCTTGAGGAAGAAGGATTGGATATTGCCAGAGGAGAAACTAACTGTTCACCATGGAGAAAGATATTAGATGGGCTCAAGAACAATGGATTGAAAACTCTCCAAGAGCTGAGACATGAATGCTAGAGTAGTATACTATTTAGCTAAGGTGCTGAAAGACAGATGTCAGTTTTCATCCCCACCATGATACCTAGAGCTCACCGTATGAAATCCTCCACATCACTGACTTCTGTGGCCATATTGCGTCTTCCCTTTTTGTTAGTAAGATATTACCCCTACCAACTCATGGAATACAGAATTTCTTTCCACTTAATTAGCCTTTGTTGCCTTTTAAATATTCTTATAAAAGAATAATGCTGTTAAAGTGTACTTACTATTTTATCACCAATCAACTGTAATGTAATCCTTTCAATAGTCATTTTATTATGCCAATTAGATTAGACCTCTGACCTTGTAATGGGAATGAGATTTATTTTGGTTATCACTAAGTGTGAACATAGGTTTTTGAAAGATGATTTACAGCACTAGGTTTGACTGCTACTTATAAAGTCTGGGCTTAACTTCATCTGTACCAGAACTCTTTTGACTACAGGCAGATCCTGGGAGAGAAAGAGTTACTGACTTCAGTTGTGTATCTGCCGATGACCCAACAAAGTTCCAATGTATAGTTCAATGGTCACACAGACAGCTCTGGTTAACCTAAATGGATCACAAAATAAACTCAAAGGTCATGAATCTGGGAAAAGCACTGATAAAGAGTAGAGGGGTTTGATAGGGATAGGAGAGAGATAAGAACCGATGGGCAGAAAGCATTTCAAGGGAAGTATAAATTACTATTTTAGATTTAAATGTTAACTGGTGCTTATAGGAATTCCACAAGTAAGAAGTGAATTACATAGATAAAAGAGTTGCTGTATGATTTATGTGGATAAATTCGTTTGATGAGACACAAACTGAAAGTACTATACTGAGTATAATGACTTAAAGGGATGGTTTCTATATGCCTTCCAATTTGAAAATTGTCCCAAATGGCAATCTACATTATCCATACCTCTTCAGTTTTCATTAGCATAAATCACCAGATGCCAAATCTAAGAACATAGGATATTGATGCTTTTATTTAAATGATAATTAACATTACTTGTATGGAACATATTTTGATTAGTCTCTTCCCCATTTGGTTTATCTTCCCATCCCTATCAAAGACTTCTCTACCACTTGTGTATATCAAAAACATTGTTTATCATAAACAATCATATTAATGTAATGAACCTTTGTAAAAATTAATGTAGTCATCCAGACACTCTCTGACTTCTAAATATTACACATCTAAAACCAAAACTTATGGAGCATCAGTGATAAAGTCAAGCAATGTACCAGTGATGTACTCAATAAAAAAATAATGCTCTTGTATGAGTTACACTTGATTCTTTCAAAGATACTTTTTGGATCATGATTATAAGCCAAGATCTGAGGTATCCTTAGGAACATAGATTAATAATGTAATACTATTCCTACCTCAACATTATGTTACACATTAAGAACAATAAACACAAAAATACATGAATATATGTCTACACTATTATAGTAATATGCATATGGCTGGAGACACATGGAGACATGAACTAGACCTATTTTTTTCCAAAGGAAGAGAGATAGTTTATTCTGAGCCAAATGAGTGAGCATGTCTTGGGAATACAGGCTTAGCTGCCTAAATGGCATAGGCCGTCATGGACATGCTCACATGGATTTTTGTAGTCACAAAATGACAAAGTTTTAAATCCAGATATTTACCAAATACATTAGTGGGAACATCAGGTATGCAGTTTACAGTGAAGCAGGGAATTATACACGTTATCTGATGACATCTTGGTTTTTGTGATCTGCTGAAAACACCTTCTCGGGTGTTAGAGTCATGGATGCACAGTTAAGAGCAATGACTGCTCTTGCAGAGAATTTAAGGGGGTTTCCAGAATCCATGTCAGGCAACTCACAACCCATAACACATGCTCCAAGGGATCTGACTCCTCTATTGGTCCTCCATGTACACTGCACTTACATGTACAAATCCACATACTGACATATACACATATATGCAATTTAAAATAAAAATAAAATAAAAAAAAAAAAAACATATGTCTTCCTCCAGTCTTTTTCCTGATAGTTGGAAGGATGTTAGGTCAGATCCAGACAGGCAATTAATGTCTATTGAGGTGATTAAAGACAATACAGAACAGCATGATTCTGGGTCTGCATTTCAACATTCCACAGTCATGATCTAATCATCTAGCGCTGGAGAACCTTTAATGTAGGCATGACATTTTTTCCTGAGAAATTCTCTTCATACCTCATGCTAGGTAAGATTCACCACACCTCATCCTGGGTAAGTGGCACATTTTGTGCATACAGAGACTAAATGTTATTTATATCCCAAAGCACTAGGAGGGCTCATACTTAGATTATTATAGAGATTAGCTGAGTAGACAGTAGAGCAGAATTTATGAGAAATTACTGTTAACCACTAGAGAGAAGCTCCTGGCTCATCTCAGCATTAGCCCTTATGATCTACCATCTTTATCTGATGTGATATTTAGATAGGCATACAAATGTTTATTATATCTAAAGTTAAAATCAAGAGCATACTCAAAAGCATAGCCCAAAGAGGTAAAGGTAACAAATGAGGAAATTGACCATTTTAGCCAGCCAAATTGGAGATTCAATCTGCAGATGGGAAAGTTCCCTCTTTTTCTAGATAAAATTTAAAATGCTCTATTTTTTTTAACATCAATATAAAGAGGATATATATCCTTTGAAATTACTATAATATACTTAACATTTTTTGAAATTCATAGCCCAGTGCCCATATAGCCAGAGAGCTCATTTTTGCTCCAGCATTTACTAATTTTTCTAAAAATACTATGGATGCTGTTACCATGGGAGAATTTTTGTATAATTTGGTTAAAAAGAGTACTTTTTGTTTTCACAGGAGAATAAGACAGAATTTGTGAGATGATCTGATGTTTAAGCTGCCATAGGAAATATTAAGATGCCTTGCCTTTGGAAATTACAGAGAGGATAAGGTGAAAGGTAAATCCACTAGAATTCTATGGTATAGGCAATAACATATTATTATATTTTTTGACGTTCCATTCTCCTACCCTGTTCCCTCTATCCATCTGCCTCATATAACTGTGTTATTTCCCCTTCTAAGTGATATTCAAGCATCCTCACTTGGGACTTCCTTCTTTATTACCTTCTTTGGTCTGTTGAGTGAAGAATAAGTATCCTGTAATTTATGGCTATACACACTTATAAGTGAGTACATACCATGGATGTACTTTTGGGTCTGGATTACCTCACTCAGGATGATATTCTCAAGTTCTATCCATTTGTCTCAGCGTCTGTTTTTATATCTCCCTTGTCATTTCTGGTTTTGTTTATTTGGATACTGTCTCTGTGTTTCAGTAAGTTTGGCTAAGGGTTTGTGTCTCTTATTTATTTTCTCAAAGAACCAGGTCTTGTTTTTGTTGATTCTTTGAAGTGTTTTATTTGTTTCTACCTAATTAATTTCAGCCCTGATTTTTGATTATTTCCTGCCTTCTACTCCACTTTTTTATGTTTGTTTCTTTTTTATTTTTTTCTTAGACCGTTCAAATGTACTTTTAAATTGCTGGCATTCAAACATTCTAATTTTATTATGGAGGCACTTAGTACTATGAACTATACTTTTAGCACTGCTTTCATTGTGTTCCACTAATTTGAGTATGTTGTGCCTTCGTTTCCTTTGAATTCTAGAAAGCCTTTAATTCTTCCATTATTTCTTCTCTCACCCAGAGTTCATTGAGTAGATTGTTATTCAATTTCCATGAGTGTGTAGGCTTTTCAGTATTTCTATTGTTGTTTATTCTACCTTTATTCCATGGTGGTCTGATAAGATACAAGATATTTCAATCTCCTTATATTTGTTGAAGTTTGCTTTTTGACTGACTATAAGGTAAATTTTGGAGAAGGATCTTTGAAGTACTGAGGAGGAACATTCTTTCATGTTTGGGTGAAATATTTTATAGGTATCTCTGTTAGGTCCATTTGATTCATAGTGTCTGTTAGTGTCAATATTTCTGTGCTTAGTTTTTGTCTAAATGACCTGTTATTTGGTGAGAGTAGGGTCTTCAAGTCTCCTGCTATTAATTTGTGGGGTTTGATGTGCAATTTAAGCCTCAGCAATGTTTCCTTCAAAAAATGTATGTGCCCTTGTATTTGGCGCATAGATGTTCAGAATTAAGATATTATCTTGGTAGATTTTTCCTTTAATAACTACAATGTCCTTCCCTGTCTCCTTTGATTAATTTAGTTTGAATGTCTATTTTATTAGATATTAAAATGGCTACTCCAGCTTGCTTCTGGGGTTCATTTGCTTGGAAAAACTTTCAAGCCCTTTACTTTAAGGTAATGTCCCTCTTTGTTGCTGAAGTAGGTTTCTTGTATGAAACAATATGATTCCTGTTTTCACATCCACGCTGTTAGCCTGTGTCTTTTTATTGCGGAATTGATTCGAGTCCATTGATGTTGAGAGATATTAATGACCAGTGATTGCTATTTCTGTTATGTTGATATTGGTGGTGTTAGTATGTGTGTGTGTGTGTGTGTGTGTGTGTGTGTGATTTCCGTTGTTTTGCTGCTTTGAAATAACTTATCTCTTCTGGATTTTTGTTTTTTGTTTGGGTTTTTTGTTTTATTTGGTTTGGTTTTTTTTGTTTGTTTGTTTGTTTGTTTTTTTGGATGTAGTTTTTCTCCTTGATTGGAGTTTTCTTTCTAGTATATTCTCTAGGGCTTGATTTGTGGCTAGGCTTTTTACTTTGTTTTCTCCATCTATAGTGATTGAGAGTTTTACTGGTTACAGTAGTCTATGTTAGCATCTGTGACTTTTCAGAGGTTGCAAGCTATCTGTCCAGGCCCTTCTAGGTTTTATAGAGTCTCTTTGAGAATTCAGGTGTAATTCTGATAGGTCAGCCTTTGTATGTTACCTTGATTTTTCCCTTGTAGCTTTTAATATTCTTTCTTCTGTAGATATTTTTTTTGTTTGATTACTATTGGTGGGAGGATATGCTTTCTGGTCAACCTAATTGGAGTTCTATAAGCTTCTTTTATATTTATAGACATCTCTTTCTTTAGTCGGTACAGTTTTCTTCTATGATTTTGTTGGAAATATTTTCTGGACCTTAGAGCTGGGACTTTTCACCTTCTTCTATTCCTATTATTCTTAGGTTAGATCTTTGCATGGATTCCCAGATTTCCTGGATGGTTTGTGTCAGGAGCTTTTGAGATTTAACATTATCTTTGACTGAATTATCATTATACCCGAGATTCTGTCTTTCATCTCCTCTATTTGTTGACAATCCCACATTTGTTGTTCCTGTGCTCTTCTCTATGTTTTCCATCTCTAGCATTCCCTCAGTTTGTGTTTTCCTTATTGTTTCTATTTCCATTTTCAGATCTTGCACAGTTATATTTATTTACTTCTCCTGTTATAATTTCCTGAATTTCCTTAAGGAATTTATTTGTTTCCTCTTTAAAGACCTCTGCCTGTTGGTTGTATTTTTCTGTATTTCTTTAAGATATTTATTAATTTCCTCTTTAAAGGCATCCATCATCTTTATCAGTTTGGATTTAGGTCATTCTCCCATGCTTCATTGTGTTAGGAAATCCAGGACTTGCTGTGCTCTGAAGGTATCATATTGACCTGGCTTTTGTCGATTGTGTTCTTTTGAGGGCCTTTAGCCATCTGGATGGCATGGCATGCTTTAAGAATAGAAATCCAATATTTCACATTCTAAAAGTATACGAAACTACGAAGATAGGCAGTATTTGTGATAATTAGGATGCCATGGCTAATCTTTGAGAAAACTTTCTATTGTGAAAATAATAATAAAATGTACATTGTATTTTATATATAACTAATTATTATTTATATAAACAGATGTCTGAGAATGAAAAGCTGAAAATCAAATAGTGTTCAAAAATAATTATTTCAAACTCACAATAGCTTACTCCATTTTTCACATTAAATATGTTAATGAAGCTGTAGTTGAACAAACTCTTCTAAGTACTCTGTCTGAATCATAATGAAAGGATATTATTATGGATCAATTAAGCTTCATAATATCTAGTGTAAATTTCCAGAAGAGTAAGACTTTCTTTAAAATATAAGTTTTCACTGGGCCATTTTTGAGGCAAAAAGTTGAATACAATTTTAATATAAAAATTTTAATAGAACTTCCTTTACATATTGAGCTGCTTGAGGCTTTAGTATGTTTCCTAGTCTATGCACTAATGTATTTTTTACTATTTTGTTAGAAGCTTGTTACAATAATTATTTCCACCAAAACGATATTGGACCATGGTGAGTATCGATGTTTAAAAAGAAGTATGTGCATTTTATCCTAGTTGTTATTATTATCATGCATATGGAGAAATATAAAAGGCATTGCATATATATTTACAAATTTTGCTTTTTGTTTTGGGATACTAAGATTCATGTGCTCTTAAATCTTCAGAACAGTCTAAATAAATAAAAAATGTTTATTTTTTAGTGGAAACACATAATTCACTACTCTGTTGAATGGAACTCCGAAGATCAAATGTTAATTATATTTAAAATTATCTAATGCTCAATGATACCAGCTGTAGATGATTGAATATTGACAGTTTATTCTTTTGCTGTTGATGAGCAAGTCTGGAGAGATAGCATAATGGATTTAAAAGATTATCACCTTTTATTTCTCTCCAATCAATTGTAGTAATCTCTAGCAAATTGAAGTCTACCTCTTTTTGCATTTGTGAGTCGATACCAAATTCCTCAAAGGAATCAGTTTCTTAAACAGACCAGGAAGATAGATAATAAAAAGTATCATTTAAATGATTATGTAGAAAGGGGCCAGTTTTTACATTCTGCCCTTTTTATACAGATTGCCCTGGGACTCAAGAACATGGACCTGCCCAACTTCTATTTATTGACATCTACAGGGGTTGTAGTTCAATCCTGCACGATCGGTCTCAAGGTGAAAGGCACTGCTTTATTTTAAGTTATTTCGGTGTAATAAATAGTACATTTGTAAAAAATGGACACTTGTCTGGAAATAGCTTTTTAGAATCACAGTCTACTCATTGAACACACTGGTACCGTTCCTCACTCTCCGTCACACCTGATTTCTCATATATGTATGGAGCTTTTCTGCCAGAAGTAAACAACTCCTTCTCCATTACAGTTGACCATGAATTCTTTTAAAAAATGGAAAATTTTACTGTCCAGTAGATTCAGCTGTAAAATCATTTTAGCATTTATGATTAGCACACACAAAATTCTATGCTTGGTTTATGTACTCCAAAATGTTTTGTGTCTTCAAACACCAAGAAATGTAAGGTGTATTCATGAGAGTTGTCTTATTTCTATTGAGTCATAATTTGCTATTATGCCCTGAAGTTATCAAAACTTATTTAAAGTAGCTTATACAGCCAGTGGAATCTCCAACTGTACACAGACCCAACAGAGTTAAATCCACATATCCTGTCCTTTCTATATTTCAAATACTGTGTCAGTACAGATGAATTTCTAATGATCAGCATGTTTGTGAGATGTTGTCTGATGAATGAAAACATTTTTAGATGTCAGTGATGCATTGAATATTATCTTTCTGTGACTTCTATACCCCTGTACCATCGAAACTATCCTCCTCTTAAAATTGCTGCCATGCTATGTGATGGTTATAAATTTCTTTTCCAGGATCATCATTACAGTTTACATTTGGTAAGACTTAGAAAAATTAATTTTAAAAGATACACCACATTATTGTCATTTCTAAATCCTCTGGTCTTTCTCATAGACATTGGAAAAAAGCAGGTAGTTAAGCCAAAAGGAAAGTCAATTGGAAAAATATATGTATGAGTAGCCATACTTGTGCTTACTCTTAGAATATAAAAATGACTTATTCATGTAGAATTTGGAAATAACATCCCAGTTGAAACCTGCAGATCATATCAGCTGTTAATCAGATCTCTCTAATGTCTACGAAATAGCTGAAGAAGCTCCCTGCAAACCCTTTGAAGTTTTCTCTCATCTTTTGCTGATCAAGTGAGTGGGTAAAATTAAAAGTTTGATTTTGGATTCTTGCTGTGTAAGTTCAAATGGAATTCACCAGCATCTGAACAATGTTGAGCATTTGGGAGGCTTCACAACATTACTAGGTATGCTCAGGTAAGGGGAAAGGACGAATATTCTCTGATAATTACTGATTTAGAAAGCTACTTCTGTATTTTCCTAGGTCTTAACATGTGCTCTTATATGAGGAGGAAGAAAATCCAGAAATATGAGCATAGATTTTTTTATATGAAGAAAGGAATAAGCAAAAGCCCAAAACATGATTTATCACATAGATGGCTGTCACTGTTCAGTGATTGAGAGCCAGAGTGGGTAAGTAGTCTGACACTGAGGTGGGGTTGTTCAAATAGACACAGACATTACTAATAATAAAAGAAAATGTTAGGATTAACCAACATCAATTCACTGTGTCAGTAATTTATACAAAATACTTGATCCAAAGCTTATGGTTCTCAATCCTGACAATATACTGTAAGTTTTGAAAATATGCTTATTTTATGCAAAGGAAAATCAAGCTAGAAGGTTCATCTTGAAATCAATGTGTCTTCATGACACAAACATATTTTTTCATTACTTCTATTAGTGCTTACTCTTTACAAAGGTTTCAAAGTTCAGAGAATATAACAGTTTATATAGAAGCATCAAAGCCTTCAGACAGCAGCATAATAATAACATTTGTTGCTACAGGAAAGCAAACAGAAATGTTTCCAAGATAACCTGTGGTGAAATACCAATGCAAATAATCAAAAGAAATACCAATGCAAATAATCAAAAATACATTATTACCATCTAGCTACTGAACTGTAATCAGGATTTTTCAGAACTGTGATATATATATATATATATATATATATATATATATATATATATATTCCTTTACTTGAGTGAAAGTATCTGGAGAGTGTGCCAGATAAAGGACACAGAGCTGAGAACTGTTCACAGCAAAGGGTATGCACATTGGTCAAAAGTTCCTATCTCAAAACACTCTTAAGTATCAAATATCTGGAGAAGTTTCCAGATCTAACTAGAAGTGTATAAACAATGCAGAGGCCAGAGGAGCATGGTGAAAAACACCTGACTGATGAAATCAAAAACAAATACAGACTAAAATTATTGAAAATATGAGAATGTCTTTACTCAACAAGTTACATGGAAAGAACAGCAATGAAGGAATAAAAGTGAAGAAAGAGGATGGAAGAGAGGGAAAGAGCAGGGGTAGAGGTGAGAAAAAATGTTAAGAGAGTCAAGAATAGTTGTAAATATAGACAATTGTATCGACAATTTGATTATGATCAAAGAAATGAATAAATGGGGATTTTACTGGTTGTACACATTGCTTTTGTAGAATGACCATTTCACACATGGATTTTTTTTTCCTGTTTCTCTGCAATTACTGTTTTTATTCCATTAATTTATTTATTCACTTTATATCCCAAAAGCAGCCTCCTCACTCCTCTCAGTTGTCCCTCACATAGCCCCTCCCCGAACCTCCCTCGCCTTCTCTGAGAAGGGCAGGCTCCAGCTGTTTACAGACACACCCTGCCTCATCAAGTCACCCAGGACTAGCTCATCCTCTCCCATTGAGGCAAGATAAGACAGTTTGGGGGAACAGAATCCAGAGGCAGGCAACAGAGTCATGGACAACTCCTGCTTCAATTGTTGGAGGAGCCGAATGAAGACCATATATGCTCTTTGGTTGCTGTTTTGGTCTTTGTAAGCTCCCAAGGGTCCAGATAAGTTGACCTTTTTGGTCTTTCTGTGGAGTTCCTATCCCCTTCAGGTCCCTCTATCCTTCCTCTTACTCTTCCACAAGACTCCCCAAGTTGTTTAACCATGGGTCTCTTTGCATGTGCTTTGGCCAACTGCTGGGTAAAGCCTCTCAGAGGACAGTATTGCTAGGCTCCTGTCAGAAAGCAAAACAGAGTATCTTTAATAGTGTCAAGGATTTGTTCTTGCCCGTGGGATGGGTCTCAATTTGGGCCAGTCATTGGTTGGCCATTCCTCAGTCTCTTCTGCATCTTTGTTCCTGGAGTTATTGTAGACAGGACAAATTTGGGGTCAAAGGTTTTGTGAGTGAGTTAGTGCCTTTATCCCTCCACTGCATGTCCTGCCTGGCTACAGGAGGAGGTGGCAGATGCAACCACATTATTCATGTGATTTTCCCTTCAAGATCTAGAAATTATTGAACACATGGTTCAGCTATATCAATCACTCTTAGGCACACATCCCAGAGACTTTATATGCTACTACAGAGATAGTTGTTCAACCATGTTCATTACCCCTCTATTTACAATGACCAAGAAACTGAAGCCATAAAGATGTCTGTCAACTGATAAGTGGATGACAAAAAATGTTTTACATTTTCACAATGGGTCAAAATTCAGTTGTTAAGAAAGTGAACTCAACTGCATCTTTGAGGTTCTTTGTTTCACAATGTTATGTCAAGGATTTTTTTTCCCCCTGAAAGGTTCTTTGCATATACATTGTGACTTCCAGTTTTGTGTTTATTTATTTTGTCCTATTCCAATTGGGTTGTTTTTTGTTCTATCTTATTGTATTGTATTATTATCCTTAGATGCCTATTTATTTTCTAAGGAAAGGCATAAAGGGAGTGGTGGAGTTGAGGAAAAATAGAAATTGTGGGTGGAGTAAAACCTAGAATATGTTGTATTAAAATGATTTTCAATAAAATGTAAAACAGACATTTATCTGAATGTTTCAATGTAGGAATAGTCCTGTGGTCATTGTATTTAATCTTTTCTAGAAATATCTGTAATAAAATATCTGTTGATGAAATGTTATAGTATCTGGAGGTGAAGAAATTCTATGAGGGAATCAAGCAAATAGAGACAGTTTGTGACACTGTTCTGCCAAATATTGTGAATAATTGAATATTTCTATATCAAAAAGTCAATATCAAAAAGTCAAATAAAAACTTTGATTATAAGTAATATGTAATTTTAAAATGAAAGCATTATTTACTTTAAAAATAATTATCTTCTTTAGAAACAACACTACCACAACTAAATGAAAAGACAAAAAACTAAATTGACTTGCAAATTTACAAATAATTTTCTGTCAGTACTTAATTTGGGCCAAAATTGTTCTACAGGGTATTTATTGATCTATTAATGTTATATCTTTATATATCTTGCACTTTATTTTGTTAATGTTTTGTTGAAGAGGACCATAAGTATGTGCTTCTGTATTCTCATATTATAGATTTATGGTTTTTATATATGGCCATCTACATTTTTCTGATGGAATCAAATTTTCAAAATAAGTACACAACCTTTTTGGAACAGAGATGAAAGAAAACTAAGCATCTGACAATTTTTGAAATTCTGTCTGAAAACCTGTAGTTCAGGTTAATCTCTTTGGGCAAACATCTATTGAGGGTTGGAGTTTGTAAAGTAAAGTGTTGAGATCTAAAAAGCAAAATCATAAAGTGTTTAGCATATGATTTAAGAACCCAAAAGGTTACAGTAAAATATAATAATAGTAGGTTACTCCACAAGATGGCATTCATGGTTAATACTTGATATCATTAGTGAATCACAATTTATAATATAGACACTATAAAAACACAACAAAGAGATGTATTTTTTATATATAAGTGTGATTTAAATTTCTATAATATTTTATAATCATACATATTCCCTAAAGATTATGCCTTATTCACTAGTGAAACAAGCATTTAGAAAATGTGTTCTAAGCAGTAATAGACAGCAGTTCCTTGCTCTTGAGTATACATAATGCTTAAAAGTTGTGATAAAACCATTCCTAAGAAAGGAGTAAATTCTATCTTTGACAATAATATGAAGCAAGGCCAATCTAAATGTGAACTTGTCTTTAAAATAGGATGTGGTAGTACTTGTTGGCACTAATATTCACCAGATAAGTTGATCTTTTATTAGCAAATAAAACTTATAGTACAAAATATTCAACATTTGTTCTACTTTGAACTTGTATATGGGATCATCAAGTTGACAAAAATCATACTGATAAAACTAACTGATGAATAGAAAACACATGTCTGTATCAGTTGGTGGGTATCATCAGATATACATTATGTTTTATGAAATTAATAATAGCTTATATTTGATATAAACATAATTTATTTGACAATTTTAGGGTATTGAGCAATATACCGAATCATAATTGTTCTTACAAATAAAGCAACATGAAGTATTTTCAATCACTGTACATAATAATCAAATGGCAAACTAGAGCTTGTGGTAAGAATCCAGTGTGTTCAGGAGTACATGAATAGAAATGGATAAACTGAAGAACAAAGAACACATATGTCTGACATCCCTATGAAACATGGGAAAATACCAAGATGTTTTATATATAATTTCAGTTCATAAGCAACAAGCATGAGAGGAAGAAGGGAAGGAAGCTATATTCCAAGGAATGCTACTTCAAAATTTTACAAACAAGTATAAAGACCCAAAGATATTCATAAAGCCCAAGAAAATAAACATGAAACAAACTCATCTGAGCTTGATTAAACTGATGAAAAATGTAAGTTTTAGAATTACTAAAGAGACAGAAAAACAAAAAATAGCTTTTGTTTTGCACAGATAAAGCCTAGAATTAATGATTAGAAAGAATAAAAAGTTATAAATGTGATCTAATCATATCTTCAAATGCTTAAGGTATCACTAAAACTATTAATAAAAAAATTTATCCTCATTCATTAAGATTTCCAAAGTTAACAAAAACATGCTTCCTTAAATAAATAAAAGATAAAAGGATTTACATCTACTAAAAGACTAATAATAATACTTCAAACATGAAGGGAATAATGTAAAATGGGTAACAGGTACTAAGAAAAATCAGAACTAAAGAGTATATATTCTAGTGACTTTATACATTTTCAAAAATATATTTATTATCTTTAAAAGTAGATAGAGACAAAGTGAAGGGGGGTGAGGGGAGATGGGATGGGGAGGAGTTGGTAGAGGGGAACTGGGAAGGGGAAATATAATTTGAAATGTAAATGAATAAAATGAATAATAAAAAGCTCTTTGAAATATAAATGACCATAGGAAGTAAACATATTAACATATATAACAAGATCTTGGTACCAAAATATGATGTATAAGAAATAAAAGTGAAGGGAAATGAAAATGGGATATTTGTAGGGCTCTTGAATTATATGCCAAAGAAGGCTGACTACTTAAGAGGACAAAATATGCCAAATGCAAATAACAAAAGTTGTGTAGTAAAGACTTAAAAAGTATTATTTTATATTTTTATATTTAACTAGCATTATGTATACAGAATACAAACAAATTTATGTGAATGACTATATGTACAACTACATATATAATTCTTAATAATGTTATTCCTCTTGCTTTGACAATGCTGTTCATAAAAACCAAGACTAAGACAACTCCCATACCTGTCTTGATAAACCTTCTTTTGATTGGTTGGTCAGATTAAGTCCAAATGAGTTCTAAAACAATATAGGCTATTGTCATTGCCATTGATGTCTCACACATGTTGAAATTAAAGCACTATCACTGAAGACATCATACTCTTTGGACCCAGGACTTAAGTTACTAGAATTGTAACTAGCCTGAACGCACTGTCCAAGGTGCCAGGAAGGGAAATTTTCACAGTACTACACAGCCATGACACTATGACTAATAGCAATGGACAGCATGGCAAGATATCTTTAAAGGTAAAATAGTGGCACTCACATGTTGGCAGTAACCAACAACCATGTAAGTGGACTTTTAAACTCAATTTCGGAAAGAGGGAAACAAAGGTAAGAAGTATTGTAATTATATGTTAATTAAAATGAAAGTCAAATAAATATTTTAAATAGTGGAAGGTAAATTAATTCATCACTATTCACAAGGGCTATCAAAATCAAACTTTATAAAAGTAAAATGGAACCTGAAACTAGAAAAAGTACAAAGCAAAGTGCTAAGAAAAACGGGATTTATTGGCAGTTAATAAAGCAGAATTTTCCAGGCCAATTAAAATGCAGAAATTCCACATAGCAATAAAGTGTTATTGATTATAATCTATTTAAAAACATCAATATTTAAATGATGAAAGTAGTAAAGAGAATGGTATTAAAATGATAGAAACATTAATCAGATATAGCTCTACCAGCTATTTTATCCTTTTATAAGATAAAATTAAGAAAAAAGTAGCATTACCTATAATTAAAGAAGTCATATCTATTAGTAAGTTTATCAGTTAATTAAGTACTATCACCACTGAAATGTCTATGCAACAAACTACAGACTTCCACAATATATTTATTTTAATTTTCAATCTAAAACTGAGGAAGATATTAAAAATCAACTATTATATTTAAGGACTTCACAATCATCAATAACTAATAAGTAGAAAAATCAATAAGAGCAGTTTTGAAGACTTGATATATATTTGATATAACTGATAATAAAACCATCCACCAAACCCAAAAGACATATTCTTATCAAGTCAACTGTTTAACATCTTCTAAGAATGCCAAGAAGACAATAGTTCCAGAGACATTGTGAATATTAACAGAAAAATGCTTAAATATTGGCAAGTCAAAATTAACAATGTGTAAAACATGATCGAATGAAAGATGTGACAACAATAATGATAAATTATAATTTCTCCTAATTAAAATTTATGTTGAAAGCACTTGTATATTTTTTTAAATCATACTGAATGAAGTAACCTGACTCCAAAAGTTACATATGGTTTGTATTTTTTTACATGTGGATGTTAGCTTATAAGCCTTTGATAGGCATGCTCCAATCCATATAACCACAGATTTAAATAACCTGTCAAGATCTAGGGTGGAGGGCATAATCTCTTAGGGAGTGGGAATTAGAGTACAAAGTTCAGGAGAGGCAAGGCTAGACTGAAACAGGAGGATTAAACAGGGAGGGGAGAGAAGAGGTGGGAAAAGCAGGAAATACATGCATGAGTACTAACATTAGGTTGTATTGAGGAGTCACATATAAACCTACTGATTCTTAAAATACATACAAATATTAAAGAAATATATGTGAAGTCACCAAACAGCTGGGGAGACAAAGCTCCAAGTAGACATTGTTAACCACTGAGGGAAGTTTCCAGTGCCAGTAATGGGATACATCTATTTGAGTTGTTAGGCAAAGAAGCCCCATGGACAAGCACAAAAACTCAGATTTTTGCCAAGGCTATTGGTTAGTACTTATAAACTGATGGTAAGGCTCAGTTTATTTTATTAATTATTTAATTATTAGGTTATTTAGCAACATTTATTATCTATTATTAGTTTAAATATCAGTAAGTAAAATTCTTTTTGTTTTAGTAGAAAATTTTAAGATATTTAACTCTGATGTCTCTATATGCATAGTTAAGAAATATTATCACAAGTTCAAAAGAACTTGAAGAGTTTGAAATTGTTGATGCATTTTAACAAACTCTTTATAATCATTATAATTAGGTTTGTTTATGGTTTTTAGAATGCATTGTTGGTATTTGTGTGAGATTTTGTGTAACATGAACTGGCCCTTCCTATGAATTGTAAATTTGCATAGCCTGTATTTTTATCCACAAAACTAGCTAAAGAACAATCATGACTTCCATGTATTAAATCTTAAACACCAACCAGGTAAAGTGGATTGATTATCACTAACCTATAATGCATATAGGCAACAATTATATTACAAAATGTTATTCTTAGTTTTCTTTCTATATGTCATAATAATCTGAAGCATGTAGTTGCAAAATGATTTCTCTCTTGAAATACAGAAAGTAAAACTATTATTTAAAACTCTTGTTTTATTTATTTATTTATTTATTTATTTATTTCCTTTTATTGAAAATAGATTTGTTTTATCACATAATATATTCTGATTTTGGATTCCCCTACTTCTGCTCCTCCATTTTCCCACCTCCACCCCAATCCAGATCCATGCACTTTCTTGTCTCTCATTAGAAAACAAATGTATTTAAAAGTAAATAATAAAATAAAATAAGATAAACAAAAAATAGTATTTTGGAATAGGAAACAAACAGAAGGAAAAGCACCCAAGAGAAGGTACAAGAAATGTATCAACCAAAAAATAAAAAGTGTAAAAAATTATGTGAAACTTCACAAGTCCCATTTCAAATGTCAGTTCTATCTGGATGTAACTTCCTTAAGTTGTATAGACTCTGGGTATAAATTTTTAACAATATATTGCTGATATATCTTACAAACTCAAAAGTGATAAATGGTTTATAGCCTGTGTTCTCAATGATTTGATGATTATTTTTTACCTGTTACATACCTAAAATAAGGACATGAGAAATATATCAGTTAAAAAAGGAAAACAATAAATAAATGTTTTTCCATAGATTTCTAGTTATTATTTTTATAGAATAATTTACTTAATATCTAGTAATTATTTTACAGTGGACTCAGATGTTTTCCAAAAAATATTTTCAAAATGTAATCCAAGTAAGTTTTAGCAAAAAGAGGAGTTTATGTAATAATATTTACCTTGTAATTTGTTACAACTTTAAAGATACAAATAAACAAGATAAGAAAGGGACATAGTCATTACAAAATTACTGGACCACATAATTCTTGTAAAACACAGATTTATTGACAACATGCTCCATTTCATAGCTATGATTTTTCAGTTATGTACAGCAATTCAATAATAAATATAATTCTCAATTTAAGTAGATAAAAGAATTCTTAGATACAGCATAAGAGAAAAAAATGCTAAACAAACTAGGTCCCCAATATATACACTTTTTAAATTCACAGAGATAAAAATTTCCACCAGGCAGTTTTCCTGATGCACCTTAGGTATGAATCAGAAACCGTGAGTGAATATCTGCCTTCAACAACAAATTTCTGGAACAATTGCAGTCCACTCCCCTTGTGACACTGGATACTAAATGATAGTTAGTAACCTCCAAGAAAATTGCCATGAAATGCCGTGCAGCCAAGGATAAGAATAGGGGCAGAGAAGAGAAAATCTCTTGTCAGTGCTTTCCAGAAGTTACACTATGGCCAGAATCCGGACTACAAACTTTAAAAATGAATGGGATACAACACAATCAGGCAGGACAAAAGGGGGAACTGTGAAAAGGAAAACAATATTTACAACAGAAGAAGTGCATGCATCAGAAAGCAGTTCTGTTTGAATTTATTATTTAAAAATAACATAAGGTAATTTAAATATGGTATATTTACACTGTGTTTTCTTTTCCTGCTTTGGTACAGACAAACTGATGCGAGAATGTAATTATGTAAAAACTCTAAGGAATCATTATTCTGTTATCTTCCTGTTAATAAATTTTATCTCACCATGAAAGAATAAATATCTCATGGGTTTGATTACTGTAGTGTCTATGTGTATCATGTATATAAGCTTAACAATGTAACATATGTAAAAATAACATATTACTGTCTAGGAGAAAACTAATGCAAATGTTAGTTCTTCAGCGTAAATGTTACTTTCTTGTGGTAAGAATGCCACGTAAGTTTCTTTCTTTCCATTAGTTACTCAATGAATTATTTTGAGTGTGTACCACAGCCTAGAGTTTCTATAATTAGCTAGTCTGTACTGCTAGATCAATTATATATTTTATTAAGTTAAACTTTTTTCTATTACCCTTCGACTCTCTTAGCATTCTTGAATACTTTTGTACTGTTATGCACAATGGATATCTTTTAAACAATAGGGTTTTTTTTCCTCTAAAGTTCTGAAAAGCTGTTTGGTTTTGTATGTCACATTCTTGTTTTACTATATCTCAAAGATATGGGCTTGGTATGCAGTCCTATTTCCTTCCATAATGAATCTTAATATCAAAGTAGAAGATTATTACATTAATAGAACATTTTTGAAAGACGTATTTATTGATACTTATTAATCTTAACCTACAAAAGCAGGAACTGACCTCAAGTTGTTTTAATTGATTTCATTTTTCATTTAAAGCTTTATAAATTAAAAATATACCTTCATGTGGTCCATATTTCAATTTCAACAGATCAAAAGAACTCTCATTTTTCTTAACATAAAAAATTCATTTGAGCACTCAGAAAGTTGATATTTTATTATACAGAACACTATTCAAAGGAATTACAAATGTATTAAAAATTCTCTTTTATTTATCTACGCTTCTATTTATGGAACTACCCTATACTTTTAAGGAATAATGTTGCTAAAATACTTTTTGAGTTTACATAGAACACCCTCAAAAGTATAATGAAAAAGAGTACATAAGAAACAGATGCAAGGGGAGAACACAAAGAAGATTTCTAAGAAATTAGTCCTTTAAAAAAAAAAAAAAAAGCACCAGAAATGAGTCATGTGTTATATACAAATTTGAAAAGCAATATCTATAAGGACTGTCTTAGAGCGAATGACATTACAAACACACTTATATCAGGGATATGTGTGTTTCAGGGATCAGAAACATAAATTTTATTTCATTATATCTACTCTTTATAACTTTTTGGAAAGTTTATTATAGTCCTATTATTTCTCTTTCTTTTTCCTTCTTCAATTATATATTATAAATTATATATATAATTTCAAAAGTATAAATACACATCTTTATGAAATGTTTTCTAAATCTTGCTAAAGTCTTTTATTCTTTATAAAACTACTAAGAATCAAGTGGCTGATAGGATTTCTAAAGTAGGAAATTTTTAAAGAAACATCCATATAATCCATAGGAAGAAAATTTCAAAGTATTGATAAGAATTCACTGCCTAGGTAAAAGAAAAAAGACAGGTACCTTCTAAATTTCATGCAGAGGAAGTTTTTAGAGGATGAGGAGGGGGAAAATGGGGTCAGGATCAGGTATGGGAGGAGACAAGGATGATATACACAGTGTCAGGAATTGGAACAGAGGTTTATGGCAATGGGGGAAGGGGTACTGGGAGTAGCCACCAGCAAGTCCTAAATGCCAGGAAAGAAAGAGGCTCCCAGGATCCAATAGGGATGAGATTAGCTGAAATGCCCTACAAAGGGGAGGGAGAACCTCTAGAGAACATATCCAGAGGTTAGGCAAGGCCCTTGATTGGAGGATGGGGTCACCCACTCACCTCCAAGTTTTTAACCCAGAATGGCTCCTGTCTAAAAGAAATACAGGGAGGACAAAGTGTAGAGCAGAAACTGGAGGAAAGGCCATCCATAGAGTGCCCCACCTGAGGATCCATCCCATATACAGACACCAAACTCAGACACTATTTCAGATGCCCAAAATGTTTGCTGACAGGAGCCTGATATAGCTGTCTCATGAGAGGCTCTGCCAGAGTCTGACAAATACAGAGGAAGATGCTCACAGTCAACCATTGGACTGAGCACAGGGACCCCAATGGAGGAATTAGAGAAAGGACTGAAGGAGCTGAAGGGGTTTGCAATCCCATAGGAAGAACAACAATATCAGCCAACCAGACCCCCTCAAGCTCCAAGGGACTAAACCACCAACCAAAGAGTGCACATGGAAGGACCCATGGCTCCAGCCACATATGTAGCAGAGGATGACATTGTCAGGCATCGATGGGAGGAGAGGCCCTTGGTCCTGTGAAGGCCTGATTCCCCAGTGTAGGGGAATGCCAGGGTAGTGAGGTGGGAGCGGGTGGATGGGAGGGGGAACTCCCTCATAATACATAGGAAACTAAAAGGAATTAGTAGGAAACAGTCATATTTTTTATGTAGAAAATATATAATTTATCAGTTAAAATCTAATCTCTCATTATTAAAGTATCTAATTATTGGTCCTTTTAATATAATATCACTCAAGTAGTTTTATATATTTATGTATGGTATAAAGTGTGTAGTTGAATTGTCTTACAACATGCAAGTAAGTTTTGAGTTCTGTAACCTTTAGAAGAATAACGGTTATATTCCCTCAAATAGTGTATTTCCTACAAACACAACTAACAAAGAGACATTCTAGATAAACTTAATGGTCTCTGAAGAACTAATTGTTCCATAAGCAATACTCTAACTTTCCTTCACAAAACATAAAGTGAATGTCATTGCCTGAATCCAAACATACAGTCAAGATGGTCATCTCTGGAAATAATTTCATGTCACATGGTGTTCTATTCATTGTTGAGTTCTCGGCTAAAGGAACTCATTTTAATCACTTCTTATAGATTTACATTCTCAAGTATTCTAAAATATTCTTATAACCTTCGTGCTTGCAATCTAGCATTGAATGATCTAAATTTTCATCATTAAAACACCTGTTATTTATGTCAGTAAAAGTATTAAAATGTTTTGAAACTGCTGGGCAGTAGTGGCACAAGCCTTTAATCCCAGCACTTGGGAGGCAGAGGCAGGTGGATTTCTGAGTTTGAGGCCAGCCTGGTCTACAGAGTGAGTTCAAGGACAACCAGGACTATACAGAGAAACCCTGTCTTAAAAAAAAAAAAACGAAAAACAATAAACAAAAAAAAAAGTTTTTAAACTTGTAACTTACTCTACAATTGCATTGTATGAATGACACCTAGGAATTTGTACAAGTCTGTGACTTGTAAGATTGTTGGCTTATTTTTAAGAGTTGTGGAGGACTTTGCAAAGGAGACTTACAAATGGCATAACCATACCTATATTTAATCTATGTATGGCCACTTAGGCCTGTGATCCCAATATCTTACCAGTTGAAGCAGAAGGATTTTTAGGGGTTCAAGTCTGGCTTGATTTATAGGCCAGCCTATAATTCAGTGAGAGAAATTGTCACAAAAGAAAACAAAAACACAGACTTAAACTTTATAACTTAAAAACCTTGTAAATTTGTAGAAATACAATAACTAACACAATCAAGACTAAAATCATGAAGATATAACTCCTTTTAATTTGCCTTTAAGATTATTAACAAATGTTTCAAAATGAATACTTTTCTTAAATCTTTGAATTTTTTCTTCCATTCATTTTGAAACTGGATCATTTTTCAAAACTATGTACTAATTTACTAAGATGACTGGTGCAATCACCATTTCAACAAAAAACAACAGTGAATTCCACCAGGCCTTTTCAGAAGGATGTATATCATCTCGGGGCTGATCAGTTGGTACTGAAGAACCATCTGAAGGGTTCTTCCCTAGGAAAGACCATCTCTACCAGTTTCAGCATCCTCCACTGCCTCTAGTTCTTTGTCTAGGGTTAAAGCCTAGTGAGTGGTCCCAGTATCATTGGTGTCCTCCATTGTTGTCACCCTGGTTCTGGACATATTTTAAGCAGTAATGTTGGTGAGATTTCAAGAGTGTATTTTCTCTGACATTACAAGTAAATACATTCTCCCAGTAAATTTCCTGCTCATCTGGCCCTTGCAATCTTTCCACGCCCTCTTCTGTCATGATCCAAATGTCTCAGGTGCAGGAATTTTGTTGTAGATGTGTTGGAACTGGAAAGCACAGGATTTCTTCTCTAAGTTTTGACTGATTGTTTTTTAGAATGACCTCCATAGGTTACTAAGAAAAGTTTCTTAAAAGCAGGATAGAAATAACAGTTACTTGTGGGTATAAGAATAAACATTTAGAATACAGTTAAGAATTATACAGATTTATGCTACTTGTAGGCACTCCTCAAGATCAATGGCTTCTCTATCCTTCAATAGATGACTAAGGTTCTTAGTACTAGACATGGATTCTCCTTTGTTCAAAGTAGCACTTAGGTCAAGTTAGAGTGCTCTTGCATCAATGAAGAATGGAAGCTTTAAAAATAGTTCTACCTAAAGACCCAGCTATATCACTACTGGGCATATAACCAAAAGATGTTCCACAATATAACAAGGACACATGCTCTACTATGTTTATAGCAGCCTTATTTATAATAGCCAGAAGCTGGAAACAACCCAGATGTCCCTCAACAGAAGAATGGATACAGAAAATGTGGTACATTTACACAATGAAGTACTGCTCAGCTATTAAAAACAATGACTTCCTGAAATTCTCAGGCAAATGAATGGAACTAGAAAATAACATCCTGGGTGAAATAACCCAGACACAAAAGAACACACATGGTATGTACTCATTTATAAGTGGATATTAGCCCAAAAGCTCAGAATACTCACAATACAACCAGACCATTCAGAGCTTAAGAAGAAGGAAAACCAACATGTGGATGCTTCAATTTTACTTAGATGGAGGAACAAAATAATCATGTAAAGTAGAGGGAGGGAGGGACCTGAAAGGGAGAGAGGAAGGGGAAGGGAAAGGGTCAGGTATTAGAAGGGACAGGATAGAAGTTCAGAGTGTCAGGAAATTGAAGAGAAATATGTAGCAGTGGGGGATGGAGAACTGGTGGTAGCCAGTAAATGCCCCAAACTCCAGAGCAGAAAGAGGCTCCTAGGACCCAATGGGGATGATTTTAGCCTAAATAAACAATAAAGGGAGATAAAACAGCCTCCAATTGAGGGATGGAGCCACCCACCCATCTCAAAATTGTTAACCCAGAAATGTTCCTGTCCAAAGAAAACAAAGGGACAAAACAAAAAAAAAAAAAACATGGAACAAAGACTGAAGGAAAGGTCAACCAGAGACCAGCCCTTCTAGGGATCCATCCCATCTGCAGATACCAAACCCTGACACTGTTGCTGATGCCAAGATGTGCTTGCTGACAGGAGCAGGTTATGGCTGTTCCTTGAGAAGTTCTATCAGAACCTGATCAATACAGATGCAGAAACTCAAAGCTAATCATTGGACTAAGCTAGAAAACCTCAGTGGAAGAGCTAGGGGAAGGACTGAAGGAGCTGAAGGAGATTGCAACCACATAGGAAGAACAATATCAACTAAACAGATCACCCAGAGCTCCCAGTGACTAAACCACCAACCAAAGAGTATATATGGGGGAATCCATAGCTCCAGATATATATGTAGCAGAGGATGGCCTTATCTGATATCAATGGGAGAGGAAGCCCTTAGTCCTGTGGAGGCTTGATGCTTGAGTAAAGGCAGATGCTAGAGCGGTGAGGCAGGTGTGAGTGAGTGAAAGAGCACCCTTGTACAGGTAAAGAGGAGGCAGAAGAGATGGGGATGACCTGGAAGGGGAATATCATTTGAAATGTAAACAAATTAAATGATTACTAAAAAATATTGAAAGGTATTTATGACTAAATGACAGACACTATGAGAATGGTATCATATTGACTGGAGTTAGTGGATAAATATACATCACAATGAAGTTGGGCATGGTGGCACATGCCTGGAATCCCAGCACTGAGAGGATAAGGTAGGAAAAGTCACAAAGTCAAGGACACCAAGGCTATATAGTGAAACACTGTCATAAAACTTTTGAAAGCAAAGAAAGAAAGAAAGAGACAAGAACAAAGGGAGAGGAGAGGGGAGAAGAGGAGAGAAGAGAGGAGAAGAGTGGAGGAGAAGGAAAGAGAAGAAGGAGAGGAGAAAGGAGAGAAGAGAGGAGAAGAGAGAAAAGGAGACGAGCATGAAGGGGACAGGATGGGAGGGGAGGGGAAGAGAGGAGAGGGAAAGAAAAGAAGTCATGATAACTATAACTGATAAACGTTAGCATGGAAAGTTATACTGAAAAGAAGTAACCATAACTCTGATATTTGAAGCTACAGTGGGAATATAGTAATCTCCAGTCAGAAGGGACTACCATGAGAACCTGATTATGTTGGCATATGGATATCAGACTATCTGCTTGAAGAACTGTGAGCAACCAGTTTCTGCTTTGTAGAAATTACACAGTCCATAATATTTTCTCACAACCACAAAGTGAAAAATAGTTTCCTATTATGGATCAGAATTGACTCTTTTTTTCATCTGAAGATAATAGTTTTTCATCACCACAAGATTATGTGTAGCTCCTGTAGAGTAGGGGACTATGAACTGGCAAGGTATTTGCTTGAGTCCAGTACAAAAAAAAAAAAAATACCCATGTACATAAGAAGTTATATGAAGTTGAAGCACTGAATTAATTCAGAGACTGTCTCCTGTGATTCAGAAAGCACCGCCTGGAGATGGTGTTTTCTGTGTTTTCTCCACCTATGTCACAGCTGAAAGATACTGGGAAGAAGCAATTCATCCTACATATAATGGGACCCACTTTCAATAAGAACGGTAGTTGGCACAGGACCCATATTAACCTGATCAAACCTCACCTGTCTTAGTATGTTGAAACTCCAGGCTATTTTTTTCATTCCTGAGAATTAAAAAGAAGGGAAAGATCTATATCTAGTCATTCTGAAATTCCTCCTATAATTAAAAAAGACATTCTTTACATTTCATATGGTAAAGTTGACTTTTTGATATACTATTCTTTGATCTTTAACATTACAAAGAGTTACAGTAATGCAACATCAATAACAGCATGCAATTGCATAATTCTACCCTTTAAAAAATGTTTTTGGAACTGCTTCTTTGTAGTTAAAAAGTTTTTGCCATCCTTAGCCCCTAAAACCAATAATTAATCAAAGCTTGACTCATAACTGGATGAAAAAATGAGAGATTTTTATGAAAAGAATATTTGTGCATCGCCTTAAACTATCTTTCTTAATACCCTACTGGTTGGCCTGAAGAAAGGTCAAATAGTAATTATTTAGGAGGGAGAAGCTGTAACACATTTACTAGACAATAAAATTATCATCTTCACTGAAAGACACGGAGAGATAATGGGCTTCCAGTTGTGATACACTGTGAAGTGTGCAAGGTCATGTATTCAATAATTGAACCAAAAATAGTTTCCACTCATTTATACTAATAAAAACCACCATCAGGCAAACTTAAAGGGGAATTTCCTGTTTACAAGGAGATTTAGTATTTCAGAACAAGGATAGAACAGGTACGTTGAAGGAGTAAAGGACACATGACAGCCAAATCCAATTACTGTTCCTAATTGCACCTACTTTGTAATGTGGCAATGTTACTGTAGGCATTATTAGATCAGGTTAAAAGTCAACTAAGTACAAAGGAGTCTAGCAATCAAATATTTGTAACTGTGGATATACAAGAGTACCACGGTTATTAGGTAATACAAATAAAAGCAAGTTGGAGGGAGAGCACCAGATGTGTGTAAAATTCAAATAATTTGGTAAAAAAAAAATGAACATTAGTAAATGATGCAGCAATTGGAAGAAAAATTTAATAGTACTTAAATATTGGGGAGATTTTCAATTTTTCTCACTAAAATTTATTTGTAAACAGGCTTTATTTTTTATAGAACAAAATATTATCAAGGGAGTGAGTGATAAATATTGTTGAAACTTACCATTGATCTCAACTAAACATTAACTTGGAGTAATGAATAAAATTTCAGAATAGCTTCAATTTATACCAATACAAACATAACAATACCTAAAATCTATTACAACATAAAAATGTAAATATAATATACACATATACTATATACAAATAATATAATACACTACACATACACATACAATATACATATATAAATTCCAACAGTAGAGAGAACTGAAAGGGTATGGTATGACGACAGCACAGAGCTTGCTGAGTTCAGACAATAAACGAAACAGAACATGTAAAATGGACCTAATATGCAAAAATAATACTTTCTTAAATCAATTAAATTCTGACATATTTTCTATCCACCATGTTCAGAAGAAGCTGTCTCAAACTCAAGATATCCCAAAGGATTCTCTACTTCAAAACAATCTTTAAACATATTTTGATCATATTGTTTCCCTAACCCAAGTCTTTCAAGATCTTCCTTACTCCCTACCTACCAAGCTTTAAGTTCTTTCTCACCCCCAACCAAAACAACAACTTCCAAAACTAAGAATTCAATATAACACAACACCCAAACAGAAGGAAAAACAAAACAAAACCAAATACCCACCAATCTGTAAAAAAATAAAAGCACAAAAATTCTGTGGAGTCCATAATGTGTTGGCCAACTACTCCTGAACATTAGGCCTGCCCTTGAATAGTTGATTTATGGTGTTTATTCTATTGGGAGAAAACAAACAAACAAACAAATAAACGAACAAGCAAACCCTTGATTTTTCCTAAACATATATAAATGACTGGTCAGTTGTTAACCTTTACGCTAATGCTAGGTTTTCATCCATCAATCCATTTAAAAAACTATAACAAAATAATAATGTCATATTGAATTTGAACAAGACAAACCAACAGAATTAAAAATGAGCCCAAAAGGAGGCACAAGAATCCATCCCCCTACCCCTAGTTTGCACACTCAGAAATCTCATAAAAAAACTAAACTGGAAGCCATATCTCAACCAAATATCTTATCACCTCAACAGATAGTGAAGTTAACACTTTCAAAATAGTTAGGAATCTAAACACAATTTTCTTTACTCCTAGCAAAAGAAAAAATGAATTGCTTACTTAAAATAGCAGCTTTTGTTATGAGTTACAGATTGTTAGTACGTAGATGTAGGCAGTGGGCATCTCCATACTGCTAAGCTAATTACAGGTTATATTCAGTTTTAACCTGTCAGTAGTAACAGCTTTTCATTTCATGGGTCAGAAGCGAATGATACAAAATGTTTTTTTTTCCCTTTGCTCTCAAGACTGTTAAACATATATATGAAAAAAGATACAAATTAGAAGGTTTTATGTTTGCCTATTTATTTTTCTTTCTTTATTCCTTTGCTGACAATCCTCAGTGAGTACACAGAGGGCACAGAAGCTGTGAAGGTTGTTTCAGAAAATTGCAAAGAGGTTTCTCAGAATTGGCTCACTGTTTGCACTCAAGGAGTGTAGCCTCTCTATTTTAGAAACAATTTTAAATGGAGATATTTAGAATAGAGCTTTGATGGTTTTCTACTTGGGGTTTTAATGGGATCTAAAGATTGGGAATAATAGGTAATAGCGATTTAATCCTGAAAGCAGAATAATTGATTTTTAAAGTTTAGGTTAAATTCGGTTTGGATAGAGGGGATCAATGCATACAGCTTTGGTCTATACGAATGAAACATATGTGTTGCCTTTTGTACTTGCCCAAGCTTTTTTTCTCATTACCAATGAAATGGAATAAAAGCACAAGCACACAGCTTGTGAGTTTGGATAAACTTGATCTATTACCTAAATTAGCTCTCTTTGTTTCCTTTTCCATATTTTAGATTAGCTGGAAGGGCCACTGGAAACTCCTGTCAACTTCCTTTTAATGCACTCTTTAGCAATTGAATGAGCCTGGCTCACACACTGTAATAGCAAGGGGGTTTCTATTAGGGACCCTTGGGAATCAGCAAAATAAATTGCAAATAGCAAAAGATTTCCCTGGCCTGACAGAATCAGGAAATTTTTCTCTAAGTGCCTTCAACTTTTGGCTTGTTCTCATCAGATGTCAGCCTGAGAACAATGTAGGCTTGTGGCATAGGCTTCGTAGATCAATTGTCTCAGAACGATGAGGGTGCTTTGATGGTGGTGTTCTCCTTTATCTTTCCACACATCTTACACAGGGACTATTAGTTTTTATGTTACATTGAATTAAAAGATAATAGTTGCCTACTTAAACGGAAGTCATTAAGTCGTTACAGATGAGAATATTTAATCCAATAAGTCCTTTGGACCAATCAGTAATTGAGAACATCTTTTGCAGTGCCTAAATGTCATCAGGACCCAATCCCAGTTCTTTATGTTAATGTGTTCCAAGTTAACCCTCAGCAACTTCCCTAAAACCTCTTTCCATTCACAATATTTAGGGATAAAGAAGCATTCAATTAATATGGAAAATTCTGTTTTACCTAAAAAGAGAGCAGTGGAGTTAAGGTTAGCATGGTGTAATGTAACACATTATTTGCTTTTAAGATGCACATTTTTCCCCCAGTGAGAAATATAAATCCTTAGAAGCCAAAATGAGACAGAAATTGCTAATCATAATGGTCCAACAAGGGAGTCAAGAGACCTGACTAAGGTCCGAGCCACTTGGGAAGCTGAGGATGGAGGATCATAAGTTCAATGTCGGTCTAGGATAGAGAGAGCAAAGACAAAAATTAGTCTAATCGACTTAGTGAAGATCCTGTCCAACAAAAGAAGAAAAAAGAGCAAGAAAAGGGAGAGATAGGGAAAGAGAGCCAGAGGGAGAGGGGGAGAGGGAGGGAGAGACCGGGAAAGAGAGGGGGTAACAGGGAGAGGGAAAATAGAACTGAGGACACAGCTAAGGGATAGAGTGCAGATGGAATGCATGTTCAGATCCCTGAGTTCAGTTCCCAGTACTGAAACAAAGTCCTGCTTAGTTGATTGCATGGGCCCTGCTCTTGTGTTATCTGTTAGCATTTTTTCTAAGCTCCGCCCCACAGTTACCTGGTAACAGCCAGGTATGCCTGACTCATTATAAAAGGGGCTGCTTTGCCCCTCCTCTTGCTCTTGCCTTCCTACTCCTCTATCCTCTCATCCATCCTTTCCCCCCTCTCTCCCAGATGCTCATGGCCAGCCTCTATTTCTCTCTCCTCTCTCCCCCTCCCCTCTCTCTGCCTTTCTCTGCCTTCTTACACCCTGTTAACTCCCCTCTCCATGCTCTGAATATCCTAGAAGTCCTGAGTTCAATTCCCAGCAACCACATGGTGGATCATAACCACCTCTAATGAGATCTGGTGCACTCTTCTTTTTTTTTTCCTTCTTTTTTTATTTAATTATTTAAATCACATCATGATTTACTTATTCACACAGGGGTTATAAACACAAAAAGGCAGGATGTGGGGAAGGGAATGACACCGGAGCATAGGTGTTCAGGGGGAGTACAGATACCATTCAGAACAGGGTATCAGCTGGGTAAAGGTTCAGGTGACAGGTCACTATGATTCTGCCTATGATTCACTTGTCCTTATCTAAGTTGGTACTGTCCAGCGAGGCTGCCTATTTATAAGATCTATGACTACTCAGGCTGGTAAGTTTCCACAGAAGCTGCCTGTTTACAATAGCTTATAGCCTGCTGTTTCAGTGTTTTTCCACAGAGACCCAAGACTTTGTGTTAGCATGTATGTATGTCAGGCCTATTGCTGATTTTAGGCCTATTGCTGATTTTAGGCCTATGGCTGATTTTAGGCCTTCAGTGTATAAGCAGGGCTGCCCCTGACATCTCCTCCCTTCTCTAAATATAGGAGGGCCTTGGTGAGTCTCATCTTGGGAAGGCAGGGTTAGAGGCCTGACCTCCAATAATTGAAGGGGACCTTGTAATGGCTTCGGTCCTCTGTCGTTGTCCAGTGAGGCATGAGGGCTATACCCATCCCGATGTCTTTTTCCTGGAGAGGGGACACTTTTGACATCAACCCCTATGCAGTCAGGTTTGTCCCTCAGGGAACCCGAGAGATATTTTTAGTTTTTATTTATATTCCCTTGCAGTGCTTAGCCTCACAGCCTAAGCAAGAATTCAGATCACCAGTCAGAGGGGGTTCTGGGTGGCCCCTCTCTGCTTGGTCTAGGGGTGGAAGTCCCCTCTTTTAGGTTGGGTGGAAATGGGTTTTGGGAACACCCTGGATAGTGTAACAACCTCATATTGAGTCTCCTGGTCCTCCATAGCTAACTTATGCTGATGTATCCGAATAGGTTTTGCAACCAAATCATCTATCTGTTGTATCACAAAGTTAGTCAGCCTAATTAAGGCCCAGGGACCAAAAGAAATCTGCAAAAATAACCCAATTAATGGTCTCAGGATGGGAGGAAGTGGGGTTGACAACCATGGAGAGGTTGAAAACCAATCCTTGTACCAACTCTCATCTTTCTCTTTTTCTCTCTGTCTTTTCTTGGGGCCTTCTCTGCTGGTACCCTCTTCTGGTGAAGAGAGCTACAGTGTACTAACATACATAAAATAAATAAATCTTTAAAAAAATTCATACTTAATGACATGAGAGGAGATTCAAAATATAATTCAGAAAAACCATAGTAGAATCTTCTAAATGAAGATTGATATTGACTATATCAATAACATCAACCAAAAGAGTTTAGAACTTGGTTATAAATACTTTCCTGCTAATACGGTATTTTTTCCTCCTTGCCTCATGAAATCTGATTTTTTTTTTCCGCAGAGTTTGTTGAACTGAAAAGTGAACAGTATGTTGAGAAGGAAGCATAAGAAGAGTGATCAAATGACTGTTTTTTTTTCCCTTCGATGTAATGTGAATTGCTGGTGAAGTGGCTGAAGAGAATATGGAAGCAGATGCTGAACTAATAAACATCTTGCATTATTTCATTCAGCGGAAGCTGCATAAATGCCACCATAAAGTAAAGTACTTTTTGCACTGAGAACAGTATGTCACCATCAGACAAATGTTCTTTTTATTACAAACAGGAAGAACACAGATGGCTTGGTCTGCTTGTTTTGGTATTGTTAAAAAAAAATAAGTGTACTGGAAATCAAGTATGTGGCTAATTATCTTCAATGCAAAACCTAAGCCTTAGAAATGCAGAGATCTCTCTCAAGAAGACCATGAGGCTCATGAAGTAGCATGGTCTAGGCCAGTGCTTCTCAACCTTCCTAGTGCTGCGACCCTTCAATAGAGTCCCCATGTTGTGGTGACCCCAACCATAAAATTATTTTTGTTGATACTTCATAATGGCAATTTTGCTGTTATATGCATATGTAACATAATGTAAATATCTAATGTGCAGGATATCTGATGGGAGACCCCTGAGAGTCATTTGACTCACAGGTTGAAAACCACTGTCTAAATGAAGGCATTTGATGGAAAAATATACTTTTTTGTTCAAGTAATTGTAATAATCAGTATAATTAAAATGTTGTGACAATGTAAAAATAAATGAAGACTGGATTTAACAAGAAAAAATTGATTGAGAAGTAAGTCCCCTTAACTATTTCTTCATATAGAAAAAAGGATGAGTTGTATAACAGAATTATTTTCATACCTAAACTTCTATTTTAAACTAAGACATAGGCTCATAAAAGAAATTCTTTCTTCTTGACATACGCTGTTATAGCTGAGTTCTTTGCTTCCAACTTTACTGGTGTTAGAAACAGGTATCTCCCCATTAACACTGAAGTTAATTTGGAAGAAAAGTATATTTCTCCAATCTGTTAGGCTTACCATACGTCCAAGAATTCTACAACAATTTTCCCTGATTTAAGAAAACATAATCTTTTCTCTCTTATATTTTACCTTTATCTTCTTCTCAAGATTATTTTTTATGATTTTTGATTGTATACTATCTTTGATTATAGTGATCTATTATTGTATATCTAAACACTTCTGTCACTTCTGTTTTAAGAATTTAAAATAAACTATCATTTGTGAAAATAAATGGCCAGCAAAAATATATAATCTAGCTAGTTTGAGAATTTTAATCCATAAAGTGTTTCATTTCTGCCCTGGGAAAAATAAAGCAATAGTTTTAAAAATGCACTGTTGAATATAAGAATGGTTGAATAAATAAATCACAAATGTGTTTTGTCTGACCATTTTTCAGATAATTGCCTGTGTTCCATATTTCCCTGAAGTACATGTGCATAGTCAAAGGCAGATGCTATGGTTTATGCTCTTGGGGTCTGATATGTACTTCTCAGTAAGAAGAATACATAAATGCAAATCTCTGAACATTTGTAATGCAAATAAATCTTCATAATTAAGTACCACAAGTCTAGGGATCAGCTATTGTCTTCAAACCACAAACATTGTTATCACCATGACATTAATACTTCAGTTTGACCTGGTGTGGGATCAATTTTTTCTGATCCATTTGTAAAAGAGAGTATTATTCTTGCAGATGTTCTGAATGCATGCAATCATTCTATTTAATGTTTATTTAACAAAAGCATAATTTTGATAGAATTAAATGTACAGCTGTATTTCTTCTTGGCAAATTACAGCCTTTCTCAGTTTTCTCAAGGTTTGACATCTGAGGTTAGAGTTCTTTGCCCTTGATAACAGTTCCTCCATGTACTTAGTGAATAAATTGTAACATTTCTCCACTATAGCAACACAATTTTGATAATCAAGTGTGCCTCTAAAAACATCTGCTCTTCAGTAGTCGCTGTGTTCTGCTCCGCAATGTTTGAATCCATTGGTTAAGCCACTAAAGTCTCTTTATATGAACAAAGTTTGAGATGCGTGATTATACAAAATGATTTAAAATAGTCCTTATATCTGCTTGACCTGGCACATCTGTAGTTGCAGTGTAAACTATATAATGTTTTTATATGGTAGCATTTAAGGCATTTAATTAGGAATTATTAAATATCATTTATAAGTGTCAGGATCATGAAAATTTGTGGTGGTTATAATTTGGTATATATATTAGGGATATCCAGATTCTCTTTACAGAACTTCATGCATTTCCTTATTTAGTTGCATTTTCACTGATGTTGTGATAATTTTTATGAAAGAAAAATATGTCTTAGGTTTATTTAACCAACAAACTAAAGCAGATAATCTATATTGGGTAGGAGATAACTGGAAAAAAGCAAGAGAGGGGAAATCATTGAATCCAAACCAGATCAATACTTCAATGTATTGATGTACATGGTGTTGACAGTGTTTATGGTTTGAAGACAGTAACTGGCCACTAGGCTTGTTATTATTAATTATGAAGATTTATTTGTATTACAAATGTTCAGAGATTTTCATTTTTGTATTCTTCTTAGTGAGAAGTACATATCAGAGGGGCAATTCTCATACAATCATTGCTCTTGGATTCTTCAGGCCTTAATGCTTGTTCTCCTCAGCTTTCAGTAATCTCTTATCTGTGTTATATACTGCCACCATGGTGATTTGTTTACTTATTGAGAAAAATAGTGGAAAAGTTTCTACCCTAAGTCCTCAGAGCATAAATTATTCTTTCTGCTTTTAGTTCAAGTACTCTAAATCCATATACCTTATATTTTATTATTTGTTAATTTTATGTTGTGATTCTGAAAAAAGATACTGGGTCTCTGGAATTTTCATGCACAATGAAATATTTAAGGACTATTTATTCCTATTACAATCTTATTCTAAACTTTATTTTAGCTACTAGTAATTTTGTGTTAATTAGAATAATATTTTAGCATAATTTACTTTCTCCCACATTCTGAATTGTCTTATTGTTCCAAATTCATCAATATGGATGCCTTTTCACATGTTAAAGGTTTTTTTTTAAAAAAAAAAAAACAAAAAACAAAAAATAGCTTTTATTTAGAGTCCTTGTTATAGAGAGCTGCCATCTACATATCAATGGAAGGATCTAACATCTTCTGTTATTATTTAATAACATGCTGTCAGGATTGTTTTAAATTGCCTCTTTTACTATTGAGATTCCTATCATTTTATAAAATATATAGTGATTGCATCCACATTCATGTGTAATTTGAAGAACATTTTAAATTCACAGGCAATTTACATTCATATAGTTAATATTAGTGAGATGATAGTAAGAATAGCATACATCTTCATTTTTTAATCATTCAAATTCTCTAGAGATATTAATTTTTAAATTTAGACATCTTTTTATACATGAGATATCATAATAAGCATGGCATTTGTGCTGGCTTAAATGAGATCTATTTTATTAGTATCCTTTTAAATATTTTTTTATTTATTCACTTTACAACCAGCTCACTGCTCCTTACCAGTCACCCTCCCACCCTCTCACAATCCTTCCCCCCTCAATTCCCCTTCTCCTCCAAAAAGAGTAGAGGCCCCTGAGTATTCTCCCTACTCCTACCCCTGGCACTTCAAGTATCTGGAAGGTTAAGCACTTCCTCTCCCACTGAGACCAGACAAGGCATCCCAGGTAGTAGAACATATCCTATGTACAGACAACAGCTTTTCAGATAGCCCCTGTACCTGTTGTTGAGGGCACACATGGAGTCAAACTGCTTAGGTCCAGCCCATGCATGTTCTTTGGTTGGTAATTCAGTCTCTGAGAGCCCAAGGGCCCAGGTGAGTTTACTCTGTTGGTCTTCCTGTGGAGTTCCTATCCCCTTCCTGCAATCCTTCTTCTTATTATCAGTATCACTTATGGCTTGTGAATGGAAGGTGTCTCAGATATGGGTATTTATCTTACATTATACATTATTTTTGTTTTAAATATTATTTATTTATTTATCTATTTTAAATTTTCATTTCTTGCAGTACTTTATTTAGTTTTACCCCACTATTGGTTCTGATATAGTAAACGTGAATTCTTGTGTTAATTTTTGAGATTCTTATGTAAGGAAAGTCATCCAGACATTTTCTGTGAACGTGATGATGGCAACTTGCAACTGTACTTTAAGATATTACTCCGTAAAACAATATAAAAAATGTTCTTATTATTTGTTATTTTGTAAAAGTCCTGCAATGTTATACACATGAGGCAAACACTGTATCATTGACCTACAAGCCCAGCCCGGGAAAAATTTCTTCACTCTCACTTTATAACAGTGATAAAGGGGAATAAAGAAAATAGCTACTTAGAGTTCTGCTGCGGCGGAATAATCAAGTATCAAATAGTAAATCCATACATATGCAAAATTATTGTATATCTATTCCTAACAGTTGATTTGTTAATAGAAAATCTGTCTTAAGCCCTTTTAATTTTATTCCTGATTAAAGTTTAATATTGTCAATATATTTTCATTAACTCTTTATTGATAAATTATGAAAATTAAGGAATATCTTATCTATACTAGGACAGGGTATATCTCATTAATGCATTAATTGTTACATACTTGTAGTCTTTGAAAAATATTGCCTAATATTATATAACATACACTAGGGCCATGGTGAAACCCTATTACTAGCTTTTTGTGGGAGTGGGGAAGGCCCATACCTATTGCTGTGACAAAATTCACCTTTCATGGTCTTCTTTAATTGTTAATCAAAAATCCCAAGGCTCTAAGAGATTTTTCTTCATATTGTATATTATTAGTGTTGTTTCCTTGGAAGAAGACTTTTTTTTATAAAGATAGTGAAAATTCACAGTCCATAACCACCACATCTTCCCTTCAGCTGCAAATGTAGGCTGGAGCTTTGTGTTACACTATAATGATGCATTTTCCTCCCACTCAGAGTCTGGAAGGAATACAGATGTTTGTCATCTTCATGCTGCCTGATCCTATATCTTCTAATACCTCTTTCATGATCGAAGGGACACTCTGAATGTTTTCTACCCTACATTCGGTCTCTTCTTAAATGGCCCCAAGGATCTTGTTTTTTATGCATCTGTAGCAAACAACAACAACAAAACAACAAATCCCATAGCTGTTAGAATACATTATCTCCATGCCTGAAGTCTACCAAGTCTTTCTGAAGTCATAATGTTTCCTCAGAATCCTTACAATCTTTTTCTTCCTCTTTGTTAGTTCCAGGGGGAATTTATCTTTTTGCAAGCAGAATTGTAATTTGTGATTGTCTGTTCGGTGGTGAGTAGTTGCTCAGTAGGTTTCCTTCTTTGGCTTACTATGCCAAAGGCCGGAACAAAGCGATGCAACCCATTGTTTGAGTCATTTAATTTTCTGAATGACAATTATGAAGTCATAGCTGGCATGGAAAATAACAGTGATTTACAGCATTGTAATAAAATAAGTTTAATCACGGTGACATTGATACAGAGATTAGCAAAAAACCTGCACCCAGTTGGCTCTGATTGGAAATATTAAGTTGACCGCAGCCATGCTTATTCAGGGAGACAGAGGTGGGAATTTAACATTCTCAGACAAGAAACACAGGAGAGAGGAAGAGGGAGCCTCCCATGACAAGGGCTTAGGATGTACTACATACACCGTGAAGGAGCAGGAAGGTGAGACAGCTGAAATGTAGGTGCAAAGGGAAAGCGGCCCCAAGCCAAGAAGGGCTGCCCAGAAGTAACCAGGGCAGCAAAGGTAAAATTAAGTTTAGTAAGTATTAACTCAGGAATATTGGTGTGTTAGCCATGTGGAGGTTCAGGAGTGGCCTACCCATTCAGTTCGTTAAGGCATATTAAAAATAAGCTGGCAGTCCTCTGCTATATTGTGTTAGGGGCCTCAAATCAGCTGCTGTATGCTGCCTAGTTGGCGGTCCAGTGTCTGAGATATCTTAGGGGACCAGGTTAGTTGAGATGCTGGTCCTCCTACAGGGTTGCCCTCCTCCTCAGCTTCTTTCAGCTTTCCCCTAATCAACCACAGGGGTCAGCAGCTTCTGTCCATTGGTTGGGTATAAGTGTCTGCATCTGACTCTTTCATCTGCTTGTTGGGCCTTTCAGAGGGCAGTCATGATGGCTCCTTTTTGTCAGAGCTCCATAGCTTCAGTAATAGTATCAGGTCTTGGGACCTCTTCTTGAGCTGAATCCCACTTTGAGCCTGTTGCTGGACCTTTTTTCCTCAGGCTCCTCTCCATTTCCATCCCTGCAGTTCTTACAGACAGGAACAATTATGGGTCAGAGTTTTGACTATGGCTTGGCAACCCCTTCCCTCACTTGATATCCTGTCTTTCTACTGGAGGTGGGCTCTACAAGTTCCCTCTCCCAAATGTAGGAGTTTAGTCAGAGAAGATGCACCTAACCCTCAAGAGACTGAAGGCCCAAGAATTTAGAAGCTAATGAGGTGAGTGTCAGGGATTGGGGACATCCTCATAGAGACCAGGGGTGGGGAGGAGGTATGGGATGTAGAATAGCTGAGGGTGACCCAGGAGAAGAAAAAAATCTGAAGTTTAAAATTAATTAATTAATTAATTATTAGTTAATTTTAAAAAGTTGGAATGTGTATTTTTTATGAATGCAGAGCTCTTGGGTGGGTACAAAGGAGTTGCATATACCCCCTAGAAGCATAGAGCAGAATTTAACTATTTACTGCTACATATAGAAAGTATTTTTAAAATGTATTTTAATTCTATAGGGGCTCATAACTAACAGTTTGACTTGACTCTCCGAATCAAGATTTTGATTTGGATTTTTGAAGAATGCTGGAATTGTAAAGATGTGTGGACTCTTTCATGATAAACAAGCATTATTTTACATTTTGAGATATGTGTTTTAAAAATTAGAGTATAGTACATTTCACCCTTCCTTTTTCTTCCTGAAACTTTCCCATATAGTTCTAATCATTTCCTTCAAGTATGACCTCTTTTTAAATTAATTGGTATCTCATATATATATGCATACACACACACACAAACACACACACAAACACACACACACACACACACACACACAATATATATATATATATATATATATATATCCTAACTATAACCTATTCAATCAATAAAATATTACTTATATGTATATTTTTAGTGTTGAATATTTGGTATCAGAAAAGGAATAGCTAAGATGTTTTCAGGATTTGAGTGAAATATTGTGGCTTCAAAATGATGTGTTTGGGAGTGAAAAGATTGTTCACCTGTTAAAAGAGTATACTGCTCATGGAGAAGACCTCAGTTTGCTTCTCAGGCTGTAATTCCAGACCCTGCAGACACCTGCACACAAATCCATACACACCACACCCAACACCAACACACACGCAAACATGCACACGCCCATGCACACACATGCATACATGCAAAACTAAAAATAAATAAGGTCTCACTTGTCAATAGGTGGTCTTAAGTCCAGGGCAAATAAAGTTCTATTCATAAAGTCCATTTCTACATCTATATTTTATAGGGTACTACCTATGATTCTTTTCTAGTTGTTTAACATTTCAGGTTTCAAATTGAGTTACTTGATTCACTTGAGGTGAAGCATTCTGCAAGGGGATAAAGTTCTAATTTCATTCTTTGCACTAAGAGAGACATCCAGTTTTCTCCAGCACCATTTGTGGAACCTGATATTTTCCTACAGTGTATGTTTTTTGGCATCCTTATCAAATGTCAGATGGTTCCAATTACATATGCTCATATTTAAGCCTTCTATTTTGTTCCATTGGTCTTCATGTCTGGTTTTGTGCAATTACTGTACATTTTTATTGCTACAGCTCTATAAGATATTTTGAAATCTGGAATAGTGATCTCTCCAGTATGTTCTTTCTAAAGACTGTTTAGCTCTCTGGTGTCTTTTGTGGTTTCTTAAGAGCTTTAGGGATCCTTTTTCTATGAAGAATATTGTACATATTTTGATTGGAATGCATTGATTCTGTAAATTGCCTTTGTAGTATATTCTTTAGGGTTCTCTAGAGAAACAGAATAGATAGAATAATACATATTTATATAAAATGAAATTCATGTGAGAGGCTTACAGGTTGTGGTTGAACTATTCCAAAACTGACTGACTCTCTATAGAAAGTTCAAGAATTCAATTGTTGTTTGGTCCATGAGGCATGGATGGCTGAGATGGTCTGCAGTGTATGCTGGAATCCTAAAGAGGTAGGATCTAGTATCAGTGAGGGTAACTTTGCCAGTGAGAGTGAGGGCAAACAATCAGAGAGTAAATGCTTCCTATTTCTCTGTCTTTTACATTGGCCTACACCAGACGGTATAGGCCAGATTTAAGATGGATCTGGATTAAGGGTAGCTCTTCCTACCCTAAATGATTAGATCACAAAAAATCCTTCACAGGTTTACCAAATATGTATTTCAGTAATCCCAGATGTAGTCACATTGAGAGCCAAGAAAAGTCATCACAAAAAGAATAGTCATTTCACAATATCAAATCTACCAATCCATGAACATGAGTGATATTTTTATTTTCTAGTAGTTATCAGTCTCCTTTTTCAGAGATTTAAGTTTTCATTGGAAAATTTATTTACCTCCATCAGTCAAGTTATTTCAAGATGTTTTGTTGTCTTTAAAGCTGTTGTGAATGGGAGTGTGTCCATTGTGCTTTTCTCAGTGTGTTGGTTGTTCACATGTGGAGAAGCTACTGCTTGTTGTAAATTGGTTCTGAATCCTCAACTTTGTTAAAATTGACAGATTCTGAACATCTGAGGAAACAATCAATCCACAAAAATGAAACACATAGGATGAGAGAGATCTTTGCTTTGTATACATCTGATAGAAGATTCATACCCAGTTACCCAGTGTATGTGTGTCTGTGTGTGTGTGTAAAACAGAGTCAAGAAAACAAATGGATCAATTAAAATGGTCTAGAAGTTGAACACAGTGTTTTCAAGATAAAAAATGAAAATAACTTTAAAATATCTCAAATGGCAGGCATGGTGGTGGATATCCTCAATCCCAGCACTTGGGAGACAGAAACAGGCAGATCCCTAAGTTTGAACACAGCCTGGTATGCCTAGGAAGTTCCAAGACAGCAAGTGATACACAGAGAAACCCTGTTTGGAAGTGCTCCCATCAGAAACACAAATGGGAGAGAGAAAGAGATAGAGAGACACACAGAGAGAAAAATAAAGAGACACAGAGAGAGAGACAGAGAGACAAACCTCAAAAAATATTTATAATCTTCTTTATCAACTAGGAAAATGAAACTTTAAAAAATATCATTGAGATTTCATTTCACCCCAGTCAGAATAAACAATATCAACAAAATATATGACAGATTTTTGGAGAGTATGTAGGGAAAGAAAAACAGGCACTGTTGTTTGGAATAAGATAGTTATAGCCCATTTGGGAATCAAGGAGCAGTCTCAAAAAGTTAAATCTACTTAAGACCAGCTATACCACTTGAACAATATGCCCAAAGGTATTTATATCCTACTTCATATGTACTTCTTAATCAAAGTTCATTGTGTCCCTACTCACAAGCTATGAGAAGAAATCAATCTACATATTCTTCAGCAGACAAGTAGATAATAAAAATTTAGTCATGTATACAATGGAATACTATTTTGTAAAAAATACTTTCCACACAAAAAACATGAAATCATGAATGTTACAGTAAATGGAGAACTAGGAATCATATTGAGTGTGTAAATCATACTTAGACAACAAAAGTCCACATTCACCTTATTGCAGTTCATTAATTCAAATCTTAGATGTATAAAGTATGAGTTACTACAGAAACAATGGAGAGTAAAAACTATTCATTATGGGAGGACAGAAAAGATAATTGATACAGAAGATATTGCTGGCAAATGTTAAAAATAGAAAGTCTCTACTGGGGGAGGTGAATGTGGTAAATACAGAAGATATAGGTTTGAAGAAAGTAAAATGAAAGATGTGATTTAAAAATGAGGGAAATCAGAAATCATAAGATATGGGTAAATCATATTGATCTTGTCCCTTGACGTAATGCAGTTCTATATTCATATCTTAGATGAATATATGTATCACATTACTACAGAAGCAAGAGAAAAATTTATTATCAAAAAAAATGGTACAGAAAATAACAAAATAAAACACTAGAGGTAATTTAAACAAAACATGAAAAATAATAAATGGATTAAAAATTGAATTAACAGTGATATGGGATTGTCTTCCTGGAGAATGATTACTTATCATCTGCTCTCTTCTCTCTACTCTTTCGAATCACTCTCACATACTCTTTCTCTCCTTATCATCTCTCTCTTCTCTCTTCCTCTCCTCCCCTCTCTCTCTCTCTCTCACACACACACACACACACACACACACACACACACACACGTATCAGATTGAAACTGACTTATATTGTCACCCCATTGCCTAAAATGAAATCACATTTTTTTGCACACTTAGCCAATAGCCAGTAGCTGTTAAGTGCCTACGCAAATTCTGAAGTTTGGCTAATAAAATTCTCTTTAGAATGTCAAATACTGATGGAATTGTTTTAAAAAAATTCACTTATATTCATTCATTATTTATGAGTTTGTCAAATCTGTTTTCGGATACATAGATTTTTATGCATTCATGTGGGTGTACACATGTTTAAATTTATATCTCCACTAAAAAAAATTACTAATAAAAATACAAAACCTTCACATTATCTTAAATACAGAACTCTTGGCAAAGCAGTTCTACTTATATCAAACAATCTGTCTCATCAATGCTGTGAATAATTTTAGACATGCAAAGGATAGGTTAAATAAACTTATTTATAGTAATGTTGAAAAAATGGTCAGGGAAGTAGTAATATCCAACAAGGAGAAACAATTTTAACCAACTAGGCATTTGTTAAAGGAAATTTGTGAAGAATTCTCCAAGATAGTTAAACATAATATGTAAATTCTGAGTTTACAAATGAATGTTATATAGTATTAATATTCAAGAGAATGATTAAAAACAGAAATTAGACATATGGACAAATAGAACATGTGATGTGTTGATATTCCTGCAACATATCAATAGGCTTAGGAATACAAAGGTAGAGATATCAGAGAGCATTGTTTTATCTGTTTTTAGCAAGGTATTGTCTCAAAGGCATGAATGTCTGGAATGATGGGCCTAGACTTGCTCCTTAGAGAAGAATGCTCTAGTATGTTTAAGAAATTAAATAAATTATTTCTGTAAAATTTTTAGAGGATACATATAGATCAAAGGATTCATAGACTGTATTATTATGATAAAAAAAGAAAATAAAAACATAGAAATCAAACAAATAAAAATGAAGTGCTGAAACTTTTCTGGAGCAAGGAGCAAACCCTGGATGAAAATGAGTGAACGGCAGAGCAGCTTAGGAATAGAGGGTGTATTCTACTCTAGTCTCACCCTCAGCCAAGATAACCTTAGCTTTCTATAACCAGGCTATGGAGGCATCAGAATGAATGCATAAATGTTATCTTTGTAAAAGTAATGAATCAAGGCAAACAATGTTCAGCTCTAACTTGGATTTTCTGGATATATTTTTCTTTCTCTACAAATAGTCCTCAATCAGCATTCTGCTTTAACAGTGGATATACTCTACATTTCTTTGTCTTCTCTGACAGCATTAGCTGAGGAGAGGTTATATATTTAGTAGACAGAATATGGTAAAAAACCTCATGGCTTCTCAATTTCACTGCAATCTTCTTGTTTTTTGTTTTAAGAGAATAACTTATTACATGTGTTAAAGAGAATTGCAAACTGTAAGTAGAATCCTTTCTTCAGTGTAGTGATATAGCTTTTCCATCAATTTATTTACCTATTCACTTTATGTTCGATCACAGCTTCCCTCTCAGTAACCCCATCACACAGCTCCTCTCCCTAGTCCCTTGCCCTTCTCTTTGAGAAGTAACCTCCCAAGTACCAATCCCCCCGCATATCAAGTCACTGCAGGACTAGGTACATCCTCTCCCATTGAGGCCAGACAAGGAAGCCCAGTTAGGGGAACAGGATCCTCAGGCAAGCAACAGAGTTGAGGACAGCCCCCACTCCAATTTTTGGGAGACAGACATGAAGACAAAGCTACACATCTGTTATAGAATGTGTGTGTGTGTGTGTGTGTGTGTGTGTGTGTGTGTGTGTGTGTGTGTGTTCTGTGTGTGTTTTGGGGGGAGGCTATATCCAGACCATATATATTCTTGAGAGCACTCAATGTTCCAGGTCAGGTAACACTATTAGACTTCTTGTGGAGCCACCATTCCCTCTGCGTCCCTCTGGCCCTCTGTGTTCCTCTGCGTCCCTCTCGCCCTCTGCGTCCCTCTGCGTCCCTCAACCTTCCCCCCAACTCTTCCATAAGACTCCTGAGCTCGATCTAATGTTTAGTTGTGGGACTTTGCATGTGTTTTGGCAGCAGCTGGATAGAGCCTCTCAGAGGATAGTTTGTCTTCAAGGCTAGTGTCAGGGATTGATTATTGACCATGAGATGGGTCTCAAATTGGGCCAGTTATGGGTAGGCCATACCCTTAGTCTCTGGTCCATCTTTGCCCCTGCACTTTTTGTAGGCAGGAAAATTTTTGAGTTGAAGGCTTTTTAAGTGGTTTAGTGTTCTCATCCTACCAAAGGAGTCCTGTCAGCTACAGGAGGTGGCCAATTCAAGTTCCTTATGCTGCACTTGTTAGGAGTTTCAGCTAGAGTCACCATCATAGACTCCCTGGAGCCTCTCCCATCCCAGATCACTGGCATTTCTTATTGATGCCCCTTCCAACTGATGCTCACAGCTGATTTTTTAATTCAAATTCAGTTCACTCTCAAAACCCTTTCTCCCTGGCTCTCCCTACACTTGATCCCTCCCCCAATCCCTTCTCCATACCATCTCCTACACAGTTTCCTTCCTCCCTCCACCTCCAATGATTATTTTATTTCCCTTTCTGACTGAGATTCAAGCATCCACCCTTGGGCCCGCCTTGTTATTTTGCTTCCTTGTGTCTATGCATGGTAGCATGGATATCCTCTATTTTGGGCTAATATCTACTAATAAGTGACTACATACCATGCATGTCCTTTTAAATCTAGTTATCTCGCTCAGGCATTTTCTAGTTTCATCCATTTGCCAGCAAATTTGTGCTTATAAATCTAAAATCTTCTCAATTAAAAAGAAAGCATCAACTTTAAACAATAATCTCAAGTAACTGGAGTGAGCAAATAATGACTTCAGAGATCAAGTGAATTGGCCTAGACATTAACGCAAATCATGTAAACAAAAAATGTTTTTACCAATTTCTCTTATATTACATTTTAAATAAGCTAGGACTTCACAAAAACTAAAAAGCATGTATTTAAGCAGTATTATTCCTGATAAAAATCATGTTCAGCCTGTTATTTGCATTCTAATTTCTGTCACTGGAAAATAGCTGCCAGGTAAGAGGATATCCATGCTAAGACAAAGCTGGTAGGTTCCCTTACCATTAAATCAGAGTTGACAGAGAAGCTAAGTCAGAACTTCAATTATATCATGTTATACTATATTTAAAGTGTGTAGCATATGAGTGGAAATATAATTTCAATATTTTGGCTTCTAAAGTGCTGTGATATAAAGTATTTTGAATAGTCAAAAATCTGTTCTGATTGTACTTAACAAAAATGAAAACAGAGGTAATAATATATTTTAAACTATAAATAAATGTATCTATTTATCAATTGGAATATAATATATATTGGAATATATTATATATATATATATATAATAATATATATTCTTGTTTGAGACATCAAGAATAGCCTCTCGAATTCTCAGCCTCGTACTCACACAACAAATTCAGTTCTTTATGAAATAAAGATAGTTCGTCTTCTGTGTGTTTGGAAACCAAAACAATGAAGAAGGGAAGATCTTAACAACAAGATGTTCTATTATTCACGCTGCTACCATGTCAGCAATTTACTATGTGATGTACTTGGGAGTGGAGTGTGGCTGAAATTGCCAAATGTCTGTAAGGTGAAGGACAATGTCAATAGGACAAAACAGCAACCAACAGATTGGGAAAAGATCTTTACCAATTCTACATCTGATAGAGGGCTAATATCCAATATATACAAAGAACTCAAGAAATTAGTATCCAGAGAATCAAATAACCCTATTAAAAATGGGGTACAGAGTTAAAAAAAAGAATTCTCAACTGAGAATATCGAATGGCTGAGAAGTCCCTAAAGAAATGTTAAACATCCTTGGTCATCAGGGAAATGCAAATCAAAACAATCCTGAAGTTACACCTCACACCAGTCAAAATGGCTAAGATCAAAAACTCAGGTGATAGCAATGCTGGTGAGGATGTGGAGAAAGAGGAACACTCTTCTATTGTTAGTGGGACTGCAAGCTTGTACAACCACTCTGAAAATCAGTTTGGTGGTTCCTCAGAAAACTGGACATAGTACTATCTGAGGACCCAGCTAACCATTCCTGGGCATATACTCAAAAGATACTCCAATATATAACAAGGACACATGTTCCATGATGTTCATAGCAGCCTTATTTATAATAGCCAGAAGATGGGAAAAACCCGTATGTTCTTCAACAGAGGAATGGATACAGAAAATGTGGTACATTTACACAATGAAGTACTACTCAGCTATTAAAAACAATGACTTAATGAAATTCTTATCTAATTTCAAGTGGATGGAATTAGAAAATAAAATTCTGAGTGAGGTAACCCAGTCGCAAAAGAATTGAATGCACTCACTCATAAGTGGATATTAGCTCAAAGGCTCGGAATACCAAAAATACAACTCACAGACCATATGAAGCTCAAAAATAAGGAAGACCAAAGTGTGGATGCTCCAGTCCTTCTTAGAAGGGGTAACAATATCCTCACGGGAGGAAATATGGAGACAAAGTACGGGGCAGAGACTGAAGGCCATCCAGAGACTGTTCCACCTGAGGATCCACCCATATACAGACACCAAACCTAGACACTACTGCAGATGCCAAGAAGTGCTTGCTGATATAGCTGTCTCCTGAGAGGCTCTGCCAGAGCCTGACAAATACAGAGGTGGATGCTCACAGCCAACCATTGGTCTGAGCACAGGAGCCCCAATAGAGGAGTTAGAGAAAATACTGAAGGAATTTGCAACCCCATAGGAAGAACATCAACATCAACCAACCAGACCCCCAAGAGCTCCCAGGGTCTAAACCACCAACTAAAGTACACATGGAGCAACCCATGGCTCCAGATGCATATGTAGTAGAAAATGGCCTTGTTGTACATCAATGGGAGGAGAGGCCCTTGTTCCTGGGAAGGCTAGATGCCCCAGTGTAGGGGAATTCAAGGGCAGTAGGTGGGAGTGGGTGGGTAGGTGGTAGAGTACCCTCATAGAAGCAGGAGGAGGGGGGATGGGATAGGTATTTGTGGAGGGGAAACCAGAAAAGGGGATGACATTAGAAATGTAAATAAAGAAAATATACAATAAAAATATTAAAAAATAAAAATTATTCCAAGTCTAAAATAAAAAAAAAAAATACTGCCTCTCCTATAAATATGGTTTTCTGAAAAGTAATAATGGACCGAGATCAGACTGAGTTAATTCCTACATATGGAAATATATGCAGAAATATAAATTCTTTATCTTGTTCTTCATCTTGGATCATGTTAAAACTCAGGAGACAATATTAGTCTTTCCGTAAAATGAATACTCTAGATTCAACTTTTTTCACATTACTGCATTGAGCCTCTTGACCTTTCCACAGGGCCAAATGTGGTCTGCAATCTTCCCCTTCAGTAGGGTCTGAGTGCAATACTGTTTATTTCCCTGAACTTCCCCTTTCTTCTTGCTTGTGGTTGTGTAGATATACCATCATAAAATAACTTAAAATATTTTCCCCTGTTTGTCTGAATTGCAATTTTGAATTTCAGGAAGAGAATTATAACTGGTATTGTTCAGTATAGAAAAGTTTTTATGAGACAACCCAGGAGACTATAATATATGTAGCTCTTAAAAATTATCACAGACCCCCTTGGTCTAAAGCCCAGTATGTGGTGAGGGCCTTCTTTGGTTCAGAACAACAAGATTCTATATACACTTAATATATAACATACCTCCCCTACATCAAGAAGTGGATAAAATATGTTACATACACACATGAGGACTATGTCTTCAACATTTCCTTCTTTAGTTAGCAAACTTCTAAAAGAATTGTAGATGAGTATAAAAAAGTATCTTGACCTTTTAGATTTTGCCTTCAAGGTTCTATGGTCTAAAACCTAACTTTTCATCTTTTGCCTCAAATTTGGTCATTTAATTTTGCCATCTTGGCTTTAAATATTTTATTTTATTTGTTGCCTTGGTCATAGTGTTTTAACATTGCAATAGAAAAGTAACTAAGAAAGGCATATTCTATTAGCAAATGCTGATTTTGTGATTTCTCCTGTCTTTTTTTTTTTAATTTTTTTTCCTTTTTTAATTTAATTTAATTTTTTTTTGCTTATTCACTTTATAACCCGTCCCAGTCACCCCCTCCCACATCTTGGCTTTAAAATGTCAACTAAGTCTACTGGACTGAACAATTTGCACCCATCTTTGTCTCTGTGCTTTTGAATCCTGTATTCAGTTCATGCTGCTATTTGTAATTAACCATATTTTGATAACATTTACACAGACCTGTCATCTAATGGAAATGAACTGCACATTTTATAGTATTATGGAATTTTCAAAGATGTATTAAAAAGAAATAACAAACAAGTCAGTTTAATTTCCCTAATATATTTTAATTTGATATAACTTTTAACTATCTATCTTATCTATCTCTATCTATCTATCTATCTATCTATCTATCCTATCTATCTAATATGTATGGGTGTTTTGCCTATATACATCCTGGGGCCTGCACAGTTCAGAAAAGGTGTCAAATCCCATGGAACTAGAAATATGAATAGTTATAAGCAACCATGTGAGTGTTAGGGAACAAGTACAGGTCCTCCAGATAAACACTTTCAGAGCACTTTTAATTCTAGACCCATCTCTTCATAGCCAACTTTTAAGTACATATTTGGTCTTCTAATAGATGGTTGAGACACTTTGCCTACTTTCATATTACACTTCATACTTTAGGAGTAGCATGTGGTAAGGCACAGTAAAAATAGACAGCACAGTAACAAACAGGCTCCCATGGTATCCTTTGAGCCTGCCTCTTAAATTGACTTTCCACACATCAGGGATCATTTCGGAAAATCTTTAAATGATGCATTTAATGTCTTTTATAAAACATGATCATTGGATGGTTCCTCTCATGAATTAAAACCATTCAATTCTTTCTACTGCTCTCATCTACAATAAATGTACTAGAAATGTATACAAAACGTTAGTCCACCTTACTACTATCAAGTATCTGGTATTTCTCTCTCTACCTCCATCTCCCCCGTCTCTCCATATCCCTGTATCCATGTTGTTCTCTCTTCCTCTCTCCCTCTTTCCCTCTATCCCTATTCCCTTCTCTCTTCATCTCTCCCTTCCTCCTCCATACCTGTGCATATTTCCTCTACTGTTACTTGCCCTGCTGCAGGCAAACTTGTCTCATATACTCTTCTTAAGCTTGCTTTGAATGTCTCAAATGTCCACATATCAGTTTTTGTGCCCTCGCTCTTCTTTCTCCAGTTTTCATATAACTTTGTAACTCCTCAGTTATTTCCAATTTGTCTATGATCATTACATCTCTGACAATAATTCTCTATAAAATTTAACAGCCCTAAATCATGTACATGCATTATTATTGTGGAAGCATTTGTATAGTCTTTGTTGGCTGTACTTTACAAGGTAGTAAGCTTTAGTCCCATCTTCCATACGAAGCATATTTACTTGTTGTGGAGGTGCCACAGAGAGTAAGAGTCCTAGTTTTCATCACTGGACTATAAGTCAATCAATAAAGAATTTTGAATGTTCAATAAATGAAAATTTAAAGAGTTATAGTTCCCATTCTTTGAAAAGAAGTATGATATTTAAGTCAGTATGAACATATTGACTCTGGTATCATTTGTCATCCATCAGCAGTTTGTTTATAAGCAGGGGTAAATGTAAGAACAATCCATTTGGCAATGTATTTTTTTAACACTGGCATTTTGTAGAACTGCTAGTTCATATGGACAGGTAGCAGACTAGATTTTTGTAGGTGCTATTTTTTTAAGCCCCCATTGTGACAGTACTCTATCCTTGGTAGCCATTTTCACTATGGCACCCCAACAGGAAAAAATTATAGCGAGTGAAACATAAAGAGAAAATAATGATCATAAGGTTTGTAGCTGACCTTGACTTTGAAAAATCAGGCATCAAACTAATCTGATATCAAGTTATCACTTCTTACTTTTCATTTTCTGGTGATGACTCAAATTTGAATACTCTAGAATCATAATATTTTTATTATGAGATAAACACTAAGTGAAACAACACACTGTGTAATAATCTCCTACATGTCAATGAAGCCTGTTTCTTAAATGAGCAATTTTTAAAATGATACACATCATTTCTATATTAGTTGGTTTATTAATAATTAACATGTGAACTAGTTTCGATAGTAATAATATGTTTTCTCTACAACCCATTTTCACATTTTATATGCAGCACCTTTTTAAAGGGGAATATGATAATCAACATGTAATAAATGCAAAACCATTTTATTCTTTTGAAACTAAATGAAGGGTAAATTAATTGGTAGCTCTTTTGTTCTTATAACAACACGCTAATTCATTTCATTTAGCCATCTAGGTTTGGGGCCTTAAGTTTCATAAAATAGAAAGGGAGCTTTGGCCAAATTAGGAACCTCTCAAGAGAACTCCACGCTCCGTAGAATGAAAGAAACACCATACCTTTGAGTAGATAAAACTAAGATATATAAAATTAATCTTAGATGACTAATCATAGCTGTTAACTTGACTGCATCTAAAATCAACTGACGTAAAATGTTCAAGGTACTCTTGTGAGCAACACTTTTAATCCAATCCAATGGAAGCAAGAAGACTTACTCTAAATCTGGGCCATGCTTGGGGGTGGTCCATACAAAGGACATGGAAGAAGGAAACTTCTATTTGTCACCTTTCCTCCCTTTCTCTGGCAATTTCATGTATCCTGTTACTGAGGCATTCCCTTGGTGGTATTAAAGTCAAGTTATTTGGGACTCCACTATATGTTGATGATGAGCAGCCTTGCAGAAATCTTCAAGGGCTCAAGCACCATAATTGACATGCTAAACATTCAGCATTATGAACTTAACAACTTCCAGATTTTCTGCCACACCAGTGCGATATAGCAATTGTTAAACTACAGGAATCACATCTTTTAAGACAATCTATTAAGTACTTTTAATGTATACATTAATTCTATAAGATCTCCTCATTTAGTGATTCCTAATACATAAAAGAAGCAACAGACATGTATTTTCCATTTAAAATACTGATAGTGAAGAATAATTTAGATCACATTTTTCTGGTTTCATTGTTTTAAGCTAAATGATAGCTAATTATAGAGAAAGAAATTTAAAAAATATATAAACTAATTCTCTTATCATTACCTATTATAGTAGAAACAGAAAACTAAATTATATCTGCACTGAGAAATAAATGATTGTGAGCATTACTGAAGGCAATGTAATTTTTCAATTACATTTCTTCAAATTCTGATCTCTCCAATTAGAAATAATTATTAGTGAAACATATCAAAAGATAGTTTTAGAACAATTTACTTTCTGGTTAGGTGTCATAAACATAAAGCATTCTTATCAAAATATATTTTCAGGTATTACTAAATGAATGCATTCCTTAAATCAATCAGTAATTCACACACATGTCTTATAATTAAGTAAAATTTTATCCTTGTTAGAGTCATTAGACAAATATTTTGAGAAAAATCTATCTATTCGTATATTTAGTAGTGGATAATAGCTGTGTAAGAGTCTCCTTGGTTACTGACAAAATACAGAGCTTGTAAAATGAAACTCTTACACTGTAATGAGAGTTCATTTCTATGTCCTTCATTACAAGGACTGAGGTGATAGAACAATTTTGGCAAAGCATGGGCCAGTGCATCAGGTTGTATAACCATGTGTTCAATCATTGTTAGCAAAGAACTGACCAGATGAAAAGTTTCAAGAAATGATTTCCTCTAAAATCCAGCTGTATCATTGAGTGGCAACTCAAGGGGAAAAAGAAAATGTGTTGATTTTCATACAAATGTGAAAACGCATTTGAATTGATTCCTTTGTGCAAAATCATTTACATTCCCACTGGCGTGGCAATATGTCTTGTACATTTTTATAAAAGAATTTAAAGTGTTTTTCATGTTCAAGATGTCATAAATCCATATAACTAAATATCTTAGAAGTACTAATCATCAACTAACATCTTCTTGACTAAATTCTTTTGGGTAACTTACTTTGTTAAAATGCCATTATATATCTTAAACAACCTCAGTGTTATTTAGTAAAAAATAAACACTTTGTCTTTATGATCAATGTTCATACTAATGTGCCATGATTATTGAATATCATTAAAGATTCCCTTTAATTTTTGATTTATTAAATAAATCAAAACTTGGTTTTAATGACATTTAATTTCTTAGTTAATGCATACTAATTAATATTTGCCAAAAATCAATATACTTTCCACGTATTTTTTTATCACTATGATTTCTTTACATTTTGTATTCCCTAGAGGTAGACCTCCTGCATCACCCACTCTAGTAAAGGTTTCATCTAAAGCATATTTCTGTGTTGGGATTTCTCATTCAAGTAGTCTCTTGTCTCAATAATTCTTGTAAGTCATACCATATGTTTACACAAGAGCACATGTAAAGTGTTTTAGCTAAAGGGTATTTAAAAATATTCCATGCCATCATAGTATTTAAAAAATAATACAGTGCCAATGAAATGCCTCAACAGGTAACATGCCAAGCCTGATGACCTGAGTTGGATCCCTGAGCCTACATGGTGAAAGAAAAGGACCAATCCTCACCATTTATCCTCTGACCTCCACTTGTGCTCCCTTTGGCAAGTGTATATAAGCACACACAGGAATTTAAATAAATAGATGAAATAAAGTAAAACATAGTATAGATGAGTATAGGATTATAGCTTTAGGTAATTTCCCTGGAGGGAGTTAAGGCTGTGCCCCACACTTGTCTAGACTCTAAATGCTTTCCCTTGAGAATTTTTTTTTAATTTTTTTTTTTTTTTTTTTTTTTTTTTTTGCATTCACTTATAACCTCCCTTGAGAATTTTATCCCATCTATGTTGAGGCTTCTACCTCCTTCACCTTCACAAGCTTGTAGAATTTCAGTACATCACAAACATTTCAAAATTTGATTGCTTATAAAATATTTTCTTTTGTGTTTTTCTGTTTTCTTGTTTGGTTTTGCTCCAGACATTAAGAACTCTTTCAAGGTAGAGACTTGCAATCACTGAGAGTTTAATTGTACAGTAGTATCTCTGATGCCCCTTGCTATAGAAGGAAGTGTTTACTCCATTTTGCTGTGTTATGAAGATTTTTTTCAGGAACATTTTTCACATTCTCATGGGCTCTATTACTGTGTCTTCCAGCTTTTGCTCCTCTTCCCAGAGCTTATAAAATTATGCTTATTTGAAGTTCTTTTAAAGAACTGAAATACATTTAAATATGTGGAGAGAATATGCATATTGAGAAGATGAAATTAAGTCAAAGGGAGAAAGCCCATTCCATGAAGGTGTATGGCTATTACTATGATATATATATACCTTTTTTCATAATTAAATAAAATTATTTTTAATAAAATTGATGGCAAATTTCAGTTTATTTCTTAGACCAATTTATTTACTCTGCTGTTTCTTCATGCCATTTTCTTATCCACCCAAACAATGTTGCAATATTTTGGCACAAATACACAACAGACTTTTAAGGATGCCTTTCTTCATGATAGCAGGTATACCTGATTCTTAAAAACTGGTTTGCTCAGATGTTACTTCTCCAAGTCTGTCTAATTCCCATCAACCTATGATAATAGATGACTTCAATAGCAATATCAATTAAATTGTTTCTAAGTTGATAAACAGGGATCATGAGTGTAAGGCACTGATACATACTTTATAGTTATCTTATAATTGGAAATATCAGAAGGTAGAATACGAAAGTATGCCAGGTTCTATTGTGTTCTATTTCTCTGTGTGTGTTTGTGCGATATGCCACAATATGTATGTAGACGTCAATTATAGGAGCTGGTTTGCCCCTTCCATTATGTAAATTCTACAGATTAAATTCAGGTTATCAGGCTTGGCAACAAAATTTTATTTTGCTGAGACAGATCCAGACAGACATTCTAAACTCAGCTATTTTACTTAACTGAGAAATAATGCAAAAAGAGAATTAAAGTTTTATTTTCCTAATTTGTGAAACAAGTATAATAGTTCTTGCCTAATGAAGCCATTTAAGAGTAAACTAATAAGTAAGCATTTGAGATTCAGTACATCCATTTTGTTAGGGTGTCTTTATAAAAAAACTAAAACTATGGTGTCATGATTTGGTCAAGATGAATTTCTAATACTCAAAGCCACATTGTTAGATATATAAAGGATATGCAAACTATATATTTTAAAACATTCTCCACAAGCAAATATTAGAAATATTTAATATCTTGTACATTTCAACTATGCCTTTTTAAAGCTATCTATTCTTTCATTTTTGGTATAAGAAGATGAGAAAAGGGGTGATAATAAAAAAATATTAAATGTTGACAGTTACACAGGTCATGTGGTACAATGTCATTTTTAAAATAACTGTATTTTGAAATCAACATCAAATTTGCATCTATTTTATTTATTATTTTGTGCCTGAGATGAGATATAGATTGCTGAATAACAGCAAAAAAAAAATCCAAGCTTTGTAAAATATTAGATGATATGGGATTATTTTGTTGGAGTTTATAAAATTTACAGACTGAGACAAACATCATTAAACCATTTATTTTAACAAGCATTAAGTGAAGCAATTGTGTGCCCTGACATTATATTCCAAATTAAACTTTTGCATCTCAAGTGACCTTTATAGCAGTTTCACAGTTCATAAATCTGTGCAGTATTGCTTTGTGGAGTCATTTTAATAAATCTTGACTGTGTTGTAAATGCTAGTTTTCAGTCTTAACATGGAATTTCTAGTTCTCACTCTCAAAGCAGAAGTGAGGCTCATCTACTCTATGGAGTAGTTTGCCACCATGTTTATGAAATAGACATAATTCCAGTGCATTCATCTATGACAGCTTTCTCCAATGTACTGGGGTTTATTATTCACATATATTTAAAAAAATTTAAGAGTTAGAGCAAATACCTACTATGCCCAAACAAGTAATTTGCTAAAGTTTTAATGGCATAAGGTTGAATGAAGTAAAAGCAAAAAAAGAAAAAGGTTAGGATGCATGCATTTGCTAGTTTATGTAACCTTAACACAATTTAGAGTCAACAGAAAGGAGGGAATCTCAATGAAGACAATGCCTCCATAATCACTAGGCTGTAGGCTATCAATAGGAGATTTCTTAATCTGTGACTGATAAAAGAGAGTCTTACTTTTGATTGGTGTTCTGGGCTCTATAGGAAGCAGGCTGAAGAATCCATAAAGAACAATCCAGAAAGTAGCATTGCTTCAGGACATGTGTCAGCTCTTAACTCCAGGTTCCTGTCTTGCTTGAATGCCTATCCTGATTGCCTTTAGTGATGAAATATGATGAGAGGCATACATCAAATGAATCCTTTTTCCACAGATTGCTTTTAGTCATGGTGTTTTCCCACAACAATAGAGACAACAGCAAGTCTGAGCTCTTCTAAGACTAAATGTTTATATTTGGAATATTATTAATATTGGATATTTGCCTGATGGAATAAATGCAAGTCATTCAAATTTTTTCATTATGACTTTATTTACTTGGAATTTTGAACTTAATTCTGAAGAAAATGTATGACAATCTCTATGTTAATTAAAGAGAACAAATTCTTCGACAGTAAATACAATGTCAATTGAAGGAAAATAGAAAAGCTAAATTTTCCTATCAATTATACAATCATACTTTTAATATAAAACTTTGAATATAATGAATTGATAGAAATAAATGAAACTTTTCTGAACATGTCAAACCATGATGACATTAATCAGAAAAGCAAAATAGAACAGACTGGTGGGTTCAATTTAAGCCCTTTTATGATGCATTTCATTTTTTTGTTATTGTATATGCATTCTTTCCCTCATTACTTATATTTTCATTTCTAAAATTTCAGTTATAATAAATTGGACTTTTCCATGTGTTTTATATATCATATATATTTCATGTCATATGTGTGTGTGTGTGTGTGTGTGTGTTTTAATTTTTTCCACTGTGTATGACTTGTATTGCTTTTGTTAGTAACTTCTTGCTTTTCTGTTGATTTTCTTTCAGAGTTGGGGATTTGGAACTGTCTGCCTACAATTTTAGTTGAAAATTCTTTTCACCTTTTTGAGTTTATTTAAGTCTAAATTGCCAATCTAACTGTAGGATTCCTGTCCAGGGATCACAAATTATCTGGAGACCAGCCCTGAATTCTTGGCTCATATAACGCAAGGATATTTGCATCATGTTTGCTTTATAGTAAAAGTTTCTATTGCACACTTTCTCGTGTCTGCCTAACAACTTAGCTTCTAAAAATGTCTCTCCCATGTAATCTGACAACTGTTCTAGGGTTCTTTTTAACTATTCTGTTCATTTTTGCATTCAACATTCTAATCTTAAAATTAGTATTTTTAATATTTCTCATGTACGTTTTGACCCTGAATTTTTTCAACTTTCCAAAGGCGCTATGTAATTTTTATTTTTAGTGATACTGTATATGCTGGATTTCTTGTGTTGTTACTGTCAAATATTTGCTTTCATAGCTTACAGGGAGAAGTGGTTGCCTTTGCTCATGACTGACAGAATTCTGTCAATTACTAAATGTTGAGAAAAGATGATGAATCAGAGGAGCTCACAACTTGACAGCCAGGAAACAAAGAAAGTATGTCTGAATGCTAGCATACTTTCTCCTTTAGTTCCTCAGTTCCATCTCAGACTTTAGGTTGCAACTCACATCTGTGACTAGGAATTAGTGGAGCTTTCCTCTTTAGTTAATTTTGTCTAGATATATTCCTACAAATATACCCAGAGTTGTACGTTACCAATCTTCTAGTCTTTTTCCAACTCACTCAAGTAACAACCAAAATAAACAATCCTACTATTTTGTTTTTTCTGCTGTGTATTAAAGTTATAATATTAAAAATGATATTTTCACTTGCTCCATGGAGTTTAATAGGGTAGAGGAATGGTGTATGCTCTATTCTAATCCTTGATATTGGTTCATTTATGAAGTAACTGATCATAATTATACATATTTGTATTGTAGCTTTTAACACAGTTGTACATTGAACAACATTTCCTTTCACTAGCCTAAGAGTATGAAAACAACGAACAGAAAATAGAAGCTTCACAAACACAATGAGAATTGCTTAATTTGGGGCACTAAAGGCCACATTGCAAAAATGGCCTCCATAGAAAAGGAATTAGCCATTAAAAATCATGCAGAAACCTTGATATGTTTCAAATTAATTTTTATTATTCATATAGAGTAAGTTATTCACTAGTCTTTAAGAATTAAGTTTCTCTGTAATGGGGCACTATATTTCATTATAAAATTTTATAAATGTTATTGAAATTTTTCTAATCGCCTATTAGAAAGGCTACTTAACTCAAATAATTTTATTTGTTAAAATTGACATGATTTACATTGTTAAAACCAAGAGGCTTCATTTGTCCAATTCATCACATTGTTTAACACTCTTTTCAGTAACATCTTGTTTAATATACATAATAAATTAATGTGATAAAAATATGAATTAGTGTAATATGTGGTGATTGACTTCTGCATTGTAAAATGAAAAGTTTAGGGAGATGTTTAATTAAGCATAATATTTGCTTACAAGAAAAAAAAATCAACCTGTTAACATGTTGGGAGTCAAAAATATAAAAAGCATAGTAGGGCAAATTATACTGATTTAATGCAGTAAAATGATTTCTTTATTGTTACTATGCTTATTAATCAAGCAACTGCTTATAAAAAAAAGCTTCTTGAGAAATAGAATTATGTATAATACAGATTAACAACTTTATGTTTTCTACTATAGACCATGTAGATAGCAGATACTCTATACAGACAATCAACCACTCAGGTTTTCAAAGAGCAAGTGCATAGACCTTTTCAACCATAGTTTGTTATTTCATAGTAAGGGAAATGATACATCCAAACATGTGACTGGTATTTTCCCTTTCACAAAATACCCACACTACCAGGCTGTTAAGTGTTCTTTAACCAAATAAAAGGTATAACATAAAGTTAGAATGCAAAACTAATGACCTATGGTTTCAGTGAACTGTTATGAAGAGGTAGAAGTATGTCTTGCAAAATACATTAATACCAAAATACATTATTACTCCATGGATACACAATAACATTAGAAAACACTTTTGTCTCCTAAGCTTCTCCTAAATTCACTATCCTTAATTTTATATATAAAAATAAAAAACAACTTAGTACCCATAACCTTAATATTTTGAATCACCTTTTCCCTATATCTCTCCAAAACACAAAGTGATAAAATGAATTCTGGCTTTTCCTATTTAATTTAAAACATAGACTAAGAAGATAGATATTTCTGCTGATTTTTTAGGTAAGAATATACTTGTAAGCATTGGCAAAGTGATCTAAAATCAGCATCAAAGTTATAAACATCCGAGTCCTAGATGGCTTCTTGATGGGCCATTTGAGCTGTTAAAGAGTGTTAAAGAGTGAAAGAGTCTTAAGACAGGTAGTAACATGATTATTTAACATTATTTAATAATATTTTTTCACAACACATGTAGAATGCAACGCCCAAACCAGGAAGAACTGGTAAGGATCTGGAGTTGAAAGCCATCTTTAGTTACACAGTAAGTTGGAGATCAGCTTGAGCAAAATGTGACCTTTTCTAAGAAAATAAACCATAAAAATTATATAAAAATATTAATATTGTCTGTGTGTGTGTGTGTGTGTGTGTGTGTGTCTGCTTTTGTTGTTATTGATGTATGGGCAAGGTCTTACTTAGTAGGCCAGGCACACACCTATAACTCATTATGTCATTCAGACTAGTTTTAACTTATGGATAATCTCCCTTTCCTAGGATCACATGTTTTAGGATTAGGTATGAACCATACCTGAAAAATAGCTTGCTAATTATGAGCTAATTTCTCATCTGCTGTTAACCACTATGCCAAGTAAAGTATGTGCAATTACAAGTAAAATATGTCTACTAAATTAAGTATAAATTTGAATATCAGTGTATTGTATAACCTAAATATGAGTCCTTTTCTATTCAGTCAGGACACACAGTTATGGTCTGATACTAAAACTTTGTTTTAATACAATATCTACTTTTCAACATTTATGAAAAATCTCCTGGATTTCTTATTGCAGTCCTTATTTTCACTATTATCAGTGTCTGAAAGAAACAACTTCATTGTGGAAAGGTTTGGTTTGTCTCAGGATTATGTGGATATAGGCTGGCATACAGAGGAAGACATGATAGCTAGAATGGCTTTGGATGTAGAAATGTTAATATATTATAGCACTCTTCAAACCTAAGTAATCAAGAGTCAAATCAACTCAGTCAGAAGCCAGAGAGGCTATAACCATCAAAGGCCCACTCCAGTTACCTATCCCTACCAGCAAGCGCCACAAATTCCAAAATACCATGACAATCTGGGGACCAGGTGTTCAGCATCTTAAGCCCACAGAAAATATTTCACCTTCAAGCCATCAAGATTCAACACATATATGTTATTGCTGAGAGTGTACTTCAGTATTATCACTTCTGTCTGTTTTTAATACAGTGAATCAGCTGGCAAGTTGTTTTTAATATAGTGAATGTGGATACTTCTGTCAGTAAAGGTATTTGCTCCATAAGACTGACAACTCAACTTTGATTCCTTGAATGTATGGAAAAAACAGATGGAGTCAATTTGATTACACAAAGTTGGCCTTGGACCTCCTGTTGTATGAGAGACTTTTCTGGGAAGACAAGACAAACAGAGCATGTCTATTTGCTGCAGAAACAGAGTCATGACAGACCAAAGTGTGAATATCATCAAAGTTCCACCCCAACATGGATGACAGCACACAAAAGCTAACAAGCTGAAGAACACTGCATAACCTGTAGACAGATAAATAGCTGGAAGTGTTCTCTCTGGCTGTCTCAGCTGGTCTAAGCCCATACTAGACAGTTCATTTAGTCTTTGTTTCTTCCAGGCTATTTGGTTGAATCTGCTTCTTAAGTACACTGGGTTTGTCTAAGAGTCCTTTTTGAAACTTGACTTGTCTGAAAGTGGTGCTAAGGACTGTTTACCATTTACTAATGGGGAGGGAAGGACCTAAGTACATTTGGTCAGTTTCAGGAACATCTTGAAATCATTTTGATTGTTTTGTTTCTCTCTTAAAGATCTTCCCTAAAGGATGAAATATTTCTTTTTTTTTTTTTTGGTTTTTCGAGAAGGTTTCTCTGTGTAGCTCGGGCTGTCCTGGAACTACTCTGTAGACCAGGCTGGCCTCGACTCAAAAATCCACCTGCCATCTGCCTCCCAAGTCTAGGATTAAAGCATGCGCCACCAACTCCCGTCAAAGGATGAAATATTTCAATCTCAGGGAAACAATTATACAAAACCTCATTTGTGGCTATGGAATATGTTCCTGCACATATACAATAATAATTAATACAAGGAAAATCAAGTACTTAAAGCAAATATTTCTGGTTTAATATTTCTGGTTTAATGCACTTTAAATTTTTCAATAGTCATTTAACATGCCTACAATTTGAGGGATATTCACATATGCATATGTATAGGTATATGGATATTTGAGATTGTATTTATGCATGCATATTATGTATGTATATATATTCATGTATATTACATATATATACACACACACACACACATATGTGTGTGTTTCTATATGTGTATGCTTGTGTGTGTGTTTTGGATGCTTTTCTTCAAAAGTGCCATAGCTAGAGCCATGTAAAAAGAAGGATCCTCTGTTTGAAGTTATCAGACTGGTCTACAGACATATCTCTTGAGCCTTGTATTGATTGATGATGAATGTGTAAGGGATCAGTCTACACTGGCTGTGGCATCTCTGGGCAGGTGGCCCTAGGTTGTATAAAAAGTCAGGTTGCACTAGACATAAAGAGCAAGCCAATAAGCAGCATTAGTCTCTGCCCTCCACTTCAGGTTGTTCCACCCTCCTCACTCCTTCCCTGCATGAGTTCCTGTATTGGCTTCCCTCACTGATGGACTATGATTGGAACATATGCATCAAATAAATTCTCTCCCTCACAAGTTAGTTTTAAAAAATATTTTATACAGCTTTAAATTATAATATACTTAACATCACTTCCTCTTCTTTCCTTCATTTAATACCTCCTATGTCCCTCCTTTTACTCCTTACATGTACCCCTCACAGACTTAAACTTAAGGAAATTAATGGCTTCTTTTGCTTTGGTTATGGCTTATTTATATATAAAGAGAAGAGAGAGAGAAGAGAGAGAGAGAGAGAGAAGAGAGAACATATATGCTATATATACTATATATGAGATGCATATACCATATATACACCATATATATGATTTATATATAGCACATTTATCATATAAACATATATACCATATATATGATCATATGTATATATGTTCTTTTTTGAAGTTCTTTTTTGTTGTTTAAACTTAAGTGATTTAACTTCAGAGCTGATGATTTTGCATAATCAGTGAGGGGGTTCATCCCTCAGAGAAGCAATTCTCCCTCTCTCAAGAGTCATCAGTGCCTGTGGTTGTTTGTCTCGAGGTCAGTCTTCTACAAGATTTCCCACTTCTAACTAAAGGACATTGATATTGTAGTTGTTCAATTCCTATTTAAATAGTCATTTCTACAAGACACTATCTCACAGCAGACTTCCTGGTCTAGGAAAATCACTGCTGATGCTAGAAAGCTGACCAATTACCTGGCATAGTAGAGTCATGGATTTTAGAGATCAAAATTATCATCACTTTAGTAGAACAGTGTAGTTGCTAACTACATTCTAAAATGTAATTACACCCACGGATAGTGTAGCTCTCACCCCTTACCAAAGACTCTTCTCTTTTCAAAGACTCTTCTCTTTTCAACAAATGGTAGCTTTATACACTTTAAATATTATTTCTGAGAAATGGAATGTGCATATACTCCTCTTCCAATATTACTTTAATAAAGGAATAATCAAAGTCATTACAAGAGTTTCATTGTTAAATCAAGGAATGTGTTCTTATCTGCAGCTCAAATGGATATTCAAACTGCCATAATATAGTGGCTTAAAGCAATACACAGTAGGTCCTCACAATATCATCAGTAGGAATTAGTGCACAGTCTGGTCAAGCAGGTCATGTTTTGTCATTGTCATTGTTGTTTGTTATTGTTACATGTGTTGTCAGTGGTTCCATAAATAATATTCATCTGATACACATATTCTTTTGGGTAACACTGTTCATTTGTTGGATGCCCTGTTAGGGAGTAAAAAGCCTGATCATAGCACCTAGGGATGAACCCTTCAGACGATAGTCAAGTAGTTGAACTTTTTACATACACATTAAGATTCTTAGGAAGAATGTTCCAAGAAATTTTGAGTTTCCCCAGTAAGTTTTGTAGTTTGTATATTAGTTATAGGAATCATTAATATGCATTTTAATTTTCTTTATAACCTTGGTATTGTTTTAAAATTGATTTTTCCAAGATGTTATATATAACTTTATTTTACTTTCTACTTTTTTGTTTTGTTTTTCGGATCTCAAATCTATATATATATGAGAAATATTTTCTATATATAAATGTGAACTGTTAAGAAACTTTGATATAAATATGTATTTCAAATATGTCTGAAGTGGTTTTGGCCTAATGCTGCTTGTGTTATAATGTTAATTTTTGGTTCCCCAAACTGCTTACCGAAATGTCTGCACTCAAGACACTGAGAGACTCTGCCCCTACTTGGCTATGATTAGGCAAATAGAGATGCCAGCAGCCAATGGCAGGGAAGAAAAGACAGAGCAGAGGCAGAACTTGTAGGATTCCAGGTCTTGGGAGAGAGAAGAGAGAAGAAGCAGAATCACCATGAGAGGGTCACAGGATGGACCAGCCAGATTAGGCAGAGATAAAATATAGATTTGAAAGGATGTTAATTCTGAAATATCAGAGGGGAGTGTTTGCTATCTGCAGGAAGGATTAGAAGTGCTCAGCCTCTAATTAGCCATATATTTATATATAAATATATATATTTATTTATATAGTTCTATTTATAGTTCAAAAACACTTACAGATCTTGCCATATCCAAGATTTGTGCTGTACATATGAGAATTCAGAAGTGAATTTAAAATGATGTTCAAGGACTAAGAACGTGGCTCAGTGGCCCAGTGGAGAAGCTACCTACTATTTACATAGCCTTGGACTGCCCAAGCATTAAGAGAGGGAAGAGAAGAGGAACAAAAGGAAATAAGAAAGGAGGAAAGGAAAGAAGGGAGAGAAGGAGGGAAGGACAAAAAGAGGGAAGGAGGGAAGGGAGGAGGGAGGGAAATGAAGGGTAGGAAATGAAAGGGAAGGGAGGAAGAAAGGAAGACATTTATATTTGCAAGTTTTAGTTTATTGTAAGAAAACTGACATATTATGTAAAATAGTATTTAAAGCACTTTTCCCACAAATAAAATATGCAAATATTAACTTCATTTAGTTTTTACTTCTGAATAGCATCATTGCTATACATTAAAAAAAATAATGGCTCATTTGTATAGCAAAAGTACAAGCTAGAATTTTTCTCAGGATGAAGAATCCTGAACTAGTTAGAAAATAATGCTGGCTGTACATTACCAGAGAGAGCATATGGACATTCAACAAGAAGTTAGAAGGCAAGAATATTGTCTGGGTTGTGACCAGAAATAGCATGAATAGTGATAAGAATAATCAGCCTTGGGACAGTAAGGAGAATAGAATGCTTATCAGGAGTTTGAAGAAATGGGATAGAGAGGTGGCTCATGGCTAAAAATGTCTGCTGCTCTTGCAAAACAACAACAAACAAGCTAGCTTCTAAGGTGTGCATGCGTGCATGTGTGTGTGTGTGTGTGTGTGTGTGTGTGTGTGTGTTTATATTATTTTAACCTTAAAATACTAAAAACAAATTTGCCACTGTGTAAGTAAATATATTTTGTTATACTAATTTTATATTCAGGTTCTGACAATGACTAGATTATGAAAAGTGTTATGAATAAAAGCTGGTTGCCTGACACATGGAGGCTAGCTATTGTAAATCACCTGGTATTTTATACTTTATTGAGTCTAAATTATCATGTTTTTAAAATTTATAAATAAAAGAATCATGTTGTTTACCCTTTTATTTGACTGTAGGAAAACATGGTAAGTTGGAAAAACACAAACTGATATTTATTTACACAGATAATGGAATTGCGAACTTCTTGTAGGGAGATTATATACTGTATACTTTCATTTAACAGTGTAACTAATTCCCTAAAGAATTGTCTGCAACCATGTCATAGTTCTTTAAAATCAACCCCCAAATATGAAGAAATAAAATGTAACCTGATATACTATTTTGCTGATATGCTTAAAAGAAATAATATTTTCAACTTCTTGCATTTCTTACATTCTTTTCCCAGATACTTAACATAGAAACAAATACCACCTATTCTTATGATGCTTAGAATCTAAAAGGTATGCTGAAATATCAAGACAAGATTTATTCCATGATGCTATATTATGGTTCTGTAACTATACACTCTGTCTTTATGAAAAATGCTCACTCTGCTTTTCTTGGCACGTGTTTTGTTTATTTCCTTACAGAATAACCAATCTTACTACATTTTTAAATTTAGGAGGTGGAATTTGATTTTTAGTAAGGATGACATATTTATGATCCATTTATTTGTTTTCTACCCAAGTTGCATATTTTTCCCCTTAAAATAATCACTTAGACTTAAGAGCTAAATCTAAGCACTTCTTAGAATTAAACCTCTTCTTGTAAATGGTTATTAAATGAGCTGCTTGCCTGAAATTCTTATCATCTTTGCATCTCACAGCAACTTTTATCTTTAAATCTGCTGGTGCTTTAGAAATCATTATTTCATTACCCACTGTTCCCAGAGCTTTTTGAAGGGTTAGGCAAGTGTTTCTCTTCTAAATCTTTCTTCATTTCCCAAGTGATAATGCTAATATACAAAAATAAGAAGTGACTTTCTTGAAACAATTCTTGTTTTCTGCAGGAGCAGATTACTATGAGAGTATGGTGACCTTACTAGTTGCTTCAAAGATGAAAAAAGTTTTAGATAGACAGATAGGTAGGTAGGTAGATAGAGAGATAGATAGATATCGATATAGATAGATAGATAGATAGATAGATAGATAGATAGATAGATATGAATAGATGATATTGATATAGATAGATAGATAGATAGATAGATAGAATAGATAGATAGATAGTAGATAGATAGATAGATAAGATAGATAGATAGATAGATAGATAGAATCCTTTATGTGATCATAGATACATCAACATCCAAGAATAATGGAAGAATTTTATTAAAGCTGCAGATCTAGCATAGGAAACAATGAGTTCTTAAGGAATTTAATAAATGCATAACTGTGGGTGCTTTTTGCTGTTATATCTACATGTTATTTAAATACTATCTTTACTTCAAATGTTTTTTTAGATACAAGACACTACTGAGAGTCCAGTCATTTTAGCCAACGTTTGCATAAGGGACACTGCACTACCAGATGGTGCACTGATGTAAAATGCTGTAGATATGAACAACGTGAGCTTTGAGGTTTGATTCCTTCTGTTTGAATTCTGCCTCTGGGACTCACTCACTGTGTGGCCTTGATTCCTATCTTGTTTTATATTCTGGTTTCTTCATTCATTCAACTATGCATGGGATGTAATGGTAAGAGGATCCTCTTCATATGTTAATGGTGAAGACCAAACAGTGCTCTATGTTCACTACCCTTACTAAGACAAATGAACTCAGGACCTAGAAAAGAAGAGTAAATGCAGAGACAGAAAAGAATCAATGCTATGAGGGTGGTTGGTCCAGAATGCTGTATAAGATGAAGAAAAAGCAAAGGTAAATATCCACTGCAGATCAAAGAATTCTGGAAGGCTTTGAAATTTCACCGAATATGAAGGAAATATGAGCTGGTTGGTTGAAATTATTGGTAAGCAGCCACGAGACACCAGGATCAGTATTCATTTACATTCAACGTATACAGCCACATACATCACACTGTCTTAGTTACTATTATGATAAAGCATGTGCAAGGCACTAATAAAAGAAAGTATTTACTTTGGCTGAAGGTTTCAGAGGGTTAGAGTCCATGATGGCAGAGAAAAGGAACAGGTGAGAGTTCACATATTACACAGTCATGAGGCAGAGAAAGAGAATATACTGTAAATCCCAGGAGTCCTGTATCACCCCAAAGCCTGATCAGGTGAAACACTTCCTCCAACAAGATCACACCTCCCAATCCTTCGCAAGCATTCCAACTGAATACCAAGTACTTAAACCTGTGAACCTATGAGAGACATTTTCATTCAAATCACTGCAATAATATTTAAAGAAGATTACAGAAGCCAAGAGATTTAAAATGAGTCTGCAAAATAGCAGTACTAAAAATGGTTTTAAAAGACATGGTATTGTTCATCAGCAGTAAATCATGCTGAGATATGAGGCATTATGTTTGTCAGTTGAGATGTGGCTCAATTTCTTATTAAAGCCATTTTTTATATTCTCAGAAGCAACTAGGATACATTTCTTCCCATTCATTGGCTGTGAAGTTAGATGAGTGTTTATGGTCTTTAAAAATATAATAATATTTCTTTCCTCATTCATTTCTTTTAGGAAATTATTTTATCGGCAATGGCTGAGGAGAGAACTATTTGTTACTTTTCTGTTAGTATGATAGACTATCCCTGGAGAAAGCAACTTAGGGAAGAAAGCATTTGCGTTAGTTACAGCTTCAGAAGAAATACAGTCTATCCTGACAGAGAAAGCATGATCGCAGTGAACAGTAGCCTTTCCTTGCAGTCAAGAAGCTGGCTGATCACATTTTATCCACACGTGTGAAGACATTCCAAAAATCTTCCATAATTTGAAAAGAGATTTGTTGCATTTGTCCCTTCTCTAGGAAACTGGGTCTTCTGGATGGTCTAAAAATCTGTATTATTTATGACCAATCACCAGCCCCTAAGAGTGTAGGAGGAATTTGGAGGGCAGAAAAATTCATTAAACAAGATGCCTATAACAACTGTGAGTTGCAACACTACAGTCTCAATATTGGATCTCAGAGTGACAAAATTCTCTCTATAAAAGAGCCTATAGTTGTCAGGCCTGTATTACCATGAAGTAGCAAAGCACAACTCTAATCCCACCACTTGGGAGGCGGAGGTAGGTGGATCCCTGAGTCTGAGGCCAGCTTGGTCTATAGAATGTGCTTCAGGACAACTAGGGACACACAGAGAAACTCTGTCTCAAAACAAAACAAAACAAAACAAAACAAAACAAAAGACAATCAACAATGAAGTGAAACTATAAAGAAGGAAGAAACTAAATATTTTTAGTTGGATGTTGGAGCAGGTCCCTCTTAAAACATTCATTAAGATTAGTTAATAGAAGTGTACCAGCTAATTTTAAAGTTATTTAATATCCTGTATTAGCAATGATTTGTAGCAAATGCTCTGTCCAACACATTCTAAGTAATTGTGTTAAGACTTAATGAAGTGCCGTTTGATATTATGGTGCTCTGTGGGTTGTTTCAGTTTGCTGCTTGAATTATTCTTATTCCAAAATAGTATTCACTAAGTTCTCCTTAAAGATGAAATGTAATGCATGAATAATTTTCTACCTGCAGTTCCAATTAATAGGCTTAATCAAAGAAAAAAATCACTAAAAATGTTCTGAAACACAGCATGTGTATTAAATTAGCAGCTAAAAATTAAATGTCATATAAAATATATTTCTTGAAACCTTTTTTGTGCTTTGAGAACTTTATGTTACAGTTTTCAAAGAGAAGTATACCAATACTTTTCACAAAAAAAAAAAATGTAATTGAAAACATATCTATTGAAAATTAGGAAAAAAAAAATAAAAATAAATAATAAAATAAAAAAATTAAAAAAAAGAAAATTAGGAAAATCCCAACAAATACCACTTAATAAAGTTTACATTTGTGCAGAAGATCAATAATATCTGTGTGTATGTGTATAGATACTGTCATGGCTTGAGTACAAACTATTTAGCAGAGGCTCATGTGTTTGAATACTTGACCCTCAGTTCCTGTTAACACTAAACCTTCAGGAAGTAGGGTCCAGTTGTAGAAATGGGTTGCTGGGGTGTTGGTCTTATGCATCAATGCTTAGTGTCAGTTTTAGTCAGATTTCTCACATTTCTGATTTTCCTGTAGCAAGCAGTTATATCATAGCTTTGCTGTCAGGAAATCTCTTTGCTCTTTTTCTCTTTACTTCAGACTGTCTCCTTAAACCAAGAGTGTTCAACCTTCCTAATACTAGGACCCTGTAATTCAGTTTCTCATGTTGTGTTGACCCCTAGTCATAAAGTTATTTTGTTTGTACTTAATAACTGTAATTTTGCTACTGTTATGAATAATAATGGAAATAACTGTTTTACAATGGTGTTAGGGGACCCCTGTGAAAGAATCTTTGTATCCCCACAGTGGTCACTAGGAACAGGTTGAGAATCATTGCCTTAAACTCTAAGCCAAGCTATCCTTTCCTTCTTAAAATTGTTCTTATTGTGAATTTGGAACAGCAAAATCAACTATTGTGTAAATACATTATGCAAAAGTGTACATGTATATGTAGATATATATTAATATAGAGAGTAGATAGATATAATGATAGATAGATAGATAGATAGATAGATAGATAGATAGATAGATAGATATAGATAGATAGATATAGACAGATAGATAACAGATGATAGACAGTTAGACATGTAAATGCATGCTAATCTTCATTTTCTGCCTAGAGGCTTCACTGGGATAAAGTGATGGCTCCATTTTCTTTCATTACTATTCTCCCTTATAAACAAGACTGAGTCAGCTCATTCTGTGCTTTCTAAAGCAAGTACATTTAGATACCTGACCTAGAGACACAGACGCTCTCCATTTAGACGAATGAAAGCAGGCCATTCAGCATATTTAGCGGCTCCTCCAGCACCCCTGAAAAAAATCCACCTCCATATTTCACATTGGTTTCCAAAGTATTGTGTAGAGTGGAACAAATGAGGGGAAACTGAGAAGGGAGATAACATTTGAAATATAAATAAATAAAATAACCAATGAAAAAATAAATAAATAAATAAAAAGAAAGAAAGAAAAAAAGCATTCATCTGTATTTTCAAACTTAAATGTACATCTTGAGGCCTGAAATATACTTTCTTAATCCTGCTGTCGACCCTTTCTGCTCTTGTCTACATATTATTATTTTCTAAATTTAATCTACTTCTTGTTTTATTTTCATTTCTTTAGAGTGTAATCTTCTATGCCGAGACTTCTATGAAGCCTTCCGTACTCACATTAACATGCATCTCCTACCTCTCACGTGTTTTCCTCTCATTTTTACTACATTGGCCAATGAGCAACAACACCGCCAGTTCGGTGATAAGGCCATGGTTCTAGATTTATTCATAAGCATAATGAAAACATGGGTTCCTTTCTTCACAGAGCCTCTTCCCACTGGATAGTCAACAGCAGGGCTAGACTAACAATGAGTTTTAAGTTAGGTCTTGCACAAGGGAAGCTGATAAGAAAAATTCTTTTGCTTTGTAAAACATTTTGTGTTTTACTTTGTAGTTAGTTGCATTATTGGACAAAATCAGCTTAAAAGCATGATGTACGTTACAGCAGCAAACATTTAACTCAGATTCAAAGTTGTTTTCTAAGAGAAAACACCGTATTAGGGTATGTTGGGAAAACAATATGAATAATCTCTTTAAATATGCAAAAATCACTAGAACCTGTCTTTGCTATAATTTAATAACTAGTTTTATAAAAGTAATTAATAACTTAGAAAAGCAATTCATCATAGTTTTCAAAACACTATGTTTTATTCTTCTAGAATATTGTTTCTTTCTAGAGAGGACATAGAGAAAGACGTTGGATTATCTTCAGTGTACTGTTAACTTTTGTGTCAAGCTTTCTTAGCACTGAAATTACTGAAAATATGTACTAAATAATATTTGTAATAAAAGACATTTTGACTCATTATAGTAAGATGTGTGTTATCTTAGAGTACTAATTGTAACACAAAATGGCTTTATTCAGTGAGAAAAGTCCCACTGAGAGAAGCCAGATTAACTCATGTTGAAATTCATTCACTCTACATTTAGAGTTGTAGAATATTCCTTTAATATTTCTATAAGATATTACTACCCACACTTTCACTGTTACAAGGTATATAAAATTGTTTGGATGACCTTATACCAATCCACATTAACTATGTCAGCAGTATGTGAAAAAATGTATATACATAATAGAACTCTATTCTTAGCAAAAGGCTTACTTAGCCGCAGAAAAATTAAATATATGAAATAGTGAATAATAGCATTATATAACTTAAGGCGTCACTTTGTAGCTATAAAATCATTTGATTGAAAGGAATCTGTTTTAGTTCCTTTTCCTATGCTGTGACAAAATACTCCGACATTAGCAATAAGTAGAGGTAGGGTTTATTTCAGGTCATACTTCAAGGATCCAGCTCATTCATACAAGATAGTGAAGGCAGCAGGGCCTTGAAGCAGCTGGTCCTATTGCATCCCAATCTGGAAGCAGAGAGCAGTTCAGCCTATATCAGTCAATCTGGTTTCTCCTTCTTATGCTATCTAGGACTCTTTCCCAGGGAATGCTTCCAAACACCTTTAGCATGTGTCCTCTCACCTCTATTATTAACACAATCAGCATAATCCCTAGAGGTGTCTCAGAAGCTAAGGAATCCCTAAAAAGGATTCTGGAGGCTTATCTCCTTGGTAAATCCAAAACTTAACTAACAGGAAATATCATAAGATTCAATTAGAGATAATATGGAATAACATACACACCCAACCCCCGCCACCAATATTATATATATATATATATATATATAGTATATATATATATATATATGTATATATTATGTATGTGTGTTTATGTGTTTGAGTATATACATTATAATCATGTGTTTGAGTGTGAGTATATAATAGTTTATAGTATAATATATATATATATATATATGTCAAAAGTAATGACAATTTATGAAGTCTTGTCAAGGAATTTATGTCTAAAGAATTTGAAAGGTGTTATTGTTCACTAATCTTGCACTCTAAGCTACAAATAACCTTTTATATCCAAAAGCTTTATTCTTTTTTATTTTCAGATACTTTCTTTTCTTTCCACACCTTGAATTATTCCAGGGGCTGTACATTATTAAGCCTTCTTTTATAGCTACAAGTTAAGGGTACATCAAAGTACTACTTTTTTAAATATTTATATTTTTATATTTAAAATATATAAATTTTATATTTTTCAGTATTTTTTAATACTGTGAAAAAATATGTTCACATACATTTTATGTAAAGATAGTTACTTTGTGGTTTTCGGGAAATAATACTTGATTCCTCTGAAAACGTGTTACAGTTAGGAATACATTTAAGAGTGCCCAGTTTCATAAACATTTAAAACAGAAATATTTAAAGTATAGTAAGTAAAATGAATGCTTGAATACAATGAGCTTATAAAGTTCTGAAGATTTATTCACATTTTATCTTATTTTACTATTCTTCCTCATTATCTTACTCTCAAATTATTTGAGCATCTTAAAATTCTGGGTTTGTAATTTAAAAATTCCCAAAGGTTAGTTTCTTTTGCTTTTTAAGAAATCATTTAAAGAGAAATGAGATGCTTTCATTCTTTTCTCCTTTTAGACATGAATAATATCAGAGATGAATGTGACAGTAAGACCTCTTTTGGCCTGGATTTGACACAAGATTAAACATGAAAGAGAGATGAGAAAATATTTAAAATGATTGATTATAGCTGGAAGGAAATTAATCTATGTTTGATATTATACATAGTGTGATGTGTGTGTGTGTGTGTGTGTGTGTGTGTGTGTAAATCACAAGCATCCACAATGTTGATGTTCATATGGAGATCAGAGGTCGTGTGTAGTAGTCTCTTTTACTCCATCTACAATGTGGGTTCTAGGATTTAAACTCATATCATCAGCATTACTGACACATTTCCTTACCCACTTAGCTATCTGACCAGCTCCACCATGGGATTCATAATTGGTTTGTCGGAGAGGTTTTATAGCCTTTGTATCATAATACCTTCTGAAAAATGACTAATGGGAAAGCCTTGTCTCACTCCCCATTGCTTCCATCTGCTTTCCAACTGGAAAGTTTCAGTCAAGGAGAATACCTGATCGCTTCCTTTATTATAAACTAACAGGCCAGAAGATGCTCTTGGATAGAAAAATTTAGGAAGTAGCTGAAATGACAGGTTATAATAAAGGAAGCGATCTTAGGCTGGAAAAAGTTGTACACAAAAGTGAGACATAAAAGCACAATGTGGTTTTAACAATGGTACTTTCAAATATCAGATTTCTAAGGCTTTTGTTATTAAAGAAAAATAAAACAGATATTTGAATGAGCGTAGGCAGATGATAGGGAGATGGTAGGTAGGTAGATAGATAGATATAGATAGATAGATAGATAGATAGATAGATAGAGATGATAGATAGAGAGGAGATGGGGGATGTAAAAGTGCTTTATCTGTGTGAGAATTACTATGCTTACAGTGTATTAATTGGTCAATGTCTTACTTTGCAATGTCTTACATAGCAATAGGGTTACTATTGCTATGAGAAAACATCTTGGCCAAAAGCAAATTAGAGAAGAAAGAGTTTATTTCACTGAGTTCCATATAACAGTTCATCACTGAAAAGAGTGAGGGAAGGAATTAAGATAGACAAGAGCCTGAAGGCAGAGCTGATACAGACATCAGAGGATACTGTTTATGACTCTTTCCACATGGCTTGCTCAGCCTGCTATTTTATAGAACCTAGAACCACCAGCCCTGGGGTGGCACCACCCTCAATGGGCTGGTACCTCCTCCATCAATCACTAAGAAAATGCATGCGTTTTCTTAATTGGAGTTCCCTGGTTTCACATGATTTTAGCTTGTGTCAAGTTGACATAACATTAGCCAGCTCATTCAGTTCTTAATAAAAGATCTACTTATATGGTTTACTGAAGTCAAGTAGTTAGACTTTCTAAGGTTGTTTTTTATTAGACTGAACAGAAATTTACCTATAGTTTTTAAAAATAGGACCAAGAGAATTCATTTTATGATTTACTTCTGACAAGCATTGCCGGAAATTTTATTTAAGTTCATAGTGGAGATTTTTGTGCATGCAAACACACAACACCCATGCACAAGTGCAACATATATAAAGCGCATCTTCGATTAGAAAGAAGAGAATGGGTTAATTTTTCAAAAAGACATTAGGTTATTAATTTTACAAAGAGGGAGTTTCAGTATAAAGAGCATGTTTTCCTAAGTTGCCTAGTTCAATGATATCTTCTAGGACACATAATAATCATCTCTGCATTTCATATGAGGTGATTATCTTATTGCCTTCATAATAGGTTCTGATATCAGTCTCTTGTTTTTCACAACATTTTATAGTCTGTGAAAAAAGCATTCAAATTTTTGTCTAAATCTGTCACTACATGGAATTTTTGTCTGTATATGTCCCAAAATTACAACTAGTAATTTTCTATGCTGACATTATTTCCAATTCTTGTAATTTTAAATATCCTCCTGTAAAAGAGATATGACTTGAGAAAGCCACAGTAAACATTCTGGGTTGTAATTTTAAAATATTACATTCCCTCAACGAGAAGCTTTAAAAAAAAATATCTAGTTTCAGAAGTACAAAATAGTAACTTTAAAAATGCACTCCTGGCAAAAATGGGAATTTTGGTAGCCGAAGAAAACATGTATTTTTAAAGGAGACCATTCTCATTCTAAACAATAAACTCCACTATGATTATCATCTACTGAAATGCTATCATACACTAATTATAGATGGGAATAAACTAATCACATGTATAGAAATTGTTCATACAATCATCTTGAAGGCTGGTGGTAATTATAAGTCATTTTTCCTTGAAAAGATACAAGGTGAATACCAAGATTTAGTTCTAGTTGGGAAGATCCACAAGAGTTCTGGCTGGAATTCCGTATGTAACTTAAATACACATGGACAGGGAAGTCTTGAATGTGAGATGCCACAGTTAGTGGGGTGGCAATGAATAGAAGGACTCCAGCATCAAGCTACAAGTCATAAAATACAAGCATAACAACATTCTGGGATCTGAAACTCTCTGTACATGAGATAGAAGTTAAGCAAAGACTCATTGGTAAATTTACAGGCAAAGATGACATAAAAATGTATTCTAGAAAGCTTGGTAATCAAAACCAGATTTGAGTCCATGCCATTTGTTTGACCTCAATTATTCCATTACTATAATTGAGCCCAACTAAACACTCAACTAGGCATGTGAATACTGTTCATTTAGCCATGGAATTTTATATAGCTATTTTGAGCATTGTTGATAGAGCTGTGTGGCTGCTAACCAAACTGAAAATTATTTGTTGCCATTTTAAGTAGAATCTTTAAGTAGAGAATATTTTAGTTTTACTGTTTTTATGAAAATATATAACAGGATGATAATATCTCAGATGATATCACTAGGGTGAGAGAGAAGCTAATGGTCATTCAAGACAGTCTAGGCCTTTCTGGGTTGAGGCACTAAAAATCTTTCCCTTGTGAGTATGTAGACAACAATTGAAAGTCCGAATGACAAGCCAAAATAGGACACAATGATTTTGTGTGTGTGTGGGGGGGGTGGTACATACCAACTGTTTTATTAGTCACTGTTCTATTGCTGTGAAGAGACATTGTGAAGAATGCAACTCTTATTTAAAAAAAATACATTTAATTGACAACGTTTTTTATCGTTTCAGAGATTTAGTGCATTATTATCATGGCAGGGAATATGCCAGCATGCAGGCACAGAAGCAGTAGATGATCCGCAGGTTGAGAAAGAGGGGGGAGGGGGAAGGGAGAGGGAGTGGGAGAGGAGGGAGGGAAGGAGGGAGGGAGAGAGAGAGAGAGAGGGAGGGAGGGACACACACACATAGAAAGAGAGAGACAGAGAGAGAGCAAGAGAGAGAGCAGAGAGAGAGAGAGAGACAGAGAGAGAACTGGATCTAGTATGACTAAACATTCAAATATATGAGCATATGAGAGCCACTTTTACTTAAAACAGTACAGCGACAGATTATAGGTGAAGAGTTACTGAAACATGGGTGACTCTACAGTAGCAGCACTAGAATATCTTCCCTAGCATATATGAAGGATTATTTTTACAACATCACAGATGAAAGTCCCCTTCCCGCTAATCTCCACTCTGCATACTCTAGGTCTCCTCTAGGCTTCAAAGGATATGAGTGATTAAAATAAGTAAATAGAAATGGTGGAGACAGGTGCCTAAAAATTCATGTAAGGTACTGATGAAGATTACTAATCTCCACTATGAGGTACTGTCTACATTCAATGGGCCAGAATGTGATGTATTTTCAAAGGAAACTGCTTAAACTCATAAATATTGTAGCAGTTTGGTCAAGAGAATAAAGTTTACAAAAGTTGTGGATAATCCACTTTCCACTTATTCCCAGAATAAGAATTCTAAAATATGAGATGAAGTTGGTGGGTCTATGGTTGTTGTTCTTAGAAGACACAACTTCAGACTTTGGTTACAGTCTGTTCAGAATTTTATTTCCAAAAAACAAAAAAAATAGATCCTTTTATTTCTTTTGAGTACTAACCTCAAGATTGGAAACTCATCTGGAAAATGACTCTGGCTGCTTTACTAATTCATTTTGCAAATGATAGAAAAGTGTAAGCTAATTTAAAAATCAAATGATTTTTACCTTTGGATGATTCCAGAAGCCCTCCTAGAACCAAAGTATAGAGTTAGCTAAATATGAATGTAAATTCTATTTGAAGACTAGTGCTGGTTGTGCAGCTTAAAACAGAAAACATCTGGAAAAGGCTTTGGGATACATAGCTGAAGTTCAACCCAATTAAAGTAAGTGAGCATCTTATGTCTTCCAGAATTTGTAGTCACATCATTTCCTCTGTGTCTTGAGGTTCCTGTTTCAGAGGCAGTCCAGATTGTAGAAGTAGCATGTTCAATTCTGCCTCCCAACAATCCAATATAGAGTTTTAGATGAGATATATGAGAACTTTTCTCATGGAGGGCTCCCAAGTCTGTCTCATGCTTGGGCACCATTTCAGACAAAAGTCATATGATACATAATTTCTCAAAACCTACATTCAGCACCAAAGGAAATCAATACTAAAGTTACTATAATTCATTTTCACCTCAGCTATGAATAGAAAAAAATCCAGTACTTTTTCCATCAAAGGCAATTTTTTTTTTCAAAAGGAAATTCTTAGTACTTATCATTAACCAATGCCCTTTAAGAGAAAAAAGTATAGTTCTTTTGGATTAGAGCCTCTCTCTATCTTGAGAACAAAGAGCTTTTAAGACTTTCAGAATCTGTGCTAATTTTTAAAAACCCAGGATCAGAAATTTATTTTGAGATTTGTAATTCTGTATCTCTCTTCATGAGCCCTGTGGGTAATAGGGGTTTGCGATATTTATAAGTGAACTAAACAGCTAAGAAAGGTTTCAAGCCAGACACTGACCAGGAAACGTGCTGTGGGAATTGGACGGAAAAGTGAGATTCAGAGCCTGATTCTGGCTTCCTTCCCAAGGAAGCACATAACGAGGTCCTTAGTTCCAGAATAAATATATAATAAATACATATAAATATATATTAATATATTAATTATATTAATATAACACATATTACAGGAGCCAGAATAGAAAATCCCTGGACTGGGTGCATGGCATCTGGAAATATTGACCAAGCCTGCTAATTTCACGATCTCTTTCATAAAATAGAAAGTAGAGAAGGCATTATTAATATGGTTTAAAAATGAGAATAAAAATTGGACTTCAATAACAAATTGGTCTCAAATAATATATTTAACAAAGTAAATAAGAAATTTATGCTTTTCTTAACCTACTCTCTTTTCAGACTAAGCACTCCTCATCTTCTTTATTTTAATACAGTTCTTTGCATTACTATGCCCTTGAGTTCCTGATACAAAGAATCTAATAGTTGTACACAGTTTTCAATAGGTTAAGTAATTTATTTTTAATTATCTTGTTAGATTTTACAAGTGTTAAGGAATCAGAGTGACTCCCCAACCATGTAACATAATAAAGTGTAAGTGTAAATGTCACTGATAAATTTGACAATATTGCCCCTGATTTATCCTAAAAATTACCATGTACAACTTTATTTTCTGAAATTATAATAACATTACCTTATGTCCCTGCCATAAAAAGTCATTTACATTCAGAATCCTAATGTGCAAGAGGCTGAGGCAGAAGGATTGCCAAGACTTTGGGGGAAAACTTTGGCTCAGAGTATGATCAGGCCTCAAAAACACAAACGTCAGTCTACAGATATATTATGGTGTTTCATTAGAATGTACAAGGAAAAAAATTAAATAAATAAATAATTAAATAAATAGATTCAGACAATTTTATATGCATTACTGCTCTGAATTTAGGCAACAAATTCAAGAATAAAAAATAGCAAAATGACCATCTTCCTTTCCTAGAGAACCACATGGTAGAAATCCCCACCAGGTGTTGATCAGGACGACTCTGTATTCTGAAGAGCATTAACTTTTAGGCCCGGACTGCCCTGAGTGGTTCACTTTATATAGTAACAGTTTGCTCCATTTTCAGGGCAAATGTCAGAGAAGAGCCAACTCGAATTGCCACAATGCAACTTTGTTATCTTTTAAACAATCCTTTGCTTCATATTTTCCAGTTTGGACTGGCAATTTAAATTCTGTAAATATAGTTTCAATAACAACTATTCAATATTTCTTGGAGATGCCCTTCCCTTCTTGTTTGTAGATGCCAAAGATAGTTTGCATACTTATACTCCTTACTCTATTATGAAAAATTCAGGCAAACATTGCCTGGGAGACCTGAGGTAAAGAAGTTTATTTTCATGTATAAGTAAGCATTCACAGAGAGTACTCAAATGCCCATCATACTCTTTGGAGAGAAAAAAAAAATCATAAAATATACTGCTGCAACACTTGGCTTTGAGACTGACCTGTGTGTGGCAATGCCACGGGTGTGAAAATAATAACAGACAGGCAGATACAAAAACTGTATCAGAATGGCCATCTTTGCTGATGGAGACAAACCAACGAATCCCAGAAACTCAGTGTGTTTATGTGTGTTTATTATATTCTGCATGAACAAGGAGGAATTCAGTTAGCTAACTCAGTAAGAGGTACCTGTAGGGAAGCTGTCTCAGGTTGCAGTCATGTGGAAGATTGAACCTGTGTTTGACAGTTTCTACATACACTAATTTAGCTAAATGTCAGTGGTTTCTCAACATCTGTACTTGGACCAGGGAAAAGCTTTTCCACTTCCCTTAGTCGGACTGGGAGAGGCTTTGCCATTCTCATGGGTCTGAGGTATTGCAGTCCTTAATATGACCATGCTCACATCAAAAATACATATTAACTTAGACATCATCTGCTCCCCACAATACACTACTAATCTAAATGAAGATGTTGCAGTCTCACTAAGCAATACTTTATCCACTCCTATATTTCTTCCAAACTTCACAATGAAATACTCTACAATTTAAAAAGAAAAACTATGATGGATAGTTCATATTTCTAAAACTGTTTTGCCTATTGAAATGTGCAGGACCCTCCTCATTTGATGAGAGAGACACTTGCCTGATCTATATTAAGATGATTATGCAAAACAAATACAATAATGGACATTTCACTTTTCAAAGTCTTTTCCCTTTGTCTAGATCACTGGTCATCAACCTTCCTATTTCTGTGACTCTTTAACATAATTCCTCATGTGGAGTTGACTTCATAACTATAATTATGGTGCTGTTATGAATTATAATGTAAAATCTGTATTTTCTGGTAGTCTAAGGTGATACTTGTGAAAGGGTCACTCAACCTCAAAAGGGTCATGACCCACAGATTCAAAACCACTAATCTATGTAATATTATACAAAATAAGTATGTAGTGAGGAAACCACTGATTGAGAACCACTAATCTATGTAATATTATACAAAATACGTGTATATGGAGAAAAATAAAACTTGCCTTCATAGACACTTTTTTGAGGCAGGGCCTCCCTGTAGCCCTGGGTAGCCTGGACCTTGCTATGTAGACTAAGAAGATCTAAAACTCACAGATATCTGTCTGTTTCTCTCTCCTAGGTGTTGGGATTCAATGTATATTTCACCATGCTTCTATTATTTCAATACAGAAAGAATATTAATAAATTAACCTAGGTTTGGGTAGCGATATAAACTTGTCTTTATCTTTAAATGCAAAATATTTGAAATAATAACATAAAAACAAAGACCTTAAATGTAAAGTGGGTTTTTAGTAACTCATTCAATTTCTCCTCTATTAACTTTTGTCACTGGGCTTAATCTGTTTACTTCTGCAGGGCCATTTTCCCACAACCTTTTAATCACAAGGGTCCACAATGTGATTATGACAAAGGGTCATAATCTTACACAACCACACAGTTAGCAAATGGACAAGCAAGCTTCTGGGGCAAATTTTCATTTCCATTAAAGGAAACATCTGTCATTTTTTAAAAAAATCTCTTAATCAGATATTATATGATATGATTTATTTCAAGCTGTGTAAAGAATCTGCCAATCTAGTTCATATCAACACCAAATGTTTGTAAGGTGATTTGCAGTCTGCAGTGGAAAGTGCTGGGCTGATCTGTAAATAAGTAAAAATGTTTCTCCTGAGGACAAAAATCACAGGACTGTCCTCAGATAATGTTCAGCTTTTCCATCTGCCTGAAGGGAAGGGAAAATTCTAGTAAATAAATCTACTACTACAATAAATGTCATGTCTATGCAACAACTTGTATTTCTGTGTTCTCTTCATTCAGTTTCTTTCTTTTAAATTTTATTTACCCAACATCTGTGTTTTAGTTTTTCCAAATAAAAATATTTTAGGTTATTATAAATTATATTTTTCTGAAAACTTTTTTTTTTGCCTATTAAAGTGTTCAGGGCAGTCCTCCTGTGATGTGTTAGACAGATACTTACCTAATCTAGGTAGAAATGAAATTATTTCAAATATTATGCAAGAGAAATTGGAGTTATGGAAATACCATGCATGATAAAAGAGAACACATCCTTTCCACTTACCTAAGCCAGTAATTTCTAACAGTATTTTCAGTATTTATCCATATGTCCACAGATGAATGTAACTCCATGTCTTATCAATTAGGCTGCTTTTTGCATCATATGGAGACCACCCCAAAAGTTACCTGATGAAAATGTAGAGATAAACTTACTATGGGATGCCCAGGACTAATTAATGCATCCACAGCACATAGAAGCAACACTAGCTAGATTCCATGGGTTGTATTGATACATACATGTGTGTATGTATATGTGTATATATGTATATAACACTAATAATCAAAGAAAAGAGGATTTTTAAAGGGAGTAAAGACACAGAGGGTTGAAGGGAGAAAGAGGGGTGGAAAATATAAATGCATATTTCTTATATGAAATTATAAAAATTATTTTAAAATATAAAAAGAACTAATAGAATTAACATACATTTCAGGGGAAATTTGATAGGTTGGCTTATACAATATGAGTTGTCATGCTTAACAATTGCTTGCATGCTGGAAAGGCAGAAAACCCAGACTGCCCAGTTCATGAGGCTTGGGTGTGGCTTCTTCATAGTTTGGCAAATGGGAGGCAAAAAACTATCTTCAGAAGTCAGGCAAGGCCCTAACCCTCCAAAGTGCCCTCTTTAATGTCCACCTTTACCAGATTTTTAATAATTTTAATATATTTAATAATACTTTTAATATACTGTCAAAACACAAGAAGCCACAGCTATTATAAAGTGACTTATAAAGCAATAGACAGCTAACTCACCTTTTAAGTAAGTTAATTGAGACCTATAATGGAACAATCAATGAAGAAGGGTAGGTGGGTGGGGAATCACCCTCATAGAAGCAGAGTGAGGGGGAATGAAATAGGGAGTGTCTGGAGGGGAAACCAGGAAAGGGGATAACATTTGAAATGTAAATAAATAAAATACCCAATAAAAAAAGAAGACATTATCAGTTTTAATATAGATGTACGTGGGACAGTGTATGCTATTTGCATTTTTAGAATCCTTCTAGTGCATATTACTCTTCTGTGGTTTTGAACACTGAAATTTTATAAACTTTAAAGTTGACACTCAGTAAGTTACCAAGTAATCACTTTATTTTTAAATAATATTGGATAGTAACTGGTTGTATTAGGTTTTTGATTTAATGGGGGATTTCTACCCCAACACCCTTGATCATTCAAAGACAGTAGATAAATCACAATTTTAATATTTTTAATAAGTCTTTAATGGTCTAGAGTTGGGCAGATATCTTACTTGTAAGCTATAAGAATCTACTTCCTTATCGATAACCCCTAATTATAATTTGCCATGTTCCATCTGGGCAGCTCTTAATTCCAATTGGCCAACTCTCATGGCCATATTTTCATGAATCATCTACTCCATGGTGTCTTTTCTTTTCATCATCTCTCCTTGTGGTCCTCCTCAGATCCCAAGCCCAGGAACTGAAAACCCCACCTATCTCTCTTCTACCCAGGTATATGGTGTCAGCATCTTTATTCAACCAATAGGTTTAAATTAAGGAACAAGGTCACACAGTATCACTAGATGTGAGGTTTTTCCTTTCCCTAGGCAACCAGGGCCAGTGTTCATCATTACATTACATAGCAACAAACCAAATCTCAACACTAACTCACATATAAATGTAAATTTACATATAAATGTAAATGTCACATGTAAATGCTTTCATCCTCAGGGATAGTTTAATGAAATAAATACTATGAGCCATCTATTATCCGTGTGATTAAATTATCTCTTTTGTTAAATATACCTATTTTTATAAAGCTTAAGTGTTAATCAATAATGCACTTAATGGAGTTAGTAAAATATTATAGAGTGAATTTATTTCGTGATCATTTTAATTAAGTTAAAAACCACATGCATCTGCATATTTCAATTCAGTTCGAGTGGAATATAAAATAGGCATATATTTTCAGACTCACAGGTGAATTCTTCATTACTTATTAAAGCTAGTATGTTTACTTTCTGCAATTACACTTTCAGTAAATAGGTAAACAAAAAACTATTGAGTTTGAACCCTCACAGTCAGAAGAACTTCACAACACCTGTATTTGTAGAAATAAACAGTATTCAGTCTTATTAACCCATTTACATGGTTTTCTATTACTCTAGAGAAAGAGAAATCACTTTAAGGGAAATTTATTTGCATTTTTAAATTTCAGGAATTTAGCAGTCAATAAAGTTTTAAAAGAACATAGAGCCTCACAGAAACAAAGAACTTTGTGGATAACCTTGATAATAAAAATTGATATTATACACCCCTTTTAACATTATTATTTATTTTTCATCACTACAGATAGTTTCATGCACTGAGAATGTCTTGATAATTCCTGAATTCATATTAATTACATATGTACATAAAACTAATTTGTACAAAAGGATTAAAATCCAGTTTCATTTGTAAAAATGCTTAGGCTCTCTATAAAGGCTGTGGACCCACTGCTGTATACTCTGTGGTTGGTGGTTTAGTCCCTGGTAGCTGGGTAGAGTCTGCTAGTTTCTTCCTGTGGAGTTGTAATCACCTGAGCTCCTTCAGTCCTTCCCCTAACTTTCCATTGGGGTCCCCAGGCTCAGTCAAATGACTGGCTGCGAGTATTGCCATCTGTATTAGTCAAGTGCTGGCAGAGCCTGTCAGAGGACAGCTATACCAGGCTCCAGTTTGCAAGCGCTTCTTGACATCAGCAGTAGTGTCAGGATATGGTGTCTGTGGATGGGATGGATCCTAAGGTGGGGTTGTCTCTGGATGGCCTTTCCTTCAGTCTCTGCTTCATTTTTTGTCACTGAATTTCCTTTAGGCAGGAACAATTATCAGTTAAAAATTTTGAGATGACTGGCTGGCCCCATATCTCTACTGGAGGTCGTGTCTACCTACTGGAGGTGATCTGTTCAGGATTTATTTCCCCTGATGCTGGGTATTCCAGCTAATGTCATCTTCACTGGGAGTCTCTTGCATCCATGGCGTCTGAATATTTCTATTCATTCTTCTGGCCCTCTAGACTTCTCTGTCTCTTCTCACACCTGGTCTTGCTCCCATTTTTTCCTACCCTTACTCTCCCCTACCCAGGTCCCTCCCCCTCCTTCTTCCTCCGAGGATTATTTTGTTCCAAACTTTTTGACCTTCCTTCTTGTTAAGCTTCATATGGTCTGAGTTGTATCATTCGCATTCTGAGCTTTTGGGCTAATAATATCCCCTTATCATGTATAAGTACATATCATGGATGTCTTTTTGGGTCTGAGTTACCTCACTCATGATAATATTATGTAGTTCCATCCATTTGCCTGCAATATTCTGGAAATCATCGTTTTTAGTAATTGAGTATTATTCCATTGTGTAAATGCACCACATTTTCTGTATCCATTTTTCCATTGAGAGACATCTGGGTTGTTTTAAGCTTCTGGCTATTTTAAATAAGGCTGCTATGAACATAGTAGAACATGTGTCTTTGATATATGTTGGAGCATCTTTTGGTTATATGCCCAGGAGTGGTATAGCTGGATCTTCGGGTAGAACTATTTCCAAATTTCTAAGGGACTGCCAGATTGATTTCCAAAGTGGTTGTACCAGCTTGCAATGCTGCCAGCAATGGTAGAGTGTTCTGCTTTTTCCCATCCTTGCTAGCATCTGCTGTTGCCTGAGTTTTTGCTTATAGTCATTCTGATTGGTTTGGGGTATAATCTCAGGGTCGTTTTGATTTGCATTTCCCTGATGACTAAGGACTTTTTAACATTTCTTTAGGTGCCTCTTGGCCATTCAAGATTCCTCAGTTGAGAATTCTGTTTAGCTTTGTACTCCATTTTTTATTATGTTATTTGGTTTTCTGCAGTCTAACTTCTTGAGTTCTTTGTATATTTTGGATATTAGCACTCTATCAGATGTAGGGTTGGTAAAGATCTTTTCCAAATCTGTAGGTTGCTGTTTTGTCCTATTGACAGTGTCCTTTGCCTTACAGAAGCTTTTCAAGTTTTATGAGGTCCCATTTGTCAGTTGTTGATATAGAGCCTGAGCCACTGGTTTTCTGCTCAGGAAATTTTCCCTTTTGTTGATGTATTTAAGGTTCTTCCCACTTTCTCTTCTATTACATTCAGTGTATCTGGTTTTATGTGGAGGTCCCTGATCCACTTGAACTTGAGTTTTGTACAAGGAGATAAACATAGATCAATTTGCTTTCTTCTACATGCAGACTTCCTGGTAAACCAGCACAATTTGTATAAAATGCTTTCTTTTATCCACTGTATCATTTTGCCTTTTTTGTCAAAGATCAAGTGACCATAGGTGTGTGGGTTTATTTCTGGGTCTTCAATTCTATTCCATTGATTTACCTGTCTGTCTTCATACCAATATCATGTTTGTTTGTTTGTTTGTTTGTTTGTTTTAATCACTATTGCTCTGTAGTACAGCTTGAAGTCAGGGATGGTGATTCCTCCAGAAGTTCTTTTATTGTTGATAATTATGTGATTCCTCCAGAAATTCTTTTATTGTTGATAATTATTTTTGCTTACTTGGGTTTTTAATAATAGCGGGAGACGTCAATACCCCACTCTCACCAATGGACAAGTCTTGGTATTTTCTAAGAAAAACTGTTTTACTTTTGTAATTAACTTGATGTAATATTCAGGGGTTCTGATAGAACATTTTTGGCAGCTTAGCATATCTCTCAGGGTTTTATATGTTCTAAATTGTGTTTCTAGAAAACAACTTTATTTAATGAATTCTGTATAAGTTTTTGTCTTTTGGGGGGCATTATGATATAACTATATTTCTCCTTTGTACTCCAAGCACTGCCATATATCTCTCTAGCAAATAATTCATCTCATATGTTATATACAATAACTTACTAAACATGACATACTTCCTAAAATAACAAAAAGTCATTTACGTTTTTTGAGCAAGCTGGATGATTCTTCGTTTTTTTTTTTTTTTTCAGAATCATATCTGAAACCCATTAATCACTCATGTTACAATTTTACCTTGCAATAAATGGCCCAGAATAAAAAAAAGCATATGACAGTACCTAGTTCAGCACCTGAAAGCAAAGTGGTGATTTCTGATATCTGGAGATGCTGCCTGTGATGAAAGTTTTCAAACTGCAACCTTCAGTAAAGCTCTAGCCTCATCAGACACTTAGACACCATAGACAAAAAACAAAAGCAAAAACAGAACATGTCCTGCTTCAACTCACCCGCTTCCACCAATCTTGATCTAACAAGAAGTCTCTTTTAAATATATTTTTAAAGAAATCTTGCACTCTACTGATAAATTTTAAGTTACACAGGGATGCCTCAGTATTTACAAATGACATTTTAAGGAAAATAACAGGCATATTGATTCCTTAAAGTTTACTAAGGAATTTCTTAAATGTTTATTAATCATGAAAGAGTCATAAATTATTCAGATGATATTAGTATGGTTCAGGCAACAGATAATTTAATGGAAACTGTATGCCTTCCCTTGTAATCCTTTTAAGCCTTTTCAAGACAAAGACATATACACTTTCACTCTTTTGAGATCCAAATACAAAGCAGGATGAAAGTTGCAAGATATTTTTTTCTAAGAGAGAAGAGGCGGCAGCAGAGAGAGCTTTGAATTCAGAATATGTATAAAGTTTAAAAAACAAGTGTAGAACCTGCAATTACAGTTATAATAAGTCACAGTGGGTGATTTTGCTTTTATCAGAATATAACATTTTAAAGAAGAATCTTTTTTAAAAAATTAGGATTCAATTGAAAATGGAAAATATATATATAATTCACTCAAAACTGCAGGTCTGAAAATACTTTTCTAAACTATTAGGGTCTGGGTTCTTTTACATTGATTTTGTTTCCTCAAGGACATCTGATCTCTTATGGTGAGTTTCTAAGGCACAGTGAGGGTTGTGGCACCTTTGACACAGTTATAAAAGGTATGCTTAATCGCTGTGATTGGACTTAGTGGTCCCTGGGGATAGTTTCTTTGGGAAGTTAAATGGGATTTATTTTTCACAGATAAATGCTCTCATAAGACCAATCCCTCACAAAACCCCAAGGATTTTCACAGTGTTCGTTTTCCACTATCAGCTATTAAAGGTCAAAAATTTAACCTGTAGATGGTAGGTACCAATTCTATTATTTTAATACTTCTTAAAACTGGGTTATAATATTATTACAAAATCATGATTGACTAGAATTCTAATAGATTTAACAAAAAAGGGCACATTACACCTAAATTGTAACTTGAGATCAGTAGCGTTTGTTTGTTTGTTTGTTCTAACACATGAGGATCCCTGAAGTCTACTCAAACATCTATGGCACGGTCTTAAGGACATTGGTGATTTAATAGGATTCTTATTATCCAGCAAAGAAGTACTAAGTTATGAGAGGGTTTGAGTGGCAAAATCATTCAGAATTAAGAGGCAGGGACATCTTAACTGCAACCTCAGGTTTCAAGAGACGATGGGCACCACTACCTGAGGTTGAGATGAATTCAAAATTGAAACTTCAGTGCTTGGGTTGGTGAATAACTAGAGGGCACCTTTTGACTATTTTAGATTGATTGACATAAAGAAGTGGTGTTATGAAGCAATGTCTCACCTATAACAGTTTGATGCTGAGGTCAGACATGATCCTAACCATGGACCATTTTAAATTGTGTTGAAGCAAATGGAAGTCCTGATGAGCTTCCGAATGGCATTAGGTACAAGTGAAGGGAGAAAACAGAGATGAAGGATGAGAAAAAAGATTGGAGGAGAAAGGCTCCTTCAGAGTTTACCTGTTCCCAAGTGGAGTGAGGGAAATATAAAAACAGTCTCTGGATTTTCAGGTTTGCAGCTAGATGGCATGTTGGGGTCTTCTTTAGTTATATCTATGTCTATATTTATATCTAGATATAGATGCAAGTCAAAATGCATTTTAGCTGCATTCAAATAAATCTATTGCAGTTTGTAAATATACTCCCTTCTGTTATAATGTGGTTAATGCTAAAAGTATTAACTCTTAGTTAATTCATTTTCCTATCCCAATGCTATGATTTAGTATTGAGAATCAGATCTGTGTAGTACATCTGACTTTTCAATTATCTATGCATGTTCAGTCAAATTTCTTCCCATTTTAGTTTATTTTTTTAATTTTGAGATTATAATATAATTACAACAGTTTTCCCTTCTTTTTCCTCAAGCTCTTTCCACATTTTCCTCAGCATTTCTTTCAAATTCATGGTGTTCTTTTTAACTAATTGTTGAGAGAGAGAGAGAGAGAAAGAGAGAGAGAGAGAGAGAGAGAGAGAGAGAGAGAGAGAGAGAACATATATATTCCGGGACATAACCAGTTCAGTCTGTAAAGTGTTACTTTTCATGGATGTCTTTAATTCTGTTTGGCGCTTGGCCATGATGCGCTCCTTGCTTTCTCTACTTTCCTCAGTTCACTCTACTCCACTCTTATATGCCAACCTGCATGGAGAAAGTCCTATAAAACCTCAACCCCACACATAGATGGGAAACCCACAGACTAGTATAGTTTTCACCGGGATCATGAAAACTTCTCTTTGTAACAGCTAGAGAATACTGCAGAAAGCTCATCAAGGAAACTTCTCTTTGCAACATATGGAGTCCGTTAAAGAAAATGAAAATCACACAAAATAAAGACTTGTGAGGTCCAGTCCTAGTATATAGGTTTGCAAAACAATGCACAGTCAAAGACTAACTGAGCACTGCTGACTAGAAGGCAGAAAGACTATAATGAGCTAGAGGGTCAGGAGTTGACTGTGAGATTGTGTCTTCTAGTAACATTGGAAGCTATACCCATAAAATCTCACCAACATGTCTACCTACACATGACCTGAACAAGGTAGATACCAATGGACTCTTCCTATCCTCAGTAGCTGTCCTCGTCATCTTTGTCTTTTTGACATAATGCTGACATAAACCAATTAAGAGTGAAATTACTTATTGTGGCTCGAGGTTTCAAAGTGTGAGTACATCAATATGGCAAAGCAGAGAAGTTCACATCATGGTATCCAACAAAGACCAATGTAAAGCCTTATAAATAAATCCCCAGTGGCATATTTCCTCCATATGATCCACCTCCTACTCTTCATTATCTCCCAATATCAAGAGATTAATGTACTGATAACATCAAAGACTTCATAGTCCAACTATCTGCAAAATAGATTCATTTGTTTACACAGACATAACTAGACTTGCATTATACTATTATAACAATGGTGACCAGTCCAATCGTGTTGACAATTAATATTAACCACTTAATGTATAAAGTGAGAAAATAATCATCAGCTTTCTATGACTATGAAGACACAACATGACAACAGGAAAAAATAGCTTATATATATTGCATTAATAATATATTAATATATTGTATATATAAATAAAGTATGTATATATAAAGTACATATAAATATGCATAAAGTATATGTAATTTAACATTATAGTTTGTAACTAATATAACAATATATAATCATATATTATATAGAATATTAATAAAATATATTATTTCTCTATCAAATATATGATAAAGTTTTTTTCCAGTTCTCACACAAATTATATATATAAGTATTATATATATAACAATATATATTAATAATATATATTACAAATCTGCCAATCGTATAATAAAAAGTGCTTTTCCAATTCTCAAGCAAATTTTGTCTCAGTTGTTAGATCATATTTCTTATGTTTTAAGAAGAATTTTTATCTTCTTGTTATCCATATCTGAGAAGAAATGTGTTAAGTCAAAAAATCTATAGTGTAGATCATAAAATTTTACAACATAATGAAAAATTTGTTAAAGGCCATTTGATATGTGATATTTGAGGATCTGACAAACATTTTAATTAACCTTTTCTTCAGACTCCCTGAAGTCTATTCTTGTATTAAGTCAAGATGTCCTAAAATACACTGCCCAGCTTATCTCTGACACACACACACACACACACACACACACACACACACTAGAATCTTTTCTGACTTAAGATGTAAGATTGTAGTAACATTCAATACATAAGTATTTGTTGGAGGCAGCAAGAAATATTGATTTAGGTCATCTATTTTCAGTTCAGAGTTCTAGTTAAGATTATTTCTGACTGCCTCAAATACAATGTCTGTGAATGCCAGAGCAGTAATAAAAGTTTGCTTATAAAAATTAACTCTGTATTTCTTCCTCCTTTCATTCCTTCAATAGTTTCTCCTCTGTCATTTCTTCATCTTCCTTGGACTCTTTCTTCCTCTACCAAAATTAATTTTTCTTCTTTTAAATTTCTAGAAAATTAAGAGCTAAGACCAGGAAATAATTAGCTCATTATTACCAAGGCCCCTGTAATTTCCCTTTGATTTAATTGTTTATCCTTTCAGTGTATCTGTATGTATTATATAAATTGACTCAAAATTTTAAAGGAATATATAACACACACACACACACTATATATATATATATATTATATATGAATGAATATTGTGTAATTCCATGTTCATTTTTTAATGTTGGAGTTAAACCTCATATGATGGTATGTTTTTGATATAGAAGCTTCAGAGTAATATTGTTGATAGACAATGTCATGATGGTGGGGTACTACATACGCATTGGGAAAAAGAGGCTTTTGCAGAGCTCAGTTATTTCTCCACAAGAATAGGAAAGACCACAGAGTAACACAGAGAGAAGATGGATGTTGGCATGCAGGTAAAAGAACCCTTCCTAGAAACAAACTGCCAGTATGTTGGTTTTAGACACCTAACCTCCAGAAGTGTGGGGATAGAACTTTGCCTGTTTAAGCTAATTGTACTGTTGTATTCTGTTATGGGACTCAAGTCACACTAAGACACATACCACACACAGACACTAATTATAAAATATGTTACAAGTTCTACCTCCATGATAATTTCTACAAAGGACTTATTTCCTCTGTAATCTCTTAGGTAGTATCCTAAGGCAATTATTTTTTTCTCTAAAGTACTTGCACAAGTTACATTGCTGCAGTTGGGGTTGGGGGAGCCCAACTTTATTCTAATGGCATATACTTTCATTCCATCATATATAAATGACTTGTCATGCTGATTTAATTACTATTCCTCATTCCTTATTGTATTCAATTTTACTCTAAAATGGCAAAGCTGTATTTTCTAAGCCTTTACAAATAATGTGTTTTAAAGGATGTCCCTGTTCAAATGGCAGAAAATTGAATATATTCCTTATCTACTCAAAAATTACTGGTACACCTATGTTTAGACCATATCTCATTCATCTTCATTCCTTAGTCAAAAAGTACAAATACAAGAAACTACTTTATCTTCATTCCCACTCCTCTTGTACTCTAGAATACATATCCATGGTTATCTCTATTACAGCCTATCATTTGTTTGTTATATAATTCTACCCAGCCATTCATTCAGTGAACATGATGTAATAGTCTGGTGTTTTCTATATATTCTTCAAAGTATTGGCAGTACAATATGAAAACATTCTTTACACAAAATGAACATGTTTAATTGAGTGCTGTAGAAAACAAACAAAAGAACAACAGACAGAAATGTGTATGTACTATGGTATGATTATGTATACTACCATATCACTTCAAAAATAGAAATAGTGAATTATAAAACTGGAGAAAAATTAAGTAATGTGGCCAGGGTAAGTCCTAACAAGCTATTATTATTTGTTTGTTTGTTTGTTCATTTATTTATTTACTTGTTCATTTGACCTGAAAGAGAAAAAAGTACATGGTAATAGAGGAGATGCAAAGAGACAAGAATTATTGCCATACTGCCTATATTTAAGGAAACAATAGCAGGATAGTCTGTCTGGTGCAATGTTAGAGAATAATAGGAATTACAAAGGTAGTGAGACTGGAATGAGTAGGTCCATGAAAAAGCATGACATAATCTTCACTGTCCTTGAAGTAAGACAACATAAAAGGACTCTGAAGTGATGTGATTCATTGATCTGTAGCTGGATCCTTTTGACTGCTGTGTGTATGCATCATTGATAACCTTGGCAATGTAGTTTCTCTGCAGTGGGAAAAGAGAAGAAAATGAGGGGAATATATTCCAGATGTAATTGGTGGAAGAGAACTAGTACTGAGTAACAAGTACTCCCTGCTTCAAAATCGGATGCTTTAAGCCTATCTTTTACACGATCTCCAGAATAAACCTTTAAAAGTAAGAAAACATCTTGCCGAAACACTGATGAATTTTTTTCAAGTGGCACCTAACCATTTTTGCATTACTAATACAATGTGTATGAGGTCTTCCCATCGACAGCTGTACGAATGGAACTTTGCCGTGTCTTAGCTACACTGACAATCCTGTTTGTTAACTATGGCTGCCACTCTTCTGCCCCTTACACATTATTGTCTGTTCTGTTTCCTCATAGCTATAAACACAGGAGACACATCACCTAGTTTCAGCTGAAATGTGCATTGATTTACTGTTTACCGTCTGGCCGTTGGCTGAATAACAAATTCTTAGAGCACATGAATTCACTTTGCTTTTCACAATATTTTAAATACCCAGATTACTATTAGGAATGTGTAGACATTTCATGACAATTTGAAGTCTCTTGTAAGATATAATATCGTGTAACTACTGCAATAATGTGTAAACAGTAAAGGGTATTTATCAAAAACAAATTAAGTTTTGATTCATCAGATAACCATTTTAGAAGTAATTGTAAACATGAATGACCTACTCAAAATATGATATTTTTAATTGATAAGCTATTTTATATGAATTCCTAGTAGTGTTTTTTATTCCCAATATTAATTTCCCCACAAAACATGATTCGAATTGTTGGTAAACACTAAGATAATGACAAATAATTGGGTAACATATTGAGCCAGAAAATTTAGAAATGCAGAGAGAGAGAGAGAGACAGAGAGAGAGAGAGAGGAGAGAGAGAGAGAGAGAGAGAGAGAAGTAGAACTAATGTTTTTCTGTGTCATTTTATAAATTTATAAATTTTAGTTGAATATCTTCTTAGTTAATGTATCTATTACTGTTATAAAGTACCATGACCAAAAGTAAGTTGGGAATAAAATATTTTATTTCAGTTTATAGTTCCACATCATAGACACTAGGGGTAGGCATGGTAAAAACTCGGGTCAGGAACACGAAGCAGGAACCAATACAGAGACCATGAAGTGATTTTTATTGGCTTGCTCCTTCAGGTTTCTCTGTTTGCTTCACTATAGGCTTCAAACCAACTCCCTAAGGGCTGCCAGCATCCACAATGGGTGAAGTCCTTCCATGTCAGTCACTAACAAAGAAAATGCACCATAGGTTTGACCACTGGCCAATCTCATGGGAGCATTTTCTCAATTGAGGTACTTTCTTCTCAAATGATTCTAGTTTATGTTCAGTTGACACAAAAATAGATAGCACTAGTAATACATTGGAAATTAAATGCAATAAAAAAACTTTGTTCAGGTTTTGTTTGGTACTTATCAGAAGTTTCTGATGTATCAAATAGTTTTTATGATTACAAACTTCTACCAGTAATAGATGAGGGCCCTATTGGCTAGATCCTTGTCAAAATCTCTGGATACTATCAGACTGCCTCCCTTGTTCTGTTTGTGGCTAGTTATACCTCAACTTGGCATTTAATTTTTCAACCATGACTCCTGACACTGTTACACTGATGTTTTTATATTTTCACTGTTTTAAGGGACTTATTTTGAGATGTGCCCAACTAAGCTTTTTTTCACTTTTCTATTGTGTTGTTTTGTTTTCTACTCTGTGAAGGAAGTTGACACTTCTTCATGAGCCTAGCCTTTAATGGCTGAACTATCTCCTTAGCTTAACGTAGGAACATTCTTAATAAATCATGCTTGCCAGTCTTGAGTGAGAAATAAAAATTTCTAATATCTTCCTTCACTCTGTCCCAACAATATAGTGTCTAGTGTTGTCACATTTCCATACATTTATTCTGACAGGATCCATTCATTATTTATCGATTCTCTGTGCTTTGTAAAAAATAATCTTCTGAAAGATACAAGCCAGGAATTTTATAGAATATCCTCATTTTTTACTTTGATGTTTTGTATGATACAATTGGGATCAAATATACTTTAGTAATGTTGATTCGTGTATGTGTTTTCTTAACATATTATATCAAGTGACAAATTATTGATTTGTCTTATGAATCTTAATATTAACTTTGGTCATTTATTATGATGTGGACAGCTGTCAGGTCTTATCATTGTTAAGCTGTAATTTTGGTCCTTGATTATTTTTAAAATTATTTAATTTTCTCTCTGTGTCTCTGTCTCTGTCTCTGTCTCTCTCTCTCTTTGTATGTGTGTGTATGTGTGTGTGTGTATATGAGTGAGTGTGTGCCTATGCCTGAATATATGCATTTGTGTCATATGCATGTAGGAGCAAGCCAGTGTCAGAAGAAAGCATAAGATCACCTGAAACAGAAGTTACAAACAATTTGCTGGAGATCTAACCAGTGTTCTGTACAATAGAGGTTAGTGCTGCTGACCTCAGACAACCCCCAGTCATTATACTTGATTAATAGTAAGACCTATCCAAAGGGATATCTAGATTATGTAAACGTGCTATTATTATTAATTCAGAATATTATTATTCAGTCTTTATTCGGACAATTGTTAAATGATTGATTTCTCCTCCTCTTCCTTCTCTTTCTCCTCTTTTTTTTTTTTTGAATATAACCAAATAATGAATGAATTTCTAATACTGTCATTACAAACTAGAAAACATCAGATATTTATGTGATATTCTTATGCACAAGTCATATTAATCTTCCAGGTGTCATTCTGATTTAGTATGCATTCTGTAAACTAAGTTCACCACATGTCTGTTTTTGAGAGATATTAGAAATTTTATTCATATAATTTTTATTCAACTGCTCATTATAGTGAGTGGTCTTTTGTGCACATATACAGTCATTGTTTCTGTATTTTAATCTAAAACATTTTATATTGTTTTCAATATTCTTCCTTCATAAAATAATAGTTGGTATTCTTCCTTCACTCAGAATTTCATGTAAATATTTGGGAAGTCTTTTGTTTTACTCTACTTTTCTTGGAATCTTAACTCTGCATATATGTCATGGCTGCATAGCTTTGCTTCTTGTGGGTGTCCTAAAAGTGGAAGTGGGTGCTGTCTCTGACTCTTTTGCCAACATTCCAGGTCAGGCCCTGTAGGAGGAGCTAAGGTGGGAGGAGTTAGGAGAGGAAGAGGAAAAAGGAAGAGGAGGAGCTAGGAGAGAGGAGAGGAGAACGAGAGAGTAGCAGAGATGTAAGAGGATGGAGAATCACACAAGTATGGAGAGCACTCGTGGGGAACAACTTATAAACTTATAATTAGGTTAACTAATTGGGATACAACTCTCTTTGTATGGGCATCTTGTTATTAATCATTATCAAACATATAAAGCCTTTGATTAATCTATAAGAATTAGATTCATTGTCTTAAGGTGCCCACATGGATGCCAGAATGGTCTGGGCAATGCCCTGCCTTGCAGAGACAGCGTGGAAGATTGGCAGAGCCATCTCTCACACTGGCATCTAGTGGGTGGCCGGGCTGGTGTTTCTGGTGGTCGGTTCTAGCTGCAGCGTGCACTTGGCCTCAGGCTGAGAAACATGGCTGCTGGGCTAGGCAGAGCCGCTGTAGCCTAGATAGTCAGCCTGAGCCAGAGGCCTTTTTAAAATAATTACTACAAGAGAGCCCTTTTCCTTCTACTATGTTGCCTCATCCAGTCTTAATATTAAAAGAGCTGCCTAATCTTATAGCAACTTGAGCCATGTTTGGATGAGTGATTGATCCTCTAGGAGGCGTGAATTTTTCTGAAGGAAAACAGAGGAGCAGTAGATTGGGGGAAAAAAACATGGAGGGGGTGACTGGTATGAAAAGAGGAAGGGGATGCAATATGTGAGAGAATAAATTAAAGCTATTTTTGGTTAGGATTGCTAAAACTTGTAAGTGTTCAGTGCACAAGAATAGCTCTGAGCCAGATGTTCAGTAGTAGTAGCAACAGAGGTCATGCCAGTAGTTACAAATGGTGTCACTGTCACGTGATGCTTGTAAGTTTCTGATATATGTCATATTTCTTACTGATATAAAATTGACTTATTAAAGTTAAACATGAAAATGTTATTTTAGAGGCATTTCATTTATGATTTGAATTCTTTTATAAAATAATTACACTTACAAAACCTGAAACACCAACTAATATTCCTTCAATCATAATACTAAACATTCATTATGTATAAGTAAATATAAATAATAAGCCTCATAGAACTATGAATATGTAATAAGAGCAAATTTTAGATTTTGTGCATAAGAACCAATACTATATTGTTTCTGTGTTTGCATAAATTAAAAAATGTGCTTCATCTTGGAAAGTAGAGGAATAAGACAATTATATAATTCAATATTTTTATTTCCTTTTAAAAGAATGTTAATTACATTTCATTGAACTTTTATAGCATAAAATCTTACTTCACAAAAGAATAACCAGAAATCATAGCTAGTATATATGTTAGACCTTCAAAAATTTCTTCTTTTTTAAGTTTCAAATAAACACTATAAAGCATTTCAGGCTAACAGTCCTTATACTGGAGAAGTTTAAAATCTACTTAGGAATGGACAGAAACTTTTTTATTAATATGCATAAATTGCTTGAAGCTCTTTGGTTACTAAAGATTGACTTAAAAACTAGAGTGTTCTTCTAATTACTGGGAGCAACTCGTTGACTATTTTGAAGATCTTTGCATGCAAGCCAATGTAAACAAAAGTCTAGGAAGGCAGCACTGTCAAGAAACTAGAAGAAATATCCTGAGAATTTCTAAATGTTGTGTAGGTATGGGCCAATGTATGCAATTGCATATGTAATGAGTAAAATACAGCAAGTGTGAATGATGACATATTGGTCCATTCCTAAATGACCACACACACATACACACACACACACACACATACACACACACACACACACACATAGGGCAATGAACTTTAAAAGGCTTTGCTATTCCAGCTGGGCATCAAGAACAGCCTATCTGTCCCAGCATGTTTCCATTTACCTCCATAAACCTGAAATGTCTAGCCTGCAAAGTAGTTGATCTTTGGTAATTTTGTAGCTGTGAAACACCATTGTGTAGAATGGTGGGTGACCAGTGAGAGCCCAAAAAGGCATTAGGAATTACAAGTATTTTGTTGACAAAGATAGTGAATCTGTTATTAGTTGTCTAAATTACAGTGACCAGGTTAATACAATCTGAAGAATGTTTGAACCTTTAAGGCAGCCCACCTGTACACAACAGATATTCTGAAAAGCATACAAACCAATTTACTCTATAAAAGTAAAATTTCTTTCAAATACATTCGTTCAGTGGTTCACATTTTCAAGAAAGAGTTTGATAGATTTCAATTCACTTTATTAAGGTTAATACAAGTTCAAAATTCCTAATCCAAATCCCTGATGGAAAATGGCTTTTAGTTTTAAGCTTTGCATATTTTAGAAAGTTAATCCTGTGCAAATGCCATGTATGTAAGTTATACCTTGGGGTCTGAGGTAGCACCCCATAATCAAATACATTAATATTTATGCAGTGGATTGTAAGATCATTCACTGGAATGGAAGAAATGAAGACGAAGACCAGCTTAATGTCAACCCAGAATAAATTTCATTGGCATAAATTACCCAAAATTTATTGCAACATTTATGACCTAAAAAGCCTTTAGATATTGGAATTGCATACATATAATAGTACAAGATCACCAAAGGGAGTATGAAGTTACTCCACTTCCCACTTACAAATCAACAGAAAAGTAATATGATGTCAAAAAAATGTTGGAAAGGCTCTATGCCAAAAAGAGCACTTTCATGTCAAGTGATAATAGAGATGGTTTAAAAGCATCATTTGGGGTAAAGATATAAGAGAGCTTTAAACTGCTTCAGTGTTCAGTTACCTAATACAACATTGTTTTATAATACTGTTTATTATATATTCAGAAAATATAATGGGTTTAGACATAATGATAAGTAAAGGAAACTGTCTTAGGCTTGGATTATACCACATTGGGAGAATACTTCTCTCTAATTTCTACTTCTCAAGTCTATGTCAGGCATTTGCATTTCTGTCTTATCTGTTATGGAGACTCACAGAAAAGTTCGAGAAGATTCAAGCATAATCAGACCTAGATTTCATACAAATCCCCTAGCATCATTGTCGACAAACAAGCAAGACAAGATTGGCAGTCGAGGGACAGAAGTTCTAATAAACTATAGGGCATTTTCAAAGTATCTATAAAGTAGAACCAACGGGACTTACGATTGTTTGGATGAAGAGCATAGTACAAGAGAAAACTCCTAATTGTTCTCATTGAAAATGGTATCTTTCATAGAATTAGAACACAAAAAGAAGAAACAATTGTATGGGATATGTATGCATAAAGAACAGAAGTACAGTTGACAATGAACGCAATGTTGAGCACATCAACTTTGAGATTACTATGTGACCAAATAAAAATATACACGAAAACATTAGCTACAATATGTGAAAGAGCAAAACAGACTTGTAAATTAGTGATGAATGTTGATGTCTGGTCTGTTGATATATTAGAGTCATGATAAATACTGGCCCTGGTTTCCTCAGGGATGAGAGAATTCTCATGTACACCACATGATGCTATATGACTTTGCTTCTTAATTTAAAGCTATTGTTTGAATAAAGGTGCCAGCTGCATAAAATCTTCGGACATTTGACTGAGGCATGGCCTTTGTGGGAAAAATGTCAGTATTCCTCATGGTGTGTGGGCTCCTAATGAAATGTGCCAGTTTTGGATACTTAATATAATACCCTTGCCCATAATGGTTTTAACTCATAAACAAAATCAATATCCTATGTACCTCTATATGGTATTATATAGAAGGTTTGCATTAATCATGAAAAACATCTTTACTCAATACAGGCTAGATTGGACATTGCATGATGGCCACTAATACTGGGAATCAACATATATTATCTAACACAGAAAGGAACAAATATTTTGAGTTAAAAACTGCAGATTTCATCCAAAAAAATCACTCAATCTAAGTCATATTGAAAATACTAACAACGGTTCTGCACTTCCATTCTCTAACCTTGAGGAAATGAGGAACCTTAGGCTTTGTACGTTTTTCAAAATCCAATCAGGAAAGGCTTTGTCAGTAGTTTTTATCCCTGGAAAAACAAACATTTTGTTAAACTCTGAAAGCCTGTCTTTAAAAACTCACTGTTAGAATATGACACTCTGGGAGTTGGCACTTGTGGCTTCTAGAAAGTAATGTTGTTTAGGAAATGTACTAAAATGGACGTGTTTCTTTCATTACAATGTGCAAAGGGAATACAAAAAGAAACTGTCTGAAAAGTTATATGCTGTATGATTGGGACAGCTGTTGTCTAAGCACATCATGAGGAAAAGGGGAATATAAATGTTCTCTTTCTTAGGAAAAGAAACAATTTACAACATAGCTTAGGTACTTAATTTTCGTGTTCATGTAGTTTGAAAATGTACTAATCAAACAAATGCATTACTTGTAAGATATGGAAAACAAATTTAGTATTTGTATACTGACTTTCCAAAATGAATATATACATGGTTTAAAATCTGTCACTCCAATATGTACTGAGTGGATTATATTATAAGGTTCTTTCATTAAATAGAAGCAATCTGATAACAGTTTTGAAAATGGGACTTAGCTGAAAGATATGAGTCATTCAATACTTTTATATTCCAGTTGAAGTTCCTGCTCTGCTAAGATTTAAGAAGAAGATCCTGACATCATGGATCAAACCCTGTCACCAGGCATCTTCCACCATGGACCATACCCTCTGACACAGTCACCCAAGGAAATTCTTTCTCTCTCAAATTGTTTCAATTAGACATTTTGCCATGGCAACAAAAGAGATGGGTCTTATAGCCACTGATCTTTACACTTTGTCTTCAATGTTGCCAAAACTGGTGTTTTTGTAGTGAACATTACCACATAGCTCTTTTAAGTACATGATAACCTGGTGGTGGTGGTGGTGCATAGATTTAATCTCGGCACTCTAGAAGCAGAGGCAGGCAGATACACAAGTTCAAGGCTGGATTGGTATATAGAGTGAGCAGCCAGGACTACACAGAGAAGCCCTATCCTTAAAACTCAAAAAGAAAAATTTTTAAAAGATCACAAATATGCTGCAACTCTGTAATCCAATCTAAATTCTTTTCTTTCTACCAATTCTTATTTTGTGACACCAATTAATAAAATTCAGAAATATGGAATTCGGAAACTTAAGTGAAAATAATTTTTTGTTCTTTTGGTTTTTCAAGACAGGGTTTCTCTGTTTAGCCCTGGCTGTCCTGGAACTCACTCTGTAGACCAGGCTGGCCTCGAACTCAGAAATCCGCCTGCCTCTGCCTCCCAAGTGCTGGGATTAAAGGCGTGCGCCACCACCGCCCACATGAAAATAATTTTTTAAAAATGCAACGACAAATGTATTTTAAAGAACTGTTTAAAGTGTGTATGACAATTAGAGGATGAGGGATAATTAACACATGTCATTGACAGTGAAGCTTTCCTTGGGTGACTTCCCTCTGGGGAGGGTATTTAGAAGCTAGAATGTCCCAGAAACTGTTGGGGCAAAAAATTGGTAAAAATGTTCTGTATCTGAATTGTGCCATTGATTTTAATAGTTCATATGTTCATCAAAAATTACTAAATTGAACATTTGTAAACTATGTAGATGAGGTGTGTAAGTTATAACCCAGTAGAAATGTTTTAAGTATTTATTTGGTTTCCCCTTTAGAGAAAGATTCAAGCATCCTCCCTTGAACCCTCTTTGAATCTTGGCTTCTTTGGGTATGTTGATTATAGCATAGTTACCCTGTACTTTATGACTAATATCTACTCATAAGTGAGTACATATCTTGCGTGTCCTTTGGGGCTGGATTACCTCACTCAGGATGATATTTTCTAGTTCTATCCATATGCCTATTAAAATCGTGATATTCTTGTTTTTAATGGCTGCATAGTAGTCTATTGTGTAAATTAACCACATTTTCTTTATCCATTTTGCAGTTAAGAGACATCTAGGTTGTTTCTAGTTTCTGGCTATTATGAACAAAGCTTCTGTGAACGTAGTAGAGCATGTGCCCTTGTGATATGGTAGAGTATCTTTTGGGTATATGCCCAGGAGTGGTATATCTGGGTCTTGAGGTAGAACTATTCCCAAATTTCTGAGAAACAGCCAAATAGATTTCCAGAGTGGCTGTACAAGTTTAGTAGAGGGGGTGGGGAGGGGAGTGGGACATGAGGGGAGGGTCAGATGTGCGGAGAGCAGGAGAGAGAGAAGGGAAATCAGCAGAGGCAATCTCTAAGATAGGGGGAAGACCCAGGGAGTCTATGGGGTCAACTCTAGCTGAGACTCCTAGCAATGGGGGATATAGATCCTGAAATGGCCACTTCCTGTATCCAGGCAGAACTTTCAGTGGAGAGATAATGACAGCAACCCACCCACAAAACCATCCAAAATGTGTCCTGCCTACAAGATGTACAGAGACAAAGATAGAGCAGAGTCTGAGGGAATAGCCAACCAATGACTACCCAGAATTGAGATCCATCCCATGGTCAAGAACCAATCCCTGACACTATTAATGATACTCTGTTATGCTTGCAGACAGGAGCCTAGAGTAACTGTCCTCTGAGAGGCTCCTCCCAGCAGCCAATGATAAGAAATGAAGAGACCCACAGCCAAACATTAGATGGAGCACCAAGAGTCTTATGGAAGAGTTGGGAGAAGGATTGAGGGACACAAAGAGGACAAGGACTCCACAGGAAGACTAAAAGAGATAAGTAACTTGGACCCTTGCGGAGTCCCAGAGACAAAATCACCAACCAAAGAGTGAGCACAAGTTGGGCTTAGGACCCTGCACATATGTAGCAGATAAGCAGCTTGGTCTTCATGCAAGTCCTCCAACATCAGGAGTGGGGTCTTTCCCTGGATCTGTTTTCTTCCTGCTTATTGATCTGGTTCTTCTAAATGAATTACTTTGTCTGGCCTCAGTGGTATAGGATGTGCCTAGTCCTGCAGGTACCTGGTGTGCAGAGGTGTGGTGGTAGAGTGATACCTAGAGGGGGCCTCCCTCTTCTCAAAAGAAAAGGGAGAAGAACTGGAGGTAGTTTCTGTGTGAGGGGTTACTGGGAGGAGGTGGTGCTAATATTGGGATGTAAAGTGAATAAAAGCCAAAACAAAACATAACAAAACAAAACAGTAGAACCATCAAAGGCAGGTATTTACAAAGACCTGGCAAGGGCTGTGCAACTCTCCTGGCAGGAATGAAGATGTTCTAAAGAGACAATTCTGATCCTCCCTTTGCTATCACACTACGGGAACAATGAATCATCACCACCATCCCTACATAAATGTGACCTAGGAATCTTAGGTTTGGTAAAGGAAAAGCCTAAGAATCTGGGGTCAAGAAAAGGAGGAGCTAGACCCCACAGAACAGATTGACAACTTGCCAATCCATTTTGCAAGAGAGATTAGAACCAAGGTATTGAACATAGACTGGACCACACATGACCTTGACCAAGACTACATAATTATTCATAATTCCTGCAATGCATTTAAACCTAATACTCATTATGATTCCATTGATTGACTTGGGATGTCGCTGGACCTTTGACTCTTCTTTTAAATGTGACCATATTAAATAAACATTTTTTGTTTTGCTAAAAAAAAGGAGAAAAATGTTTTAAGTAATATAATTTTTAGTACATTTTCCTAAAATTCATAAATGCTAATGGTACTTATATATATTTGCTGCTTGAAAATAAACACCTTCATTTTTATTTGTTAATTTTCAGCACACTGTTACAAGTAAAACTATGCTAACATGCTATATCATATTTTTACTAGATGTTACTTTTTGGTCAAAGTAGTACTTTAGGGTCATCAAAATAGATTTATTTTAATGCAGGTTTGTATAAATATTATTGCCAATATAAAAGGTACCAACTGTATTTATATGTACATAAATGGAGTCCTAAGATACAGAAAATACTAACCTTAGCAAATAATTTTTCTTATGTTAATATTAACGTTGCTGAGACAGAGCAGAATATTTTAAATTTTAATATCACTCTATATAACTTTAAAATGTAAAGCACATCAATTTCTCATTTATTTTAAATACTGGTGTCAGTGTTTACTTTTCCAATTCTACTTAAAGGGGTAAAATTCACATTTAGTCTCAACTTTAATTTTGGCCAATACCTTAAATTTCAGAAGAAAAAAAGTGCCTGAGATTCATGAGGCTCTCTTTTAATTGTGTGGATCAAAACACGTTCATAGAAAGAAACCAATGCATGTATGTATCTGCATTTTCTACTCCGTGCAACTTCTCACCATGCACAGATAAAGACTGGAAGATAAAGATGTTAACTCTGAATGTTTGTTACCCCTTAAGAGACATCATAGTCTGGCAAGGTGGCTCAGTAGCTAAACATGCTGGAGGGCAAGGTTGACTGATGTTAGATCCATGGAGCCTACATGGTAGAAGTAGAATATCAGATTCCCAAGAGTTGGTCCCTGACCTTCACATGGATGCAGTTGTGAATGTTGACATGCATGTGTGTGCATGCACACACATGCACACATACACTTCACTCCATTCAATAAATAAATGTAAAATAGACAGAAACAAAACATAATTTTGTTAGACCATATTTTTCACGAAATACATATAAACCTAGTAGATGAAAAAGGACATTCCCTTCATGTCATTTTGAGAATCAATGATAAGAAAACAATTATTGATAATAAAGCAACAAGAATTATTCTTGTTGAAATTCTATTGCGTGTTATCATTTTAATTGCCCAGGTAATTTACAACCTGCATTTCAAGACTCTCAATGAAATAAAATCACTGGACAGAAATTAGGAAAATATGAGCAAAGATTTAGAGAAAACTAATCTATATAGGAAGAAGCGAGACCGGATTGAGTAAATAAAGCAAGGTGCTTATTAAATACAGAGGACTTTTCTACAATTTAAGTACATATGTATGGTATGAATGAATGGACTAATCCTTAAAAACACCCATTCTCCAAAGAGCTGAGAGTCTCCAACAAAGGAACTCATCAGTCCTGATGTAAGTTCTCTCTGCTCTAGCAGCAAGTGAACACCTACAAAGCAGGCCTTTCAGTTTGAAGCAATAGATTCCATCACTTTAAAAAACTCCCTATTATCACAATATCACGGTCATCATTGTCTACTTTCCTCTCATAGAAGACATTCAATATTAACAGATTGTAAAAAGCCTGTGGTCATTTCTTCAGCATTATCATTCTCACATGTTTTCTTCAGACTAAGTGATGTTTCTCATGAAGTTGTGATCCTGCACAGGACCTAAGTACATGTCATATGTGCATTCAAATCATATATGTATTTAGTTTCCCACAGCTCTGAGGCAGCATCACCATCTTTTCAATACAGAATATTTCCATACTTTAGTGCTCATATTTCCGCTAAATCATTGTAAGAGATTTTTGGTCTGTTTTCTCACACTTCAGCAGGTATTAGCCACAATATTTGAAATAACTCTGAGGTCTTAGGAGTATGTTACAGTTTATCATAAATGCCTTTCTATATTAACATCACGACGAGTAATTCAGGAAGAAAACTGAAGGTGAAGAATTGGTTGTGAAAGTCACACTTCTCAGCAAATTTTAGCTCAGCTTCTTAATCCTAATGTAAATAAGCCCCTGGTATTATATGACCATTTAAATGCCTTGTTTTGTGGGGAGATGTCTGAAAATGTGGATAAAATCTTAAGCAGATATGCATTCTTTCATAGTGTTACTGAAGTGATAAACACTTGGGTGACTGAGGATTCATTCTTAGGACTCAAAGCAACTAACTGTTCAGCTGGTTCAATTGCTTCATTTAATGTCATAAAGTTATGCTCAGATATTATGCCATACCAAAGCTAAAAGTAAATAAAAATACATAGGGCAGATGAATGGCTCAGCAGATACAGGTCCTGCTGCCAAGCCGGCAGACCTGAGTTTGATCTCAAGAAACAGAGGTTAAGGGAAACAATTTCCTACTTTGGCCTCTAACTTCAACCATGTGCCATGGTATTGTGCCCATACATATACACATGCATTAACCCACATAAAAATATAAGTTAAAATTCAATACAAATAAAAATCAATTAAGAAATAAATATAAGAGGCAGTGAAATGGCTAAGTGGATAAAATCCTTGCTTCACAAGATTGAGATCAAACCCTGGAACCTACACAATGGTAGATAAAGAAGTCACTCCAGAAAGCTGTCCAGTGGCCACAGTGTGTGCTATGGCACGTGTCCCCTCTGTTACATCTACCTATATAATAACACATTTTTTTAAATTTTAAAATAGTAAAAAACATAAAAAGTGGAAAATTTCTTTCAAAATTATAAAATGTTGCATTTATTTTATAATCTTATTTCATATAAAGGTTTTAAACAAAAGATTTGAGATATAGATATAAAACAAAGGATCTAGGATACATATATATTTATTTCTCTATATGTATTTATATAGAGATACATAGATATTTATCTCTCTCTCTCTCTATCTCTCTCTCTCTCTCTCTCTCTCTCTCTCTATATATATATATATATATATATATATATATATAATTTTATTCTTTAATGTTTTCTTTAATAATTAAGATTGAGACATGATGGTGAAAATTTACAATAAATATTTCTGCTGTGTAAAATTTGTTAGTTTCATTAGTGCCAGAAAATCAGTTGACAGTTTCCTGTATTACTAGTAGTGTTATAGAAGAATTATCTGAAATTTTATAAGCAACTGACTTAGCCGAAACTGCAAATACTGGCAAGGTATAATGTGATGATTTGGGAGTCACAACTGTAAACAGCGTAAGACTACAAACCCCTCTTTCAAAATATAGCATCCTCCTTATCTGGCATCAATCGGAGGAGAGGCCCTTGGTCCTGTGAAGGCTCAATGCCCTTGTGTAGAGCCATGCCATGGTGGGGAAGTGGGAGAGAGTGGAGGAGCACCCTCATAGAACAGGGGATGGGGAGGGGGTTTGCAGAGGAGAAACTGGGAAAGGGAATAACATTGGAAATGTAAATAAATAAAATAATCAATAAAAACCTATACCATCTTATGCAAGATAGAAATGCAGAAGATGGGTGAAAGACATAATTCTGAAATGAAGGTACCTGATTTTATATCCTAACATGTTTACATTTTTTAAAATATTTATTAAGTTTTATTTTATGTGTTTGAGTTCTTTGCCTGCACATGTATCTGTGCACTAACTGTGGAGATCTGAAGAGGGAGTTGAATCTTTTGGAACTGAAGTTACAGAGAGTTATTAGGAGCCACTTGGGAGATAGCCCTTCTGAAAGAGCAATAGTGTTCTTAATTGCTGAACCACCTTTCCTGTCCCTAAACATAAACGATTTTACTATTTACAAAGTAATAATTTTAAGTAAAAAGCTTATAGTTTTTCGCTGTGTAGCTCTCATCAAATACTAAGTAATAGTTATGTTCCATTGATGAGTTTGTAAGTTAAAAATTCTTAGACTTAACACTTCAGATTATCAAGACTATAAACTAATTAACAATTATATCTTCACTATAAATTTTATATATATATTTTATGTATATATATAAGGTGTATATAATATATATACACATTTTATATATATATATATATATATAAGGTGTAGATCATGTTGGCCACAATATTAAAGGAGATGGTATGTGCTCTTGTAGTCTTTAATACTTCCTAAAAGTAAACATTATATCCATGTAAAATGGTGGATTTTAGACAGATATGAAGTAATCTTTATTTTATTCCTTAATAGTTAAATAGATTAAGTATTATGTTCCCTTAGCATGACAGTTTCTAGAAAGGTCTACAACTGGCTTCAACTCCAACCACTTAAGTAATACATGTTCCTTAAAATTAAATATTGTTCAGGAGTGCTTTTAACAAAGCATTTATTCTTCTGGCATTCTTAGAACCATTTGTTATAAGTAAGTCAGAGATAAATCTAACATTATCCTCCCCATTTCTTCTTCCCCAGCACAATTTCCATAGTGTTATAATCAAGGGTGAGTGAAGAGAATTACTTTTCAAAGGAGCTCAGATTTCTGGAAATCTTTCCTGACCTGTTCTCTATATTTGAAATGGCTTGGAGGTGAAAAGTTGATGCACCTTTTAGAGTTTAAATGCATCCTTCCGTGAATTCAGTTTTTTGTCCAGTCAGTTGATAATTTATTGTATCTGTCAAACATTTTTTACTCAGTCCCACCACTGATCTCTCCTTGAGGTCTCGTATACTCCATGGCTTTCATATTTCACTCAGATGTTGAAAGGCATCTATCTATGTGCTTCTAATCATGAGGGCTCCAGTTCTAAACCTCCTTGATGATGTTCTCAATATTTTCTTAGTTTGGGAAGCTTCTGCTAACGGTTATGATAACTCCTCCTACATTTCCTTCACCATCAATTACTCTGCATGCTATAAAGATACCAGAAGCCATGGCAGAAGGAACATCTCACAGCAGAGGAGGGGTGATGCATTGGAAGCTAAGCCTCTCTAAGTATTTCTGTTCACCTTTGCCTTCTCATCTTCAGAAACTCAAACACTTATCAGAATAGAAGGTGAACACTCTGTACCTTTGATAATAACGGGTCACTAGGTTAGATGTAAACAATTATATCTTCACTATCAATTTTAGCATGAAGAGAAAAATGACTAATACCAAAGGACAGAACACTCTAAAAAATTTTAATTTATCATCAAACAATGTTGTTTCCTGATCCACCAACCAATGAACAAGAGATGGATGTGTGTTCACGACCTTAAGTGATTATTTTCTACCCAAGAAGTCCTACAGAAGTTTCTGATACTTGAGGATGCATATAAGGCTTTGACTTCTTGTCCTGTTAATTATGAAGCTTTCCTTGTAGGAAACAGTCTTCATGTAATCTTCCAATATACCCAATTCATCAAAAATGTGCATGGATTATACAGATTTGATCACAAAGAGTTCCTTTGCCAATATCAATTCTTAAATAGCACAGAGAAATGTTTATATTTCAGAGAAAATGAATTTTTTTCTTCTTGGTTCTCTGTTGTACATTTTTGAAATTCAACTTAGTCACAAACAAATTAACAACTCTACCGTTGATTCAAGTTTGTATTTTCAGTTTATTTTAAATGTTGCAACTTCAGTAGGGAAAGTAAGTACATTAATGTACCCTTTTCTAGGTAATTATCTGACATAAAATTTTGGCATTAATATCCTGCCTAAATCAAAACCAGTGATAGTTGGCTCAAGAGTATTTTGGCTACAATTAAACAAATATTTACACAGATACCTTCATAATACTGCACATTATTATAGTGTGTGGTTTTGTATTAAAAGCAACAATAGGCTTCTTAAACTGTGTTTGTCAAAACAAGTTGTTACCTCTTCTTTGTATGTTACCATAGTAGTAGTTTTTATTTTGGTATATATATTTAAAAGTAAAAGTTAAAATCAAATGATATTTGCAATTATGTATATTTACCATATAAATAATTATCTCAAGAAGCATAATATCCTAAATCTTATAGATTCAGTGGATCAGATATAAATACTTTCAACTTAGAGATCTTGTGTCAAATAAGTAAAATCACACTTATAGATACGTTAATTCATGATATTGTGATGTTGATATTTCAGAGATTGGTTTCCAAGAGTTTAAATTTTTCAGTATTCCATTATCAAATGAGTCATCTGGAAAAGAAATTGAGTCATCTTGTCAAGACCTGTTAACCACAACTGAAGTACTTAAAGTAAGCACCTCTATTAGCTTCTTGTTTATACCTGTTGGTGAACGCCGTAGGACAGTCAGCCTTTCAAAATTCTTTCATTTTCATTTTTTACAGGTAAGCTCAGTTACTAGCCAGAGAAACACAGAATATATCTACACAAGAACGCCTGCAATTTAGAAGGTTCACTATGCATTTCTCTAAGCCAACCTTTTCAATCATCTCCATGAAAAATTCCTACCCATGCCAAATATTTGCTCTAGTAATTGCTACGTAATGAGACCCTGTCTAAAGAAAAAAAATAAATTTCCATTCTCTTCAATCATCTAATCAACATATAATGAATGAAAATTCCTCTCATTACATGAGCACACATCTTTCTTTGTTCCAGAACACTTACTCTTAGTCTCTCTCTCTCTTTTTTTTTTTTTTTGCTAACTTGGTTGCTTTAAAAGCAACACTGTCTCCAGTGTCTCTCTTTTAAATTTCTTTGAGGATACTTACATTAGCGAGTTGCAACCCTCTCTACTGAAGCTTTTGTCAAGATCATCACTGACTTCATGCTGCTAAAGATGGGATTTCAGCCATCTTGCCCTTCCATACTCACATTTGTTTATACACACACACACACACACACACACACACACACACACACAAACACAGCCTTGGTCATGGTGTCTTAGCAAAGCCATAGGAAAAGAACTAAAACTATCAATAACACTGCAAGAACTACGATGTGACATCAGTGAGTCAGGGTCAATAGAACAAGTGTTCTGGAAAGCATCCTCTTTTAATTCTATGATGTTCTGTCTATAAATACCTTCATCTGAAATATCCATGCAGAGGAATCAGAGAGACTTCAAAAATTCTCACAAATCTTTAAATATAAAACCCTATGTACGTTGTTATACCTTGCCTGGTTCATATTTGACTCTACTGATCTATTTATATATTTCTTCCCCAAATTAACTGCTTCAACTGTTAGATCCTAATAACTAGTATGGTAATTAACACCTAACTGGTCTGATTTTAAAATATTATTGTTGTTGAATATTTTTGTCTTATCTAAATAAGTGCTATAGTTTCTCGAATTCTATTTTTAAAATTCTTTGGTGACTTCAATTGTGTTTTAAAGCAAGTTTATATTTTAATTTGTAGTGCTTTGATTCTCTTGCAACAGGAAAGGAACTTGCTTCTATTGAACTATTTAGACAGACTTTTGTTAGTTATTTTACAATTTTTATGGTTTTCATAGGGTCCATAAATTTCTCTCCCTCATATTTTCATTAAATTTGACCTCATTTTCTTAGTATAATCTTGATTAACCTAGTGAGTAGGACTTATGTTTCATCTTGATTTTTAACTGATTTTGCTTTACTGGAGAAAATTATTAATTATCATATTTCAATGTAGCATTTTTTCTGCTTTCTTGAATTACTTCATTTTTATCAGTAAATCAATTCAAGATTTTCAAGTTATTGTATAAAAAGTCTGATGTTCCAACTATCCTCTGCTGTTCTACTCAAAGAGCAGAGTGTAGATAGTGGTTGCTAGGGATTGGAGTGGTAGCAATGGAGAGATTCTAATGAATAAGCATGGTGGATTGAATATGCTTAGCCCAGGGAGTATCACTGTTTGGAGGTGTGGCCTGGTTGGAGTAGGTTTGGCCTTGTTGGAGTAGGTATGGTCTTGTTGGAGGAAGTGTGCCACTGTTGGGGTGGGCTTTGACTCCTCCTAGCTGCCTGAGGATGCCAATCTTCTCTTGGCTGCCTTTGGATGAAGATGTAGAACTCTCAGCTTCTTCGCCCCACATCTGCCTAGATGCTGATATGCTCCCACCTTCATGATAATAGACTGAACCTCTGAACCTTTAAGCCAGCTCCAATTAAATGTTGTCCCTTATAAGAAAAAAATTGATTTTGAAGTTATATGATTTTAATGTAAGCACAATTTTTTCATATTCTTTTTATTTTTCCCAATATATTATATATACATCATCTATTTCAGTAATATGTTATTATTAGTGTCTGTTTCTGCTTCCAATAAAATAGTTAAAAGTATTAGACCACTATGTGGGTTCCTGGGAGATGGTCATTATCAAGACAGATACAATTCTTTTACAAAAGTAGGTTTCATTCATAATTTTCATCACTACTGCGTTGCCACAATAAGTTTCAGTTTATTTTTCATAGTTTTTCAATTTGATTTTCAACTGAAGTCTATTTTCCCTTCTGCTATTTTATTTTTTGCTTAAATTCCATGTAACTCTTTCATTGTGCAAACATTTTTCATTCTTCTTACATCAATCTAGGTTTATGTTTTAAGAAGAGACCCACTTTCGAATTTCAACAAGCATTTCAGTTCTGTTTATTGCAATAGATCCTTTTTTCCTTTGTGTCTCTTTTTCTTTTCTTATTGAATTCAAGGACATTTAAAACATTAGTTACTCTAAATACTAACAAATTACGATTGCTGTTATTTATAGGTAAATGTTACAGTGGTAACTATTTGATCAGACCAAGTAAATTGGTGTCACTAAAATTAATGCATAGTTTTATTGTGGAAGATGTTTAGTTGATTTTCCCAATAGCAACAGAATATATTCTCTTCATTCTTCATGACATTAAGCCACAAGCATAACATCTTAGAGATTCAGTTTCTTATTAGAGAATACAAAATATTAATATATCAACAAAATAATGGACATATATTGAGATTTAAAAGGCAAGCACTCAATAAGAAGAACTTTGGAAAACACAGTTCTAAATTTCTCCAATCAAAAAACCAACTTCATTAGTAGATTAATACTGAGAAATATTTCCTATTTAAGAAAACAGTTGGGGTACCATAATATTATGTGGCTTTCCAAGGAGCCCCAGATTTTCACACACACTCTAATCAGGCTCACCACTTGACAACTGAAAAGACATTTCATTTTTTTCTAGGCATGGTTATTCATGACTGTAATACTATTTACTCCTCTCTGTGAGTTTGAGACCAGACTGGATTACAAGGTGAGGCTCTGTCTTTCCAAATTAAGCAATTTAGGAAGGTTTCTGGTTTTTGTTTTCTTTTGTATTACTTAGCATTTTTTATTGCTTAAAACTTTCCTAATAACCTTAGTTCTGCTAATTTTCAAAGTTTACTATATCTTTTTTCTTATTACTTAATGTAAGAATTGTTTTAGTCTTAAATGTACACATAAAGAACCTGAAGTACTTTCACAGCCATTTACAAGTGATATGATTATGCTTATCATTAAAACATATGTTCCAAATAAATATCTTCATCTGCTTGATTTAACTCTAGCTGTTATAGGATAGAAGTTGGCCAAAATCACTGTATAAACACTAGTTACATACATCTTTATTACATCCTGCTTGTAGATAGTCTATATTCATCACTGGATATCCAGAATATAGTTCAATGTATTCTTGAATGATCTAAATATTAAGATGAACAATTTGTGATAATTATAAATGGATCTGTCACACCATTTTTGATTCACCAATAAAATCTTACTAAAATCAAAATAAAAATGTAAAGATGTAGATTTACAGAAATGGAGAGATTGGGGAGCAGGTGATGAAATACAAAAGAAATAGTTGTGATTAGTAACTGGTTGGAATGCTAGAAAGAGATGGAAATAGCATCCTCCAAGTAGGCAACAGGGAAAATGAATTGACAAGTCAGGATACTAGCCAGGTTCAATGCAACCTGAGGGAGAGTTCACAGAGTAGAAGAGCTAGACTGAACTCTTGCACACAGAGTGGTTATAGACTGAAAATGTAAGATAATTTCAAAGTTTCTGCTGGAATTCAGATTTCCTGTCTTGTACAACTGACCAGCAATAAACCATGTGCACATAGGGGATTGATATAGTGGGACTGGACTTTGGGGAGGATTCAGTAAGACTCTCCATGAAGACGGTATCTAAAACCAGACTCAGCCTCATCCTTGAGTAAAGGATTTACTTTACTCATTAACATTAGCATGGCCTTTAAACACTTCAGGTACTATAAGTTGTGATTTCCAACTAGATAGGCTAGACATTACCAAATATGCTATAGAGAATTCTATTATGCTGATAGTCTCCGTAAGCCTCAGAGTTCACATTGATGTTTATTATCTCATTATTAACTATTTCCTAAAGCCTAAATATACTAGGCTTTGATGAGGTTGGTTCTTAGGAAACGCAGAGGTACTCATCAAAATGAAACTAATAGTTCAGGGAGGAAAACTGAAAAGCATAATGAAGTAATTTCTAAGTTCAGGGGTATTAAAAGAAAATAGATATAGTATAGCATTAAATTAAAAAGGATTCTATCATTTTTAAGAACTGTATCCTTTACACGTTATCTACAATTATGATTATATTCAGATGTATTTGTATGTATAATCATCTATGGAAGCAGGGAAACTGATAAAATAGTTATGTTAAATCTGTGCAAAGCTCACTAAAGTTGATAGATGGTATATATATATAATATATATATATATATATATATATATATATGTACTTTGAAATGATTAGTGCATTGCAAGATAAATCTAAAATACCAGTATCCTTAAACGATGAGGAATATAAATTGTTATTGAATAATTGGACAGAAAAAATTTTTTCAGGACACTCAGAGAGGATACTCTAAGTGGAAAGTTCATCACAAAAGAAAGAATAACTTTCAAATAATCAAATCACCAAGATTGGAGACAACTATTTTTAGACAGGGAAGATTTCCAAACTGAGTCTGGCAGAAGCATCTAATCCTATAGTCATAAGATCCAGTATGGCAGAAATGCACAGAAAAACAAAGCCTTGACTTTCTGCCAAAGTAAATGGAAAGACAACATATATTTATGGGTGGAAGTCTAGTTACTGTTACATAGTGTCTAAGGTTTTTTTTTTTTTGTTTGTTTTTGTTTTTATTTGTTTGTTTGTTTGTTTTGCTTTTGCTCTGATACTCTAACAAAAGCAATTCAAGGGAGAAAAGTGTATTTTAGCTCACAGTTCAAGATACACTCTACCATGGCAGGATCTTTAAGGCAGCATGAGCCGGAAGAAGCTGGTCACACTGTATCCACAACTGGGAAACATGGATGAGCACAAACAATATTCAGTGTACTTTCTCCATTTTATAGTATATGATTCCCACCCCAGGAAATAACCCTACAAAAAAGTCAGGTTGATATTCTATCTTCAATTTCTGTGACCAAAATTCTCCAAAGACCTTACCAGAGATCCATCTCCCAGATTTTTTAATTCTACCAAGTTGATATTTAACATTAGATATCGCTACTCCATCCAGCAGCGATATTTCCCCAATTGACTTGCTGAGTGATGAGCTGAACTTAAATCTCACATGGAAATATAGACACATCAAATATCTTGGAGAAATCAACAAGAATATATTAGCAGACAAAATATAAATTTCACAAGTTACTTCACTTATAATCATTATGACATAATCAAAAATCCCCAAATACAAATTGAATTAACTGTACTCTCTAATTTGGTGATATTCACAAGTTACTGCTAGAAGTTGTGGGATTTCTCTCTAGACTGATTAAACTAATATAGAATCAGAATTTTGTGATGTTTGTATAATGCCATAAATATACCTAAACACCTGAGCTATACACTTAAAAGTACACTGAATTACACACTGGTAAATACTATGAAATATAAATTACAACTTCAACAAGCCACACCTTTTACAAGTGTTCCAGAAATAAAAATAAATTTGACCCTTATGCTACAGTTTCTGAACTGAATATAATATGGTGTATCCAGTTGAATACGGCCAAGCTGCTTTTAGCACAGCACAGTGAGGAAAAGATCCACACCTTCTAACATGATGTTAACACCTTTCTGAAACCATATTTTAGCGTAGAATACTTCATTCTCATATTAGGTCCCCACATTAATGACAGCAGAGTTTTCCCTCTGAATGATTTTTTCCACATAGAATGCTTCACTGAGTGGTTATTGATTCAAATACTGTCTCTGATTTAGCATGCAGGCTCCCTGTGAAATTCACTTTCAGATGTTTATAAGGCATGAAATGTCTTTCACGTTATCATATTCTCCTTCATTAAGTGCATTTGAGAAAATGCAACAAGGCATGAGAGATCTTCAGGCCATGCTGAGTTTTCCCATGTGATAGCCCACATTACTTCCTTATAGTGAAAGAAGTCTTTGAGCGTGGTGAACACTCATCATCTAAAGCAGACAGCTATTTCCTCCCCACATGTAAAGCAGTTTTAAGTAGACTGAAAGAGTCAAATGTAATAACTCACGATGCTCACTTGAGAAGCCCTGGCCTCACTATGGATTGGAGAGCTCTGGCCATCTTATAAAAAAATCATGACACTACATCTTCAATGAGCCCTTCTTATATGCCAGCCAGTCATCCGTCTAAATATTTTTAATCCTCAAAAAAAAACATAAGTATTTTTTTATCACTTTTAAAGTGAGGAACACAGTAACCTAAATAATTAGTGAAACACTCATAATTTCTAAAATGAACAGATAGAAATGCAGATGTATTAAACACTATCAAAAGTTTGATAGGACTGAAAACGTGTCTATTCCAAAGTTAATACTATCAATAAAGTAGATTTTACATATGACCAAGTGAGTAGCTTTAACTTATTCAAATGGAAACATTGGCATAAACTCTTATAATTCCAATGGTGTGAAAATGTATACTTCAGATTCCACTATCTACTGTGGCATTAGTCTTCAATGCAATTCTATGAGCTAAAATAATAATTAAAAATTAAGACAACTTCATCAGAGGAGGAAGGAGGAGGAGGGGAATGGAAGACCTAAGAAGGAAGATGTAGGAGGAGCTAAGATGGGAGGAGTTAGGAGAGGAAAAGGAAGAGGAGTTAGGAGAGGAAGAGATAAAAGGAAGAGGGGGAGCAAGAGAGGCAGAGATGTAGGAGTGATAGAGACGGATGTTCACGTGTCTGTAGCAGTCGTAGTTGGTATACCTAGATTGAGTATTGGGTTACACTTCTGATTGTATGGGTTACTGACTTGATTGTATGGGTGATTGATCTTGTTACTGATCATTGCCAAATATATAAGCTTTGATTAATCTATAAGAATTAGAGTCTCATTCTCTTACTGGGCCCGCATGGATGGCGGAATGGTCTGGGCAATGCCCTGCCTTGCGGAGACAGCATGGAAGATTGGCAGAGCCATCCCTCATGCTGGCATCTAGTGGGTGGCAGGGCTGGTGTTTCTGGCAGCCAGTTCTAGCTGCAGCACACACGTGGCCTCCAGCTGAGAAACATGGCGGCTGGGCTAGGCAGAGCGGCTGCAGCTTAGATAGTTAGCCTGAGCGAGAGGCCGATTTAAATAATTACTACTACAACAGGAAGAAATTTAGAAAATATGAATGATCAAAGAACATCAGATAATTGAAATAAGTGGTAATTGAGATTGTACAAAATAATTTTTTTAAAAAAATAAAAATAAAGACGTTACACTCCAGGAAGCTTCTGTCCCACCAGACTAGCTCCCATAGTGATGAACGGTGTTGTATACACTCATGGAATAGAAAACTTGTCACAAGTCTTTTCCTGCTTGAATACTATGAGGTACTATAACAAATGGGCTGAGTGATTCCAGGCATGCACCATAGACGTAACCTATACCTGGCACCATTATCAGGCCAAGAATCTATAGATAGATAGGTCACAGGCATTAGAGGAAACTTGCTACTATTATTCTGCTAAATTTGTGTTCAATTAAAGTAACTCCTATTAATGAAGATTAATGAATCCCTTAACTCTCATAAGAGAATCTCTATTTACAGTAAATTCTGATTAACATTGAAAAAAATCACATCTAGTCAAGGTACAAATGATGAGAGACTGGGAAATGTTAACCACTAAATGAGACATCTATATCATATACCCTTGTCCCATGACTCAGGAATCACTGCATAAAAGGGAGTGGCAAGATTGTTAAGAGCAAGAATCAATTTATGATTTCCAGGGAATAATTTTTCAACACACATCAGTGTTACTGCCTATATCAATCCACCATGCTGGTAACGGCATGCACAAGACCTCCGGCAAGCTCAAGTCAAACCAAATCCAAGTATGATGAATGGGGGTGGGCACACAAAGTCCCACCCTTAGCTGAGAAATCAGTGGCAATTGATAGGTACTGGAGAGAGGGACATAGGGAGAGGAGGAGGGAGGGAAGGAGAGAGTGAAAGAGAGACAGACAGACAGACAGACAGATCATGAGAACATTCTTTTTAACATTCTTTTGAACCTGATGAACCCCAGTGGAAGACCACACACCCAATATTATGTGGTCAGCACAAATTGGTTTTGGTGCATTTTAAAGGGAAAGGACAAAAAGTTGTATGGGAAGGGACAGAGGACTAGACTGGAAAGAATGGGAGAGGGATGAAGATGATAAAACACATGCTATGAAATTCTTAAAGAATTAATAAAAATTAAGGAGAAACATGTTTCCAGTGCATATCAAAAACCTTGCTTATTATTTTATCATTAATGGTGTATACTCTAACCCAGTAATTGGTTAGTGAAAATGTGATGTACAAACCATTCTGTTACAATGGAGATTGTATTTAATGTCAATAAGGTCACTCTACTAATGATTTATATTCTTTCACTTTTCTGTGTTAAGATAAAAGACATTCCCAGATTCAGTTCTATGAACATGATGATTATTCCAAGAAGTTTCATCTTATCACGTTGTAGAATGGAAGATCACTTCTGAGGTGTAAAATGAATGGATGTTTGAAATTCTTTACTATTTTTGGTTTTAAGATCCTTTAAAAATAGGTCTTAAGGTATTATTCTCAGTACAATCAGCTTTTAGTTCCAACTCTGATTAATCCATATTAATCATGACGCATCAGAGTAATTACTATATTTCATTTAATTATTGATAAAAATAAATGTGACCTTTGAAAGCCCTCTGTCTTTGTAGGACACTAAAGATCATGTACATCAAGGAGAGCATACAGAAGTATTCTTCCTGGTATCTGTTTTCATCTGCACTATTTGTGTTTCACCACTAGGGGAGAATTATTTTCTTTACTAATTTCTCTCATAAACCAGCATGCATCTGTAGCATGCACATAGCAGACATTGCCTTTCCTCCTGCTTTGCTCTCAACTAGCAGAATATTCTCGGCAGATCATCAAATACTCTGCCTTAGGCTCTTATGTCTGTGTCTGGTTGTCCTGCTCCAATCATCAGGGATACTGTTTCAGAGGACAGCTTGTTTATTGAAATAGAGAAGCTAGCTTATGAAGTTCCAGTCAGCAGGGAGTGGAAGGAAAAGAGACAAGCAAGAAAGTGCTGTAGTAGGGACAAGGGCTTTCCAAGTATATCAGCTAGATTAGCAGACTGCTGGTCACGTGATTTCTGAGCAGCTCAATTGGCTTTATCATGACATGACCTTTGTCTCCATGGAGTTGTGTAGGCAAAGCAAGCCTGATTTGAGTAGAGAGCAACCCCACTCCAACAGTGCTCTCTGAGATATTTCCTGGTCATGGGCAACTTTCTACCAGTTCACATCTGGCTTGGGAACCTACATCAAGAAGGTTCTTTGGTATTATTTATGACATACTTATCTGAATAAATATTTGAGTGTATGCCATTTGCTGACCATCAAGCTCACCGCAGATTTTATCTTTCCACACTTTTTTTTTTAATCCCAGTTTCTATTTTTACCTGCAGTGGCATGTGCATTTGAAAGGTATCACATGCCTTCACAAAGATAGGACTATTTCTTAGGGTGATTATAAGATCTAATTAGAGAAATACTCTATGGCATCAGATAAGAAAATGAGCAGCAATAAATAAAATTAATAAATTCATATGAAGTGCAAATTAGTTGATTTTAACAAACCATAATGACTAACATATTTATTTCAGTTAAAAAACAGACGTAATGGTTATGAACTCCTTTTTAACTCCAGTGATTTCTTTGGGATTAATAAGAATGTCTGCTCCATAAGATATTCCAAATAAGAGATACTAATATTTACTGAAGATGAAGAGATATGAAAAGCTGCTAAACCTCATTGATTTTGACTGTAAAGCCAAGTTCAAAATAGAGAAATTCATCCGTCACCATATTAGCAAATATCAAATGTTTATCAGTTCTACATCTTGAATATTGTGGGGAACACCAATTTCATATGTTTTGGACATGAGCAGGAATAATCTTACCCGCTGCAGACAACAATCTGACAATAACCACATATATATCTTCTAATGTGTCTATACAGTCACATGGCACCATCAGCCTCATGGAGTTTTATTCTTTATTGTGCAGTATTCAATCATCTAAAAGACCATAATTATATAGTTAATGGTGGTCATGGTGAAAATTATCATATATAATAATTTTAACATTGAGAAGGGTATAATCATAATAAACTGCACACATGTATGCCAACCTCAAACAATTAAATATATTTTTGAAAGTAAAGTATATGAAAATATTCAGCCATTCATCTAACTATGAAGTAGATTTGGAAAAATTTCAAGAAACAAAAAAAGGATTCTTTGTCTCTGGTAAATAAGGTAAAATGCAGATATCATGGAAGTGATCCAACTTTATCAAGGGAAGCCTTTCAATTATTTTAGTATATGAATGCATAATCAGCCTAAGGAAAATTAGAGAAAGAAAGGACAAGAAAAGTTATAAGGAAAAGAACAAAGAGAGAGGTGTGGAGATTAAATGTTTTCTGCAGTTACACAGTTACAAGGGAGAGTCAAAGGTAAAAATTCTTATGAAGCATTGGAAAGCAGTATCAGAATAAACAACACAGCCCAAAACAAGATTCTGTGTTCACTAGTCTAAGCAATACAGGCCAACTACAAGGTCATATAAGAGAGTTAAAGGGGAAAGTCTCCTTTGAGGTACTGCAGACATTAAGTTGAGTAGTATAGTCCAGCTAACAGATACTGTATTGATTTTGGACTTGGAGATGCGGTCAAGGTTTTCTGACTTATCACATTAATATTTGATACTTGTATAGAACGAATTATTGGCAAAGCCTGAACTATTTGCCATGGAGTATTTTAGAACTAACATTTATTTTTGTTTAAAATGTCAAGCGTAATAGAAGGTCCAGGTTAAGTTCCCTCCATAGCATATAGTTATTGAACAAAATAACATTTTTATTATATAACAAGAAATACTATCTCTTTTTTGCTAGTGTTTCTTTCTTTAACTTTGTCTTTTTGGGTTTGAACTAGAATTTCGGTTGTTGTGGCTTATTTTATTTGCTAGATAAGAAGTTGTATTTCCTTGAGTGTTAGAAAACATATTTTTAAGTTATAAATCTGTTGAGGATAAGAGATCAAACCCATGTTAGTTTAAAAGTCATTATTTTATTAAAATATTTTAATAAATATTTATTATTTATGATTTAAAATATTTTATATATTACAACACAACTACATATTAACAATATTTAATAATTAATATGCTGTTATATTATTGTATAATTCATATAATGTAATAAAATATAATTTATATAATTATGTATTAATAGTATGTAAAATATATTTTTTTACTTATATGCTATAATTTATTATATAATTACATTTATTATTATATAGTATAATATTTAATACTATATTGCATTTGTATAATTATATCATTATATACTATTGTATTATGATAGTATATTAATATTTCATTATTTAGAAATTATTTCAAATAGTCTAGAGGTTCAGGAGGAGATCATTCTGTCAGTAAAGTGCTTGCCATGAGATCAGGAAGATCTGAGTTTGGATCTCTTATACCACATAGTAAGAGTTAGTGGTTAGTAGCACATACATGTAAACCCACCTGGAACACACTGGCCAAGCATCACCAAATTGGTTAGCTCCAGAGTCAGGGAGAGACCCTAATTAAAAATATATGTAAAAGCTAAAGAGAAATTGAATAAAATACCCAGCACTGACCTCTAGATTTCAATCCATGTACAGATAGGTGCATACATGTCCACATGTACATTTGCAAAAATCCGTACTGACATATACATATACCACACACACAACTGCACATAAACTCGAAAAATTTAAAAAAATATAGTTAACTACAGATATGACTTAGAAGTAAATATAATAAAAAATACACACTATATTGCCAAAATATCTTCTGGAAATACGATGGCTTTAACACTATTATTAATGAGTTTATGTTTTAATTTTTAAAGTAAAATATAATTACATTACTTCCTCTCTCCCTTCTTCCTCCAGACTTTGCAAGGTACCCTCCCACAAACCTCTTCCATGACCCTAACTTAGTCTATAGCTTTTTCTTTTAAGGCTTTATTTGCCACATGTATATGTATTCTGCTGAATATAATTTTATTGCTTGTATGTATGGTTTCAAGGCTGACCACTGCATTGGACAAAAAGTAGGAACTCCTTCCTGGGACAGGCTTTTTTTCCTTCTCCTAGAAGTTAATAGTTGCCTGTAGTGCTTTGCTTAGGGGTTGAACCCCTGGAAAATTTCCCCCATTGATATCAACATGTCCATTAATATTGACATTCTTCCAGTGTTGTTTTTGCAGCCATTTTTAGGAGAGACAGTCTCACAGCAGACTTCCTGCTATGCTGCTTTTACAATCTTTCTGCCTCTTCCTCTACATTGTTCTCTGCACATCAGACATAGGAACCATGTTGTAGATAAACTCACTGGGGATAGGATTTCTATATGTCTAGTTGTGGTTTTGCCAATTTTCCTTAACTTTCTCTTGATTAAATATTTCAGAAACACATAAAATCATACAAGTAGCTCCAACTTAAAGATTAAATTATAGTTGATTATCATACAAGCAATTATAGCAATACCCAAAGAAATAATTGCTCAATTTTACCAATAAAATTTCATTTTTTTTCACAAGACACTTGGTCCGAAGATAGCTCGTGTATTTCACTTCCCATAAAAACAAAATCTATTAAACACAAAATTAGCATTATCTTTGAAAATAGATGTTTTCCTACAGTATATTCTGATTAAAGTTTCACATACTCCAACTACTCCTTGTTCCTACATAGTTCCTCTTCCATCTGGATATACAACTTTTTATTAAGAAACAAAGAATCATATAAGGAATAATGAAAAAGAAAACAAAAACAGTAATAGAACAAAAATAAATGGAAAAGGACAAAACAAATAAACAGAGAAAAAAATAGTCAAAGGAAAAACACAAGGAACACATACAGACATAGAGACCCGCATTGTTTTAAACTCTATGAAAACAACCAAAGTATGGCACAGCCATCATAGATCAGAAATCTTGACTCCCTTTCTTCAAGGGAACATAGTTTCAGGTGTAGTCAGTTTGATTTAATTTGGGCTGACTTAATCAAAAAGTTCACATTATGAGTGGACTCAGTACCATTTCACTCAGGGTAATATTCTGGCTAAAATGTGTCGAATCAAGTGCAGTTAATATATGACTGTAAGTTTCTTTAAATACCTTTGAGTCCTCGGGGAAAATATGAGTAAGATAGAACAACACTTTATAACTGGATCATAAAATTCCTATTGGAAATAGATGATCTAGAAATCATAACCAATAGATATGATTGTAATAGGAATGAGTGGAATTCTAAAACTGGCTAAGGTAAAGAAATTCAATTTAGAGAATCAAGTTCTAGCATCTGCTAAAATTGTACCCCTGGCAAATTACTATGGCTGATTATTTTTTATATCTGTACTTTATAATGGATAGCAAGTGTTTAATTTTACTTATTGTTGTCTACTCCTGATATGTGTTCTGTACCAAAAAAAAAAAAAAAATCAATCAGGTCTCAAACATGATTCAGCCATTGACAATCAAAGCTGACAACCTGAGTTCCATCCCTGGATTAGACATGGATGACAGAGAGAACTGACCTCTACAGCTGGTCCTATAACTTAAACACAAATGCTGTGGTGTACTCCCCCATACATACACAAGTAATATATAAATGCAATAATATGGTTAATTTTCAAAGGAAAAATTAGTTTTCCAGATTTAACATATTATGAGACTATGCTGGCAAGTACTTTTAGCATCTTGACACAAGTTAGAGCCATCTAGCCTCGAGAAAAATCTATGAAGGTATTTTCTTGACTAAAGAATAATTTGGCAGGGTCCAGCCCACTGTGGGAGGTGCCATCCTACAGTGTATAATCCTAGGAAGTATAAGAAAGCAGGACGAGCAAGCCAAGAAACAGAATTCCTCCATGGACTCTGTTTCAATCCCTGCTTCCAACTTCCTGCCTTGAGTTTCTTCTCTGGATTCCCATCATGACCAAATACAACTATAAGGTAAAATAAGTACGTTCCTTCCCAAGATGTTTTAGGTCAGAGTATTTAATCACAGGACAAAACAAAACAAATAACAAAAAACAAAAACCACCTAGGGGAGAAAAAACTGTCCTTAGTCCAGGTTTATATTCCTGTACAAAACATCATGACCAAGAAGCAAGTTAGGGAGGAAAGGGGTTTATTCAGCTTACATGTCCACATTGCTGTTCATCACCAAAGAAAGTCAGGACAGGAACTCACACAGGGCAGGATCTTGGAGGCAGGAGCTGATGCAGAGGTCATGGAGGGGTGCTACTTACTGGCTTGCATTCCCTAGCTTGCTTTCTTATAAACCCCAAGACCACTATCACTGGGATGGCTCCACCCACAGTGGGCTGGGCCCTCCCCTACTTGATCACTAATTGAGAAAATGCCTTACAGCTGGATCTCATAGAGGCATTTTCTCAATGGAGGCTCCTTTCTCTGTGATAATTCCAGTTTGTGTCAAGTTGACACACAAAACCAGCTAGTACAACTGACTCCTTATCAATTTGACAGACAAACACATCACTATTAAGCCTCAAAACTTACTTTCTTATTCATCCCCAAGATCTAAATAAGTTTAAAAGTTCCACAGTCTTTACAAATTCTTACATATTAAATTTTCATCCCTTTAAAATATCCAATCTCTTTTGAAATTCAAAATCCTTTTACAATTCAAAGCCTCTTAACTGTGGGTTCCACTAAAATACTTTCTTATTTCAAGAGAGAAAAATATCAGGGCATTGTTACAATCAAAAACAAAATCAAACTCTAACCATCCAATGACTGGGATTCACTCACCATTTCTGGGCTCCTCCAAGGGGTTGTATCACTTCTCCAGCTCTGCTCTTGTAGCACACACCTTGTCTTCTAGGCTCCAGCTGCCTGTACTCCACTGCTGCTGCTGCTGTTCTTGATGGTCATCTCATTGAACTGGCATCTCTAAAACACTACTGTCTTCTGATGCAACCAGACTTCACCAATAGTCTCTCATAGGCTCTCTTCATGATGCCAAACTTCAGCTTCTCTGCATGACCCCTTCAGTCCTGGCCTTTCAATTGCCACAGAGGCTCAACCTTCACTGATTGTCTCTCCTGGCCTCTCACAGTGCCAAGTATCAGCTGCTAGCCCTTTATGTTTCAAAATGAGTACCACCTGGGTAACTTTTATACATTACCATGTCAGGCTGCCAACATAAGGTACAACCATGGCTGCCTCTAGAACACAGCTTCTCTGTGCTCTCAGGAAACACCAGAAGATTTCACCTTAATGATGCTGCTCTCTTCTTAATGACTGCTAATTTCTTAGCTCCAGCTAACCAGCATCAATTGTAGTAGTTCTGGTATCTTGTTAATCACAGCTGATTCTTCAGCCCCAGCTCACACAAACCACAGAATCTTCACAATGAAACCAGCAACAGCCCCAATAAGAGTCTCTATTTTTCCCTCTAAAAATTTCACAAGCCAGGTCTCCATCTTCTGCATTGTTCTCAACATTATTTTCCAAGTTCCTACAGAACATTCCACAGAGCTGTTAACATCCCAATAGCTCTTTTAGCCCAAAGTTCCAAAGTCCTTCCAAGTCCTCCAAAAAACACAGTCAGGTTGTCACAGGAATACCCACTACTATGGTACCAATTTGTCTTAGTCAGGGTTTGTATTCCTGCAGAAAACATGACCAAGAAGCAAGTTGAGGAGGAAAGGGTTTATTCACTTTAAACTTTCATATTGCTGTTCATCATCAAAGGAAGTCAGGACAGGAACTCACACAGGGCAGGATCTTGGAGGCAGGAGCTGATGCAGACGCCATGGAGGGATGCTGCTTACTGGCTTGCTTTCCCTAGCTTGCTAAGCTTTCTTATAGACCCCAGGACTATCAGCCCAGGGATAGAACCACCCACAGTGGGCTGGGTTCTCCTCTCTTTTATTACTAATTGAGAAAATGCCTTACAGCTGGATCTCATGGAGGCATTTCCTCAAGGGAGGTTCCTTTCTCTGTGATAACTCCATCTTGTGTCAAGTTGACACACAAAACGAGCCAGTACAGAAACCCATGATAGAATTTAACAAACAGTACCATTTATATATTTAAAAGGATAAAGGATTTCAGTATAAAACTACAACATTGAAAGTAGTAATATAGGAAGAGACTAAAATGTAAATAAACCATTTTATTAGCATTTTGTTGTTTGTATCTATGCCACAGCATGAAGCCATAATTTCATTGAAAGTATATGTTTAATGTGATTTTATTAACTAAAATAAAGAAAGAACTAAAAATAACTGAATATCAAGAAAGAAACAACCAAATTTTAAAAATGAGGTCCAGATCTGAACATGCAATTTTCAAGAGTCTAGCTTCTTGAGTTCTTTATATATTTTTGGATATTAGCCCTCTGTCAGATGTGAGGTTAGTGAAGATTTTTTTTCTCAGTCTTTAGTTTGCCAATTATTTGTCCTGTTGATCGTGTCTTCTGCCTTACAGAGGCTTTTCAGTTTCATGAGGTCCCATTTATCAATTGTTGATCTTAGGGCCTAAGTCATTGGTGTTCTGTTTTGGAAAATTTCCCCTGTGCCAATGCTTTCAGGGCTATTTCCTACTTTCTTTGCTATTAGATTCAGTGTATCTGATTTTATGTTGAGGGCCTTCTTCCACTTGGACTTGAGCTTTGTACAAGGAAATAAATATGAATCAATTTGTATTCTTCCACATGCAGACCGCCAGTTAGACCAGTACCATTTGTGGAAAGGGTTTTCTTTTATCCACTGTATGATTCTGACTGACTTCTTTTTCAAAGATCAAGTGTCCATAAGTGTGTAGATTTATTTCTGGGTCTTCAATTCTATTCCATTAATGGATCTGTCTCTGTACCAATACCATATGGTTTTTATCTCTACTGTTCTGTAACACAGCTTGAGGTCAGGGATGTTGATTCCCCAAGAAGTTCTTATTGTTGAGGATTGTTCTAGCTATCATAGTTTTTTGTTGTTGTTTTTTTCATTTTTTTTTTCATTTGAAGTTAAGAATTGCCTTTTCCATGTCTGTGAAGAATTGTGTTGGAATTTTGATGGGGATTGCATCAAATACATAGATTGCTTTGGTAAGATGGCCATTTTCACTATGTTAATAGTGATCTACTGATCCATGAGCATGGGAGATCTTTCCATCTTCTGAGATATTCTTCAATTTCTTTCTTCGGGGACTTGAATTCTATGTAGTAGAGGGCTGGCTACCTTGTCTGGCATCAGTGGTAGAGGATGCACTTAATCCTTTAGAGACATGATGCCCCAGGGAAGGGAGAATGCCATGGGGAGGGGAGGAGCACCCTCTCAGAGGTGAAGGGGAGGATTTAGTGTGAAGAACTCTGAGAGAGAGGACCTGGATGGGGGACAACATTTGGGCTGTAAATAAATAAAGAAATTAATAATAATAATAATAAAACAATTTTCCAAAGAGGAAAAAGAAATGGCTGAGAAACACTTAGAGATGATCAACATTCTTAGTTGCCAGGGAAATGCGAATCCAAACTACTTTGATATCTCATCTTTCACTCATTAGAATGGCTAATATCAATAAGTCAATCCATTTTCAGTAAAAGAAAAAAGTATTTGGAAATTCTAATTTTGCAGTAATAGTTAATGTGAAATAGCAAGTTGTAAAATCATGCCTAATAATATAAAAAACAAATGAATGAGGCAATACAAGCAGAGTCAGTACATGAAAAAAAATTTACAGAAAAAAAGAAACACATAAACAAACAAGCAAAGCAAAAAACTACAGACTTCAGTTAAACCTATTTCCAGTAATGGATGATGAAAACAGAAACTATGAGCCTGGAAAGCCTAAACTGAAATGTAAAAGTAATTTCTGAAATGGTGTCAGTGATATGATATCTGCACCTGACTCCCAAAATTCTCTTCTATATACAATTTGGTCGACCGGGAAACTAGTTTTGTTTGCACTTTTAACTTAGCTAATGATACATTGTGACAGGGTTTTTTCATTGACTCATTAACAAACACTTACTGAGAATCTACTTGAAACACATCCTTTTCCAGCATCCAGGAGACAGAATAACTGGAGAAACAGGTTTGTAGAAAGCAAAAACTGTAAATGATACTTTTATTTCCCCTGATAAAGGGATGAGATGAGAGCCATAACCAATCTGTGTATATACCCAGTTTGGACTGAGCCCAGAGTTTATTTCTGTTATAACTATCCTTAAGGCCTCTGCCTGGATGCTTCTATCTCTAGACAAACTGATCTTCCAAAATGACTGATTTAACCTGCTTTATCTCAGCTTCTGACTGAATTGCTCTGTTTGGCCTCACACTAACTTTGGAAATTTGTTCTAATCTTCTGACACTTTTTTTTTTTCTAAAAAATGATTTATTTATTTATTTTATATAAGTGAGTATGCTGTCACTCTTTTCAGACACACAAGAGGAGAGCATTGTATCCCATTAGAGAAGTTTGTGAGCCTCCACATGGTTGATGGGAATTAAACTCAGGACCACTGGAAGCTGTCAGTGCTTTTAACCAATGAGTCATCTCTCCAGTCCCCAATCTTTGGGCTCTTTCTTATTCTCTGGTTCAGTCTGTCATTACCTGTGTCTAGTTTGTTTTCTATGCAACCTGTCTGTGAAACTGTACCAGTAAAACTACCATTCACACACCATATGCACACCTCTTTCTCTCTTCCCTGTCCCTGTCCCTGTCCCTGTCCCTGTCCCTGTCCCTGTCCCTCTCCCTCTCCCTCTCCCTCTCCCTCTCCCTTTCTCTCTCCCTCTCCTTCTCCCCCTCTCCCTCTCCCCTCTGTCTTCTTCCTTCCCTCCTCCCCTCTACTCTAAGTAGCCTCTTTTTCCTGTGATATTCTCATGTGAGTTGGGCATATCCTATCTCTGACTTATTTCTGTTAACTTGATTTGTTACTTTGTCTGACTCTCAATTAGATATCACTTTCAAACATGGCTGCTTCTGTCTACAAACTAACCTTACTTCATATTTTGGGATTAAAGATATGTACTAAAGATGTGTCAATATTCTAGCCAGATCATACTGTAATCCAGGGCTGTCTGCATAGAAGGTCCTTAGATCCTTGCCAGAGCAGCCATGTTGCTGGATTAAAATTCCTCTACAGAATTTCTGCTTCATTCAAAGCCACTTAGATCACAGATGCTACAGAGAAAGTCATTGTCTTGGGAGGGGGACTTGATTTGTGTTCTTTTGTGTTCAAATGGACTCTAGGGTCATTCTTCTCTATAAAGGAGTATTACTCTAACCAATCATGAGTTAAGGATTATAAAACTTGACCTAATTAACTGATAGTTTTTAAAATATCATGTTTTTTTTGTTTTTGGTTTTTTTTTTAGAATGGACTAATGACATGGGGCAGGGGGGTGCATATCTATAATCTCAGGCTGAGGCAGAGAGAATACATACACACACACACACACACACACACACACACACATACAGACAGAGAGAAAAAGAGAGAGAGAGAGAGAGAGAGAGAGAGAGAGAGAGAGAGAGAGGACTATTATATGTGGTTCTCCCACACTGCATTAAGAAATGTCCTCAGTCCCTCCGCTTATACAAGCCAGTCATTCTTAATGCACATAGGCAACATTTAATAAGTCAGTCCTCCCAACTGTCAATGACCTTTCACATTCAGTTGGTCATAAGGTCAGCAGTGATTCCAGTCTTTCTCTTCAGTATGCCAGGATGCACTTTATCTCCAAGAATTCGCTCAAGCAAGAAGATGCTATGTGCTATAGGAAGGTAAAAGAGATCCGGGAGAAAACTATTATGAAGAAGTTTCTAGACTTACAATTAGATAAAAGTCTTTAATCCCTGTTACTCTGTCATGAATGCAGGACAAGTCACTTGGTAAGTTCCTATTTATTATGCCATTTCCAGGTCTTTATTTTAGACACCTGTGCTTTATTTCTGAAATTATTTTAACCATGACTTCCAATTTCTTTCAGGTTATGAGTAACAAGCTTTCATCAGATTTCGTAGTTTGCCTAGTTGCTCCTTGATTAAAGGTAGTTTATACGAATAATGCAGGATTTTTCAGATAAAATTCAAATTTTGTTACCCAGGGATTATGTACACCAAGTGTATTGGTTTTACATGCTGGCATATAAAAGTCAATAGAGTAAAATTTTTTCTTGTAATGTTTTATATAAAATAGAAGTAATGTGACATAATCCTCTAAGAACAATGAAAATGACGTAAGAATTCAAAAATTGGAAATACAATACAAAACTTTGTAAGAAGTTTTAAGTGCAACCATAGTTATTATCCCCACTCATTATATGAACCTTAAATAGAAAAAAAGTCATGTTTCTGTGAGAAAACTCAAAGGCACTGTCACCTTTAAGGCTTGTACATGGCATTAGCTATCTTAGAATTATTAGTGATTATTCCATGTTGATTAAAATTTAAATAGACATTTGTAATGTAATATTCCCACTTCTTAGATTTCTGCCACACAGAAAAAGTCTCTGCTTTAAATATCTGTGTATAAAAGTCCTCAAATCAGCATTACTTGTAATGTTAAAAGCCTGAACACAGTGGAGGATCATGATGTATCTATGATCTTGGCTATTTCTGAAGTTGAAGGCAGAAGAATTTTGAGTTCAAGACCAATCTTGAGGAAAAATGAACTTAAAAATGAGACACATATCATTCATGTAAGTAAGAAGAAAAGGCGGAGGAGTCTAAAATTTATAATCAATTTTTTTAAAAGAAAGAACACCAGTGTGGTTGTTTGAATAAAAACGGCCCACAGAGGCTCATAGAGACTGCTAAGAGGTGTATTGTGTTGGGTTAGATATCTCCTTGTTGGAGAAAGTGTGTGAGTGAGTGCAGGCTTTGAGGTTTCAGAAGCTCAATCCAGGCCCAGTGCCTCTCTCTCTTCATGCTACCTGCAGATCCAGATGGAGCAGCCTCAGCTGCCTCTCTAACACCATGTCTGCATGAATGCTGTCATGCTTCCCAGAAAACTGACAATGAACAAAACCTCTGAACAGTAGGCCAGCCCCAATTAAATGCTTTTCTTTATAAAAGTTGCCTTGGCCATGGTGTCTTTTCACAGCAATAGAAACTCTAAGACAAGGACTATTTTTATGTTAATGAATGTTTTTATTTTACATATGACTATATCAGCATAGAGAGACAGGTAAAAAATAAATCTCTCTAGCCTGAAAATGCAGACACTCTCTGCATTATCTCTTGCTATAGGCTTTCGAAGCAGACCACAGCAGATTTAAAATACAGAAGTTGGAAATGCAGTGCATCAAATCTCCATATAAAATGAAATATCATAGTCAACCATAAATCTTACTGTACTGTGCCAGCTACTGCCCCCATAATCAGGTGACAGGCTGAGGTTGTGGCTCAAGGGTATAGCCTGTGCAAATGTGTCACCACTCCCATTCTCTTGTTGAAATAAATTAAATGGTGCTGATTCCACATTTTCTCAAATGTATCCTGTATTTACTGTTAAAGTAATTATACCCAGATATACAAACATAATGAAGGAATGTAGGCAGTTACACGGAAACAAACTAAGTTATTTCCCTACTCTGACATTCAACATTTAGCCTGTAATTTTCTCCTCTGGCCACTAAAAGAGTTGTTTTTTGTTTCTGTTTTTGTTTTTGTTGTTATTGTTGGGTTTTTTTTTTGTTTTTTGTTTTTTTTTTTTTTTTTTTTTTGTTTTTTTTTTTTTTTGGTTTTTGGGTTTTTTTGCCTACAACCAATCAGGCATTCATAGAGAGCCCTATAATTTAGTGTTGTGATAATCTACCTGAAGACGATCTCAGATCCCACAGGTTAGAACTCAGTTGTAGCTGGTACACCTTGTTTGGTTGATGTATCTGGGAGTCCTGATCTTATCTGAGAGGAGGTTAGGAGGGTGGGGATCTTGGGGAGAGGGACAGTGGGGGTAGGGGAGGTTGGAGGAAGAGGAAGGAGGAGAAACTACAGTTGAGATATAATATTTGAAGAAGAATTTTAAAAATATACTTTAAAAAGTACTTAGTCATATGAGGACCTCAATCTATTTCAGATTTCAGGCACAAGTCCCAGATTTTGACTTATTCCATTAACAAATTGGCTATAAATAGGTTTATAGGTACACGCACGCTCGCGCGCGCGCGCGGCGCCACACACACACACACACACACACCCACACGCAGGCACACATACACAGGCACACGCACACGCAGGCATACCTCACAGAAACAAGGAAAACACTTTACCTACATTTACCTATTTATTACAAAAGATACAGTAGAACAGTCGGATAGAAATTGATAATTGTTTCATCATATCATAGAACACCTGAATAGAAAATACTTAAGGGGGAATAATTTATGTTGATTCATAGTTTATGGTCACCGTGACAAGGAAGGTATGGTATCAAGCAGTCTTTGTCCTTGACAGGAAAATAAAAATGGCTTGCTTAATCTCACTGGCTCAGGATGCAGAAAGCTAGACCAAACAAAGGTGAAGTTATAAAACAGAAAATTTGTCCCTACATTCTATTTCTCTTTAATTATGCTCCATGTGCCAAAGGTTCCCAACATCTCAAACACATGTGCCTGTAGGGGTTGTATCACCTTCAAAACAATAACAGAATTTATTCATAAAATAAGTGTTAGAGAAGGACTGGAAACAGGCACCTTTTCAGGCATACCATCTCTGCTGTATTACCTTGGCACAATAAACAGAAAGTCTCAGATACCCTGCCCTTTTCAGGTTATTATGAAGAATTTTCCACACATAGGTTATGATTAAATTTTCATCATTTGGACAGTAACTTAGAGCTTCTTTCTTTTTCCTTGAAATTAAAAGGATTGAACTTGGATGCCTTTGATGGATGCTGTGTCTTTTTGGTGAGAAGCCTCCTTCTGAAGCTACATTTAGGCCACTAGCCTTCAGTTTATCTTGCTAGCCTTACTGAAGGACATATTTATTACGTTGGTGATCACAAGAAACTTTTTAAATGTGTGCCAGAAACTAGAGGCAAGAGACCAAATCCATATTTCTATCATCTTGTTCCCCGCTTTAGGAGAAATAATTGCCACTGTGGGGAATAACACAGGCTTTAGGTAACTTAAAGAAAACCAGTGGCGTGCCCTTAATATACAAATAAGTGCAACAGGAATCAAAGAAAAAATTAATTTAATTACAAACCACTCCTGGGAAAGCGCTCCCTTGGTCCATTTTCATAGAGTAGAAAACATTAATGTGCATCTAGATGAAGTGCAATGACTAGTGTTGGATGAGAATTAAGCAGCTTGATGTGCTCAGATACTATGACATTTTTGGGAGGATCAGCGGAGACACATTGAAGATGTCATAAACATGAAATGAGGATGAACAAAGACCTATAGAGTTCTAAAGAAGTTTTAGGAAAGAAAGACAAAATATCAGGAGCATATTCAATAAAGAGTATTTTCCGACTCATGTTTTTGGAACATTTCAAGACATGAGTAGTAAGTTGCAACTACTATTTCCTCACTCCAAGATTAGAGGGCATGTATTCCGGCCCCGTTAACACTGCATGAAGAAAAAAAGAGAAATGAAAACTTTTAAAAAGAGTCAGTTCTTCCCTAAAGCATGACAGAAGGGGACAGGATGGGCTTCCTTCTTTCCTAGGGAAGTTCACCCAAACAGAACAAAATCTCCCTGGATACTGTTCCCTTGAAAAATCAAACAGAAAGAACTTCAGAGTAGCAACATGAGTCCTCCTCAAATCTCCAGACCATCCACTAATCTAACATTGGAATGATCTTTCCTGTGAGAAAGGAATCATATACTTTATAGACTTTCTAGCACTTTCAAAACCAAATGAAAACACCTTTAATGCTTTACAAAAAAACCAAAACATTCCACTAACAGTCTTGCCAAGGCTATACAGAGACCTCATGGGAAAATTCATATCCTGAAACATTTGATAATACTGGCTGTTTAAAATATTAATGTTTATACTGCATTAGAACCTTGTGGAAATTTAAGGTAAGATAAGATAGATATTGAATTGCATACAACAATAAAGTAATTATATTATAGACATGAAATGTAAAGAATGTATATAATGTGTTGGCAGAGTATATAGGGATTGTGTATCTAGTGTGCCCACTTATAGTGTAGGTCTCTGCATCAGCTTGCGTCCCCAATGAGTGTTTTCTAATGGTGATAGAAAGATTCCATGGTGATGCAGGACCATTTCATAGATGATGACGGTCTAGGCATGTGGAAAGGTGACTATTTTAATTAGGGTTTGTATTGATATAAAGAGAAACCACGATCATGGCAACTCTTTAAAAGGAAAACATTTAACTTGGGGCTGGCTTACAGTTTCAGTGGTTTAGTTCATTATCATCATGGCAGGCAACATGGCAGCATATAAGCAGACCTGGTGCTTGATGGGGAGCTGAGAGTTTTACATCTTGATCTGAAGGCAGCCAGAGTGAGACTTATCCTCTACAGGAAGCAAGAGTAGACTATCATCCACATGGTACCATTCTCCAAAATAGACCATATAATTGGTCACCCAAAACAGTCCTCAACAGATACAAAAGATTGAAATAATCCCTTGCATCCTATCAGATCACCACGGATTAAGGCTGGTCTTTCATAAGGACAGAACCAAGGGAAAACCCACAACCCATGTGGAAACTGAACAATGCTCTACTCAATGATGACTTTGTCAAGGAAGAAATACAGAAAGAAATTAAAGACTTTTTAGAATTTAACGAAAATGAGGGAAACATCATACCAGAACTTTTGGGACACCATGAATGCAGTGCTAAGAGGAAAACTCATAGCTCTAAGTGCCCACAAAAAGAAATTGGAGAGGAGCACACATTAATAACTTGACAGCACACCTGAAAGCTCTAGAACAAAAAGAAGCAAATACACCCAAGAGGAGTAGGCGTCAGGAAATAATCAAACTCAGGGCTGAAATCAATCAAGTAGAAACAGAAAGAACTATACAAAATATCAACAAACCAGGAGTTGGTTCTTTGAGAAAATCAACAAGATAGATAAACCCTTAGCCAGATTAACCAGAGGGCACAGAGACAGTATCCAAATTAATAAAATCAGATCTGAAAAGGGAGACATAACAACAGAAACTGAGGAAATTCAAAAATATTATCAGATCCTACTACAAAGGCCTATACTCAACAAAACTGGAAAATCTGGATGAAATGGACAATTTTCTAGACAGATACCAGTTACCAAAGTTAAATGAGGAGCAAATAAACCATCTAAACAGTCCCATAACCCCTAAAGAAATAGCAGCAGTCATTAAAAGTCTCCCCACCAAAAAAGCCCAGGCCCAGATGGTTTTAGTGGAGAATTCTATCAGACCTTCAAGGAAGACCTAATACCAATTCTCTTCAAACTATTCCACAAAATAGAAACAGAAGGAACACTTCCCAATTCGTTCTATGAAGCTACAATCACACTCATACCTAAACCTCACAAAGACCCAGTGTATCCTATTTTTAATATCCACTACAATTATTATCTAGTCCTCAGTCATTGCCTCATAGTCTGTATTTGTTTTCAAACATTCTACACAGAGAAATCATGAGAAGCCTTTAAAATTCATAACTCACATCACTCTAGTGAATTAGAATGACCATGGTTGTAGCCTGGATATTACTAAGGATTTTGTTTAGTGCTTTGTGCAGTGTAAGGCAGCAAGCACTCTTTGACCCTAGGCTGATCAGCAGACTGCCTTTAGAAACCAATGAAACTATAAGAGCATACCATAAGGACTAGAACAGTTATTTTGGTACCAGCCTGCTTTCTTTCCTAAGCCTTCCTTGGATTATTTTCATGTCTCATTGTTCATACAGGCAAGAAGGAGCTGAAAGGGGGAAAAGGGTTTCCTTTGACTCGTAGCTTGAGAAGATGCAGTCTGTCATTTCAGCAAAGTCATAATGGTGTGTGGCTTGGCGGTGGCAGGAGGAGGTGGCACTGCTTGCTTACATCTCAGTGAGTCAGAAGGCAGAGAAAGGGAATACTAACTCAGCCATCTCCTTTTTTTTTTTAATGCAGCCTGAGAATCCAGTCCATTTTGTCAGTCCCCCTCAGTCAATTCTCTCTAGAAAAGCCTTCACAGACATACCCACAGGCGTGCCACATGAATACCTCCAAGCACACCTTTTTGCAACTGAGCTAGCTGAAAGTCACGTTCAATCATTGTATGCCTGTTTATCTACAGGTTTCTTCCTGTCTCCTTCTCCCATCAAGTCATAGTACACCTTACTATCGTCAAACACTGCCAGTAACTCTGGCAGTGATTCTGTTTGTCTGGTAATCATTTTCCAGATGCCTAAGATACCTAGCTTGTTCATCATTATCATTCACATTAAAAGATCTGAGCCACAATATACAAAATCACAAAGCTATAAACCTAACGGAAACATAGCAAATAGCAAGTCTGACACTTGCAAATTATGAAATTAAATAGATATATTGTGAACGTGACATTATTGCTTACATTGAAAACCAGGAGAACATATAAAAGTTAGTGTAATCCAGGGAAAATGGTCTCTGGTTCTTTCCCACCAAGACTGGTTTTGGGTACTGTTTTATTCTTAAGACAAAGGACACACACATTCTAAACCATGATCTACACGAACTAAACAATAAATCTCATCTGTTTGGAGCTGTTAATGAATTGAGAATTTTAAAAAAAATCTAGCCTCAGAAAATGTAATCAGTTCACAAAAAATCACAAAGTTGAGAGTCTGGCCTTTATATGAATCCAGATTTGATAGGCTCCAAGTTCATGCTAGAAGCAGTTAACAACCTAAAAGCTTGAACTTTCAGAGAAGATAAAGTCCATTTATCAACTGTTTCCTTATTAGTTTTAATCTTTTTTTTAAAATGTATAAAGTTCAAACTAGCAAAATAGCTACGCTAAGTTCTAATGAAAAATATAACATTTTATAGGACTTAGAATTCTTACAATGCAGCTGAGATCCTATCTAAGAATAAAATTGTTTTTGGTTTTTAATAGTGGAGTAATGTGTTCTTTTTGACCTTATTAAAACTGTGATTCATAATATGCTTCATACAGCATCCAGGACATAGAAAGAATAAAGCCTGCACATATGAAATAACCTTCTTGAGCCTTTCTTTTGCAGTAATATGAATACTTCTCTTCTGCTATAATGAATCTTGCATATACCTACACATTCTTGCAGTGACTTGAATAATTTTTGCTGTATTCATTATCTCTTGCTGTGTAACAAAGCATTCAAAACAATATCTTGTTGCTCTTGTTATTATCTAAATTCTATTGGTTTTATGAGTGAACTGAACATTTCTACTGCTGTCCTAGCCTCTGCTGCTAGTCCTCCATGTACAGTCAGCAAGCAGCAGGGCTGAAGAAGGATCTCAGGCTACCCCCCTACTTTTAAGTTGGGATGGCTGAAAGAGTTAATTCTCTATTTAAACATGGCCTCTTTTTCTAGACTTCTCTACAAAGTGTCAGAAGCAATTCAAGAAAATGAGATAGAAAATTGCAAGTCTTCCTGGTGCTATTGTTTATAAGTTGTGAAGTAATACACATAAATTATCAAAATAAGTTTAAAAACACCCCAGGTGCAAGGAATAAGACGTTTACATCTCCTAAAGGATGACCTGAGGAGGCTTGAGGTCACATTCAAATTAATAGGGTACCCGAAATTTGTTACCCTGTGGTAATATCCATGACAACAGGTGAGGCTGAGTTGTATAGACAAAAGAGTTACAAATGTTGAGACTAATCTTAATACAGCAAGTCCAGTTTGTCTCACTGACCTGGCTGCTTTAAGCCCTGATTTCAATTGCTATAACTCTAAACTTTTTTCAAGTATAACTTGTAGTCTTTCCCACATAGAATAATATATATATATTAGGAGGGATTGTGAGATCTTATACAAATACTCAGATTTTTAAAAGTTATTGGTAGGGTTTTTTTGTACCATTATCAAGAAAGAATTTAATTGTTGTTTACTAGAAGCAAGAAGGAAATGGGAAGAGAGTTCGGAGCAGGACTTCAGACACAACTGAGAGAGAGAGCAGAAGCTAAAGCACACATTTAGTACTGGATTACAGAGAATCGTTGCTTTTGGTAACATCTGTGAATTCCACTGGATGCTGGTTGATTAGGTATTTGCATATTAGGTTTTTATTATTAGGGTAGGTTAGAATATGATACATGTGTATCCCCCAGCATCAGAATAATGAACCTTGTAGAACCTGAGCTCATAGTAATCCCCAGAAATCAACAAGAGCTTTCAATCCACTATCGCTGTGCAAATGCCTGATTCAAATCTAATTCAGTTTCCGATCAAAGGGCAAGGATTTAGCAGTTGAGGCCAAGATCATACCCCAACAAATCAAAAGATTTGCTTGATCTGATTTCCAGCCATAGATTCAGTTAGACAAGAGGTTGCAACTTCGGGTTTCCTTTCTGTGCTAAAAACATAGGTTGCTTTTATAAAACAAAACAGATGCTGTGTGCTTTCCGGATTACAAAAGAACATTTGTGGTTCGTCTTTCTTTCTGAGAACTGAGAATAAAGGCACAACCTACACATCACCCAACTTAAGAAGAACAGCTGCAGGTGTATCATATTTATGCTACTGAAATTGTAGTTGTCAGTGTAACTAAGACAAGTCTCACTCACTGCCTGACATTGAATTACAGAGCAATGAAGGTTGCACAGAAACCAGATACAAGTGTTACTGGTACAAAGAGAGCAGCAGGGCAAATTAATGACTTCTGTCCCTTTAAATTATGGCTGGCAGAGATTTGAACAGCCAAGCAATCTCATCCTAACAGCCTATCAGTATCACCTCACTACCATAAACATCAGCATCATTTTTGACCCCTACCCTCCTTTGGAGGGCCATCTCTCTGGGGGCATTTCAAAGCTACTGTCTTTGTTCTGTTATCACTGTAAAATATTACAAGATTCATAGTTGATGTGAATTTCTGGTCTGTAAGCTAGCTTGTTTACAGAGAAAGTTTCTAAATTTTCTCAAAACTAATAGATCATGTAATTGACCAGAGAACAAATATAAATATAGTTTCTACTTACTACAACTTTGGGTCTTATCTTTTCCTGGTCCTCCAAGGCATCCAGTTCATCACGCTGATTCTTAGTCAATCGTGGCCTGACTGGCCCTCTTCTCCTCTATTTTCCATTCTATTCATTTTCCTGGCTTATACTCCAAATTGCTTCCATCTTCTTACTAGGAATTCTGTTTAGTAAGATATAACTCAGTCAAACTGTTAAAGAACATTTTAAAATGCATATGCATAACATTTGTGGATGTGAAGTCAGTTATCTTAAAGACTCTTTCATACTGATACTAATATTGGCCAAGCTTTCATGAAAAAAAAAACAAAAAACAAAAGACCTCTAAGCAATTACCTAAGAAATGAGTGAGGGAAAATTCACTGTAGTAGACAATGTGATATAGTCATGTCTATATAATACTGATTATTATTGTCAAACCTAAGGCTGCATTTGTAGGAGTCCCCAGGATATTTTATTTTTCAAGATGTCACTAGTTCTGGTCATCTTCTACTGCTTTCTTGCTCTAGTTTTATCTGTTTAATATCCATTTCTTACAAATATGCTCAATGGATAGAACCAAGGTTGTTTCTGCAGTCCACAGTCCTTACTAGAGCATCATTGTCAGTGTTCAGGGCATATAATCTATGATGCTCCCCTCACAGGACCTTGGCTTGGTTTAGCATTATTGATACCTGAATTTCATAGATGCATATACAAACAGATCCTTTGTCTTCAGGTTCTTTTGATATATATATATATATATATCAAGACAAAAAAACCCAGCAACAACAGGGGGAGGAGGATACAAAATATAGCTTTGCATGATCGATAAACACCACTTCCTATTATTACAGAGAGGACTTTCTTCCTTGAGATTATGGTGTATCTGATCAGTCCTTTTCTCTCACATATCTTGGTGTGCTCATTCTTAAGAGAAAATTTATTCCTCATTCTTAAGCTATTACAGTAGGTAGAAGCTGAACTCTTGCACAGTAACTCTTAAAGACTCTACTAAGATATTTAGCTAAATAATCCCACTGATTGTTTTGATAAATTCTTGCTATATTCTTTCATTTTGTCATTAAAGGAATTCTGGTGCCAACCACTTTCAAATTGAGACACTGTGTTAGTAATTCATCAAAAAGACCATTTTGCATCTCCATTAATTCTTAATTTGTAGCTTGGATTCACAATGCAGGAGGCTGTGGGAAGCAATAACAGGTAACCATAGACAACCAAGAACCCAATGCTCTCCTGCATGAGAGACATTTTGTTGTTAGAGAAGAAACCATTCAATTGTATCAAGTAGAACTAAATGTTTTACTTTTTATTTTAATGACATAAAAAACAGAAGAATAAAAAAAATATATCAAAGACAGAAGGTCAATCTGTAAGTCATAAAACAAAACCAGTAGTTTTCCAGGTCTTTTAATGCTTCCTTTATGATTTCATTTACTGCTAAAGTCAATCTTTTAATTGATTCAGATAGACTCAATGTAAATAACTGTAGTTAATAACTGACAAAAACTGATGCTGCCTCATATAGGTTTTACAAACTCGAGAATTATATTTTTATCCAAAGTCCAACAAATAGTCACATTATTTTGATTATGGATGTAGAATAAAGAAAAATCTAATTTTTAGTTCTAGTGACAGTACGTTTAAACTGTTTGCTTTTGCCAACAACTTGTTGCCACAACCTGGTGTTTCCAAATGAACATAGATAGTTTTATTAGCAAATAGAGTATTTCTATAATTAACATATAAGATAAAATTTTAATGATATAGACAAAACTAATATTATTTATGAGAAACATCATATGAATTTCCCTGTAATAGGGCTAGGAATTTGTAACTTTAATCTTATTCTGGAAAGTCATTGAACAAATTCATAGGAGCATTCTAGTTAGTGAATCCAAAGTCATAACAAAGAGCTGTATAGAGATATTCAAGATTATAGAAAATAAAACAGATTTTTTAAAAACAAAATCTCTTAAAAAGTAAAAGTATCTGATCTCAGACTGGATTCTCTACTGAAGACAAAAATCATTTACACTGATAGTTCTTTTGGAAAAACTGGGTTCCTGCTGGTAGATGCTATTGTTTAGCTATCATTAGAGTATGCATCCCAAATTTTCTTTCATGGTGTTTGTCATCTAGTATGGTGATATCAGATGCAGTAGATCCTTTAAAACCCTGTACCTAATAGAAGTGTACAGTGCAATTACCCTCAGAAGGAATTAGTATAGACCTGGTTGAGACCTGAATCTCATGAGAGACTTTTAAGAACAATTAGCCTTGCTAATGTTGGACTTCTTGTCTTGCAAGGTCATTTCTATTTTTATGTATTTATGTATTTATTTATGTCCATACATGATCTCACCATGTAGGCTTGGCTGGCCTAGAACTCACTATGTAGATCAAGCTTGACTCAAACTCACTTGCAACTTCCTGCAGAATGCTGAGATAAAGGTATGAATCACTGTGCCCAACTTCAGCCTTCTTTATATGGGTTTCTAATGGTTTCATATTCTCTCTCTCTCTCTCTCTCTCTCTCTCTCTCTCTCTCCTCTCTCTGTGTGTGTGTGTGTGTGTGTGTGTGTGTCTGTGTCTCTCTTTCTCTCACTCACTTTCCCACTCTCGATTATTAAATATTGTGATGAAGCAAAGGAAACACAAAGTGAGAGGAGAAATAAGATTAAAGGATTCCAGCCAGCCAGGCAGTGATGGCACATGCATTTAATCATACAGGAGGCAGAAGTGAGCAGATCCCTGTCCATGGCCACTCTAATCTACAGAACAAATCCCAGGACAGCCAAGATTACACAGACAAACATTGTCTTGAGAAAACAAAAACAAAACAAACAAAACAATAACTAAAAAAATAAAACAAGTAAAAGCAAAGACTAAAAGATAATTTCCATGAGATAGTAGAAAGAAACATCAAATGGAATACAAATACTATGAAAAAAGATGAATCTATGAAATTATGTATCTTATAGCTCTGTGTGAAATTAGTTTGGTTGTTGCCACTCTTCTCCAACAAATAAAAACCTGAAATAAATTGAGGAGTCAAAAACTATACTCAGATCTATAGAGGAAATGAATCATAGGTCAAACCATAGCCCAGAATCCAAAATGAAGAGAGAAATGATAGAAGCAAATAAGCAAACCACAGAGGAGCAAGACTGTAGAAAGGAAGTCTGGGAAAGGAACCAGAAGTATAATCAAAAAATTGAGTGACTGAGGAGAGCACGCCTAGGTGCTAAGATTTCCAAGGAGCCAGATATGGAGAACTCTCACAATTCTGCTGGTTATACTTCATGGAGGAAGGAAAATGACTCCCAAACTTGGAGCAGAGGGTATGATTAAGAAACCATTTTGAAATGTGGGGTACAGCTCTGTTTGTTCCCCTAAGGGCTATTAGCTAATGGGAACCTGATTTGCTGGAAATTCCTTACAGTTTAACTGCCTGGTTAAAAAAAAAAAAATTCTTAAACTCCAACCCACTCTATCCTGCCAGATGGGAGTAAAGGCTATCTCATTGAAGCGCATAGGAGAGAAAAGGCTATTTCACTGCTGTGCATGGGAGATTTCTTTGCACTCACGGAAGGAAAAAAATAGAGACAATTGTGAAATCTATAGTCCTGAAATATACTCACTAAAACCATGATATAATCACATAATTTTAGAAGATCTTTTTTTTCTTCTTGCACCATTTAATTATTTTATTAAGGCCTATTTTCATGAGTCCCTTTTATCTTGGACAAGTATGACTATAATAAATTGACTTGGAATGGTATAAGAAAAAAAGCAAACAAAACCATCCAGGATCTAAAAATGGAAATAGAAACAATAAAAGAAATCTCAAAGGGAGACTACTTTGGAGATACAAAATGTAGGAAACAGATCAGGAGTCATAGACGCAAGCATCACCAACAGAATACAAGAGATAGAAGAGAGAATCTCATGCGCAGAAGATACCATGGAAAACATTGACACAACTGTCAAAGAAAATGCAAAATGCAAAAAGCTCCTAACCCAGAACATCCAGGAAATCCACGACACAATGAGAAGACCAAACCTAAGGATAATAGGTATAGACGAGATTGAAGATTCCCAATTTAAAGGGCCAGTAAATATCTTCAACAAAATTATAGAGGAAAATTTCCCCGACCTAAAGAACGAGCCTACAGAACAACAAACAGACTAGACCAGAAAAGAAATACCTCCTGTCACATAATAATCAAAACACCAAATGCACAAAACAAAGAAAAAATACTAAAAGCAGTAAGGGAAAAAGGTCAAGTAACATATAAAGGCAGACCTATAAGAATTACACCAGACTTTTCACCAGAGACTATAAAAGCCAGAAGATCCTGGTCTGATATCATACAGACCCTAAGGGAACATAGTTAAAAAGAAAAGAGCAAATATCAGAACCAAAAATTGTCATGAACGTTAAAATATTAGATCAAGAATTTTTAAAAGATAAGTATTCTAAATGCTCAAATGGATAAGGTAATACAATGAATAATAATGATATGGAAACACTTACTAACACACTTGAAACCCAAGAAAGAATTACAAAGCTTGAAAAAAAAACATTTAGAGCCTCCAAAACTGAATGGCAAAGGAAAATAAAGAGTAGTTAAAAACAAATTTGGAAATGGTGTGACTACTACAGAAGGCTTAACAAATAAGAAATTGAAATGCAAGAAAAAAAAAAGAGGGAATTTTTAAAAAGATATTTGAAATAATACTACATGAGACTGCACACCAAATTATTGTCAAATATCAAAGTCAAAGTACAGAAAACTTAGAGAATGCCAAGTAACCTAGTAAAAACAATCACAAACAAGTACACAGTATTTAAAAACTACTGAGAATCATACATCAATAATTTATGTCACACCCTGACTCTTCCACAGGTCCATACTGCTCCCTTTCAAATTCAGGATTTCTCTTTTCCTCAATTATTCAGGAATTATTGAATTATATAAATAATTATATATTTTTTCTTGTATAAGTTTGTACACACACACACAAATAGATCTTCAGAAGAATCCATTTAATATTGTTCACAGAAAAGTCAGGTGGTCTCAACCCTCCCTGTATGCATTGAGCAGCTAGAGTCGGAGAAAGGTTACATTGCATGAGGTGAGGGAACATTGTTGCTCAAATGACAGCTCGAAGAAGAGAAAGGAAATCCAAAATTTCCTGTAACCATGAACAAGAAATGGAAGGCAATCAGGATCCCCAGTGAAGAGGATGCTACAACATAGCCATGAGATTTTTCAGCACCAGGGTTCCAACCTAAGGCCTGATGCGTGGTGGGAATTGCTTGGTCACTAAGCTACATCTCTTCATTCTAACATTCCTTTACAATCACTAATACTAAGTTCTCAAGCAACAAAAACAGAAGTCATTTGTAAAGCCAGGAGGATAACGCACATCTCTTGTTTTATAATCAAATGTGCTTCCTAAAGAGGGAATATGATTATTCTAGCAGACATTAGTGAAAAAGAATGAACGCTATTATACACAGAGTATTTTTCAACAGCACATTGAATGGGGAAGTGTTTCCTCTTTCAGTGATCACAGAGATACTATAAAAGATGGAAGATATTTATCATCTATCTGTAGGAAAACTTGGAAAGAGGTTGTTCTTAGACTAGTACTCCTTGAGGAATTTTAAAAGACTTTGAAGACAAGGAGATGACATCATCATAACAAATACTTTGAAAAGCTAGACGTGGTAACATTGTAGTGCATGCCTATAATCTCAGAACTCTGGATGCTAAAACAGGAAGATAACATGTTTGATAATAGACTGGACCCTAGAAAGTACCCGGAGCAGCCAGACTATGAACAAGACCCAGACTCAAAAGACCAGGAGAAAGAAATCTTCCAACAGAGTTCATTTGAAAAGATAAAAAGAAAGAAAGAAGGAGTAAGAAGTAAAAATCAATAACAAGTAATAATAAAAAATTTCCCTTCATTTTTTAAAATTGATTTTTATGTCTCATTTTTTTAGGTTGTTCATTGCAAATGAGAAAAAAAGAAAAATGAAAGATAAGTCCCTAAACTGTTGAGAAGAAAGTTCTTCTCACTGAGGTAGAGGATCTACTTTTAATATCTTGTTAAAAAGTGGTGAACTAGTGTGTCCAGGTTGAGTTATTTGCTGTTGCCAGTGACTATGCCAGATCAATATATTTATAAAAACAAAGATTTTTGACCTAAATTTCACCACAGATACATAAACACATATATTTTTGTGTAATTAAAATCTATAAAAAACATATCAAAACATATTTACTCAGAAGCCATTTCATTTTTTTAAAAAAAATAATGTTATTTTCTTCAGAAGCTAAGGTTAAAGATATCTATAAAGAGATAAAGCAAGACATATTATGTGATCTTCTCTATCCTCTTATACAACTTGGAATGTTATTTTCCTCACATACTAAGAGTTAAAGATATCTATAAAGAGATACAAAAAGTCATTTTATATGATTTTCTGTATCCTCTTAAACAACTTGCAATGAACCACTTTGCCATGACAAAAGTGTTAAAAGAAAGGCAAATAAATTTAGCATGTCTCTGTGTTGTTCATATAAGGATGCTGGGTTTATCTAAAAATTTCCTTTATGCGTTAGTAGGGAGAAGATACACCAAGTGTCCTAGGTCTGCTGATACGGAAATGTGTAAGCAAAATGTCAGAGGCCTTATTGGACATGAACAGTCGATAGCCCCAGTCTCAACTCTAGAACATATTTAATTCTACCATATATTATATGTACCATTCCATCCTACCATGAACAACTGTCCTTTCTCAGATTAAAAAAAAAAAAATACATATATTGAATTCTGACTCCTTGATTATACACTCTTGTTTTGTAAAAAAGTGAGTCCATTTTACTTTCCATGTGGAAAATAAAATCAATAAGCAGTCTCTCTTGTGCATATGTGACACAAGGAATTCTGAACTCATACCCTGAACATTTGAAAGTAAATTTGACAAGTCCAAATGCAGAAAACAAAGAAGACAAAAATTAGAAAATATAGAAGTACTAAAGTAGGTGAATGATACAAGAAAAAGAAGTGAAAACAAGTAACAATGCAAGAAGCATGGAACACTAAAGATATACATTTTTATTTTTATCAAGCGGAAGGTATATGTTTTCAAGGAACACAAATCTTCCAAAAAGACAATGAAGGTGTATAATGAAATCATCAGGGAGCCCTTGGAAATCATCATATATTTCTAGCACTGTGCTACAAGGCAGAAAAGCAGTAGAGATAAAAACAGTGTTACTCACATTGTTTGGGGCTAGGAAAGGACAATGGTGAGAGGAAAATGTGAACATTTTGTGGTGATAACTGGTTGAAATTCTCTGCTTTTATTCAGGATTTCCTCACTATATCATTTTGGAATGATAATGTATATCCTGTGATGCTGGAGATATATGATCGACTTTTTGATTTTGGTTTTATAAGGGATTACAGTTAAGAGATTGCATGAATCTCAGAAGAGACTTTGAACTTTGGACATTTAACATTATTGAGACTGCTATAGACTATGAGGACTTTTGAAGTCTGACTAGATGTATTTTGTATTATGCTATACTTAGATATGGCCACCATAGACTTATGTGTTTCAAACAAGCCTATGGAGGCAGAAAGTGGAACGTGGTGGTTTGAATATGCTTGGCCCAGAGAGTGGCACTATTAGGAAGTGAGGCCTTGTTTGATGAAGTGTGTCACTGTGGAAGTGGAATTTGAGCCCCTCCTTCTAGCTACCTGAGGACAGTCTGCTCCCGGCTCCCTTTGGATAAAGATTAAGAACTCTTACCTCCTCTAGTGCCATGCCTCCTAATAATACTACTGCCAGGGCCAAGCATCTTCAAACCACCACATTTCCCAATCTTGAAATTTCCTAGATAAGAAGTATCAGAGTGTCAAACAAATAAATTTTGAATTGCTTTAATAAAATCCATGAATTATTTTTACATGCTGACAAATATAGTTACTCAAAAGCACCATATGTTATGATTACAAAGATTTGTTTTATTGACATTTTTTTTCAACAGGAAAGCAATATTTGACTGTGTTTCCTTTTTAAACTGTGAGCTTTTAGGAGTTTATTTAAAATAGCACAACAAATAACTTTTTAAAATTGCAATGTAAGTTGTCATATTTTAATTGTGGTTCAATTTAATAGTAATAACACTCTAATTTCTCATCAGAAACATTTATTCTTTAGAATGCATGTGAACACTGTTTTCGGTTGGTCGAATTTTTCATCTTTTAATAAAAACCAATAGAAGTTAATGAGTAGTTTTCATGTTTTATTCTGATTTGTTTTTTTTCCTATTTTCCAGTGACAATCTGAAGGGAGTTCATGGTATTGTTAGTCAAAATATACTGGATCATTTTCTGGCTAGCAAATTGAAGTCAAGTATACACTAGCTCTAGATTTATTTTCTTTTTATATATAGTTGGGAGCCGCTGGCAAAATAATAACAGCAACACACAAACACACAACACACACACACACACACACACACACCACAAAGCATAGAAAACTTTTCTTGAGTAACAGTTTTCCTCAATCATTCATCATCTTGTGCTGTGTGCTGAGCTGATAACAGTAATGGAAGAACTGTGGATCCATGTACCCAGCAAGCAAATTTGAGCCACGTTATTGTGAGAATCATATGGGAACAATCATCAGCACGCAGAAGCCCGAGGTCATGTAGCAATTTACATTACACGCATCTTTTATTATTCAACATATGTTCACTAGCAGGAGAGTGGCAAACGTTGTCATCAGCTTGTGTCATCACAGGAACACAGTGTCTAATAATCTTCTGATTGAAACATGATGCAATAAACCAGACAGAGACAGGATACTGTTAAAGAGCTTAGCATAATATGGTGTCAGTATTATACGGGGTGGCTGCATGAGTGCCTCAGACTGAGATGACACCGACAGCTGTGCAGTGGGCTTTGCTGCAGATGTCACATTTGTCACTTTGAACAGTGTATCATGTCATTTATGAGTCATACTTAGCATACAAAATGCAGAACACAGTCACCAGCAAAGTCATTCTGGAAAGCTGGCAATGGAAGCATGGTTAGTGAAGTGATCCTGCTTGCTACCACTGGGACAGGTGTCTGTTGCAGCAAGTGGTCACTGATGATAGATTTGAAACAGAAATGGCATGTGGCAGCTCTTATGTGAGAAAATATAACGTCTGCAACAACGAAGAGGGAAGAAATGAGGAGGAGATGCATTGAAGCAGTATCACTAATGTGCAATGACAACCTTGACTTCTGACAAAGAGAAAGGCAGGCAGGTACTACAGCAAAGTCAGAATAGTGGGGGAAGCTGGGGGCTGTCAGTCAGTTGACTCTATATCTGAAGGCTACTGATCAGCAAGCTCTTCCCTTCCTTGTATTTAAGATAATTGGTATCTCTCTTGTTCTTGTTAGTGCTACAATAACAAACACCTCAGACTGGGCAAGTTAAAATAAACAGAAATTCACTGTAACTAAGAAGTTTATACTAAGGATCTGGCATCTAACATATCTTCTTCCTCATTACCACAGTGTGGTAGAAGGAGTTGTATAGAGAAAGGGCTGAGCTTATCACCATTATCGAACCATTAATCTCAGTATAGACCTGAGAAAAGAACCTGCTGATTCACCATTCAGAAGTGCCCAGTCTGCTAATGTTACGGTTCCAGTTAAATTTCAATGAGTTTTTAAGGACACAAAACTCAGAGCATAATCACACCTGTTACCAAGAATCAACCTTTCTCTTGACCTCTCCCTTTGGTAAAGGCATTCTAACTGTATTTGTCACATGCTTGCTGTATCTCTAACATCCTGCAAGGGAGCCTGGGAATACAAAAGGAGACTGACAGAATTCTTCCTTTATGGATTTGAGTAACTTTGGAAATACATGATCTATGAAATATTTGAAAAATAAATGACTTTACTTGTGTTTGTTCCAAAATTTATTGTACCTTCAGCTATGACAATGATAGGAGAAAAGCATTACTTTTCTATTATGAATAAATTATAGGTAAGATTTTTCTTTTTCACCTATGGGATGATTTCCTATATCATACTAATAAGTTAAGTGGGTGTCATAATGTGAGTCTAGATGAACAAAAAGTTGTCATCACTATATTTTTGGGCTGCAGCCGAGAGTTGATGAGGAGAAGCAAATGGTCTAAAATCTATAGGGAGAGAGATGTGCAGAGGGAAATAAAATGTCAGTTAGACTGTATATAGCCTTGTCAATAAATAATACCTCAAGAAGGAGGATAAGAAGATACACAAGGAACAAAGCTTCCACACCTGAACATATCTCCCTAGAAAATTAAAACCTGTGTTACCCGAGCAAGGATTCTAACCTCAAACTGAAATCACCTCCTAACTAGATAAACTCTGCTCTCCACATCTAAGACCTACCGAGAAAAGCATGAAAGGCAGCAATAGTCACTGGCTGAACTAGCTCAATTTGACATCTCTCTGACTCTCCTTTGCCCCTTTAATATTTTTCCCCTCTGGAGTTGCTCTCTTCTACTAGTATATTGGATTCCAGAAACAATGGGATTTAATGATAAGCATTTTGTGGCTAAGGATCAAAACTACCACAAGCAACAGGGAGCCCCCAAGACAGACCACCTTATAATGAAATTACACTCCATTGAGGAGCCCAAACATGATGGTGAGGCTATGTCCTTGACTAGATGTTATCATGTCATTGTATCAAGTTGCTTCCTTCAAGAATAGAAGTAACACTGTATTTCAAATTGTTTGTTTTCCATTGGCTTTGATAGAACAGCAGTTTCTGTAACATCAGAAATATTGTTTTACCTTGATCACTAGCTCCTCAATGCTCAGGTTGGTAAGTGGTATTACTTGAACAAGATAAGCAGTCAATAATGTGTTTGAAAGAGTAAAATGATTAATGAACTAGTTTGAATCACCTGCATGAGCTCTGAATTCTTCCTTGCTCCATCCTTCACTGTCCTGTCAGGCCTCTGCCATATCACCTCGATAAGCTAGGAAATAGTTATCTTGGTCTTAATTGCTCAAAGAGTAGTCAGGACTGGTCAAATATTTGTTGAATTTCACAATTCTACATTCACTCTATTTCTTTTTAAATTTTCATGTTTTATTTATTTATTCATTATGTAGTTTTGTTTTCTTTATCTCTGTCTCTGTTTCTTTCCTCCTCCTCTCCCTCTTCCCCACTCCTGGTGTGTGTGTGTGTGTGTGTGTGTGTGTGTGTGTGTGTGTGTGTGTGTGACATGATAATGTATGTGGAGTCTAAGGACAATTTGTAGAAACAACTTCTGAACTTGTGGGGTGTGCTTCCAGGGATCAAACGTAGGTGGTGAAGCTCAGGAGTGAGCAGTCTTCCTTCCTCATGGAGCCATCTTACTGGGTCCCTCCTTTGTTTTCTTGGAACTTGGTTTTTCACCATTTCTTTATTTCAGTACTTAGAAGTGCAATGAGTAAGCAAGATGGACGTCATATTCATGGAGTATGACCCTGTTGGCTTCTTGGATAGGGGATACCTATTCACTCTGACAAAAGCAGGTTCAACTACTATGGCGGTCCCAGCTGACAGATAGGACACTAGGAACTGTCAAGCAACTCCAAGCAAATAAAGCCCTGGGTGATTTGCCCTTCTCTTTGGCTGTTCATAAGTGTTTTCTCCACCAAAGTAAAAGCACTTTGGGCTGTTGAAGAACCAGCCTGGGCTCCAGATTAAAATACACACTTGTTTGGTTTGTTCCCTTGGAAGGTATTCTGTTTCTGTTTGTTTGTTGTTTGTTGTGTTTTTTGGACACTGCCTTATGGGATCCAGACAGGTTATGTCATACCGGATACACCCAAGGACCTTGTATCTCTATTATTTTGGTGTCTTTTGGATAGTTTTCAGCTGGATGTTAGTGTGAGGCCAGCTATCTTTATTGCTTGAGGGTTTTAAATGAAATCAGGAACTCTGGTCATTTAGAGTACTGGCCACTGCGACATAAAGAGAAGGGCTGAGATTCCCAGGAAATGGGTTTGAAAATATTCATTTGTTTCAGAGTTCTCAATTATTTTATTTTTTTGCTTATGGAATAGTCAACTAAGTTTCAATATCATTAAGTCTTCTTAATCACACCTGGCTGATGGATTACTGTCAGCTCTGTCTTTTTCTATAACTATAAAGAAATTGAAAATAAATTATGTTACTTTATGTCCCATACATATATTAAGCTTTTGATACAAGATGGCTATTTAAAGGTTTTTATAATTGGGACTAGATTGTGAAAAAAAATATGCACAGGATGAAATCTGTTATAAACAGGTTTTCATAGTCTTACATAATAACCATTTGAACAGAAGAGGAATGTATCATTGATAGAACGGAAAGGCAGTTCTCCCTCCTCTTGGGCTAGGAGGAAAAACAAAATTATTTAAATGTTTTTATCTATCAGATGGGAACCTGGGCCTCACCGAGGCTCATGGATTTCCTGTTGCTAAGAACTCCAAAGAATGTATTAGCATTTTGTATATTACCATTTGTTACCATTTATCAGCATTATTATTACTTATCATGTATCTCTTCTACTATTTCCAGGTTTTATATCATTTATTTTGTCTTTTAGTATCCTTATTATTGCAGCTTTAACCCTTTTCATGTAGAATGACTATAAGCACTTAATCATGCAGATACCAATGAAAAGAGACACTTTATTCTCTAAACTAATATGGGAGCAGTGTTAGGAAAACCTCCTAGGGTGTGAAATGGCCTGATAAGAAACATATTCCATTTTTGGGTCAGGAGGAACTTTATTGGCTCTTCCATGAGAACAGAATAAGAGGTTAAATGCTTCATGGTTAGGGCTATCTTGTGCTTGTTTCCTAAATTTAGGGGATAAACCCAAGATTCTGGGAAGGAAACAAACCAAGGGTTAAATATACAATGGCTACCCCTATAACCATTACGTAACCAGCACCAAAACAAATACCATGAGCATAGAAAACTGCAATGTTCCAGGAAAAGAAAACCTTTACTATAATAGAAAGTTTGAGTGACGATATTTTGGCTTTATTTCCCCCTTAATATCAAATGTTCACTATCTCTAAACTGGTACATTTGAACCTAGGTGTTTGTCTAAAGATAACTGAAGCCTATGTTATTCCAGGTTAAGCGACTACAAGTTTGTGGAGTCACAGAGCTGGTCAGGAAAGGCTGCAGAGGCTATAAGATGTCGGGCGAGGTTGGACTGAAAAGATGTCAAGGCGGAGGTGAACAGGATGTCTGTACACCAAGTAGAGTCTTTGTCACATAAAAGTGTCTTCTTTGCTCTTCTCTGGTGGGAAATTCACAATGGACTTTGGCATATGAATTTGTTTAACTGGCACTTAAGGAAGGACTGACTTCTTTTCACTGAGAACTGTTAGAGAAGATCTGTGGCCAAAATGAAGGGAAAGGGAAACAGAGGAAGTTTGAAATGCATCCCTAGTACAGTTTCTAATCATTCACTCTCCAAAGCTAAACTGAACAACTGGGTTAAAGTTAGTCTAGTGTCCTGTAACAAAAAAAGAAAATTAACATCAAACTTCTATAGAAATTTTTTTTTCTTCGCTACTGTATGTCAAATTTGACTGTCAGCTCAGTACAATGGCATATATTAACATGACCTAAATCTTCTCCTTCTCCTTCTTCTCCTCCTCCTTTTCCTCTTCTTCCTCCTCCTGCTCTTCTTCCTCCCTCCTCTTCTTCCTCCTCCTCTTGAATTTCACATTTTTTATTGTATTGGTTTTTATTTATTTACATTTCAAATGCTATCCCTCTTCCTAGTTAACCCCCCATCCCCTCCCCCATCTCCTCTCCGTCTATGCAGGTGTTCCTCCTTTCATCCACCCACTCCTGACTCAGCACCCTAGCAGTTCCCTATGCTGGGTCATCAAACTTCCTCAGGACCAAGGGCTACCCTCCCATTGACGCCAGATAAGGCAGTCCTCTGCTTCATATGAATCTGGAGCCATGGATCCTTCCATTTGTACACTTTGGTTAGTGGTTTAGTCCCTGGAAGCTCTGGGGAGTCTGGTCGGTTGATATTGTTGTTCTTCCTATGGGGTTGCAAACCCCTTCAGCTCCTTTAGTCCTTTCCCTAACTGAAAGGCTGTGCCAGAGCCTGACCAGATGCAGATGCACACAGCCCTAAATCTTCTTAAAACACACACATAGAAGTCCTGCACACTGATTTTCCAGGATCAGGATTTTGCTAGACAGTAGATGTACACTGGCATTCACATATTTAAAGCCTTACATAATGATTCTATTGTTTAACTAAGACTCCGGACCAAGTTATAAGTCATAGGTAAATTTAGGATTCTATCTCAGGCAAATTAAATCTAATAAGATGTAGCAGAGAATAAGCTGCCATTGCCAGAAAAAAAAAATAAAAGGTTAAAATGAGATTTCAGACAAAACTAGAGGAGAAAACAATTGATTATATAGACAGCTCTGATAGACTTATCAGTCTATCAGTTAGCAATATACCAGTTCTGCACATAGTGTAAAGGTTGACTCTTCTCTGGTTAATAGAGGTTAACTCCAAACTTCCACAGTAGGCTCATACTCTCAGGATTCCAACAGTCTCACCCATGAAAGGAGTAAATTTGCCTGAGTCAGGCTATTGCCATGACAGGCTGCAAACTAGCAGTTTAGGAGACCAGGCTTGAATCTCTATTTCCCAGAACTGGGCAAGTCAGTTACTGGAACAACCACAGCCTTAGGTCAAGAGGTATCCCACCCCAGCTTGTGAAAGGACAGCCAACCTTACGACCAAGAGGTCAAGAGCTACCCATTCTTGGCATGAAGCAAGAATAGTTTGAATCATAACATCACTCAGAGATAGAACCCATCAATCAAGATATAGACCACCAACCCCTCCCGAATGTTCCTTTTTTTTTTGGCTTTAAAACTGAATCTGAGAATTCCCTCGGGGTCCTTCCGTCCTGGAGGAATTGGGTCCCTGCATGCAGGAATAACTGCTCTTCGCCTCTGCATACTATTTGTGTCGCCATTCTTCAGAGATTCACGGACTCTAACACCCACAGCTGCTTTGTCTCACAGAGTTTCCTCTGGTTCCATAGCTAAGACAAAAGGCTGCTGTGAAGACCCAGCTCCTGGACACTTGCTATTCTTTGATCTCGTAGTTTGCTAATCTTCAGTTTAATGTTCTTCCAAATGAGCTATTATGGCCTTAAGTTTTCCTATCTCTAAACCACCTTTAGCATAACACAATAATTTCAGGCTTCCCAAATGGAAGAATCCCTGTGTTTTAAAGAGCTCACGGTTTTTATGAGCCATGTATTACTTTGGAAAAAAATCACAACACAAGAAACAACTAAAAAGGAAGAATGTTAAATGTAATTGGCAGAATGATATATTAAAAACCCCACATCAATTATGACATTAAATAAACACAAAATAACCATCTGTGGCATAAAAATATAACTAGCCTTTGTCCAGTCTTCTGGCACAAGGAAGCAAAACAGTGGGATTTCCTAGATAATAGGAGCTCAGGGAGAGGCAAATATCTAATTAGTCTGTCTGTTTCTCTGGATAGATTATCATGTGGGTTCCAAAGGAATGCCTTCTCTAAAGTAGGCTAGGATAGAGCAATGAGCTAGGGGCAATAAGGTGGATAGAAAGATCTGTGGAATAGCCTGGAAGATGGGAGCAGAGAGAAAGAAGCTACAGTAGATGGTCTGTAAGCTGGCATGAGACTCAGGGTTTGTACCTGTTAAAGCTACAGGAAGAGGTGCAGATCTACTGTTAGCCTCCCTACTTCCGGACTGAAGTGCTGTCTACACAAAGTCAGTTAAATATCCTTAAAAATAATCACAATTTGCTCCAGAAAACATGAGAGACTTATAAGTGACTTTGCCGACTTTATTTAATAAAGTAATAGTTATTTACTGAACGATTTATTTTTCAAAGACAAACACAATATTTGCTATGTGAATTGACAGCAATTTTTTTTGTAGTATGTGAAACAACTCAAAGTTAAGATGTCTTAGGTTCTATGGGCTTTTTCTGGTTAACAAGGGTGTGGGGCTACCGAAGCTTATATGAGTTAGTGCTTGTAGCGTTTGACAAATTGAGTGAATGCAACCATAAAATTGATGAAATATGAACTATTCTTAGGAGTCCAGGAACAAACAGATCTGGCTATATTTTATTAATTACTTTGTGGCTGATTCTCTTGGATGTGTTCACCTAAAACATCGTAAATATGGGCAGAATAAAACTTTACAAGTCCTTTCCTTTGGCTTAATCTTTTTAAGCTCTTCTAGAAGTACAGTGTCGTCGCAGTTGAGATTTTTGGGACAATCTTCATGGAAGTGTAAAGTACATCTTCTGGGCAGGGATCAACAGCTTTGCACATGCATTAAACTTTCTAAATCTTTATAGCTGTTTGCCATCTATAATGAATAGAACAGGCTATCACTCTGGAAAGTAACAGCATGAAAGAATATTGGCAAATAAAGCTCACTATGAAATTTGAATTTCAAACTGCACAAGAATCTTTTTGAGGAGAATTTATTTAATTTTATTTCCATGCTCCTAAGAAGCATGGTTGTTTTCCTTTAAATCTGTTCTGCCTATTTGTTTATGTAACATATTGTCTGTGTTTACATGAGTGAAATAAAAGTCCCTGTTCAAAAACTGAAATAAATTGGAAACCCTTTGGATTTCAGCTGTTAGCTGAGAATGTTTTTTTTTTTTTTCCCTCTCTGGCTTGATGATATACTATGCTAGACATATTGAGCTAAATTGACATAAACATTTTGCTTTATATACTAACCACCTCACTTCTGGTCTTTTCTTCAATGCTATAATTTTCTGACTCTCTGTAAACATATAATTCACAATAAAGCATAAAGGCATAAATCAAAACTATAAAATAAGACAGGAGAGACCAGGGGCCCATTCATCCCACATAGGCACTGGGATCTAGCAGAAAGCACATGAGAATTGATTGAAACTTAGTTCCCACATGTATTTGCTGCAATGTGAATCATAAGTAAGTATGTCTACCCTTTTTTATTTTCCTCTTCAGCCAACATGTAACTAAAAATGCATTAAATAAGTGATTGCTCTAAGATCTAATGTAGTTATAATGTATTAGCTAAAATTGTAAAAAGAAATTTAGTTGCCTTTTTAATCACATCATATGAAATAGATGATATTATTATCCCCATTTTATAACTAAGGAAGTTGAAGAAAAGCAACCTTAGGGCACTAATCAATATACTCATGACGAGAATAAAGGACTTAAGCTTGGGCAGTTAGAATCAATGCCCCATTCTACCCTCTGACAAGATCATCCTCAACAATCTTTGTAAATATACTTTGTCCAAATTAATAGCAAATTCTCTTCTTATTTATTTTTCACTCTAGGATGCTCATATTTTATTGCCATAATTAGTCCTATTTTGTGAAGCAAGCCCACTACATACTATTACACAGATACTCTTAGAGCTAGAAATAGAAGTCTTTTTTTTGCCAGCTGCAGCAACACAAGAGCTTGCTCAAATCATGCTGCCCTAAGAGTTCAGTTTCATTGTCTTTTATGCACAAAAGACATATCCTGGTTGTTCCACTTCAGACGAAGAAATATAGAAGCCAAAAAGAAAGATTGGTACATTTTTGGACTTTCCTATAACTATGGACTAGGTCTTTGATGGATTGGGTCTTTTTCCTGTTTTGACAAGGGTTGAGGTCTACATGCTGGGTTTTAAGGTCAAAGTGGTGTCTCTAACATGTATCATTTGTGCTAATGTCTGAAGATATATTACATTTATCACTGGTTCTATGGGCATAGGTCTTGGGCAGGGGGTTATATTGTACTCTGAGAACTAACAATTTAATAGTATTTAGTCTTCATTTTATATACTGAAGTTGAACAAGTAGAGTCTTATCAGGAGAGCTAGAAGCAGAAGATTAATGGCCCACCATTGGCCATAAGTAATTAACCAGGGACACCAGGGAAACAGGGATTGGTACCAATTGTCAGAATTTTGGTATCTCTGTTCTCTTTCATTAAGGTTATTTCTGAATATAGATAAACTTTCTCTAATTATTCCTGACCAGTTAGCATAGAAGCAACAAGTTTCTTCCAGTGCCATACTGAGACCTTTTAGCTTCATGAGGAGGAGGTCTAGCCCTCAGCATTCAGAAGAACAACCCCCACTAAGGAGTCTACCTGAGCTTACAGACAGGAAAAAGTAGTTTCCAGATGACCCAGGTCTTTGTCTCCTTGAACACTCACTGAATTTCTTAATGTTTTCATCTCCCTACAGTTAGGACTGAAATTTCAACTGCAGTGGAACCCATGGTACATGTCTCAAACAAAGAGGGTTAGGGGTATCAAGATGAGGATGGTCTCCATATACTGGGAAACACGGAATCTAGATTTAAGTGGCCCCTAGCATTTTATCCATTATGAATGAACACCTGTCATATGACATACACAAAGGAGTGGGGTCTCCTCCTGTGCAAACAATTCAGAAGATGTACACTTAGTAAAAGTGTTAGTATAATCAAAGTAGGGCTGTCTCTGGGGCCTATAAACACACCTACTCACAATTCCTGAAGTTAATCTGCTATGTATGGCCACAGGAATCTGTATAAGGGAGTTACTGAGAAGGTATCTTTGTCACAATAAGCATGCACCATTTCCATGAAGATCCCTCAGGATGTGGTTACACCTTCCTGATACAGGTGTACTTAGGCCTTAGGAAGCAAATGATATGTAGCTGTCCCAATTTTTGACAGCATGAAGGATTATTTAAAGTTCCTTTAAGATCCTCGTCTTTCTTTTTACCTGTACTGGGTTTTGTAGCCTATAGACATCTTGTAGTTTCCAATCAACATGTGTGGCCTTTGCTAGATTTGGAGAAACTTTGGCTGCAACAGATTCAGGTGACTTTCTGTAATTTCTTGTTTAAGGTGGAGGCAACAGGAGCTCAGGAGCCTCAGGAACAGAACTAAACATGGGAAAAGTTCATGTCTCAGGATGAACATGCCCTAGGAGCTGTTTGTTTTCTTCTCTACTTTCACAAAGGGAATCTGAGAATCCCAGTGTCCCAGCATCTCAATTTCTGGGATACTTGCTGGCACCTCTAGATACTGTGAGGTAAGCCCAACAGAGCCACCACATGGATACTTTTAAAGCCAAAAAGAAAGTATTGCTAGCCAGTGGCTGAATGGGGAACTTATGCAAATCCCCACACCCCAAGTCTTATAGACCTTTGTCATTTGTGTCCCCAAACCACATCCTGAAGGTTATACTCAGCTGGGCAAGAAGCAAGATAAAAGAAGTAAGAAAGCATAGTTAGTACCTTTGAGGACTTACCTGGACTGGTAGACTTGTTTCCATTTTGCCAGGTTTCGGTTCATTTGCTGAATTTTAAGGTCAGAATAGTGCCTTATGATTGCACTAGTTGTGTTAAGTTCCAGGGGATTGCTACACTCTGAATTCAGAATTAATAGAGATTGCTGTGTTAAGATCATTTGGCTCTTTAGCCAAATTATAATTCCATTTGTCTACATTCTAAGGTTTTTTTCTTTCTTTCATACTGTCTGTGTTCACTGTTTTGTCAACTTTACACAAATTAGAGTCACCAGAAAAGAGGGATCCTAAAAATTACACTGGAAGCCAACCCCTAGCAGAAAGCGGCTATCATCTTTGCAGCCATCTCGGGTCATATACTCTGTCAAGAGACTTGTTTTCAACAGCCCACAATAGCTGAGCACACTGATAAAAATCTTGTTTTTCTAACATATCTTGTTTTGTTGTTTAGTGCCCCAAGCTGCAAGGCACACGTGGTAAAGTGTCTTCAGCTCCATTCCCCTGCTTGTGCTTATATATACCAGGATTTGCTTTCAAATAAACGAGACTTGATCAGATCTTCTGTCTTGTCTCCATTCTTCGAGTCTCTTTCCCCTCCATCCCCACTCTCTCTCCCTTGCTAGATCCTGTTGACAGACCCACACAGACCGGATCAGCTGGCCCTCAACATGGGGCAATGTGGACAGGGTCAATTACCTCTATCAGATTGACCCGTGGGTATTTTGTTAATTGATAATTGATGTAGTGGGAACAAGTTCACTGTGGATGATGCCATTTCTGGACAAGTTGGCCTGGGTTGTATAAGACTAGAAGCTGAGCAAGACAGTAAAGAGCTTTCTCCCATGATTTTGCCTCAGTTCTCACCTCTAGGTTTCTATCTTGTGTCCAGGCTTGCTTCAGTGACACACTACCTCCTATAAACTGAAATAAACTATTTTCTACCCAAGTTGCTTTTGATCAGTGCTTAAGTACAGCAACAGAAAATAACCAAACAGTAGCCTAATGTATAGAATCAAGCAAAAGAAAGATTTGCCATCTAAGTCTAATTATGTTATTGATCAAAAGCAATGTCAGGGAAATGTACAATTTAGAAGGAATATAAAAATAATAAACCCAAAGGAAATAATCACTAATGCCATTTCTGAAGCCAAATAGAAGAAAAAATATTTGAAATTTCAGGAAGGAAATACATTTCTAAACAATCTTGACATCAAATTTTGTTCTCTTTGAACTTTTAGTTAGAATATCAGCACATTGTAATTATATTTACTGATTATGAAGAAATGCAGTGACAGATATATCTATGCAGGAGGAAAGTGAATTGAATTCCCAGAAGAGGAGAATAGAATGATGTTTATCAGGGATAAAGACAGGTAGACAGAATGAAAGTTGGTTAAGGATATAATGCTTTCTTCACAAAGGAGTAACAGTAATTTGCATGTTAAGCAATGTCTATTGAGGCTTGCTTAGTAAAGATTTGATGTATTTTATCATAGTGACAAGGTAGCTCTTTAGCTGTGGGGAGTTGTCCTTAGGCAATTATATGCTTATATTTTAGGTTGAACCAATACTTTGGTCCTATGTAAAATTAATTAAAAACTAGAGACACTCAAGTTTTGTGAGTTTTAAAGTAGCTGACTCATCTTTTGTTCTCATTATCTGTGACACAGATATCATAAGAGATATATATATAAAATCAGTAAGAGTTTATCAGTTTTGAAGAATGCAGCTCTCTTGAGAGAAGAAATGTGATATTTTATGCACTATATCAAAATCACAGCACTTCTAGAAGTGTTTGTGTGTCCTAGTCAGGTATAAAATGGTATGCTATTAAGGTACCATTGCCTACGTAGAAGCCCAGTTTAATGTCTTAGCTAGAAACAATTGAGGCTCATTATTGTCTTAGCTTAGCATTCTTCATTCCTTCTTATCCATGTACCTTGAAGAAATTTAATCCTGACTAGCTTTTTCCAGTTTCCACTATTGTCATAGTATGGCTTTTAGTTTAGTGTTTTTATGGAAATCTTGAGTATGTGAACAAATGGGTCTCTGCTTTCTCTTGGGGTCTTTTCTTTCTGTTTTTGCTTGTTTGTCTGTTGTTTGGATTGTTTGCTTTTGGTTTTGTCTTTGTTTTATCTAATTCTGATGTGTTAGACTTTCTTTTATCTTATTTTATTTTGTGGTAAAAAATGAAAAGAAACAGACATCTCTAAACGTCTTTATGTATAATACACTATAATAACCATCAAGCTTGTTTTCTTGAGTTTAAACACTATTATATATTTTATATATTATATAAATATATAAAATATAAATATAATATATTATGTATATTCAACTGACCTCTGCTGTTGCCACTGTTCACCCACCATGGGGAAATCCAAAGTCATAATACCTGAAAGGCCTCAGAGGTATTTGTATTTCATAAGCAGTAATATTTTCTTTTTCAAGTATCTCCTAAGTGCTTTATATCCTGGTCCACAGCACAAAGAGTTGAATATATAATGTTTTATATATGTAATATATATATATATATATATATATATGTGTGTGTGTGTGTGTGTGTGTTAAAATATACATATTATAGCTCTGTTTGTCAATATCCACCACTGTCATAGCACCTCTAATCAATCAACTTAAAGGGAAGAGGAAAGTAGGGTTACTTTGGCTCATTCTTTGAGAGATTTCTGTTGATTTATCACTTGACTCAATTGTTTTGGGCCTGAACTTAGGCAAAACATCACGGTGGTTATTCACTACAGAGCAACCTGTTCACATTCTGGTATCCAGAACATAATGAGATAGAAAAGAAACTAACATCTCAATATCTTCTTCAAGTGCACAACCTGAAGTAACCTAACATCATTTCTGTATCACCTGCTCTTCTCCTAAAAGCTCCATTATTTCCCAAGAGCACCATAGCAGATGACCCTTTGGGGGAAGATTTGGTCTATAGCCCATCACAGCAGTCTGAACAATTGTCTTACATGTGTAAGGCTGTGAGATTGGTTTCACTTATGGAGGATGATATAATCTTCAGAAACAATCCCTCTAAAATTTGGAACTTCATTGACATGACAGTTCAGTTTTAAATCTATGTTTTCATGTTTTAATACTGAGGAAATGTGTAACAATGCGTCTGTTTCTGAAGTCAGTCATTCTGTAACAGGTATCCACTGGCTTTCCGAAAATCATTTGGAGGATTCACTTAACATTAAACTCGATAAGCCACATATAAAAGTGATAGCACTGCAAACTACCAGTGATCAAAGTTTCATATTATGAAGTGAGTTGAAGACAATCAGGAGTATGGAACTGATGCAAAACCATGTGGAAACATAATTCTGAATACCACATGACTTTTTTTTTTAAGTTTCTTTATTAAGCACTTAATGTAATTATTTTGCATAAAATTTCAGCAGATATTTCCATTATTGAGAGATGTGGTGAGAATCCCTATGATGTATAAAATGTCAAAGTTTTAAAAAGTATAGACAGATCATATCAGCAGAGTCTTGCCAGAGTTCAGACATAAAATCTTAAACTATTGTAGCATGGCATTTGAGAAATCAGCAGAAGCACAAAGGCCACCACTCTCTGCTCTACCGTGACCTTCACATGATAGCTGTCTTGTCTACACTCTGGGCAGAAATGTCACAGGCCACCAAAAGAACATACTCAGGTCATCTCAGTTTTTCATTCTAGATCACACCTTTTTGTCCTCCAATAATGCTTCTCTGTTTGATGTAAAAGCCCACAATTTTCCCTGCGACTTCCTAGTCTTCATTTCTGCAAGTTTCTATGTCATTTAAAACTTATATTGAAGGAGCACACTTCCTACATGGTGATCTATATTTTGTAATGGGAATGTCAGTCAAGCAAAGGGTGAGGAAAAGAAAGTCTTTTTCTCCCTGACAGGTTCAATGTTTAGACAAAAAAAATTGATTTGAGTTAAATTACTTTCTTACCGTATTTGTTTACGACAATACAAATTTTTCATTAAGAACACAATTTGTGAAATTGTTAGGCAACATTTATGTGAAAGTGTTTTGTCATTTATAAATTGAATTTTGAAATGCTTTTTGATTTGTTTTCTAGGGAAAAAAATCATCTGACAAATTTGGTTTTACAAAGATAAATAGCATATTTGCTATATCCTCCATTTTTATATATGTGACTTTTACAGGTATAATTGGATCTGTATGTTGCAGGTGTATTAGAGTAGCACTAAAGGTTGCAGAACTAGTTAAATTGCTATAATAATGCATATTTCTTTACAACCCCTATCTATTGCATTCTAGACATTTTAAAATAGTTATTTATTTGTTTATTTTTATTCACTGAGTTTGGGAACTGTACTCTTCGTGCTGTGGACCAGGATATAAAGCACCTTAGAGAGACCCCGAAAAAGAAAATATTACTCCTTATAAAATGCAAATACCTCTGTGGCCTCCCAGGTATAGGAGACACATTTGTTCTGACTTTGGATTTCCCCAGGGCGGGTAGACTGTGGCAACAGCAGAGAAGAGTTGAAATGCCTGGGGGCCTGCAATGGATGGCTATTTAATTGTTTATAGTAGCTCTGAAAAGTGGCTGCTTTCTCATTTTACAGTAAGGACAGACTCTGAAGAAGGCTAGCTCCCTTGGCAAAAGACTTCTCATTTCATTTACTCCTTTCCTCTATTGAATACTGAAAATAAATAGGATGGCAGGGATGAGAATTGAGTTTCTGTATGTCTGTTCCCGCTGTGGGAATGAAATAGATATTAAACTCCGTGCAATGTAAATGTGGACCTTCAAGTTTCTTAGGGAAGCTGTGACTTTCTTATTGCTGCTGGAAATAATAATAAGGAAGATTATTCATCAAATGGTTACAGTGTGTCAGAGCTTGTTTCCTGCATGTTATATATAAAATGTTTCTTAAATTTTACCGTCAACCTGCAAGACGGGGTCCTATTACAAGAATCAGGGAGGTAGCACTCCGGCTTCAAATCCTTCAGCTATTAAACTGGAGTTCAAGGACCCAATTTAGGTTGACCTGACTCTAATACCCATGCTGTGTAAAATTACCACCAAGAATCTTTCTTCAAGAATTTGCAGTACTAACTTTTATGTCAATGATTTTTATGTCTGTCAACGTTATAGCATGTTTCATAGATAAGACCTAACATTCTGCAGGTTAAAATGTCTCATAAACACAGAAGATTGAAAAATAGAAGATTAGCCAGCCTTTGTGTAGAAAGTTGCTGGCAGTGGGAGTATATTCTAACTGTGCCAGAAACCTCCTGTGCTTTGAATGTGTACCGTGAGAACTTGTGAATCCTAACATCCTCCTTAGGACAGACACAGTTTTATAGCAAACACATATCAAAGAACATATTGCTAAAAGACTTCAGATCATTATACAAATTGTTTTATTTTGACACTATTTTACAGAATTTTAAATGTTGTCTTATATACTTGTTTAATTTTATTGAAAATATACTACTGAATACAAGGTGGTGTGGTTTAGCCATTGGCCTCTATGCAAGCATACCTGTTAGGCTTATTTTTATCTCAAACTTTCTAAGGAGAAACTTCCATACCCATTAAAATTCCCCCAAATTCAGACAGGTGACTGATCATCCTTCATGCCTGTATTTCATTAGCAAACCTGTCTAGTAAGTTACTGCAGGCAGCAGTGGTGATGATCAAATTAAGTGAGGATGTGATAGAAATGATGTTGTCTCAACGAACTAACAACAGACCCTTCTCTTTGCCTAACAAGCTAATGCACAGGACATTCATTTTGAGACCAGGTATTATGTGATTCATGGCAGCAACCACTGAAGCATTAGCTTCCAAGCTACTCAAATGAGGAGGGCTCATTGCTGAAGTTAGACTGCATGAAATATGTCTTTGGAAGTCGCCCTACGATACCATGATGCAGGGGTTGCAAACTCAGCTTCATTTGTTTTCTCATTTTCATTAGTTCTTTGAGAATTTCTTACAATGTATTTATTTGATGATATTTGCCTTCCCACTGTAAATTCATATACACAGCCCTGTCCTGCCATGTACAGTAAACAACTACCTTTGGTACTTCCAGTCTCTGGTCTTCTTTTCTGCAATGGCCCTTGTGTCTTGGAAGAAAGGTGTATAATGTAGATGGCCTTAAGCATGAGTCAGTACAGCTTCACTCAGCTATCTATAATATGAAATGAATCACAACTCTTCAGAGATGTCTACATGACTACTCTTACAGAAGACTGAAGTTCAGTTCCCAGCACCTACTCAACAGTTCATAACTATCTATAACTCTGGTTCCATGTGGTCCAGTGCTCTGTTCTCATACACATATATGTAGTTCATAGCACCCACATGGCAGTTTATAACTGTCTGTAACTCTGGTTCCAGGGATCCAATGATTTTTTTTATATACATATACATATACATATACATATACATATACATATACATATAATATATATATATATATATATAAACAACAGACCCTTCTCTTTGGCTAACAATCTAATGCCATATATATTATTTGATTAGTATACATTTATATACATAAATTGATTAATATGATATTTTTAATGACCAAGAAAATGATAAATTATTACTTTCTATTTATTGTTTTCATTACATGTGATTTTTCCTCTTGAATAAATTGCAAACAATCTTTACACTTCTCCAGGTTGTATGACCTAATGTTCAATAAAGGTTGCTGACTGAAAGATTTACCTCAAGCAAATCTTGAGGTAGCTATTAATTACAAAGCTGATAATTACAGGACTATGATTACTCCATTATGGACTTTCTTCAAGGAGAATATGCAAAGAAGAAGGAGGAGGAGAAAAGAAAATAAAATACCTCGAATTCCTGATCCTCCTGCCTCCACCTCCTTCAGGAAATCTTACTAAATGATCTACTATATTTTAAGCAGCTTTATTCCTAATAGCCTGAAACTGGAAACAACCCAGATAACCCTCAACTGAAGAATGGATACAGAAAATGTGATTCATTTACATAATGAAATAGTACTTAGCTATTAAAACAAGGGCATACATGAAGTTTGCAGGCAAATTGATGGGACTAGAAACTATCATCCTGAGTAAGGGACTCCAGACAAAAGGACATGCATGATAGTACTCACTGATAGGGTTATTATCCAAAAAGTACAGAATACCCATGATACACCTCACAGACCAAGAGAAGCAGGGGGTAGGGTTTGGGCAGTATCTTGAGGACATGCCAGAGACCCAGCATTGGGGGAGGCTCTGAGGAGTCAATGCTGGTGACCTTAGATGAGACACATAGAAGTGCAGATAAGGAACCTGACCAGGCCATCTCCTGTAGCCAGGCAGGACCCCCAGCAGAGGAATAAGGACACCAACCCACTCAAATTTTTTCTGGTCTACAAGAAATGCAGGGACAAAGGTGGAGCAGAAACTAGGGGAATGGTCAACCAATAACTATCCCATCTTGAGATCCGTCCCATGGGAAAGCACTAATCACTGACACTACTGGTGATACTCTGTTATGCTTCCAGAAAAGAGCCTGGCATAATTGTCCTCTAAGAGGCTTCACCCAGCAGCTGACTCACACAGATACAGAAAACCACAGCCAAACATTGGATGGAGTTTGGGGACTATTAAGGAAGAAGATTTGGGGGAAGGACTGAGGACCCTGAAAGGATAGAAACTCCACAAGAAGCCCAACAAGTTAACTAACCTAGACCCCTGGGAACTCTCAGAGACTGAGCCGTCACACAAAGAACATATAGGAGCTGGACCGAGGCCAGCTGACACATACGTAGCAGATGTGTAGCTCAGTCTCCATGTGGGTCCCCCAACCACTGGAGCTGGGCTGTCTCTAAAGCTGTTGCCTCTCTGTAGAATATGTTCCTGAACTGAACTGCCTCGTCTGGACTCAGTGGAAAAGGATGAACCTAACCCCACAGAGATTTGATGTTTCAGGATGAGGGATACGCAGGGGACACCCACCCTCTCAAAGGAGAAGGGAGGAGGTATGGGAGAAGGGACTCTCTAAGAGGGCCACTGGGAGAGGGGGCAGTGATCAATCAGATTGTAGAATGAATAAATAAATAAACAAACAGAAAGAAAGAAAGGAAAAAGAAAACATTTGCCTTGGGCCAGCAAAATGGATCTATTCATGTATATATAAAAGCACAAATACAGAAATAAAAGAAAGAAAGTAAGTCACCACTTGTGAAGAACTAGACACCTAGGCTTTTTTTAAAAAATCTAGAATTTACATATTTAGAAACTAGAAGTTTGATGAATTATTTGAAGAGCTTGTCTTATAGATTAACATAAAAAATGTTGACAAATATTCATGCTAAAATCATTTCCTTTCAAAATGGTATTGTCAACTACAAGCTATAAACTTGTTCATGGTAAGAAGTAGAAAGTTACAGGAAGCTTGAAGTGAAGTATACACCTAACTTTTAAATGTTCTTATTTTTGCCCTTTTCCAGGGAGTAATTTACCAAGTTGTAACTCATCATTAAAGAGCTGAATTTAGATAAGATATTTATTTATTTACTTATTTATTTTATTTCCCCTCTTGGACTTATAGAGTCCTTCCTTCATCCCTTTCCCCTCATATCCTCCGAAAGGGTGTCTGGCATTGACTCCTGGGAGCCTCCAACATCTGGTCTCTGGTACTTCCTAGAGATTGTCCCCCCTATCCCTAACCCCTCCAGCAGCTACAGATTTCCATTCATTAGCCTGGCCCTCTGACCCTCTCTCCTATCTCTTCCCACACCTAATCCTGTCCCCCTCTCCATTTCCTTCCTCATCTCCTCTCCCTCCCAGCTCGGAGAGCCCAGAGGACTCAGCAAGCAGGGAAGACAGGTGAGGGAAGGGAAGCGTACCTGTATGGTTCATTCTCAGCAGATCCAAAGTTGGACAAAGAGGTGGCAAGAGAATCGAGACTGTTCAGGGCAGCTTGGCATGCCCAGAGGACTCAGTAAGCCAAAATTTATAAAGAACTCAAGATGTTAAACACCAACAACCCAAATAATCCAATAGAAAAATGGATCCCAGAGCGAAACAGAGAGTTGTCAACAGAGTAATCTCAAATGGGCTGAGAAGTACTTAAAGAAATATTCAAAGTCTCAGTCACAGGGAAATGCAAATAAAAACAACTCTGAGATTTCATTTTACACACATCAGAATGGCTAAGATAAAAAACTCAACTGATAGATTATGCTGGTAAGGATTTGGAGCAAGGAGAACACTCGTCCATTGCTGGTGGGAGTGCAAACTTGTACAACCACTTTGAAGATCAATTTGGTGGTTTCTCAGAAAACTGGGAATATGTCAATCAAGAACCCCCTATAGCACTCCTGGGAATTTTCACCATCCCACAAAGACACTTGCTCAACTATGTTCGTGGCAGCTTTGTTTATAATAGCCCAAAACTGGAAACAACCTAGATGTCCATCAACTGAAGAATGGAAATGTGGTACATCTACACAACAGAATACTATTCAGCTATTACAAATAAAGACATCATGAATTTTACAAGCAAATGGGTGGATTTTAAGAATATCATCCTGAATGGGGTAACCCAGACCCCAAAGGACATACATGATATGTATTCACTTATAAGTGGGTATTAGCCATAAAATACAGGAAACCCATGCTAAACTCCACAGACCCAAAAAAGAAAAACAAAAACAAAACAAAAACGCCACTAAACAGGAAGGAAAGTACAAGTGAGGATGCTTGAATCTCACTTAGAAGAGGGAATGAAATAGTCATAAGAGGCATATTTAGGGAGGGAACTGGGTAGGAAAGGGGACGTGGGGGAGGGGAATGAAACAGCCAAGATCAGGTGTGAGGAGGGATAGGGGGGATGTTCAGATAGCCATTAGAATGAATGGAAATCTTCAACCAACAGGGGCTGGGGAGGTACGGGCATCTCTACGAAGAGACCGAGACCTGTGATGAAGGAGGCACCCAAGAAGCAATGGGAGGTTGTCCTTAGCTGTGATTCACAGCACTGAGGATATGGAACCCAAAGAGGCCACCTTCTTTATCCAGGCAAGAACCCCAATGGAGTTATAAAGACACCAAACAATAAAAAACTTTGACCTAAAATTTATCATCAGTATCCTGTACTTTACGGCTATTCTCCACTTATAAGTGAATACATACCGTGCATGTCCTTTTGAGCCTGGGTTACCTCACTCAGGATAATATTTTATAGTTATTCCAGCTGGTTAAGACTTTGTTAATACTCAAAACATTATTTTCAGCTAGGAGGAAACAACCAAGGAGGTCTTTATAGATTCTCTCCAAACAATCACAAACCTCACAAGGTAAGATCAAAATCACACACTGGAGGCAACGAGAGCAGGAAGCATCTTGACAAAACCATCAAATGGAAAAAACTAACTGATTCATCCTGCAAATGCAATCATCAGTGGTTGCCTGTTTGTACATATTTAGCTGTTTGGTGTTCATTTTGAGGTGTTTGTGTCTATCTTGAATTTTTAATTTGTTTTTTGGTGCTTTCTCTTTGAGTTTTACAAAGGTTTTGAGGGAGACAGAATGTTTTATGCATCCTGAAATTGAAATAATAAGCATTACTCTTAGGATTTCTGCCTGAACTACTGGAAAATGATTAAAGTACTTATCTGTTTTCCAGGTTGATTTCCTTTTCCCAACACCCCATGGCCCTCTCCTTTGTTGCCTTGGGACTTTTGTTGGGCTTAGATTTTTTTATTACTGGTTTCCTTGATGACAAACAGGATATGAACACACATAACCTTGCTTAGTTTGAAAATGAGACACATAGGGAGATAGAGTATATATTTATTTAAAAATCAATAAACTTGAAAACTTCACAGAGTCTTCTTTTATAACCGGGATATCTTCTCTTATGAAGTTAACTAAAAACAGAAAGTAAAGAAAAAAATCATTAATTTTTAGAAATTTGCAAGTATTGTGCATGTGTCTGCTTGATATTTGATATATAGAGGTACCTGTAATTTATTATTCATTATATGTCATGTAAAATCAGATGTATGATTTAGTCATCTGAGTTCAAAGGTAGAAAATGAACTCTGAGGTGCGGATATAATGCTATAACGTTTCAAAGATTCCTCTCTCCTTTTGTTTTTTTTTGTTTTGTCTTTAGCTTTCTCGGTTTTGTATGGTGTAGAGTGTCAATTCATAAGTCTTCTGGGCAAAAGTGGATATTAAAAGAAAATCTTCAAATTCACCTCACAAAGAACAGTGTATTAGTCAGCTTTCTGTCTGGTGTTAGGATGCCTGAGATAAGCAATTTAAAAGAGAAAATGTTTGATTTGGTTTATAGAATCAAAAGTTTCAGACCACAGTTACTCAGTGCCTTTGGGGAGTTGCCTGTGGCAGCATAAACTCACAGTTGCCTGTGGCAGCAGATTCTCAGTTGCTGGGACATGATTATTCTGGTGGCAACATGTGAGGAAGTGTTAGCCAATGATAGTCAAAAAATGCTAGTGTGAATAAAGGTTCTGGGGTCTCAACATCCCTTAAAATGCAGCCCCAGTATTTGTTTCTTGAGGCTCTAGCTATTGTTTGGCCACCATCTAAGAGGACTACAGACTAGGAATCAAGTCATTAGTTTGAGGGTATACTTAAATACAGCAGGCAACACCAGTCCATACAGATTATCTTCAAGAGTTTTCCCGAGTCTTACAAAATAGAAAGAAAAGAACAATTTTGGTAGGTTTTTTTTTTTTTTTTTAAAGCTAAACATTGTAAAGTGTCTCTGTATATTTGCAATGAATTCAGAACTATTCCATTTTATATCTCACAACTCCATTGACTTTTCTCTCATCAGGCAGTGCCATGTAGGGAGTCATCTGTGATAATGCATAACTTTGCGCTCTTTAATCTTTCTGAAAGATAATGACCATTCCTTTAAGTTCACAAATTTGGAGATGTTGATCCACTAAGATCAGAAACCTCAGCTTAAAACAATAGTATGAAACAGAAGAACTTAATCAAAGTGAGAAGAAGCATAAACAAAAATAATAAGGAATACAGGCAAAAGTAAAATTTAGAATTTTAGGAAAATAAAATTATAAATATCTGTCTAGTATTATTTTAATAGAAAGACATTAAGATTTCTTCAAATTTATTATATAATCAAGCATAATCTCATATTCATATATGAAAAGACATTTTCTAAATTTCATTCTTATAAAATAAACATTATTTCAAAACTAAAGCAAAAATTTTGCAAATTTCTCAGGTAACCTTTCTTAGAATCTGTTACTCAAAATTTTAGAATAAAATTTTTGAAGACAAGAGAGTTGAACAAAGAACTCTCAACTGAGGAAACTCGAATGATTAAGAAACACGTAAAGAAGTGCTCAGCATCCCTAGTCATCAGGGAAATGCAAATGAAAACAACACTGAGATTCCACCTCACACCAGTCAGATTGGCTAAGATCCAAAACACAGGTGACAGCAGATGTTGGCGAGGATGTGGAGAAAGAGGCACACTCCTCCATTGTTGGTGGGGTTGCAAGCTGGTACAACCACTATGGAAAGCAGTCTGGCGATACCTCAGAAAATTGAACATAGCGTTACCTGAGGACCCAGCTATACCCCTCCTGGGTATATACCCAGAAGATATTTCAACATGCAACAGGGCCACATGCTCCACTATGTTTATAGCGGCCTTATTCATAATAGCCAGAAGCTGGAAAGAACCCAGATGTCCTTCAACAGAAGAATGGATACAGAAAATGTGGTACATTTACACAATGGAGTACTACTCAGCCATTAAAAATAATGAGCTCATGAAATTCTTAGACAAATGGATGGAGCTAGAAAATATCATCCTGAGTGAGATGACCCAATCACAAAAGAACACACATGGTATGCACTCACTGATAAGCGGATATTAGCCCCAAAACACAATACCTAAGATGCAACGCATAAACCTCATGAAACTCAAGAAGAAGGAGGAAGACCAAAGTGAGGGTGCTTTTGTCCTTTTTAGAACGAGTATCAAAAGATTCAACCAGAGCTCCCAGGATCTAAACCTCCAGCCTGAGAACAGACAGGGGCAAGCTGTCCTCTGAGAGGCTCTAACCAGCAGCTGACTCAGACAGATACAGACATCCAGAGCCAAACAGTGGATGGAGCTTGAGGACTCTTAAAGAAGAATAGGTGGAAGGATTGTGGGCCCTAAGGAGATAGGAACTGCACAGGAAGATCAACAGAGTAAACCAACCTGAACCCTTGGAGCTCTCAGAGACTGAATCACCAACCGTGGAGCATACCTAGTCTACACAGATCTACCTCCATGGGCTGAACCTAGCTCCATGCACATATGTTGTAAAATGTCAGCTTGGTTTTCATGTAGGTCTCAAACATTCTGAGTAGAGCTATCCCAAAAATTGCAGCCTGTATTCTGGAGTATGTCTTCTTAAAAAAAAAAAATGTTTTTGAAGACAAAGTAAAGCTAGAGCTATTATGATTGAAAGGTAAGTTTTATATTTTTATTAAAAAGGAAAAATAGTCATGCTTATACATTTAATAGTTTATATGGAGAAATGTGATATTCTAAAAGTTTTTGGTTAACTTGAGTATTTTTTCTGACAGTACTAAACAGCACTGTGCAAGACAGAGATATTAGAGGGAGACACATGAATCTGTACATCTCAATGACATTTCTCTTCTGTAGACCATGATGAGTACTGGTCAAACAGTTTCTACATTTATGTCTGAGAGTTATGGTCACTCTGCTTTGTTATGAGTACGTGGATTGTCAGACAATAGATTTCAATTCACATGTTTATTCAATAGATATTGAGTGTGTGCTATACATCTAACAATACAATATGTGTGATAGATTGAGTAGTGAACAAGGAATGAAGATCTATGTACTCATAAAAACCAATCTGTATATATACACACAAAACAATATAGTTTCATACATAGAAAACATAAACAAGGTACTGTAATGTATCTTGGTTATATGGTTGACCTTGGGATGTCTTGCTTGACTTCCCATTTCTAAATATCTTTCAAGATACTAACTGAACTTTGATATAGAGGATCTCTTCAGGGATATTTTTATTATCAAAGAATCTAGGAAGGCACAGTAAGGTAGGCTCACAAAGAAAAGGACAAGTGTGTTGATAGTCTTCTGTGGTGGATACCCTCTGAAAGAAACAACAGGAATGTTTTACAACCATAATAGTTGATGTCTCCCAAAGCTTCATCTTTGTCTTGATGAGGCCATGCCAATACTGATCTCATCCTTTCCTATTGGGCATGGTGGACATTGACACTGAATGACCGCATTGCAATTTCTCTGAGTGTCCACCTGCCATTTGTCTCTAACTCAGAATGTTCCTCTTAACTACAATCATCTACCAAATTAGAGAAGGCTGTTATCTACAAAGCAGGGCTGACAATTCTTGGTAACCATCATGTTTTATAGAAAATGGATGTAATGGACTTAATCCAAATCACAAATCTAAAGGTATATGGCATTGATGAAAAAATAAAATGTTTATTCTGTCTTACATTCTAGCATTCCTCAACACTGGAGCATCAAACCTTTACAGGACCAAGGGCCTCCCTTTACATTGATGCCAGATATGGCTCCCTCAGCTCCTTCAGTCCTTCCTCTAACTCCTCCATTAGAGTCCCTATGCTCAGTCGGATGGTTAGCTGTAAGCCTCCACATCGCATCTGTATTGGTCAGGATCTGGCAGATCCTCTCAGGATTCAGCTGTATCAGGCTCCTGTCAGCAAGTACTTCTTGGCATTTGCAAGAAATCTGGGTTTGGTATCTGCATGTAGAATGGGTCCCCTAGGTAGGCCAGTTCTGGATGGCCATTCCTTCAGTCTCTGCTCCACCTTTTGTCCCTGTGTTTCCTTTAGACAGGAGCAATTCTGGGTTAAAATTTTGGAGATGGGTGGGTGGTCCCATCCCTCATCAGGGGTCAAGGGCCAACCTCTAGATGTGGTCTCAACATGTTCTCCCTCCCTTTGTGTGGTGTTTCAGCTAATTCATCCCCCATGGGGTCCTGGGAGACTCTTCCTGCATCTGGGACTTTCTGGTTGCTACTTCCAGTTCCGCATCCCCCATTGCTACAGATCTCTGTTGACTTTCCTGACCCTTTATATATCTCCTCCATCTTCTCCCATACCTGATTCTTTCCCTCTTTCCCCTCCCCCTCATCTCTTCTTCCCAAGTCCTTCCCACCTTACTTCCATTGATTATTTTGTTCTCCACTCTAAGTAGGACTGAAACATTCACTCTTTGGTCTTCCTTACCCTTGAGCTTCATGTGGTCCATGAGTTGTATTGTGGATATTCCATGTTCTTTGCCTAATATCCATTTATCAGTGAGTACATACCATGTTTGTTCTTTTGTGAAGAATTACCTCACTCAGGATGATGTTTTCTAGATCCATCCATTTGCCTGCAAATTTCATGAACTCATGGTTTTTAATAGCTGAGTATTATTCCATTGTGTAAAGTACCACATTTAGCTGTGGGCATCTGCATCTGCTTCAATCAGCTGTTGGGTAGACCCTCAAAGAATAGTTATGCTAGGCTCCTGTTTGCAAGCATATCAGGGTATCATTAATAAGGTCAGGGATTGGTGTTTGCCCATAAAATGGGTTTCAAATTGGGCTGCCCTTTGGATGTCATTCATTCAGACTCTGCTCCATCGTTGTCCCAATATTTCTTCTAGACAGGACAAATTTTGGGTCTAAATTTTTGTGGGTGGGTTGGTGTTCTTATCCCTCCAATGGAGGTCCTGCCTGGCTACACAAAGTAGTCTCTTCAGGTTCAATGTCCCCACTGTCAGGCATCTTGCCTGACATCACCTGAATTGACTCCTGGGAGCCTCAGTCATCTCACTTGCCCGCCTGTCCATCCCCAGGAACTACATCTTTCCCTTCATTCTCCTGGTCCTATGGCCTTCTCTCCTGTCTCTCCTGCCCTGCCATCCTATTCTCCTCTCTTCCCTTCCACCCAGTTCCCTCCCTCTCTATGCCTCCTAAGACTATTTTGTTTCCCCTCCTAAGTGTAATTCAAACTTCTTTCTTCACTTGGGCATTCCTTCTTGTTTAGCTTCTTTGGGTCTGTGGGGTGTATCATGGGCTCATGTACTTTATGACTAATATCCACTTATTAGTGAGTACATACCATGCATGTCCTTTGGTGTCTGAGTTACCTTACTCGGATAATATTCTCTAGTTTCATCAATTTGCCTGCAAAATTCATGATTTCCTTATTTTTAATAGATGAATAATATTCATCATGTAAATGACCACATTTTCTGTATTCATTCTTTGTTGAGGAACATCTGAGTTGTTTCATGTCTCTGACTATTAAGAATTAAGTGCTATAAATAAAGTGGAACATGTGTCTTTGTGGTATAGTAGAGCATCTTTTGGGTATATGCCAGGAGTGGTATAGATGGGTCTTCAGGGTGAACTATTTCCAATTTTCTGAGATCCACCAGGTTGATTTCCAGAGTGGTTGTACAAGTTTGCAATCCCACTGGCAATGAAAAAGTGTCTACTTGCTCCACATCCTTGCCAACATGTGTTGTCACCGAATTTTTATCTTAGCCAATTTGATGGGTGAAAGGTGAAATCTCAGGGTCATTTTGATTGACATTTCCCTGCTGACTAAGGATGTCGAACATTTCTTTAAGTACTCCTGGCCATTCACGATTCCTCAGTTGAAAATTCTGTCTAGTCCTGTACCTCATTTTTTTAAATAGGTATTTGGTTTTTTTGGAGTCAAACTTCTTGAATTCTTTGCATATTTTGGATTTGAGCCCTCTGTTGAATGTATGGTTCGTGAAGATCTTTTCCCAATCTTTATATCTTGTACTATTGGAAGTATGTTTTGTCTTATAGAAGTTTTTCAGTTTCATGAGGTCCTATTTATTAATTGTTGATCTTAGAGCCTGAGACACTGGTATTCTGTTCAGAAAATTGTCTCCTGTACCATTGTATTCAAGACTATTTCCCACTTTCTGTCTTATAAGATTTAGTGTATCTGATTTTTGCTGAGCTCCTGAATCTATTTGGACTTGAATTTTGTGCAGGATAATAGAGACAGATTTATTTGCATCATTCTACATGCAGATATCCAGGTAAACTAGCAACATTTGTTCAAGATGCTTTCTTTTTTCACTTTATGGTTTTGATTCTTTGTCAAAAAAAAAAAAAAAAAAAAAAAAGCTGTCCATAAATGTTTGGGTTTATTTCAGAGTCTTCTATTCAACTCCATTGTTCCTATATGAATACCATGAGGTTTTTATTATTATTTCTCTGTAGTACACCTTGAAGGCAGGGATGGTATTATCTCCAGAAGTTCTTTTGTTGTCCAGGATCCTTTTTAGCTATCCTGTTTTTGTTTGTTCGTTTGTTTGTTTAGGTTTTTTTATTTGAAGTTGAGAATTGCTCTTTCAAGGTCTAAAAAAATACGTTGGAATTTTGAGGGTGTTTTCATTGAATCTGTAGATTGCTTTTGGTTAGATGGCCATTTTCATTACGTTAATCTTACCTATCCATGAGCACGAGAAGAATCTCTTTATATCAGATATCTTCTTCAATTTCTTTCTTCAGGACTTGAAGATCTTGTCATACAGATCTTTCACTTGCTTGGCTAGAGTTTCACCAAGATATTTTATAATATTTGTGTCTATTGTGAAAGGTGGTGCTTCACTCATTTCCTTCTCTGCATGTTTATACTTTGTATAAAAGAAGGCTACTGATTTCATTAAGTTAATTTTGTATCCAGCCACATTGCTAAAGTTATTTATAGCTGTTAAAGTTCTCTGGTAGAATTTTGGGAATCGAAATAATTTCTTGTGAGTTTGGGGGTATAGTTTTGCATTAGAGATTTCCTTCTAGTATCCTATGTAGAGCTAGATTAATAGAAAGATATTGTTTAAATTGTTTTTGCCACGAATTTCATTAAGTTAATTTTATATCCAACCATATTACTAAAGTTGTTTATCAGATGTTAAAGTTCTTTGGTAGAATTTTGGGATTCAAAATAATTTCTTGTGAGTTTGGGGGTGTAGTTTTGCGTTAGAGATTTCCTTTTAGTATCCTATGTAGAGCTGGATTAGTAGAAAGATATTGTTTAAATTTGTTTTTGTCACGAAATATCTTGGTTTCTCTGTCTATGGTAATTGAGAGTATTGGTGTGGTCTCTGAGAGCCTGTAAGACATCTGTCTAGAATCTTCGGGCTTTAGAGTGACTGCAGGTATAGGTGCAGACCAGAAGGAGGATGGGGCTCCTACAGGCAGCACAGAGCCCATGACTACTGGACTTGTCATGGTGCCAGGAGCAGGAGTGGGGCGACAGAGGGACTCACCTGTGTGTCTCAGGTTAGAGCAAACCTCTTGAGAGACGGAAGGAATGTGGAGTGTGGTGTGGTGCACTGTTCCAAAATTACAGGTACAGGTGCAACCAGAAAGAGGATCAAAGATTATTCCTTTTTAGATTTAAATTTTTGTAATTTTAAATTGTAACAAAGCTGAATTATCAACATACTAATTTCTCTTTAAATTTTATTTGTACCCTAGAATGTATCCTAGTTTACTAGCTATAATTTGCTGTTTAAAATACCCTTATACATATACTCAAATTGATAATTAATTTGAGTCATAATAAAACAAATCTTTAGTTCAGTAATGTATGTGTTCAGAGCACAGACTTAGTAGAAGCCATCACTTTCAGAGCTTCAGATTCTACATCTTCTCAGTAGTTTTTATACAAGGGAAACAGAGAAAATCAGTGCCTTCAGGAGCCTGCTAAAAGAAAAGTGAGAACCCTGTTAGTTAACAAAATCTTTTTCAGGGGATATTTGGGGATTGAAAATACATATAGTAAATAATAAAATAATAAAATCTTCTGACATCATTACTCCAAACATAAAATTGAGCTAGAATGTACATATATAATTATCTTTAGCCTTATGTCTTGTATGAACTAAGATGAGACTTTCTCTGATTTTTATTTCCACTATATCCTAAGTATTGTCATACTTTTTCTCATATACATGTCTAATTTAATTTGTCAAAATTGATCCATTTTTTTTCATAATATATTTTCCCTTTTTGTGAACTTTTAGTTCACTTTAACCAATCTTAACTATTAATGAAAAAGATAATTAAATCAAAACATTTACTCAGGACATTTTATTTTAATATGTTTAAAAAATACACTGAGACTCTTTAAAAAATTGTCACATAGGTTTCTCTATTATATTATATCTTCTGGTATCTGAACCACAATGGTTGTATTGTACTTGATAGTAGATTTTAATTTTATTTCACTTATTGTCTTAATGTGGAATTTGGACCACACCTTGTATTGATCTTGTTATCTTAGTATAAATCCATTACAAGTAACTTTACCAGACATAGGGGATGTTAATACTCAATAAATTAAAAATAAAACCATATTAAACTTTACCTAAATCACATTTTTATCCACAAGTATCATTGAATAAAGGGTTTCAAATACTTATCTTCTTAATGTTGACTTATGGTTCATGTGAGGAGATCAAATGTTCTCTTCTACCAGGTGGATCTTTGGTGTAAAACTCATGCTATTCTGCTCAGCAATTATATATACTGGCAATACCATCCTGAAGGCCCTGAAAACTTTGTTTGATTTATTCAAGTTATTTTAATATTTTTCAATTGTTTTGTAAATAGAATCAATATTATAAAATCAATTTTGAAATTCCAGAGAATATGTTCTGTGTCTCAAGTGTTTTTTTCCCCAGAAACAAAATTTTCATTAGAGACTAAATAAAAATCCATAATTTTCCAGAATTAATTCTCATTTCAAAATAAACTTTAGGTTATATTTGCAAAGTTAAATCTGTCTGTCCAAAAAAAAAAAAAGACCATCTAAATGTGAAATTTGAAACATAATAAAACTATAATACAAATATTAATTTTTTGTAATAAATCACTGACCAAACACAGACCAAAATAACATAGCATAGTAGAAGTTTTCAACCAGACTGACCCTTCCCATCAACCTAAGGGTCAGATACTCATGGTGCAAGGGGGGCTATAAGCCCTTTAGCCCATGAATTTGCTGAGAAACATGTTCATTATCCATACTAAAAACAGGCAAAAATAAATATGACTCCTTACTTAGGTTTTTCTGTACTCTATGACCCCTTTATATTCTTTACAATCTATTGTCTTTAGATTGTTTTTATTATTTGGTCTCATTCATAACAAATGAACTTATAAACAAATTCAACAAAAAATTCCAAATAAATACCAGGAATGAATGTGTTTCACAGCTACATTCTTTTTTAGCTTATCATTTATTGAAAAATAAAAATTACTGTATTGTGACCAGCATCAAAATTAGATTAAAAAAAAAAAAGAACAAAAGAAAAGGAAAACTAATGTATCTTCCCAAGCTGAGTTTCTATGCCTCTTTCATTTAAATAATTGATTTGTTTGTTGGCGTGTTAACTGCATGCCTCACTGCAGATTGTTTTCAAAGATCTACAGTGTACTATAGAGATAAGACAATGGCTGATACTGAAGTAATTGATTAAATGGTGCCTGTTCTTAATGAGCAGAATGCTCCATTATTTATACAAATCACAAGTATAAAATTTTGAAGTGGAAGAACCTATGCAAGTAAGCTTGACATCAACCATGTAGTTCATTTCAGCAGAATTCTAAAAGAATAAAATTCTTTCAAAATTTTATACTCTCCATAATTTAAGAAACACAACAGCCTTATTGGTTTGACATAGAGTAACATTTTTATACGACTCTCCTTTAGTCTTCAGTCATGCAATTTGGATATATAACCTTTCAATTTTTCAGAGAGAGAACAGTAACTACTTAACTCTCTTCCTTCTTTCTACATACAAAGGGAAACAAAATAATCACAGGAAGTAAAGGGACAGAGGAACCTGTGAGGGAGAGAGGAGAGGGGACAGAAAAAAGGGGACAGGATCAGATATGGAAAGGGAGAGGAAAAAAGTAGTGTCAGGAAGTCAATCAAACAAAAATATGTAGCAGTGGGGGATGAGGAACTGAGGATAGACACTAGAAAGTCTCAGATACCAGAGAAATTAGAGGCTCTCAGACTTTAGCCAAAATATGCAACAAAGGGGAGATAGAACCTGTAAAGACCACCTTTGTCGGCTCCTTTGCCAGCAGGTCCAGGAGAGAGGAGAGAGGTCCTGGTCCTACCAGGTCTCTCTCTGGGGCTGAGCGGATGGCAAGTGTTGATGGCCCAAAAGAAGCACACTGGGCCAGGAGTCTTGTCAAGCAGGAACTCAACTTTAATGTATCAGCCTCTCACTTATAGACTCAGAGCATAGGGAGGGGGATTTTTGGTGGGGTGAGATTATGTAGGAGGTGGAGAAGGGTGACTAGGGTATGGGGTGACTGACAGGGCCAATAGCAAGCTCTATATCAGCAACAATGGGGCAGAGGCAGGGCCAAACAGATCTTGTTGAGTAACCCTGGTATGGAAGTGACTGAGACAGGTCTAAAAACTCAAACCAGGCTCAGGTTTGTTGTCAAGGCCCAAACCAGGGCCAAAATAGGGCCCAACCCACCTCCAGTAGATAGGCATTGTCCCAGTTGAGGGATGGGGCCATCCACCCATCTCAAAATGTTAACCAGAAATGTTCCTTCTTTCATGCTGACTGAAGTCTCCATTAGTCATCTTCCTATGAATGTCTTTGGAATTTTTTATTTTTACTTTTAGAAGTCATCCAGTTTCTAACATGGTTTTGAACAAGTAGACATCATGGAGAGGCATGGTATAAATGGTTCTGTGTTCTTTTTGCACCTACTCATTCTTGCATTAGTAAGCATGTCTTGTAGCTTCTGGCTGTGACTTTATATCAACTTTTTGTCATTGGATCATTTTATTTATCAATGGAAATTCTTATGTAAATCTTCAGGTAATTAGGATAGGCTACCTCTTCTTTATTATGAAAATTGAGATAGAATTTGTTAAATCTTGTATGAGCTGAGGCTCTTGGGAATGGGAATAAAGTTTTCCTAGCTCTGTGGTGCTAGAGCGGAAGAGATAGGTACATCTCTTGGGCTCTCTGACATCTAGCTTCACCTACTCAGACTTAAATAATCTGTGTAAGGAATGACCACTAAAATTGACCATTTTTCTTCACAATCACTTGGATTTATACAAACACATGTGAATATATGCACACAATTTTGAAGCCACACACAATACATTGCTATCTATATATAGAGAGTCAATGTTAATTGTTCCATGTTCTTTAATGGGTGATCAAGTGAACTGTAATTCCCTAATGAAAAAAAGAATATTGATGGAAGATCTAGCTCAGGGAAGTGATGTTAAGCTGTGTTTTAATATACTGACTCTGAGTTACTTGTGGTGTTTGAATGAGATATTCACCCCCACACCCACACCCACACTCACACCCATACACACACACACACACACACCATATTCTTGGCAATGTTTATGTTTGGTCCCCAGTTGGTGGAAATTGGAGAAGTATGTTACTAGGGATGGGTAGACTTTAACAGTTTGATAGGCATGTCCTTTTGAACTCAATCTCTCTGTTTCCTATTTCAGGTTCCAGATACAAACTCTGAGCTCATATGCTGTCTGCCTGCTTTCATGCTTCCTTGTCATGATAGTAATAGATTTTTATCCCTCTGGAACCATCAGGCAAAATAAAACCTTAATTCTATAAGTTGCCTTGGTCATGATGTTTTATCACAGCAATAGAAGAGAAAATAAGAAAATACCTGTTGAGTATTCTTGTAAAATGTCCATTTGGAATCACATAGGAAAACTGTAAAGAGCAGGAGTCATGTACAAGTAAATGTTTGCAAAGGCATAAATGAGTGGATGGGATAACCCAGGAAATTGATGCATAAAGATGAACATTGGACAAAGGTCAGAATTCTAAAGAATATCATGAATAATGATAGAGTATCAATAAAGCAAAGTATCCTCTTTCTCTAAGTGGATATGGAAAATAACCAACAATGAGAACACAATATACAAATAATTGCTCTAATAATCGCATTCTTTATAGAATCTCTCAAAAGTTAAATGAGTATATCAATAATTATCCTGATGAGTCTAAAAACATGTCCTCCTAGTCCACCTTAGACTTGATTAGTGTGCACTCATTGGTTTCTCTGTGATTTTTTAAAAGCCAGAAGATTATTTATATTCATAAAAAATGTATGTAAAGAATATGGTTCTTATGTTGCATTATTCAATATAATATTTAATTTTCAGTTGATTGATATTCAGTTAGTGGATGAGTTTAAAATGATTGGACCTCTGAGATGATGTAGCAGTGTTCTAGAATATTACATTCAAAGCTTTATTGTCTTTAGTATTCTCTAGATTTTACTTTAGGTCCAATTTAGATTTGTGATTTATATGGACCATAAGTATTGCATGATATTTTATCAAAATCAATAAGCAGTTTGAAGTCATTTGGTTCTCTTTTTCCCAACATTCCCCTCACATTCCAGTGATTAGTATGACATTCTATTAGATAAGGTTTTGACAGCATGAGTTATTAGATTCACCAAACAACAGATACATGTAAAATATTAGATTTGTCTTATTTCTGATATTTCAGTACAATGGCCACTGTCCAACTGGAAGTGAGCCATTTGAAATGATGAGATACTGGCTGACAAGAAAGAACACATGTAGGCTGATTAAATTACTTTTCTTCTTAATGTGGCAAAGTGTGTAATCTCTATGGCTCTTTTTTCCATCTTTCCATGCTTATGAACAATTTTTATAAAAGGTAGATCTGTTGTTAAGTATGTTACTATTTGAAACACAGACCATGAGAAATTCATAAAAATTCTTATATATAATATTTATACATCTCTATGGGATACTTTATGTTAATTCATTGTGTGCATTCATTGTGTGACAATCACATCAGAATATGAAGTATTCTTCTGGTATTAGTTTTCTGAGGCTTCAATTTCATATTTTCTAGTTATTTTGAAAAACAGAGTTCCTTCAACCTATAGTTTCTCTTCTTTGCTAGAGAAGAACTGAGACTAACTCTTCCACTACACTTTGTTTCTTTTGGGGAGAGGAGGGTTGTTTTTATTTTGTTTTGTTTTGTTTTGTTTTGTTTTGTTTTGTTTTTCATTCAACCTTGCTTTCCTAGATAGCATTGAACTTTACTCTATCTATTCTACAAAACTGTCTTATCTGTTTCCACAAATGAGCAAGAATACATAGTATTTGTATTTCTGTATCTGGTTTGTTTTACTTAACGTAATATTCTCGTGTGTGTGTGTGTATGTGTGTGTATGTGTTTTAGCATGTGCAAATGTCATATGTGTGATGCTGCCAATAAAAATTGTCTATAGATGAATCACAATCAACTATACAAATACACTACATGTATTCATAAATACATCCTATGTAAGCAACTTGCTTAATTTCACAGTTTAGCTACAGCTAATAGTCCTCCAATAATTTGGAAGTGTACATACCTTTTCGAGGTAAAGAATTCATCTGCATTGGATATAATCTAAAAGCTGTGTCATACTCAAGATGTATTTGCTTTATGGAAGGGCTCCAATATAGCTTTCCACAATGGTGTGAATTTAAGCTCCCACCAGCAATGTTGGAGAGACCCTGTTTCTCCATATTTTCAGCAGCATCTTTTATGTCTTTTAGTTCATATCTCTTTTAATAAAAGCAGTTAAACTTTTAATTGATATGTATAAATGTTATGTATAATAAACCCTGATCTGGTTTATTAAATAGTGTTTCATCATTCTCCCAAATATACTGTCCATATTTCAGGCCCCATGTTTCTATTTTAATAACCTTACTTTCTCATTTTTAAAATTCTTCTCTTTAAATATTAAAATTCTTTTATGTAAACAAGACTGAGACTCATCTTTTTTAAGGGAACCCTTTTACTTCCCATGTGTTAATGAACTCTTTCTTCCCATCCTCAGATTCTTAGCTATTATATTTCTGACATTTTTGAACAAACATAATTTAGCAATGGTAAAAGACCAATCACGCCCCCCTAACCAGGCTTGAATCTCCTTATGTATATAAAGAGTAATGGACCACAGAAAACAATTCTAATTTCAAGATTCTCAGCAGAAGGTTCACAATAAAATAAAGTAAATGGGCATATCTTAACACAGAAAAAATTTAATGAGCTGAAAACAATGAGTTTTATTCACCTGATCAGAGGAAGTAACTTTATTTATTTCTTATTTTTGTATCAGTTCAGCAACTTTAAGCTTACGTTACTTTCTTAACTAATTATGTTTTCTTTCTATTAATTCATTGTATTAAAAATGAAGGAATGAATTAGACTTTTGGTCTGGATTCATATTTTCCATTTTCTTTCTCTTCCTTAAAGAGTTGCTTCATGGTTTTGTTGTAGATAGTCTATGTAGCCTAATGGCCTCAAATTCATAATCCTCTTCCTTCTACTACTCTAGTGGTGGTATAATAGGCATGGGCCATTATGACCAGCTTCCTTTCTTCTGCTTCTACATGTTTCTTTGAAAACTGGAAGATTCTATAGACGTGAAATGCCATACCTTTGTAAAATAGCAGAATCATTGTACTAATATTACATAAAATGTTATCACAGTTGTGTATCAATAATACACAAGCAGATCACAATATATAGCGTGCGTGTGATGTGCATGCACACGTGTGTGTGTGTGTGTGTTTGTATGTATGTAGTATTTCAATCAAGAGTAACAATAGATGATAAACACGTTAGAAATATCCACTGACCGATAAGGTTCCTTTCATATGTCCATATCTAAAAATCTAATTCCTCTATTAGTAAATATTTTAAAGTAGTTAAAGAAGTTGCTTGCAAGAGAACTAGCTTCTTGTATATAGACTAATATGTATTTTCCTCTTACAGGAATAGAACAATACCACTTGATTTTCTCAGATAGTGAGAAATCTTGCATCTTTTATCCCTTTACTAATCTCTAACTTTGGATGAGTAAGTAATCTAAGGGAGCACATTATTATTAGTTATTTATTTTCATTAACTTGACTTTACAATATCATGAGTCTTATTGGTTTTGGATTTCAGTAAGTCAGTCAGTAAGTAAAGTCAATCATAAACTTGAATATGATGATTGTATTGATTTTAGTATTAAGACACATTGTGTCTTGAAGCTGAGTAATTACTTTGTAAAAAAAAAAAAAAATGGCCCCATGCAAACTAATGATGAATGAAGTATGACACCTGGAAGGTCATGTGCTCTATTGGTATAAGTTCTGGAATGAATATTTTTGTTATATTCTTGGCCTAAGTGTTTGATCTATCTCTGCCTTACTTTTCCTATCTGCAAACATAGACAATAGTACCTTAAAGTATAAGAATCAAGTGATAACAAAATATGACAAATACACAGATGTGTGATTTTGTGTCTGTGTGTGTGTGAAAATTAACTGCTTATCATTAACTATACCTAAACTTTTAGTAAATAGTTTAATAATCCAGCTACTATTTAACCTCTGCTTAGTTAACAGTTTAACTCACTGTATCTGTATTCTGTACCTATACCTAATAACAAATGAACTGATATTCTTTAGGTGCTTCTCAGCCATTTGTGTTTCCTCAGTTGAGAATTCTTTGTTTAGCTCTGTACCCCATTTTTAATAGGGTTATTTGTTTGTCTGGAGTCTAACTTCTTGAGTTCTTTGTATATACTGGATATTAGCCCTCTATCAGATGTGGGATTGGTAAAAATCCTTTCCCAATCTTTTGGTTGCTGTTTTGTCCTATTGACAGTGTCCTTTGCCTTACAGAAACTTTGCAATTTTATGAAGTCCCATTTGTCAATTCTTGATCTTAGAGCATAAGCCATTGCTGTTCTGTGTCCTTCAGCAGAGGAAGGGATACAAAAAAATGTGGTACATTTACACAATGGAGTATTACTTAGCTATTAAAAACAATGAATTCGTGAAATTCTTAGGTAAATGGGTAGAACTAGAAAATATCATCCTGAGTGAGGCTACCTAATCACAAAAGAACACACATGGTATTCACTCACTGATAATTGGATATTAGCCCAGAAGCTTGATTACCCAAGAGTCAACTCACAGACCACATGAAACTCATGAAGAAGGAACAAGTATGGATACTTCAGTCCTTCTTAGAAGGAATAACAGAATAATCAAAGGAGCAAATATGGAGACAAAGTGTGGGACAGAAACTGAAGGAGGGGCCATCTGTAGACATTCCACCTAGGTATCTGTCCCATGTGCAGTCACCAAAGGTAGCCACTGATGTAGATGTCAGGAAGTGCATGCTGACAGGAGCCTGATATAGCTGTCTCCTTAGAGATCTGCCAGAGTCTGACATATTCAGAGGCAGATGCTCACAGGTAACCATTGAACTCATCATGAGGTTCCCAATGGAGGAGTTAAAGAGAAGACCAAAGGAGCTGAAAGAGTTTGTGGCCCCATGAGGAGAGCAACAATACCAACCGACCAGAGCTCCCAGGGTCTAAACCACCAGCCTAGGAGCACATAGGGAGGGACCCATGACTCCAGCTGTATATGTAGGGGAGGATGGCCTTGCTGGGCATAGATGGGAAAGGAGATTCTTGATCCCATGAAGGCTGGACATCCAGTGGGGGGGGGGGGGATTCAAGAGTAGGGAGGTAGGAGTGTGGGGGTAGGTGGGGGCACATCCTCATAGAAGCAGAAAGGGGGGGATGGGATAGGGGATTTTTTGGGGGGGAATGGGGTAATGCAATGACATCAGAAATGTAAATAAAATATCCAATAAAATAATTAAAAAAAAAAAGTAGGATGGAGCCAGTCATCCCACTCTGAGATTTTCTCCAATCCCTGACTCTGTAAAGTAGGTCAGGAGTAATATTACCAGTAAAATCTTGAGCGGTTGTAATATCTTTAGATAGCTGTAGAGCTTTGCAGCCCAAGACAGTAAGTGGCTCTTGAAGGACTTAGATATATTTTATGTTTTATTACAAATATGCATAACTGGTGTAGAAAAAGTAGTTATAATTAATTTTTGCTTTAAAAAAATTGTATTTAGTCTTAGAAATTTTCAGGTATGAATATAATGTGTTTTGATTATATCTACCCTTCTATCCCTTCTTCAGTTCCTTATGATCCCTATCATGTCTCCATTCCAATTTCAATTATCATTTTGAAAAAAATAATAACCCAGTGAATCCAATTACTTATACTCAAATATACATGGATGTAGGGCCATCCACTGAGGCATGAGTCACTTAGCAGCAGCCCCAGCACCCTCCATAAATGACTCCTCTTTAGGAATCATCAACTGCCAAGAGAACCTAAGCTAAAGTTGGGGTAGCATGACCCTTCATCTCCTCATTCTAGAATGTTGACTTGTTTGATCTTATACAGATCATAGTTGCTTTGAGTTCAGGTTTGCAACAGCCCTGCCATATGCAAAAGACAGCATTTCGGAGCTTTCCTCCATATCTTCTGGCCCTTACATTTTTCCAGCCCCTCTTTAGTGAAGCTCCTTGAGCCTTCAGTAAGAAGAGGTTGATATAGATACCCAAGCTGTGGATGAACACAAATAGTCACTTATGATAAACACATAGAACCATTGCCTATTATAAAATTCTACATTAATCATTGCAAATAAGAAGGCTCGCTGACCATGTTTGATGTCAGTACAAATCAATGATATAAACATAAATTCTTAAAAGGCAGATTGGCAACATGAACAGTTATGAAAAACCTCAACAGTAGGCTTCTATCTAGGACCTATAACCTTCCCACACATGAGCTTTTGAAGATATTTAAATTAAGAAGCATGAATTCTTTTCTATGGAACAGACCCCAAATTCAGGCAGAAATAATTGGTTACCCTATAATGGACATGCCATTTTAGTACAATTGATTACATTTTTCTGGCAAGTCAGTATTGTAACATGTAGCTTCTAGGATTTGGTAAGATCACTGATGCCTTTTCTCCCCAAAAAAACTAAATCGAAATTTCTGACACTGTAAAAAGCAATCTGACTGGTAATTTCTTGTTCGGTCCAAGATTTATTTCTTTAAGTTTTTTCTTCAGAATTGGGTACTTACTTATCATGAACCACTAAGGAATATGACAACACTCATATTTTTCAGTGCCTCTGGAACTTTCTGATCAATAACTGGTAGGGAGGTATCCAGTGTTCAGCACAGATATTTTCATTTGGGAACTTGTGCATTCTGAAAAGATTACTGATCACTCAAGTGCAGTATATCGGTTTATAAAACTTATAAAAATATTTTAATTAGCTGATAAATAATGGTTTTCCATAAAATCATTTTATAATCTTCACTTTGGCTAACCTACACCATATCCCTTCCTATCCTTATGCTCCTTACCTCCATCCTTGCTTAAAACTATAACACTAATAAGCCTCCATTATTTCATATCACACATGTTCTACTATCCGTTATTATTATGGGACATGAGATCATAAGTTTTCCCAATAGCTTTGTCATGTACTTTTCATTTGATTAATCTTTTACCTGCTCCTTCATTTTGCCCACTATTCACAAACTACATAAAATTTCTGTCTAGAATTCACAAAGAGATAATAATAATACTAATAATAATAATAATAGTAGCAGTAGTAGTAGTAGTAGTAGTAGTAGTAGTAGTAGTAGCATAAGCACTGAAACATTAAGGAAACAAAAAACCCAATTAAAAACAGATGGAAGGGCTGAACAAAAATATCTTTAAAAAAAAAAAAAAGAAGAAGAAGAAGAAGAAACAGAGGTAGTAACTGAAGACTTTTCAAAGGTTATCAACATCCTTAGCTATCAGAGAAATTCAGATGAGAAGTAAGAGCCCATCCGATTGGTTATCATCAGGAATACAAACAAGAATGAATTCTGGTGTGAATGCTGGGATGTATGTAGTAGAAAATATTATTTAAGCCGCCAAATTTGTTGCTGTAAGATCTCCTACCCGAAGGAGACCCGTAAAGGAAAACACAACTCAATGATTATGATATAAATAGCACGCCTAGATTGGGCAGATTTACCACTACACTACTCTAATCCCCGGCTATGAGATCCCTTATAACTTGCGGTTCATCCAGGCCGCATCCTTGTCCTCCAAACTCCAGCTCCTCCGTAGTCGGCTTCCTTCTACCACCAGCTTCTGTTTCTGCTCCTCTTCTCTTCTTCTGCCTCTGCTTCCTTTTATATCAAATTCCTTTCACTCTGTCCTCCCCTAAGCCTTTTTCTCCGCCTCCCCTTCTACTGCCCAATCTCTGGCTCTAACCCTTATTTTACAGGTTTTAATTGGACAGAAGGTTTATAAGACCTCACCTATGTACAGATTCAATCATCCTCTGCAGCCCCTCCCAGGAGAGTAGAACTAGGATCAAAATATAAGGCTGGGGCTCCACAACATTAATTCAATCCTCCTCTGCAGCCCCTCCCAGGAGGGTGGAACTAGGATCAAAATACAAGGCTGAGGCTATCCACAACATTGATTCAATCGTCCTCTGCAGCCACTCCCAGGAGGGTGGAACTAGGATAAAATACAAGGCTGAGGCTATCTACAACAGATGTGGATAAACTGTTGGTGGTTTATGACTAATGCAGACACTTTGCAAATCAGTCAGTATGTTTGTAAAAAAAAAAAAAAAACAGGTATGGAATGGCCATAATTTTACTAGTTTATATATTTACATCTTTCTGTAGGGTGTGGCAAGAGCTATAATAACAGTAACCAAGTCATAATCATTCATTTCTTCCCAACAGCTTCAATTCCACCTGACCTAAAGTAGTTGTATTCATGTAGTTGATGGTAGTTTTCCATAATTTTTTAGAGCTTCCAATATATCAATGTGATTTAAAATATGGTCAAGGTTCAGACTCATTATCAGGATTCTATATTAACTCTGCTATGCCATGGTAAGTTTGATGCTAGGACATAAAATAAGTAGGGATAGTCATGTTGAAGGTATTCACAACTAGGTAAGGGAAGTGAGAGCCTTTCCTGTATTGTATGATCCAAGCATACTATTCCTGAGCATGAACCCAAAGAGCACTATATCATAAACACCCATATTTATTTTTGTGTCATTCACAATAGCAATAACATAGAGCAACCCTAGCTGTTTCTAGAAAGAAGAATGGATTACTAAACTGTGGCAGATATACACAGTGGTATTTTACTCCGTCGTTAACAAAAATGAAATTATGAATTATGAATTTTGCAGAAAAATGAGTAGAACTGGCAAGTACTATGTTAAGTGAGGGGAGCCAGTCCTAGACAGGCAAATACAACATGCTCTCTCTCTCATCTGCAGGCTTTGATTGCTTGTGTTTGCATGTATACAGATTAGGAAGTGTGAGAGTAATTAATATTGGGGCACTCAATTGGATACCATGACAAGAATCCTGAGATTCCTAGATGGACAGAAACAAAAGGGCAAAAGATTAAATGTGACCAAAAGAGTAGAAAAGGAAGATCAAGAATACTTGTCTCTTTATCTAGTCTAGAGTAAATACACTTAGATTTTCTACAAGATATGTGATGGACAACCACTATATTGGTTACAAAATATAGACTAGAGGATACATGAGCACAGGGTGGTAATGGTAACTGGAGGGAAGAGAAAATCAGCAAAAAACAAAAAACAAAAAACAAAAAAAAACCCCACATTTCCTTGAGAAAATTCTAAATGAATCTCAATTATTTCTAAGCTAATAAACAATAAAAATAAACAATTATGATGACTAAAAATGATAATCAAGATATTTTTAATCATACAGAATATTTGTCTAAGTCTCAGAATACACACAATACTACTTTGAACCAATATTATCTATATTCCTTTCTAACAAAATCAGGAAAAACAATAGACTTCATGGGTACTATAAACCTAGAGAAAAACATGACTGTCCCTTACGAGTCACTTAAATAATTTCATACATAATACATACATTTTTAAAAGTTTCTTTTTTTCTAGAAAATTTTCTTTCGTTACAGGCCTATAAGTAACACATAGTAAATATTACAAACAAGCATGTTGACTTTTAAACTATAATATACGTTGGTTAAAATCTTATTAATCTATACTTTTTTCATGCAAAGCCTGAAAACTAAGTCTGTAATTATGCACTGTAATATATTTTAGATGCATTTTGAGTCTATTGAGCAGAATAAATCATTATAACATTTTCCTATTATGTACAGAAAATTGCATTATGTACAGAAAATATGTATATAGATGACTGATTCCTTGCTGAAACTAAATTATCCCAGGAGGCAAACTCATTATAAAGTTGGCTTCAATGTTACTCTGCCAATTGTGTTATGCTTTGTTATTCAGAGGCAATGCAGTTCAATGAAGAAGCTTCAAGCTTTGTCTCGTAGATAGACTAAGTGTATTTTTCTCTACATAATGAGATAGATACCTTAGAGTTTATTTTACAAAGATGTCACTCTAAGGTCTCCTTAGCTTGGCTATTTATGTTTTTACATTGAGCATCATGTCAGTCTTACAACATATGACATCTTTAAAAATCTATTCTGTGTCAGCAAGAGAGAGAGAGAGAGAGAGAGAGAGAGAGAGAGAGAGAGAGAATAAGAGTTTAAACAATTTAATTATGGATTTATCAAAACTGAGATGTTGAATCTAAATAGAAGTTTATGTGTATCAGACCATGCCACTAATATAAAGAGCAGAAAAGGGAGGAAGAGGAAGAAAAGGAAGGCTATGCCTAGTTGAAGAACTGAGATATATTTTCATCTTGGAATTTGCTTTCCTGGTTTTCATAAGTATTGTTTGAATTTTGTAAAGATTAGATGCTCCTTTTTCTCTACTATACAATTATATTCAGACAGGAAAAGAAAAGAAAAACAATGTCTATGGAACTACTCTGAATTTTACTATGGATTTAAATCATATTCAATTTGTTATGTACTCTGCTCTCCTTAAGTCTGAAGTTCAGAACATAAATCTGTCTAGAGCAGCCCTCCTAATGCTGTGACTCTTTGATAGAGTTTCTCATGTAGTGGTTACACCCAACCATAAAATTATTCTTATTGCTACTTCATGACAGTAATTTTGCTACTATTATGAGTTGTAATGAAATTTCAGTGCTTTGTGAAGGCCTTAGATGACCCTTGTCAAGGGGTAACGATCCACAGGTTGAGAATCCTTGAATTCGTATAAACATACTGGTGCTACTATGCCTTGCCTCTGTCCATCTCTTCCTTCCTTCTGCCCTTTCCTTCATTCCTTAGTTTTCTTTCTTTTCAGTCTGTCCTCTCTTCCTTCCTTTTCTCCTACCTCCTTCCCTTCCCTGCATTTCTCTTTATTCCTATTTTAATTCTAGATAGTTTGGCATTCCACAAGTTATTTCCAACCTTCAAGCTAGGAATTATAGATTAGTGATGAGTTAAATTTCTCTTTGAACAATAGTTCCAGTTCCTGCTCCATGCCTAAATCACCAGCAGATCACTATAGTCCATAAGAACATGGTAAATAATTTGAGATAACTGAGATCAAGTTTCAAATGCCTTGGTATAAAAAGATAGATAAGCAAGTAGATGTGTGTATTAATTATTGGGATTGAAGCATTTCACATTGTATGTATTACATCACATCCAATAAAACTACACAACCGTAAGTTTTCAATCAAAAAATGCACTAAACAGGATAGTGTCACTCACCTAAAATCCCAACACATAGAAGCCAAGGCAAGACTACTGGTTCAAATACAAAGACATTCTGACTGACTTAGTTGATTCTACCTTCCAAACTTAATAATTTGATAAATTAATAATTAATTAAATATTAATAAAACAAGTGCAAATGCGGAAGGACAGAAGGCAAAAGATCAATCCAAATAATGAAAGAAGATATAAAATCAAGTTTTTTCTAGCTTCAGTATGACATAGATTTTTAAAATCTTCTTAATATGGATAAGTAAACAAAAATGTCATTAGCAGTGAAAGTTCAAAACCCAAACTGAAGCTCCACAGCTTCAGAATGGTCATTAGACCTGCACAGGAAGTCAGTGAGACATGAAAAGTTTGAAAGAAGGCAAATGTTTTGAGCAGCCACCTTAAAGTAGTTAAGTGATGTTTTTACTTGTAAGATAATTAGAAAAATGATTTTATCTAAAAAACAAACAAAGAAATAGCAAAAACTCTAACAGACACATTGTTGGCAATACAGATGCTTTCTGAATTCAAAACTGTGTCTGTGGCCCTGCAAGCACTAGGCCAAAACATCCTGAACATAGTTCTTACTCAGGAATCTTACTGAAAGTCAGGACCAAATATAGAACAGCTTCAATACACTCCAATAATTGCCATGATTACAAAGACCAATACATAAGGGGAGACGACATTGATGCAGCCATCATTCTACACAGGGAATCTTGTATCCTTCAAATGCTGCTCAGACACAGATCTTGCTGCTGCACTGGCTTCAGTAGAGCAATGGATACATTGTTCTATAGAAAACCGTTGGGTTTTTTAATTATATGCAAAGTTTTCTTGTATTATACTTAAATTGATTTCCTATTTCTCAAGCAAGTGTTTTGTCATGGACATTGGTACCATTAAAAAAGATGAATTATAAAGAACGTAGGAAGCACTCTGATATATGGAAATGATTTTACATGAACAGGTTTTTATCAGCAGGAAAGCAATGAAAATGGTATCAAGCCTACTCAAAAAAGAGTATTAACCAACAGGCATCTGACAATTGCAGATGTATTTTACAGGAGAGGTGACATGTTTTGAAGGTTATTAAATTGGAACCCCTTATTCATCCAAAATCTTAAATGTTTCTTGTTGGAAAAAAATCTATGGGAAAGTTACATATAAATGTTAGCTTGCCAGGTGAGTTGGTGAAGACTATTGCTCTTGTTACATGGCTTTATTTAGAAAATTTGGTTTTAAATTCCAATTAAGACACATAGTAATCTTACCTCCTTGATTAGGTGATTTATTTCCTGAGAATGTGTGATATAGGGTAAGTTTTAGTAAAGATTAAAAGTAAAAGTGACTGTGGAAATCATCCTAAAATATTTGGTTTAAAAATATGTGAAATGTCATTAAGAATATTATGAAAATGGCCAGTTAGTTATGGCTCTGAAAGACAATTCTGTTATCAGTTAATTGAGAGTGAAGAAAAGAAATTGAGTTAATTAGTGTGTGTGTATCTAAGTTTATGCATTTTATTGTCACATCTGGAAATGTGAAATATCATCTATCATCAGCAGATCTGTGTCTACCTTTATTGGTTTTATTAAAGTGGAAAACCAGAGATAAGGAAACTATTTTAAAATACAATAAGTCATCTCTTTAACATACTGGCCTGGCAAAGCAAGAGATTTAGAGTTTAAATTAATACTTTATGAATTAAAAACACAACATAGGAAACTGGATGAGTTGTTCAAGTTCTGAGAGTGTCCTTAAACTGATCATACAAGAATGCATGTAAAGAAACTTAATTATTCTGATCCTAGTGTTTATTTCTACTGTATTTATATGTCTGATGTTTAGAAGATTAATGTTCAGTTTCCTCTTTACATATGATGTGCTCATACATAATCAAGATAACATTTCAGTGTCAGCAAATAGAAGAAAAATTGAGCTAAAAAATATTAAACTGTAGTTCTGATATAAGCTTTATATTTTTAATAGATATAACATCCAAATACCATTTAATGCATCTTAAAATGAGGTGGTTGTGTCAACAGTGACCAGAAACTGCAACTACTACTGGTGAGCCTTTAATTAAATACACGACTATAAAGTGGAAATAAAAACTTGAACATTCAACTCTAAGTGGAATAAAATATACATCAGTTTATTTTGACTCCATTGTGTTAGGAGTTCATAGAAGAAAATTATCTCCCAAAATTAGATGGCATGTTTATCAATATAGAAAAATATTATTTTCTTATTATTGTTTCATTTTTATGTAAACCTGATTCTGGTTAAGAGGGTCTTCCTAAAAGTCTATGTGTTAAAATCTGAGTCAACTGCCTCTGATCCCCAGGAAAGCGGTAAAATCTCCAAATGAGGAAAAATTGATGTTAGCTAGGATATAGGTTGGAAGGGACTAAGATCATTTGTCTGTCTTTTTGATTCCTGGCTGTGTTGAGGTGAGTGGCTTTCTCTGCTGTATTAGGATGGTCTGCCTTGCCTCAGAAATGAAGGCAGCATTTCTGATACAAGAGATGTGGATGTCAGGATGTACATGCCGACAGGAGCCTGATATAGCTTTCTCCTTAGAAGTCTGCAAGAGTCTGACATACTCAGAGGCAGATGCTCACAGCTAACCATTAAACTGATCATGGGGTTCCCAATGAGAAGATAGAGTGAAGGCTGAAGGAGTTGAGAGGATTCGAGACACCATGAGGAGAGCAACAATACCAACCAACCAGAGCCCCCAGGGTCTAAACCACCAGCCTGGGAGCGCTTAGGGAGGGACCCCTGGCTCCAGCTATATATGCAAGGGAACTATATATAAGTGGGAGAAGAGATCCTTGGTCCCATGAAGGCTGGGTGTCGGGGGGGGGGATATTTGAGGGTGGGGAGGTGAGGTATGGAGGAAGGTGGGAGGGGGTACACCAATGTGGAGGCAGGAGGGGGGGGAAGGGATAGTGAGTTCCTGGGGGGAGGGGGGAAATGGGGTAAGGAGAGAACATCTGAAATGTAAATAAAATTTCCAATTAAAAAGAAAAAGAGATATCCCTATTTCCCATTTAGTAAGACAGAGTAAATTTGGTGGTAATATGGATCAATTTTGGATTTTCAAAAAATTTTAATATGTTTAAACTTTTGAAATTGAATTAAGTTATAATTCAATTAAGTTGTAAGAATTATTCCTACAAAGTTATTGAAAAATTCATCACCAGGAATTGTTAATCATACAACTCCCAGCACTTGAAGGATAGACATGGGAGATTTCTGTGAGTTTCAGGACATTTATAGGGTAAGACCCTTTGTCAAATCAATAACAATTCTCCATTTAGGAAAATACATTAAGATTTAATATAGTACTATATTACTAATATTTAAACATAAAAACAAAAGGTATTCAAATGAATTAAAGAATAGTTTTATATCAAAATAGTACAATAGTTTTTTGTAGTCATAAAATTGCTCCAAAGAGCTTAAAAATACACCAAATGGATTTCAACTCCTTCTCCTTTTCAAGTTACTTAACCTCTAGTAACCTGGGCATCTTTGTCTGAAAACTGGATGTTATCACACTAATCGTACTGCAACTTTAAGGATTAAAAGATATTTCCCTAGTAACATTATAAATTCTAAATTGCATTCCTATTTTTTGCTTAGTATTTAGTAGTTGTGAGTAGGATTGCAAAGATATGAAAAGTCTTATTTTAATTTTTTTGTATCTCTACTGAATTGAAGGAACAAGGGGCATTCAAAATTAAATGCACACAGTCAATAAATACTAAACAAAAATTCTTTATACTTACCAATGAAGACAGGACTATAATAAATGGTTATGAAAATTGTCTAAGATAAGACATAGACAGACACTAGTGTTCCAAACAAAAAGGTAGGTACATGTAATTGGTATAACAAAAGTGATATTTTGTTATACTAAGGGTCATCACACTAAGTTCACACTCGAATTTCCTATGAACCTAAGCCTGTCTCCCCAGGGGCTGCTCCTTGTGTGACTTCTTTTAGTTGAAGACTTTGTCCAGTGTCTCAAGGTAGTCTCCAGTTCAAGGATCAGAATCCCAGCTTAGTGGAGTAGCGACATTCTCCAGCTGCAGAGAAGATCCAAGGTGGCAACTCTCCAAAGTCTGCAGCACTTCTGAAGAAGTAAAGATCAACACACTGCACTTGGTCTCTGCTTACATATTGTCAAGTGGGAATTTTCAAGTTCTAGTTGTGTGTCTGGTTATCTTGAGTAAGTGATATCACTGGGTTCTGGTTACTAGGTGCAATCCTGAGTGTAGGGGTTTTCCCAAGCTACTTTTACTTGTTTAAGAGGTATTTTTTTCTATGCTTGTTATAGACAGAGAGATGGCTCACATGGTAAAATGTTTGCCATGGAAACATGAAAACTTGACTTCAGATCTCTAACACTTACACAGGAAGCCAGCCACAGTGTCATGCTTCTCCAATCCAAGTGCTGGTAGGATGGAGATAAGAGGCTATCTGAGGCTTGCTGGCAAGGCAGCACAAACTGGTGACTATTAGTTAAGTTGTAAGATTCTGTAAGACATGTTCTCAAATAATAAGGTGGAAAGCATTTGAGGAATATGTGTGGTGTTGGTCTCTGGCCTCCAATCACACCTATACACACATATAAAAGCACATGCAAATATGGACAACATATCAATACTAGAAGAAAATGAAACCAGACTAAATTTAGTAATGAGTCTCTAGGAATTTTGGTAGATGTTAATTCATCCATAAATATTTGGGAACTCACCAAGATCATGCTCAACTGAACCTGTAAATGAACAAAATTAGTGAGTTTACAGGGAGACACATACTTTGGATATGTTCTCTGTGTTTCATTTGAGAGTACATATAAACATCATAATTAAAATATCCCAATGAATCTAGGCTACCAGGAATTTATCTACCAGAAATGTTTATATGTCAAAACTATTCCACGTTTTTTCCTTATACAATGTACATGATTTTGGGGGAGGATAACAATATTTTAATATACAAAAATGATAAATTTTGTGTTGTTTATTAGTTTGGACTTTGTTGCTTTTTGTAACTGCTTTAATTTTGTTTTGAGGTATGTGTGTGTGTTTGTGTGTGTGTGTGTGTGTGTGTGTGTGTGTGTGTGTGTGTACTGATAAACACTATTACCAAAAGAAACTTAGAGAGGTTAAGGGGGCTTAATTCACCTTTCAGTTTATAGCCCATCAGTCACTGAGGATTTCAAGGAAGGAACCTAGAGGCAAGAACTAAGGCAGAACCATAACGAGTGCTGTTTTCTGGATTTCTCCTCATGGTTCAGCCTATTTTCTTATACAACCTAGGGCTATGTGCATAAGAGTGTTACTGCCCTATGACCTAGGCCTACCCATGTCTATCATTAACCAAGACAATGTCACTAGGCTTGCCTACAGGCCAAGGAATGAAGGTATTTTCTCAATTGAGATTCCCTCTCCCCAAATGTACCTAGTATTCATCAAGTTGACCAAAACAAAAAAACAAAATCAAAATAGCCAGTGTATTAGTCAGGGTTCTCTAGAGTCACAGAACTTATAGATAGTTTCTATATAGTGAGGGAATTTGTTATTATGACTTATAGTCTATAGACAAACTCCCCAAGAATGGTCAGCTGTGAATGGGAAGTCCAAGAATCTAGTAGTTGCTCAATTTCACAATGCTAGTAGATTCCAACAGATGTGCTGACAAGTAAATGCAAGCAGATGAAGAAAAGCAAATCTTTCTTCTTCCAATGTCCCTTATGTAGGTCTCCAGCAGATGGTGTGTCCCTGGATGCATTACAGTTAATTTCCCTTCACCTAAAGTTGTAATGCCTCAAAAGTATTTTTTCTTACATTTTGTTTATATTAAAACAATACAACTGTTATTAAACACAAAAGCTTGGCAGAGACAAATTGTTTCCCTTTCTGTCTTTTCTGGAATAAACTACAGTGTGGTCAGTTTTCTGTTCTAGTGTTTTCTATCTGCTACAAAAATCAGATGGAGACTTTCCATTTGTATTTCAATACATCACCTTGCAGATAAATTGCATTGGTTTGTTTCTTAAAATTCGGAAGCAGTGTCCAGTAGCATTTATCTGCATAAAACTTAAGTTCTTTATCCCTTCCTTCCTGAGTTCACATTTTATACAGCTCAAGATCCAAAAACCAATTCTAAAAGTAGAATTTACATTGCTGATTTAAATTTTCATTTCTTCATAAACGTGACTGAGCACTTACTATGCATAGGGTACTTTGAACAGATTTCATCTTATTGTACTTTTCAGAAAGATAGTCACATTTTCTTTTAAGTCTTTAATTATGCTCACTTGTTACTTAAATGGCAGGTCATGAAGAATTAATAGAATACAATGGGGATGAAAGTATAATGAGTACAAAGAGAAAAGTAATCCTTGACATTCTCTATTTTGGATTCATGAGAAGTCTGTCACTGTGTTTAGTCTTTTATTTCTTCCACAATGTGTCTCAGATTTACCCTGTTCTCAGCTGACTATCAAGAATGAAATATTGACTTCATGCTTGGAATACTTCATCAGGTCTTTCACTGTGCTGTCTGTGCCTACCACTTTCTTTTCTGCTCTAGCCTTCTACCATGATAAATTTTGTACAATGTTGATACTACTTAACCGCTCTTCTGTGTGTAGCTGGACAGCCCATTAGCCAGCGCTGGCAACTTACAACTTTGTAATATTCTACTAGTGAAGTTATACTTTCTCATTCAAGCATTCTATCTAACTTTATGATCATCAGCAACTTATCTCTTTCCCAACTGAATTAGCTAGAAATTTCCACAGGGACCGGACACACATATGTATTATATTAAATTATAAAAACCTGACACATTATTATGGAAGTAGGCCAAGTACTTATACTATCTGCCACCTGGATATTAGAGACTTAAGGAAAATCATGGTATAAATCAGTCTAAGGGCAGACTTGAGCACCAGGATAGCTGATGGTAGAATTCCCAGGATGAGTCAAAAACCTAGGATAGGGTTGAGAGCAGCAGAAGTTAGTGAGGCCCTTGATTTAAAAAATCAGGATCCAGGGGTTGTTGTAACCAAGAACTGGAGGAAATTTATATCCTATCTCCAGAGGAGAAGGTACATATTTGATTCACTTCTGGGTCCCAAACCATTGAGGGATATCTCTCCATGTTAGTGAGGAGATATCTTTTACAAATCTCAAATTTTTTTCTACTCAAGAAACATCATCACAGACATTCAGATATATCATCTGTATATCTCTCCAGCCAGTCAAGGGGTACAAATTTAAATATCACAAATCATATACATTTTCTTGTCAAGTCTATAGTCTGTAGTATAATCTTTAGTATAATAATAGAGTGGTCATCCACTATATACCTTTCTAGTGATTTACATGATCTGCACAACAAAAATGAATTCTTACTCTGATAGATTCAATATTTTTTTAAGTGTTTCTTCCTTTTCAAAATTCGTACAAGGTCTGCAAATAAACATGGTGTTTCTTTCTGCCTCCCATTGTGCATGGTTTTTGCAATAATGGATGACAATCCTTTCTTTCCATCCCTTCTGGGAGTCCCTGATAGGAAAACAATTAGTGTTAATCTCCTATTACTGGTAAACTTCAAATAACATCTCATGCATTTGTATATGTTAAAAAATCAGTATATGTTTAAAGATAAAATGTTTGATACACACACACAAAAAAAATAGCTTCTGATCTAAGAATATGCATTGTGTCTGTAAGGAAGCTCCTTTAGGCTCAAGATACTACTCAATGGGGGGAATTATATCCTGCAAGAATGCACCAAAAAGTCTGAAAGAGGCTTAGACCAAATGAGATGCCTAGAAGAGACATCTTCCAATCTGTGAACCTGCTTGTAAGTCATTCTATGAGTTGTAGCATTTGACATTTAATGATCCATTACATGTTCTATAGTGGGCTTTTGGTAATGCAGCTATCTCCAAGTCATCCCTGCTCCTATACATAACATCTAATAACACTCTCTGGTTCACCAAGTTGAATTTTGCTGATTGATATACTTGTTTTGGACTGCTGTTGATTCTCTTTTTGTGGCATGTAGACATTTGTTAACATCTTTCCAGGAATGTCTAACAATAGTGCCTGAGCTGTGCATAAATTTAATAAGGCCTACTGCACTTTATTCACAAGGTTACTTTATTTAGGAGAAAAAACCCAGAAAATGCTTTGTAATTATTAGTACCTTAGCAACATCATATGACTATAGCATTTGTTCCTTTTCAATAACCCTATCCTATGTTCTATGAGGATGAAACAAATCTTCTTTACTTTGACACTATAAACAACATATTAAGTGTCACCTGTTTTTATTTTGTCACTATATCCAAGTTATTGGCTCCTCTGTACCATGGGCCCCGAACAAGGAAAAGCATTATAATTCTAATTCTGAAAGAATCTGAATTTTTGTCTATCAATTGCATTTCTATGGAAAATAACATCTACATATAATAATAAAGCATAACAAAGTTTACAATAGAAAGTCACCAAGAGTATTACCTTGTGGGGAACAGAGAATAGTTCCCTTGAGAAAATCAATATTTAAAAGTAGAAAGCTTTGGACTTACCTCCCTTCCACAATGCCTAGACTTCAGTGAATCTTGTCACCTTCGAACAACATCAGATATTGGTCATCTAGCCTCTAATGGGTGACATGGAAGACACTGAACATAAAAGCCAGGCCATGGTAGCACAGGCCAGTAATCCAATTACTCAGGAGGAATTCAAGTGCAGAGTGTGTCTTGGCTATATATTATAACCCTGTCTCTAGGTAAGTAGGTAGGTAGGTAGATAGACAAACAGACAGACAGACAGACAGACAGATAGGGCATCAAATATATTATGGTTATATTTAGATATGTTTAGATACATTTAGTGAAGTGTGTCATTGATTTTTTGTGAATGACATATTATCCTTTCATGAATAAGATTTCCCTGTGCATAGGGTTCTAAATTTTTTTATTTATTTTTATTAAATGAATACAAGAATGTGAACCTATATCAGTTCATTTCCCATTTGTACCATGGACATTTGGCATAAAAAACCCAAAAAATAAAATCTGTCACCCTTTGGTAAAATATTTTAAATAGAAATAAATGTCACAAAGTCTTACTATAAAGAACAAAATTAGCAATAGTGAAAAAAACCCACTTTGTAACTCCAAGAACAAAGTCAACAGTTTGTTCTTGGTGTGTGTGTGTAATTACTAAAATTAACACAAGTGTCTGCACAAGTAAGATGAGTAGGAGATAAGCCATATGCTTTGCAGTCCCTTCCAGTGTTGAATCTGTGTATATTCCAATAAAGACGATTTCACAGGCTTCTTTGCAGATAATTGTAGCCAGGGACTAATTTCAAGTTGTCAAGATATTATTGGATAAAATCTTTACAATTCCCAGGTTATTTTTTTGTTTCTGTAATAATATGTGCCCTGTGCTCTCTCTTGTGTTGCCTAACTTCAACTTGTTATAAGAAGAGAAATCATGTAGGCCATACAAACATGACATAGCCTCCCCAACATACATGTATAAATGGTTCTCTATGAATGGGAAATTTCACCATAATTTAGGCTAGTGTTCTCACAATACATTGCTGTTCTCTAACGAGTGAACACACTAAACCTGGACCTCAGCAACACTAAAACAATACTTCAATTTCAGAGACTGGGTAGCAAGCAATATACCAGCAATTATGGCATAAGATACTGTGTGAGAAAGCACGTGCATACCTTGTTCCCTGAGGTAGTAGGATAAGCAGTTGATTCTGTTTCTTTCCTTGTCTGTCACATGTAATGACCATAATTCAATTGCTTTAAAAAAGTATCTGCTGTTTGATATCAAAATGAATTACACAGTGTATATTAATTAGCAGAGTTTTAAATAACTGTGTTTAATCTCTCTGGCTGGAAGAATTATCTTTGAAGATAGTTCAAGATGGCCCTTGTGAATAATCCAAAGAAGGGTATGCTTCCAAAAGGAAGCTTAAATTATATGCATTGTTCTCTTGTAAAGCATGGCAATTTACTTTATATAGGAAAACTGTATATGAAAGGTCATATAATATACACATAGCCAGAAGACAATAAATGGGTCCTGAGCTGTGCATTTTGCTTATTTCTTACCCAGTAAAGTGTAACAATTTTTATGCCAAGAGCAACTATGTTCATTCTACTCCCTACTTGTCCCCCCTTCAGTTAATGGGGTCATTTAAGGCCCTTCAACCTACTGGAATTCACCCCCACTTACCTAGTATACATTTTGCTTTCCATTTATTTATATGGAATATGCAATTGAGTGAATACAGAAGTACTCCACATAGCTCAATACCTTTTCATTCTAGCAGGGTCTAGCATTCATGCTGGAGAAGAGATAATAGTACATGAGAAGAAAATTTATACACTAGGGACTATGAAATCTTGGGTAGATGATTTTACAAAAACCAATATAGCAGACCAATAGTATGAACATCACTAGATGCAGAATCATTAAGTGTAGAAATACATGGAATTATTTCCAATCACTTAAGCTAATATTAAAACAACAATTATATATATATATATATAATGATTTAGATATTCTTATGGCAGATACAAAAACAACAGTTCATATGGCAAAATATAATGTATTTAATTATATATACTCTGTGTTTGTGAGTGTGTGTATGCATGTGCATGCATGTGTGTGTGTGTGTGTGTGTGTGTGTATGTATGTATGTAAAACATTAATTCTAAGTCAGCATTTTAACTTAATCAGTTATCTCATTACTAAACCATTCTGGATCAATGAAAGCTTACTCTTTTGCTCACAATGGGTCACTAATCAATATTATTGATTTTGAACTTTGAAATTTCCCCTTCTAATAGACCATCATACTCTACACCTTCCTTAGCCTTCATTAGCAACTATCTTAAACGTTGACAGGTCCTGTCCTTTGAACTAACCTTACACTTCTGACTCCCAACCATCTCTAACCACATTGCTCTTAACTTAGATCATGAGAGCCTTATTGAGCTTTGTTAAGTGTATTCTCATAATGATCTCAAGTCTTTCCTCATTTGACTTTTGCCTTCTGTATTCTAATAAACCTCTACTCTCAATACTCTTTATGCCCTATACCCAGAGCTCACAGACCATTCACACTGCTGAAGAAAGTTATCAAATTGTGTTAATTCCACTGCAAATCATCCTGTGTGACACTCTACTCTTTTTCTTCTGAGTCAATACTGCATCAAATTTCCAGGCATTTCTTACATATATATATATCTTTCATCTTTACAAATCTATATCCTCCTTCTGAGGTTAGAATGCTTTACATCTAATATGAGTATCAATGACACACCAAATGCTCTATAGAGACTTTCCAGATCACATATCTCCAGTAACCTATGTTTTTTCTGTCTTGTGTCAAGGAAAACACATAAAGAAATAGCTATATTTTTCTACTATTAGCACTGAACTTCATTTAAATGTTGAAGTGAATTTCTCCTTTCTTGAAGACTCATTCCCTTAAATAAATATGTCTATGTTTTATTCTTTCTTATTTCATTTATTCTGTTTGTAAATGTGCTTACATTATTGTTTCCTTCCAAAGAAATATCTCTTCATTACTCTGGTCACCGCATAGCTTCATTAGCCAGATGGATAGGTTGCTTAGGGAATACAGAAAATATCAGAAGATGACCCAGGGAAAACAAGGTTTATTGAAACTTACTAATAGGATTGCTTCATGAGAAATTGTTACTGATGAAGTGTAACTCACAAGGTATGTATGTTGATCATGGCACCTCTCTACAAACAGTTGCCATGAGAGCAAGAGAGATTTTATAAATCAGATGGCATCAGCATTTTCATCATGTGCTGTGCTGTGCTTTGTTTGACCAGTATGCTTAGGCATAACAGCTATGGTTTATACATCTTTGGGATGACATATACTGTTGAAACCAGAGTCTCCTTAGGGGAGCATATAACATTCTCTCAGGAAGTTGAAGCAGGAGGATAGTGAGTTCCATGCCACTAAACAAATCAAAGTAACAACAACTACAACAGTCTCTCATTCACCATGCTAATGTTTCAGTATTGGCTTGCCTATACCAGTTCTTGGCTCAGCTTGAACCTTGCAAACAAAAATGAAGAAGGGTCCCCAGGAACCAAAGAATGATGTCCCTCTTTTCCCAATGATCCTGCACTAATACTGACAGTCTCAACACTTGCTTTGCTTTGTGCTCTTATCACCAAACCTCTTGATAAAGAACTTTCCTAAAATTCCACCAGCAGACTAGCTCTTGCGTCTTGAGGATTAGCTTCTTGCAGAAAAACTGTTAGCAGAAATACTTAACAGTAACAAACCTACACTCCTTTCTCCAATTTTAAGTAGAATTAACTTTAATAAAACAGCTAGCCATCTATTGCTTCTTCAATGTCACTTTACTATTGCTTATGCATAGCAGTTTCAAATGAGGCCATTTCACTGAAATATTTAAGAACTATCATCCCTGCTTATTTCTAAGTGACACTCATTCTCTAAACATGAATCTGGGGCACTGATGCTATCGTTACTACTGGTCGGACTTGTCTGTTAACTTCCAAACTCATATATGTATCATCTGATTAATACTAAGGTTTTATTGACATGATGTGATTAACAAAAAACAGACAAATCTCTCATATCCAAGATAGGTCTGTGTTTCTTCTTGTTCTTCTTGTTCTTCTTGTTCTTGTTCTTCTTGTTCTTCTTTCTTGTTTCTTGTTTCTTGTTCTTCTTGTTCTTGTTCTTCTTCTTCTTCTTCTTCTTCTTCTTCTTCTTCTTCTCTTCTCTTCTTCTTCTTCTTCTTCTTCCTCTTCCTCTTCGTCTTCCACTTCCTCTTCCTCTTCTTCTTCCTCTGCTTCTGCTTCTACTACTTCTTCCTCCTCCTCCTCTTCTACTTCTCCCTCTTTCCTCCTTCTCCTCCTCCTTTTCTTCTACTCTTCCTCTTTCTTCTCCTCCTAACTCCTCCTCTTTCTAACTGCTTAAATTTTTAGTCAACTTCTAATTATTCTGGAACTGTAACTCAAAAGATTTTGCATTCATGGCATTTCTCTTTTTCTCCTTTACAGCAACAAATTTGAACTTCTTCATTGATCATTTTCAATGACTTCCTTTAAGCTTTTCTTCTCTTCCAGTCTTATTGCCATTTTGCTAAGTTTTGTTCTTGTCTCCTTGGAGAGTGATAAACCTTCCTAACCATGCTCACACCTTTGTCCAGTTGTTCACTTCTTAAATGCAACTTAACAGCTTTTCTTGAATTTTTAATAAAGAAGCTGTTGTTTTAGACTATTAAAATTAGTCTGAAATACACCTTTTTACTCCCAAATTTGTTTGAATATACTTCAATGTGGTTCTGGTTTTTATTATTTGTTCTCTTTACACAACATATTTTCATCTTATTTCCCTTTCCCCAATTCCTCCCAGATCCTCCCCCCTCCCTACCCACTCAACCTTCTGTCCTTTCCTTCTCTCAAAGAGCATTAAAATAAAGCACACAAATCAGGTAAGATAGAAACAAAGATAGATCATACAAAAACAAACCTGGAATGCATTTGTATTGGTCAATTATTGAGGTCTTTCCTGGAGTATAGATGATATACCCAGTGTCACACTACTGGAGAAAACTGATTGCCTTCTTTTCAGTAGATATCCATTACAGATAGCTTCTTTGTTATAGGTAGTTCCCATTCTCAGTGCTGAAATTTTGTATGTTTTGAACCTGTGAAAGTTTTGTACATACTGTCATAGTCTTTGTGAGCTCATATGTGAATTATCCCCCACGGTATTTGGAACATACTGATTCCTTAGAGTTATCCACCACCTCTAGCTCTTAACAATTTTTCCATTTCTTCTTCTTCTGCACCAACCCCTTTGGCTTGAGGGTAGGGGTTTAAAAAACACATCCCATCTAAGACTGAGTACTCTGAAGTATCTTGGTCTCTTCACATTGTCTGTTTGTAGGTCTGTGTGTCGCCTATCATCAAAGAAGCTTCTTCTTGCAGTATATGGTGATCAGTACACTTTAGCTCTTACTTTAAACAATATCATGAGGTCTGGGTTTTACTACTGTCTTTTCTTGCCTAGAATGTACTACTCCAGAACGTGTGGATCAATTTAATGAATCATTTAAAGTGTTTCTCACACCTTAACCTTTCAGCATTGCTGTCCATTGGTTAAAAAATATACATCTCTCTTTCTTCTTTGGATATTAATTTTAGATATTTTTGTAGAATTTTCCTGGTTGCCCTTTTTCTACTAGACTGGACGATTCTATTATTATCTTTCTGCATGTAGGCTTCTTGGTTCTCTGTCATCAGCATCTCTCTTGTAGCACCTAAAATACAGACAGAATGTTCTCCCCATGTATACACGCATCTATATCAGATGAATTACTGAATGAATGATTAAGTATCTCAAGTTTTTTTCATTATTTTCAATGATGTTCCTGTGTTTCGTTTCTATGATTCTGTGTCATATGTTTATTAGTTGCTGTTAGGAATAATTGTAAATTTCCTATGCTTTTGCTATATTTTTCAAATTGGGTATAATTTTAATTTTACTTCCTTCAGTAAATCTTTTTAAAAAGATTTGCAATCACCAGAGTTTATAAATTTGTTTGCTTCAGTCACTTTGCTGAAGTGTCCTGAGGCATCTGCACGATATGATTCCAAATATGTAGTTCCTTCTGGGTGAGTTCTCATGAAAAATTCAAGAAGCCTCATTCGTGTTTTCTTCTTTGTAAAGTAACTATTTTTTACACGTTTCCTTTATTCATGAAGAACTCTGTAGTCTTATGCTTAATTTAAATAGAAATAATAAATATGGACAGAAAAGTGTGGGTAAGATTATCATTTCCTTCCTTGGGAAATACATAGTGTGAATAATTAAAGATGAATCTCTACTAGAAACAGTACCAGAGACTACCTAATTCAACTATGGATAAAGGGAGTCCATATTCAACCACATGACAGCCCCAAGATGAAAGTAAACAGCCTTATGCTAAACACTACTAAAAAGCCCCACATAAAAATACTTTTCTGGGTGTTAAGCCTTGCTGTGGGTTTTGATCTTTCTCTTTTGTCTTTTTGTTGGGTCTTGATCTTTCTCTTTTGTCTATTTGTTTATTTATAGTAGTTCAGTTCACAAAGAGAATGGAAACCAAGGTGCATTATTTCTGCCCACACTGTCCTGTATGCCATGGATGTGACCTTCAGTGACACCATACTTTTAAGACAACCATTCCTTTCTCTTAACTGTCAAGGATTGACTTAAATGCATTTCTGAGCTAAAAGATTAAATTATTCTTTAAGGTCAAAGGGCTTCAGAATGAAGTTATACTTGAGGTAAGTAAGAAATAAAGTATTAAGAGGCTGTGAATGTAATAAATCTTTTTATCTATAACATATGAAGCACCATTTTATTTCTACGAATGAATGATTAGTCTAGGTTTTCTTGAAAAGACACCTGCCTCTAACTCATGACTCCCAATATTCCTAGAAATATAATATGTAATATTCACTCTTCTAATAATGTACACTTAATGAAATATTCTTGCTACCTCAACACTTGTGATTGTTTAGGAGAATCAGAAAAGAGTATTAAACTTACTTAAGAATGTTGAAGATAGTTCTTAAGGTGAGTGTTCAAGCTTTGTGAATTTGAAACATTATAAAATAGCATTGTCCATAGAGTCTGTTGATATTGGTGAAGAAAGCAAACACATAGAAATCTATGCAATGCTGAAAACCAAGAAGTTTCTATATTGCACAGTGTCTCAAAATTTTGCCTAGAATTGAACAGGTGTCTCTTGGAATTCAATGGCTTAATTAAACTATGAAGACCATTTTGTGACTAAATTTCAAATGTAGAAACTTAAGTATTAAGTAAAGTAAGTATTTAAGGAACAGAAAACACCACGTAATATACTATCAAATCTTCCATTTATTTTATAAGTGATTATATTGAGAGCATCACTAGGCCCATGGCCCGCTCAGAGGCTCTAAAGCACAACAGATGCTTCTGTCCTTTCTTCATATCTTTAATTTCCAGGGACTACTCTGAATAATGAGTGTAATGCAGTTAGACCAGTTTTTCTCATAATGACTAGTTGAATGGGAACAAAGAGTCAACTGTTTTTTTCTTTTAAAGATCTATTTTACTTTAAATCATGCATGTGTCCATAGATATGAGCATATGGTGGGTATGCTCACAGAGTCCACAGGCATATGGATAACCATGGAGCTGCAGTTCAAAGCAATTGTGAACAACTGAGTATAGATGCTGGGTACTGGGGTTGAAATTCAAAGACCAGTATGTCCTCTGAACTGCTGTATATACATATGCAATGTATTTGTCAGCAATTTATCATGTATCATTGCATCTCTCTCTGTATCTTTGATTGATTCTCTTAGCATGTGTTTAGTTAAGTGATCTCACACTGATCTAACTTCAAACACCAGAGAAGGTAACTGATTCTGGCTTTGTTTTCTTCAAGGAATGTCAGTTTGATAATACTTAGGGAAAACAAAAGAAAAAAAGAAAAACAACCTGATGTATGCCTAGTAAAAAGGGAAATAAATTCTCAATAATAAATAAGAAAATATGACAGTTTCAACAAAAAAATTTAATAGATATTCCTTTCTCTACTTAACACCTTTAACACCCTATTTTAAAATGAAGATAAAAATGTGACAATTTTCTAAAAACGTATTGGTTATTGACATTCTATTGTTTCTAATCTATTGTATTCTTTTTTTTCCCAGAAGAATTTTCAATAGCTTAGGAAAAAAAAAAAAACCATTTCTAACCACATGAGAATTTATGGTGACTCAAATATGTGAATTAAAAATATTTTTAAATTCCACATATTTATTTACAATTTTGAGGTATTATGTACTATAAAAATATTTTGACTAATCAAAAAGAGACACATGGTTTTCCTCTTACTTATTATAAAATAAACTCACACGTGTAACCAATTATAACAATCATTAAAGATCTGTGTTAAATAAATAAAATCTGGAGTAAATAATAAGATGAGTGAAAATTCAGTCTGGATTCAAACTAGTTTAATTCAATGCTGATTTCTTATTTCTTCTTCTGATTAAATGAGGTCATCAAATGGTAAGCAGAAATTAGTTTGGGAAGTTCATTAACTTTGTTCTCCTAGTAGGAATTTCATATTCTAGGGGAAATAAACATAAAATTCAAGTATCTTTCAATTAGAATATCTACAAGCTTTAATTTATGAACTTTTCTTCACTATTAGTGAAGTTTCTTCTTTCAGAAATTAGTTTTATCTTTAAAGCGATGGATAGTAAGGAAAGATAATTACAAGTCATAGTATTAACCATCTTTTAAAGCAGGGGAGAACCCAAGGAGGCTTACATGAGGACCTGACATCTTCATCAGCATCCATGTTAAATATCCAGACATCTGGAGAGTTCTTTCTCTCTCTCTCTCTCTCTCTCTCTCTCTCTCTCTCTCTCTCTCTCTCTCTTCAGAAACTTTTATAGCACCTTCTGGTCACGTAAGCTAATACCCAAGCTGGAAGCTTTGAAGTCAGTGCCAGGTCTTCCAGGTCTCATGTCCAAAGTCATTGGTTTCTTCAGTGACAGGGACTTAACTTTAACTGCTGGGAGGTGATCAAAGCCTACAACAATAGTATGTATTGTTTTGGAAGAGCCACTTGGATTCTGCTGGCCATGAACTCTATAGAGGGTCTCTTATGTCTGTTATGGAGGTTTTTGTGAGATAGGCTGTGGCTCTTGCACAAAGCTCTGTCATCCCAAATTGTATAGTATTTTGCTACTTTACAAGAGTCAGGTCTTAGGAACATAAGAATGTTTAAGAAAACAAAACTGCTGCTCACCGTCAAGTACTCCCAGTTCTTCTCACTTCTTCTTGCTCACTTCTTAGTCTGACTTTTTAGAATATTTGCCATTTACATCGTTCATTGATCAGCACAGGTGGAGGCACGTTCCCCAGATGAGCTAGAGGAAAATTAACCCAGTAAATACATGTAAAGGAGTCATATTTTCACAGAAAATTCCTGAGAGCAATGGAAAATTATACAGTTCCCAACAAAGGGATTTTTATTCTCCCATGCTCTTCCTGCATAGGTCGTTCAAGTATCGAGAGTGTCTTTTGAATGGAAGAAGTAAATACATGCATTTGATTAAATGAAGCTTCCATTATTGAGCACTCCGTGACAGAATTAGCTCTGTCTCATTGGTGAGGATACCAAAGCAGAGGGTTTGGAGTGAATTATAAATTCTGTTGTAGGCAATATGGAGAAGGGGAAGAGAAGAGCAATAGCTGGAGAAGCCTGTGCATACTCCTGAAAGCTGAGGGCCAACTGGCTCAGGATATCCTATCTCAAGCCCTGCTAGTGAACAGCTAATTTGGGGGGAGGGGGGCTTCTGAACTCCTCCTCTCGTTTCAAGTCCTAAAATAAGAAGTCCATTTCTATCTATCTCCCTCCTTTGTCCCGGCATTCTCTAATTTGACTGCGTCCTGTCTACTACCCAGACAAGAAAATTCTATAAGAAATCTAAAGGATCTGAACTCATGGCACTTATATCCCTTTTAGTTTTTCTTCCATAAGTATAGTAATATTTCTTTACTACTATCCATAAAGATAAACATGGTTTCTTTTTCTTTTGGTCCTTATTTTTTGATGGCTTCCATGTACTGGAAAATTTATGTTAAGTAAATCACGTTTGTCTCTTACTATATCTTTTGTTACTGGGTCCCAACTATGAATCTTGTGACAACTGTTGGAAAATATACTACTTTTTTCTCTGGAAAACCAAAGCTTTACATTGGTTCTGATTTTACTTTTATCATTTCTACAGGAATAAATTTTATCTATTATTACAAACAGGAACGTCTGTGTTATAAGGTTAATTTAAAATTCAACATTAATAACTCGAATAGATAGGACAGTACAAGATAAGAATAGGTATAAGTAATTAAAATACAAGGAGAGGTATAGCTTTAAGACTTTAATTTTAATGTGTTTGATTGGAGATTTTAAGTCAGAGGAAGCAGTTGAGCTGAATAGGTAAAATTTTGACAGCTTGAAATTAGAAGTAAGACAAAATGCAAAGAAGCGAAAAAGCAGAGTTTATGCTTTAAGACAAATATCAGCTGTTTTATATGCCAGGAATGAATTATAACTTGACAGGATTATGATGTGAAAAATAAGATAAAACCTAAAAAGTTTGTATTCTGTTCTGTAGGCAACACTGATCAGTGTGAAATATTTAGTGCAAATAGGGCATGCTCATTCCCATGCCTTAGTAAAACCTGAAAGAATTAAGTAAGTAAACCAGTCCAAAGTCAATATCATCATCTGGATGAGAGCTCTTTATGTGGATTAACTAAAAGCTGAGGAAAACCATGCACTATTACCTATATGAAGGTATTAGTCAAAGAAGAGAATGAAGATTTCCTCTAAAACAGATACACTAGATGAACAGAAGGGAGAGATGGGAAAGGAGTTGCAGAGTGTTGTTAATTTCCCATCACGACAACAAAATACCTGAGATAATCAACTGGCAAAAAAAGGAAAGAAGATTTTGTGAGTCAGATTTGGAAGTTTGAGGCTATATTTGACTTCACTCATTGATTCGGATTGATGGAACACCGTGCATCATGTGGAATGTGCAGTAAAACAAAATTGTTCAACTGGTGACTGAGAAGTAAAAGAATAAAATGACTGTAGCCCCCTAATCCTTTTCACAAGCACAGCCTTAATAATCTGAAGAGACTTCACAAGAGTCTTCTCTTCTACAACTTTTCAACAGTACTACCTTAGGGATGAAACCTTGAATATGAGGGTCCTTAAGATCTAAACTCCCACACAACATTGTGGAGGCAGAAAGAGTGTAAAAGACAGAGAGAATGGAGGACACGAGGATATCAAGGGTGTCTGAGTCAACTGAGCAAGGTCCATGTAAGCTCACAAGGAATGAAGAAAAAGCACAGGGTCTCTATGAATCTGCATCCAGACTTCTGCACATATAGTACAGTTATTAGCTTAGTAGTATTTTTATGGAATTCCTCACTGTTCTTTAACAAACAGGACATTTTACATGATTTGTTTTAAATAATTTCATAGCAATACAATTCATGTTACAAAAAGCATACTAGCTTAAGGATGCAAGTCAAGGATTGTGCAAATATCCACATACTGTTGCCTATGCAGTACCACAATCCATCATTGGGATCTTTTCAGAAATGAACTTGATATTCACTAGTATTTTTATTCTTCTCCTTTGATCTTTCTCCTGGAATTGTAATCACAATATATATATATGCTGGCTCATATTTTTGTCAAATTTGTGCTTCTAGGGAAAAGAGAAATATTTTAATAATAAATATTTACAATATAAGACTTCATTTTTAACAAATTTCATTTCTCTAATCTTTTGGCTAAAAAGTATATAAGGACAAGATAAAGAAACACCACGTTTTACATTTACACAATGGAATATTACTCAGCTATTAAAAACAATGAATTTGAGAAATTCTTATGTAAATGGATGGAACTAGAAAATATCATCCTGAGTGAAGTAACCCAATCACAAAAGAGCACACATGATATTCACTCACTGATTATTGGATTTTAGCCCAGAAGCTTGAAATACCCAAGATTCAACTCACAGACCACATTAAGCTCATGAAGAATGAAGACCAAGTTGGGGGGCTTCAGTCCTTCTTAGAAGGAGTAACAAAATACTCAAGGGAGCAAATATGGATACAAAGTGCAGAACAGAAACTGAAGGAGAGGCCGTCTGCAGACCATTCCACATGGGTATCCATTCCATGTGCAGTCACCAAAGGTAGATGCTGATGTGGATGTCAGGAGGTGCATACTGACAGGAGCCTAACATAGCTGTCTCCTTAGAGGTCTGCAAGAGTCTGATATATTCAGAGGCAGATGCTCACAGCTAATCATTAAACTGATCATGGGGTTCCCAATGGAGAAGATAGAGTGAAGCCAGAAGGAGTTGAAAGGGTTCGAGACCCCATGAGGAGAGCAACAATACCAACCAACCAGAGGCCCCAGGGTCTAAACCACCAGCCTGGGAGCACTTAGGGAGGGACATATAACACATACTCTTGAAGCTTGGTATAATCTCTACAGGAATGTAAATATGCATACCAAATTGATTCACTTTTTTCAAGGCATATAAACAGTTTTAGACACATACTGAAATCATAAAAAATAACTTCAATAAAGTATATTAAATATATATTAGTGATGCTTTTCTCAAATACTGTTTTCTATGGTAACAGTTTCAAAGACACTAAGTGTTATATTTTTTAACTTTGAAGCCCGTTTAGTGTATTTCTGCAAAGAATCAAATGTATGATCACTAATTTTAGAATTTATTAGACAGAAATGTTTATCTTCATATCTGTATCAGCCTGGCAAGAATAGAGTTCACAAAATTTTCAATTTACATTTCAGTTTACTTTTTATTTCCAGAACACATACTAGAAATAAAGGTGACGTGAAGAGTGAAAGTCACATTTAATAAGATGGAATTGTTTTAAAAGATTAAAATATTCTGGTTATTTTTATTTTTACAATACTATCATAATATTTTAGTAAAAGTAATAGTATTGGGAAAATATCAATGCAGGAAAACAAATCTTTTATATTCATATCATACTGAGCATGTTTACAGCTTCAAAATATACAATCTGATAGATTTTTGTTGATTCCTATTTCATGTATTCATACAGCGACTTCAAAGGAAACTATAGTGTTTCATGTGATTTCAAATGAATTCAATTAAAGAAAAACTTACCCTGTCTTTTTACAGAACTTAAAATAGAGGTACATTGAAGCCTTAAACACAGCATAGTTCACTTGTCAGCTGTTTTACAAACCTGCCTCTTTTTTATTTTACTTAATCCTGATTTCTAACAGGTTGTCCAAGTGCTATAAAGTACAAACAAACAGGAAACTGTCTTTGCTGTAGTGAAAATACTAGGATCATAAAATAGCCAGATACCTCTCATCTTAACTGTATCTACACAGTGAGATGTTTTTCAGCCCATCATTCAACTTTTACCCCATTATTTCTCTCTGCCATCCAGTAAAATATTGCAGTTCTACATTTTTCTATGGTATTCATATTAAATCTATCCAGGGCAGGTCATACATACATAGCAGCAGATAATTTTGGCACAAAACTAGAGGAATAGAGTACATGGGCAAGCAAGCACTCCTACTTGAAAATATTCTTCTATTAAATGGTCTCATATACCACCAGCATTCTGTCTTACTTCCCATAAAACAGGAATGGGGAATAAAAAAATAATAAATATTAAATTGGGTGGAGATTGGAGGTAAGGTAGAGGAAAGAGTATAGAAAGAGGTAACAAAATGCAAAGACCATTGAAAAAAAACATATGGAGATGGAAAGGAAAGTGATATAATTGCAATCTCAAAACATGGAATAATTTTTAAAAGTCATATGAAAACCTATCACTATAGAGATACCCTATAATTGGGAGAAAAAATGCCTCTCCTTGACACTATTGACAAACAAAATCCCCACAGCCTAGAATTGGATTACCATTTTGGAGTTGTTAGTCACTGGGGTCCCACAGACTTCCAGTCATTACCGTATCCTGCCATAGTTATTGATTTCTCTCAAGGAACTTAATGATGACAGCCTGATGCTGAAAATACCACCTACTTGGGTTATGGAATATGGAGAAATCAAGATGCTGACCTGCAACTTTTGTTGGTACTGACTCGTTTTCATAGTACTGGAAGATACTACCAAGGTAGGGAAATGATCATCAGTGATATCCCGCTGTGAATCCTGGAAACTACAGTAATGACCAGCCTGATAAAATAGGCCCATTTGTACAATTATGTTTGAAACATTATGTACACATTCTGATTTGATAAAGGGCCCTCTCTACAAGATGAAACTCATGTCTGACACTGATATCAGGGCCAATAATGGGCAGCTAGGTTGATCATTGACCCCTAAAAGAGAAATTACTACATATTTACTATTGCTAGGCTAAGGAGACATAGTGTTAACTGACTCCTACTGACTTTGTTGTGTACCCATAGATTAATGCATTTCTCAAATCTTATCAGAGAAGCCTGTTTTTTTTTTTTCTTTTAAACTGTAGATGTTGATTAACAGAAAGATGCACAACTAGTCAGTGTGAAGAGAATATTAGACTGTGGAAATATCAGCTCTGAATACATCATCTACATGACATCTCTCCTCTAAAGACTCAAGGAACATTAAAGAAGTGAGATGGGGAAAACATGGTAACAGTCAAAGCAAGTAACTACTACGAAACTATGTTTCAACAATGGCTGTATACCAGTTGAAGGTCCAAAAATCCAGGAGTAGTTCAGTCCACAAGAATGAGTGTCTCAGCCTCTTATCAGTACATTCTAGGATGAGGAAGAAGTAGGCTATAATGCCAGTGAAGAAATGAGCTTGCCAGTGACAAGAGCAAGCACACAAAGCGAGGACATGTCCATCTTTCACCCCCTTATGTAGGCTGCCACCAAAAGGTGTGACTCAGATTAAAGGTGTATCTTCCCAACTCAAAGGACCTGAATTAAAAGTGGATCTTCCCACTGCAAATTATTTTAATTTGAAAAAAAATAAATCCCTCACAGGTGTTCTGAACCTCTTGCGTTTTAATTCCAGATGTAGCTAAGTTTACAACCAAGAATTTCCATCACAACTTAGAAAAGTTAGAAATATTTTAAAGTAAGTGAATTATGAGGAACATTTTTTAAGGCCTTGTTGTCAGGGGAAGAATCGATCGGCTTGTTTTATTTACAATATTGACCAATTATGAATATTTACTGAAGTGTAATTTTGGAATTCGGGAAGAAAATATGCAAAGGTGTACTCTACAAGTACAGATTACTAGATTCGTAAATTTGAATTTTTGTGCTAGTTGTTCATGAGACAAGTGAAGTTCAGTTCTCCCACTGAGGCACTGGGCAAGGATTAAGCATTATAACATTTGCTAAGATCTGTTAAGCTCATTGCTACAGTTAATGATAAGTTCTTGAAATTTATATGTGTAAGCACTCCTTCTAATGCTCATTTTCTTGTAAATAAGCAAATTAGGGATGGGACAATTTGATTCCCTAATTAGGAGCTATTTGATTCCCTGCTTGCTGCCTGGACTTTCTGTAGCAAAGGGACTGTAAGCCAGCAAAACAACTAGCCTTATGCCAGCATCAGCTGTTTGGAAAAAGCTGCAGATGCCTTGAGAACACTATGCAAAGACTGCACCTGAGTCCCCCAGCTCGAAAAAATACAGCCTCAGCCGGGGATTGTGGCAACAGATTATGCCAGGCTTTTTGCTGGCATAAGCCTGTGTGAACTCTCCATGACCCACATTGGCTGGAGAGCTCTTGGGCTAGTGGAGTGACTGGTGCTAAGAAACAAGGTTGTGATAGATCCAAAAGCAACAGGTGTGACTGGTCAGAAACAGATAACTATAATTGTGGGCTATATAAGCAGCCTGCTCGGTGCCTTGGTCTGGAGAGTCTGTCCTTTGTTGCCTCTGTTGCTGTTGTAGTAGTAAGCCCAATAACCCATTAGCCCTTTCTTGCTTATTTTAGTAGTACAGGCTATGATCATCACATGAACAAGAGAACAGCAGAGAGTCACCATGGATTTAAGGGCACAGCAGAAGCATAGCTGTTAGAACAGAAGAGGCTTCAGCAACATTACATAACAGTTGAATAGGCAGAAGTTCACCTGACCTTGCCTGATACACCTGGCAAACACACATGGCATATACAGCTATTCCAGGAATCTCTGACTGCCCATTATAGACACCTATTGCTAAGTATTGTGTTCTCCACCAGGTATCTGGTCTCTGAGTGGTCCTCTAAGTACTGATAAGAGTCTTCCTTTGCTCATACTCAAGTTCCCAAACAGATCTGTCTGTGCTAGCCACACAAGTCATCTCATCTATAGATACTGAGCCAGGAATGTCAGACGGCCAGCTTTTTGCCAGCTGAAGAAGCAGCTAAGCAATGGAGAGTAGCCTAGGAAGGAAGCAGAGATTCAGGCAGAGAGAAGAGAAAGCAAAGAGTTGAGTAAAGAAAGATTAAATGCTCTGGCAGTTTGGGAAAGAAGCCTGAAGGTTTTAGTTGTCCAAAAGAACTCCAGAGGGCTGTCATGTTGTCACTAGCAACAGTCTCAGGCCAAGTCTGGAAGCTGCAGTGCTGGCCCCTACCCCTGGTGATGAGAACTAATAGCCAAGGCTTGCAGGGCTGTGGTAATGGTAGAATGCTCCTTTGTCAGTAAAAATGTAAAATGAACAATCTCCAGAAGTTTTCTGCAAAAATAAACATTTTTGTAGTTAATAATTCAAAGATTATATCCTTGGGTATTTATGTAAGAAGACAAAAACTTACATTTAAGTATCTAAGAATGTCCACATGAATGTGTGGAATAGCTCTGCTTATGATTGGCAAGACTTACTAGCAAGCAAGTGGCTGTATGCTAAAAGAACATATAAATTAAACTGTGATTAGACTATAGAGCTTTTTCATGTCTAGAAGTGAATGAACTATCTGCCTTTGAAGGTACACAGAGGAAACAAAAGGATATCACGAAGTAGAAAGCTCATGTGGTATAATAGCAAATGTAAGAAATTCTATAAAAGGAAAAGTAAAAAAATATAAGACTATCAATGGTGACCAGGAAAGGGAAGAGAGAGATGTCTTTCTGGCTAAAATCAGGGCAGTAAACATACTGAGATACTGCAGCAACAGCCATGTCTCTACTCATATGTTGAAGCCCGGAAGATGTGCTGCAGATTAAACTAGAGATGGGTAACAGTGCCAGGTAATGTAGGCTCATATGTTAAACAAATGTAACCGTCTTGATAATGAGGAACCTCATGCATGTGTGGAGGCAAAGAATATACAATGTGGGCTCACCGTGACTGCAATCCTAAAACTAGTCTAAAGACTCAAATCTGTTTTCAAAGATACACAGAAGAGAATGGTGGATTTCTAAATCACTCTACCCTAACTCCTTACTAATATGGGCTTTCAGATCATTTCCCAAGCACCACCAATAGGTCTGTCCTAGAAACCGTAACTAACCATGTAAAGTAAAGATCTTCTGGGACCCGACACTGGTTTGCAACTGTAGTTTTGCTCACCACTGATATTCTCTTTACACAAGAATTGATTCGATGGGATTTTTTTTATGAACTCAGTAAAAAGTCACTAAAAATTTATAACCCAATGTGTCATTGACAAGATAATTTTAAGCCTGAGGCTAGTTGTTTTAGGTTATTTGACATTTTTTAAAATAAATAGTTTTTTTTTTCATTAGCCAGAGAAAAACAACAAATATCTTCACCTGTCTTGTTCGACTGAGTTGAACAAGTGACAACCTCCATTTGTTTCTAGTTCCATCTTCTCGTGAACAAAATTTCCTTGGCTCCCTTGCATGAATACACAAATCCTTTACATTCATAAACATCAAAAAAAAGAAAGTAATACCACATATTGCATGAAAATTTTACTGAGTACTAAACTGTTTTTCCAGGCTCTAAAGAATAGCTGATAATTAGCTGTCTTTAAATTTAACACTTGAGAAGTGCTTAGGGAAAAGAAGAGTTAGGTTTCACACAGACATAAAATTAATTCTTCCAGTGCATGTTCTTGTCTTGTCAATGAACATATCAGGACAACATACATTCTCCAGAGCTTTGGCCTTTTGTCTGCAGAGAAGAGGCTGGGCAGGGTTGAAACTCTTGTATCTATTTTGGTCCCATCTGTCCTTGTGATAGACATAGAGCTTTAGAGAGTAATTCTTAGTGAACGTAATCACAATGTGAACCTCTACATTCTGATAGTTTCTCTTACTTTTAAGTTCAAGTGTACATATATACGTGAATATACAAAATATGTACATGTATGTATTTTATATGAATAGATATCTTGATAATTCTTTAAGAACATCCAAATGAGCACACTATGAGCATTTACATTCATTATCATTGAATGTACCAAGAAGTACATATGAAGACAGGAATTCACACAAAGACAAATACAAAATTTTAGATGATGCCATGGAAAAAGAGAAAGGTTGGGCTGGAGAGACTGCTCAGTGGTTAAGAGCACTGACTGCTCTTCCAGAGGACCTGAGTTCAATTCCCAGCAACCACATGGTGGCTTACAACCATCTGTAATGGGATCTGATACCTCTTCTGGTGTATCTGAAGATAGTTTCAGTGTACTCATATACATAAAATTAATAAATCTTTAATCAAAAAAAAAAAGAAAGGTCACAGGGACTTAAAGGAATCAATTTACTTTAAAATAACTAAATATTTCATGAATATAGTAAATTTTGTATTTAGAATACATGTTATATATCTTATTGGTATTTTTAATAATCCATGTTTTCTTTTGTTTTTATTGAATATGTTTATAGGATATAATAAATATTTATATTATGAAATGACTTACTTAAGCTAATTAATAGCATAATTACCTCACATGCAAAGGTTTTCATGATGGAACATCTAAATCTAACCTGAGCAATTCCCAAGTATATAACAAAGTGCTATTTGCCATCTTCAGATGAATACATCTCCAATATTTATCCCTTTTTTTTTACATGTTCAGGATCTATATCCTCCAATAGTAGGAGTCTTAGCTAGGATCAGCATCATCAGTTCCTGAGAGTGTCCATTGCCCTAGGTTTCCACCTCACTCCTGAAACGTTTCCCTTTCCAGAGGTGCCTCTCAATACTCTCTCTCTCCATCCTGCCCTAACCTGATCCCTCCTGTTCCATCTCCATCTTCCCCTAGTCCTGTGATATTTATTCTATTTCCTCTTCCTAGAGAAATCTGTGTATCCTCCCTTGAGCCCTACTCTTTACTGAGCCTCTCTTGATCTGTTGATTATAGTTTGATCATTCTTTACTTCACAGCTAATATCCACTTATAAGTGAGTACATACCATGTTTGTCTTTCTGAGTCTGAGTTACCTTACTCATGATAATTTTCTTCTAGTTCCATTCATGTTTTACAAATTTCATGATGTCATTTTTTTTAAACAGCTGAGCAATACTACATTGTTGAAATGTAACACATTTTCTTTATTCATTTTTTGATTGAAACACATGTAGGCTTTGTTTCCAGTTTCTGTCATAAACATAGTTAAGCTTATGTCCTTGTGTTAGGATGGAACATCCTTTCTGTATATGCCCAGGAGTAGTATAGCTAGCTCTTAAGGTAGATCAATTCTCAATTCTCTGAGAAACTGCCATAATTGATTTCCAAAGTGGCTGTACAACTTGGCACTCACAGGATTTATCTTAACTGAAGGTTTGTGACTTCAACCAACATTTCATTTGTTCTTCCCTGTGGGCATTTTTAAGACTTAATTTAAATATTTAAATAGATTTTAATTAAAATACAATTACATTAGTCCCCACTTTCCTCCTCCCAGAGAGAAAAATAACCACCATTTTCACCTTCTGTTTCTATGACTTGTACATTTCTAGATGAGCGAAAGCATGAACTATCTGTCTTTTGTTTTGACTTATTTTATTTAACATAATATCCTAAAAAGATATACATTACTTCTTTATTCACCCACTGATGAAAACTTCAGTTGGTTCTATATCTTGGTTATTATGAATAATGCTACAATAAGTGTGGTAATGTGGTTATAATTTCCTCATAATTATTTTATGCGCAAATATGCATAGTGCAATTACTAAATCATATGGTAGTTATTTTTGAGGTTTTAAGAAATTGCCACACTGCCATAATGGTTGTATTAATTACTATTATCATGAGCAGTATGAAGTTCCCTTTTTTCTTGATGTATTTTTCATAAATAATTCATTTTTAAAAGTTGCTTTTCTAGGCTTATATCTCCTCTCTCACTGAAAATATTGTAAAATAAACTAATGGCCTTAATACTAAGAGAACCCCTTATTTTTGATTGTACTCATTATTCAGTGGTATGAAAAAATATATTTTAGTGCTGCTATGAATTGTGTTCACAAAGAAATATAATGCAATGCATATCATTTCTAGCATCTCAGTAAACGGCCAGATTTGAAAATGAAAGCATTAGAGGGGTTTCCATGTTAAAATTAAGACTTTAGAGTGATCTAATATATGCACCACTCCTAGTCCTTTCCAATACAGAGCTCACTCTCTAGCTATACCACTTAGAAAAGCACAGGAATTTAAAGAGATACAAATAGGAAAAGAAGCCAAATGTTTCCTATTTGCAGATAATATGATAAACCTAAGAGATCCTAAGATTTCTACCAGCAAACTTCTAGAAATGAGGAGGAAGGGTACAAAATCAACCTACAAAAATAAATATCTGTTCTGTTTCCTAGGGAGAAAGACAGCGCAGAAACATACCCATGCCCAATAGCCTTGAAAAAAATCTAGGACTGCATTTAACCAAGGACATGAAAGACTCTAAGAATGAAAACTTTAAAATACCAAAGAAAGAGATTGATGAGGATGCAGAAAAATAGAGCAAACAAAAACCCCTTGTGCTCACAGGCTTATAGGCACAAAATAACTAAAAAAAAAAAAAAAAAAAAAAACCTACTATATGATTCAGTAACTGTACTATGGATATTTGCAAATAAAATTGTGAAAATTACTATTCTACTTTACCAAAAATCAATTTAGAAAGTCAACGCAATCCTAATCAAAATCCTCATGCATGGCATTCTTCACAAAATAGAAAAAAAACATCATATGGAATCACAAAAGACTCCAGATAGACAGAACAATACAGAGCAATGAGGAAAGACGTTGTATACTGCCGAGGTGAGCATATAAAGAAACCACTTCCACATCTAAGTTTCAGGAAACATTGTAGAAGAGGTCACACAAAGATGTAAAAGTCAGAGGATCTGAGATTTGCCATGAGATTGTGTCTCCTTGTAACATTGGAAGGTACACCCGTAAAGTCTCATCAGCATGACTGTATTAATATAAACCAAACAAGGAGGACACTAAGGAACATGTGTTTGTCTTTCTAAGTCTGGGTTACCTCACTCAAAATGTTTATTTTTCTAGTTGTTTCCATTTGCATGCAAATTTCGTGATGCAGGGTTGGGAGGGCGTTGTTGTTGTTGTTTTAACAGCTGAGTAATACACCATTGTATAAATGTACTAAATTTTTTATCCTTTCTTTGCTTTCCAGATTCTGGCTATTATTATAAATAAAGCCACATTTCAAATAAAGATTTCTTTCATTCTATATATAATTTGGCATTTATAACTTTATAGTTTGCAAACTGCAGAATAAATCCTATTAAACCCAAAGTAAGTGAATCCTGACACAATGGCTCCGCTAGCCTGATCCCAACCTCATCCTGTTTAATATCATCTGAAATGTGATTGGTATAGGGAGGAAACATCAGGAAGCAAATGACAGTGCTTTCAGTCACTTGAGTTTAACCTTATGGAATAGTTTATAGAAATATTGATTGTGTAAATATTCCTTTAGCTTCTAGCATCGTGAGAGGCATTTGTTAATTGAAACTCTCAGGAACCCCAGCTCTACTTTGTTCCTCTGTAAACCAACCCCATCTCCACCCAAGTGTCGGCTCAGTCTACCCTGTTAATGTTATATTCAGTTATTCATTCAACAAGCTGTCAGGGCACATTATATCTTAAGCCACAGTGTGCAAGGCACACTTTCTTCCAATTTTAAGGGAGATAAATTTGAAAGTAACCAAGGATATTATAAGTAGTTCCACACGATTTTCAGAAAATAAGAAAAGGGAGGACAAAGCTGGCTGTGGTAATGAGCTACATTAGAGAGTCTTTAATGGTGATTGTGGGAATAATGTGTGAATTTGCAGTAAACGGGGTACCAGTAAAAAGCCATTTGTACAAATGTTTGGGAAGAAATACATCAAATGCAACAAACAGTATGTGCAAAATTGCAGCGGATGGTTTGGAGTATTACCAAGATTCTAAACATACAGACACAGTCGTGTTCTCAGAGGAGGGTGAGGCATACATAGCAGAAAACGAGGCACAAATGACAGCATCAGCAACTCTATTACTGGGCCTTAAGGGAGGAAAGATTTCTTTTGGCTCTTGGCTTCAGAGGTTATAGTACATTGTTGACTGGCTTCGCTGTTTCTAGGTCTATGATGAGTCAAAGCACTGTGCTGGAAAGACCTGGTAGAGCAGAGCTGCTCATCTTTTGGATCCAGGAAAAGAAAAAAAAATCCTTGCTTCAAGCCATTTTTCTTCCTTTAATTCCATCGGGCCTCTAGATTTTGGATGTTACTGCCTATATTCAGGCTATCCTTTCTCCATTCATTTAATGTTATCTGAAAATGTCCTCACAGACTTAGGCAGCCAGATGCATTGATCTCCTGGGTGTCTGTCAATCCAGTCAAATTGACAGTCACGACTAACTACCCAAAGTAGCATTGCATGGGAGTTCTGAGGCGAGACTATAATGCTTATGGATGTTATTCGAAATGCCATGGACTATTCCCTTGTGAAGTCCCAACAATACTTGAAATTTAATATGTCTAGAGCCAATGCAACATCATTCCTTCATAAACACATTTATGCTTCTGTGTTGGCCATTTTCATCGATAAAACCATCCTATTTCCCACTACACAAAATCTCCATTCAGTTGTTATTCTTTCATTATTTCCAAATCTTGTCAACTACTAACATCTATCGATCAGTTCTTTCTCCTAAATATCATCCGCTACAAGACCTTTTGCATATCACTCCACTGCCTCAGCTCACTTGCTGTATACACTTTCAGGAATCATATAACCGCTTTAGTCTTAAAAGATCCACTGTGTGTGGTTTATCTCTTTAAGCTATGTCTTACACAGAAACAATGATTCCTAAACAAACATCTGTCATTCTCCTCCTCTGGCCAAGATCTCTATTAATTCACCGATGCATGCAAGATAAATTTTGCACCCTTAGGCATGGAATTCAGAAGTCCTTAATATTTGACTCTTATCTCCAGCTCCAATCTCCAACTTGCCACACAAATTAATTCCACAACAAAACTGAAACTGCCTTCAATTTTCTTTACATTCCCACTGTCAGAGCTCTATTCTTTGTGCATGCTACTTCTGAGAGTAGAATCACTAACATCATTATGTCCCTGTGTACCCTGCAGTGCCTCTGTGCATTTCATCCTTAAAAGCTGAGTTTGTTATCACAATAGATAGATGACAGGTGATAAATGGATCAATGGATGGATGGATAGATGATAGATAGATGATAGATAGATAGATAGATAGATAGATAGATAGATAGATAGATAGATAGATAGATAGATAGATAGATGATAGATAGATAGAGATTATAGAGAGAGAATAGAAGATGATAAATGAATGAATAAATAAATAAACACTCTTCTTGAATATTCACACTCCCCTCCTGCAACTTTATATTGACTTCTGTATTACTTCAGGTGACCTTTCAGTGGTGTTAAATTCCATGATTTTTTTGGCCTCAACACCAGCCATGTGCAAAGATGGTCTGTGCAGACTATGACTTAGCAAATAAATGCCAACTATAAAGTGCTAGGCATATACTGAATTTACTGATCATTAAGTCAATCGCTTTAGATGACACATATGAAAACTAGGAACCAGAGAATTTAAGCAGACCTGCTCACCAAAGACATGTTCCTGAGCCCATAAAAATTTCAAACTTTTCCCTACTATTGAGCTTCATCCCAAGTTCTGTCCATGATCTGGTCTTCTCTCATTTATCTCTTTTATTGACTCTCGTGGTTATTTCTTAAATGAATAGCTAATGAATGACTATGATTTGCTTATGTATTCTAAGTACTCTATCAATAGTTGTTGGATGAATGAATAAAATAAGTCTGGAGTTTATAATTGTCTAATGACACTGTCATCTGCTGTGTGCTACTATGCATTTATCATTGCTTCATTTGCTAATTGTCTTGCCATTTCTTTAGTAACTTTTAATCCATATTTGGTGATGAGAATGAAATGTAATAAGAAATACAGTTTTGGTATGCAATAAATCACAGAGGGTTAAATGTAACATGAATAAACCAAACACATGATTCTGTTAAGAAATAACATGCTAGACTATTTAGATCAGTGATTCTCAACTTTCCTAATGTTACAACTCTGTAATACAGTTCCTCATATTGTAGTGACCTTGTCCGAGCCATAAAACTATTTCATTTCTACTTCATAATTGTAATTTGCTACTGTTATGAATCTTAATGTAGATATCTTATATTCAGGATGTCTTAATATAAGACCAATGTGAAAGGATCATTTGACCTCAAGGAGTCCCAACCCACAGGTTGAAAACCTCTGCGTTAGATAAAAAGTGATAACTGAGCCATATGTTCATTTACTGACTATTACTAAATGTGGTGATAATTTTAAAATACAGAAGCAAAGGGATTCAACATGAAGCGATAACTAATGTCTTTTGTACTTACGTACTGCATTAATCTCCCAACTGATGACACAAATATGTCTACTATTCTATTCAACAAATATTAAGAATATTTGGTGCCCAAGAAACTTATTCATTTTATGTACTCTTAGTCTAGTTTAGTTCTTTAAAATGCTTTGCAACATTTGGAGCTTAAAATTTGATTTTCATTGAATCTGTAGGTTACTTTTGGTAAGGTGGCCATTTTCACTATGTTAATTCTTCTTATCTATGAGCATGGGAGCTCATTCCAACTTCTGATATAGTCTACAGTTTCTTTCTTCAGAGACTTGAAGTCCTTGTCATACAGGTCTTCCACTTGCCAAGATATTTCATATTATGTGTGGCTATTGTAAGGGGGTTTCTTTCCCTAATTTGTTTCTTACCCCATTTATTATTTGTATAAAGAAGGTCTATTGATTTCTTTGAGTTAATTTTTTATCCAGCCACTTTGCTGAAGGTGTTTATTAGCTGTAGTAGTTCTCTGGAGAATTTGGGGGGTTGCTTATGTACTATCAAGTCATCTGCAAATAGCAATACCTTGACTTCTTCCTTTCTGATTTGTATTCCCTTGATCTCCTTTTGTTGTTTAGTTGCTGTAGCTAGAACTTGGAGTACTATATTGAATAGATAGGGAGAGAATAGGCAGCCTTGTCTTGACCCTGATTTTAGTGGGATTGCTTTGAGTTTCTCTTAATTTAATTTTATGTTGGTTGTTGCTTTGTTATATATTGCTTTAATTATGTTTAGTCATGTGCCATGAATGCCTTATCTTTCCAAGACATTTAACATGATGAGAAATTGTATTTTGTCAAAGACTTTTTCATCATCTAATGAGATGCTCATGTAATTTTTTTCCTTTGAGTTTGTTTATATAGTGGATTATATTGATGGATTTTCTCAACATCATATGGAAAAAAATCCAGAATAGCAAAAACAATTCTCAACAATAAAAGAACGTCTTGGGGAATCACCAGCAATGACCTCAAGCTGAACTACAAAGCAGTAGTGATAAAAACTGCAAGGCATAGGTACAGAGACAGACCTCATCAATGGAATATAATTGAACACACAGAAATAAACCCACACACCTATGGACACTTGACATTTGACAAAGAAGCCTAAACCATAGAGTGGAAAAAGAAAGCATCTTCAACAAATAGTGCTGATCTAACTGGTGGGATGCATGTGAAAAAATGAAAATTGATTCATATTTAAAACCTTGTACAAAGCTCAAGTCCAAGTGGACCACAGATCTCAATATAAAACCAAATACACTGAATCTGATAAAAGAGAAAGTGGAAAATAGTCATTAGAGGCAGATATAGGGAGGTAACTGGTTTGGAGAGGGGATGGGGAGGGGAATGGAAGGGATTCAGGATCAGGTGTAGGGAGGGACAGGAGAGATGGCCAGATGGCCATGAGAATGAATGGAAATCTGCAACTGACAGGGCATCCCCATGATGTGAGAGGCATAGGATAAGGGAAGCATCCAAGAATCAATGGGGGTGATCTTAGCTGTGACTCAAAGCATTGGGGATATGGAACTTAAAGTGGCCACCTCCTATAGCCAGTCAGGATCCCCAGTGGAGTGATAGGGACACCAATCCATCTACAAAACTTGCAACCCCAAATTAATACTGTCTACAAGTAATGCAGGGATGGAGAGGAATGAGTGGAGCAGATACTGAGGGAATGGTCAACCAATAACTGGCCCAAACTGAGACCCGTTTCATAGGCAAGAAACAATCTCTGAAACTATTAATGATACTTTGTTATGCTTACAGACAGGAGTCTAACATGGCTGTCCACTGAAAAGCTCCACCAAGCAGCTGACTCAGATGGATGCACATACTCACAGCAAAACAGTGAACGGAGCTTGGAGCTTTTATGAAAGAACAGGAAGAAGAATTGTGGACCTAAGGGGATAGGAACTCCACATGAACACCAACAGAAACAACTAACCTTTGGGGCTCTCAAAGACAGAACCACCACCAAAGAACATGCATAGGCTAGACCTAAGCCTCCCCACACATATGTAGCAGATGTGCAGCTTGGTCTTCATGTGGGTCTCGAACAACTGGAGCAGGGGCTATCCTAAAAACTGTTGCTTGTATGTGGGATATGTACCTCTACCTGTGCTGTCTGTTTGGCCTCGGTGGGAGAGGAAGCACCTAGGCTCACAAAGACTTGCCAAGGGGGGGGAATTCCCAGGAGTGGGGGATTCACCTGCTCAAAGGAAAAGGTTAGGGGGCCATGGGGGAAGTTTCTTTGAGGAGGCGACTTAGGTGGGTCAGTGAGCAGGATGTGAAGTGAATAAGTAAAATATATATTTAAAATTAAAATATTGATTTTCTGTTGTCTTTTTTTTTAATCTTCTGAATTTGGTCCAAGGCTACATTCCTGAGTCCCTCTGCTAAGGTAAAATATGCAAATTCTGCTTGCCACAGAAAATTCTGACGATGTTCCATGGAGTGTTTTAATTAATGAAATGGGACTTTGCTTCTGCTTAGAATGAGACTGTGTCTATTTCACAGTATAACAAATCCTGACTGAGAATATCCTAAAATCTGCATTTGCCTAGTTATTTGGCTGCTCTGTGTCTAAAGATAAATGTGTACATGAGCAAACCCACTCTTTATCATGGTTTTCTATAATTCTAAAAAAAAAAAAAAAAAAGCATGCTTATTGGAAGTTTCCAGATAGACTTCCAAGTGCAGATGGCAATCATGTTCATACAAACAACTGGAGACTACAGTCGTGTACTTTAACTTACCTTATTTGTTCTAAAGTACCTATCATTGCTTTTCAATTGTTTTCAGCCATCATTTCTAAGCCACTGAATTCAGCTTCTCATTTGTTTTCACTTCTGAGCAGAATGATAGATACTGTGATACTTTGTTCCATTGGTTTGAGATCTACATCACAAAATGTAAAAAGCATTGTGAGTTCTTTTTTTTTTTTCCATTTTTTAAAATTTATTTAGTTATTTAAATCACATCATAATTTACTTATTTACACAGAGGTTATAAACACAAAAAGGCAGGATGTGGGGAAGGGATGACACTGGAGCATAGGTGTTCAGGGGGAGTACGGATACCATTCAGAACAGGGTATCAGGTGGGTGAAGGTTCAGGGACAGGTCACTATGGCTCTGCCTATGATTCACTTGTCCTTTCTATGTTGGTACTGTCCGCCGAGGCTACCTATTTATAAGACCTATGACTACTCGGGCTGGAAAATTTCCACAGAAGCTGCCTGTTTACAATAGCTTATAGCTTTCTGTTTCAGTGTTTTTCCACAGAGACCCAAGACTTTGTGTTAGCCTGCATGTATGTCAGGCCTATTGCTGATTTTAGGCCTATGGCTGATTTTAGGCCTTTAGTGTATATGCAGGACTGCTCCTGACATCTCCTCCCTTCTCTAAGTATAGAAGGGCCTTGGTGATTCTATTCTTTCGAAGGCAGGGATAGAGGCCTGACCTACAATAATTGAAGGGGACCTTGTAATGGCTCCGGTCCTCCTGTCGTTGTTCAGTGAGGCATAAGGGCCATACCCATCTCGATGTCTTTTTCCTGGAGAGGGGATACTTTTGACATCAACCCCTATGCAGTCAGGCTTGTCCCTCAGGGAACGCAGATAGATATTTTTAACTTTTATTTATATTCCCTTGCAGTGCTGACTTTTCAATGAGTATACATATATTTAATATGTAAGCCATTAGAAAATTAGGCATGTAATTAATTTTATATATTTGTGTTGTGTGATTCATATATGTATGGTGTAAGCATTTCTAGACTAACATAGGTTTGCTTCAATATTTTCAGAACACCTAAGATACATGCCTCACTAGAACTACAACTCAGTCACAGGACGAATTTGGAATTAAATGAAAAATTATGTACTCAAGTTCACACACATAAGCTATTTACTAAAATAGGCTGCGCCAAAACAATAGGGAAGCCATGTTATAGATTGTTTTTATTTATGCAAATTTACAAGTTGGGCATGATCTTTTATTTTGTGATTAAATTTCCAAAGGGCATTTTTGGCATTCACATTAGCTTAGTTTGAGTGGAAATTAATTTCCTCTTGACAAGTGTTATGAATTTCAAAATATCCCCTGTGCACTTGTTTGATGAAAAGGTTATTTGTATTACAAATGTTCATGATGAAAAATCTAAGCTTTATTATGCCTATATATCTTTATACACATAGCACCATTTTTGAGTTAATGTGATCAGTATTGTATACTCAGTATTGTAGGCTCAGAAAGTAGCCTAGAACTTCATAATTATACAACAGTTTCTCATCTTATTTAAATAGTACTTTGGCATCTGATTATTTACTTTGTAAGCTTGGTAAATGTTTGATATAATTTCATCTTAATAGTTATATCAAAACCAGGAAGTAATTAGCATAAAATCAGGTAAACCAAGTAGTGATTTCTGTCTTACCTGTTATGATGAGTGTGGCAGAACTGAAGACAAATGGGTAGAGATCCACTGGACCTAACCTTGTACTGCTGTGCTATGGGATTCCATCAGAATAAAGGTGACAGTACTTCTACATAGTAACTTTCTCCTTTCTGAGTTATAGAATTAAAAAAGCATCTGGCCTGGATAGTGGTACCTGGAAAGCCCTCTAATTATATAAACTTTACATCAGCCTGGCAGTAGTGGCACACGCCTTTAATCCCAGCACTTGGGAGGCAGAGGCAGGCGGATTTCTGAGTTCAAGTCCGGCCTGGTCTACAGAGTGAGTTCCAGGACAGCCAGAGATACACAGAGAAATCCTGTCTCAAAAAACAAAATCAAAAAACAACAACAAAAATAAACTCTTACATCAGTAATTCTCAACCAGTGTGGGTCGTGACCCCGTGGAGGATTGAGCATCAGATATCCTGCATATCATACGTTTACATGATGGTTCATAACAGCAGCAAAATGAAGTAGCAGTGAAATAATTATAGTTGGTGGTCATGACAACATGAGGAACTGTAGAAAAGGGTGGCAGCACTAAGAAAGTTAAGAACAATTGCCTTAGATCCTGGCAGTGTAAAGGAGGTGGTCCACATAGGATTTAATATTGATTTTATATCAGGACAAACTGTTTGCCACAATTTCCTCAAATAATATTCAAGAAATTATTTATGAGCTAAGCACAAATGCAGAGAATCTTTCATCTAGGTTTTAGTTTGCTGAAAATTTAAGTCATACATAAGTTAAAAATCAATAAATAACCAAAGACCCTAAGAATGGATCCTTCTCTCATTGAAACTTGCATTTTTTAACTTAAAAATCATATTGGGGGTGAAGAGATGGCTTAAGGGTAAAAGCACTTAGCAGCAAACAGACTTGAGTTCAAGCTAAGCATGGTCCTACTTACGCCTATAACATTGTGAGGAAGCAGAGACAGGAAGATCGTAGTATTGTTGGCTACCAGCATAGCCAGAAACAAACAACAACAAAAACATGAACTTCAAACTCAGCAAGAGACTCTATCTCAAAATAGTGGCAGTGGACACCTGAACCCTACACCACCCACATGTTCCAGAGCACACACATGCATATTACACATATACAAGATTTATTATTCAGAGTGTTTCATTTCTAAGACAGGTATGATTTTAGAAGGAGAAAAAGACTTCTACTATATAAAATAAATATTCAAATATACATAAATATTATACATGCATATATATATATGTGTGTGTGTGTGTTGTGTGTGTTGTGTGTATGTGTGTGTGTGTGTATGTGTGTGTGTATGTGTATGTATGTGTGTGTGTGTGTGTATACATATAAAATATGAGCACATATATGTTCACCTTGGGTTTTTCCCCAGAATAATAGATTTTTAGGTACTTTCTTTCAAAAGGACATGGCAATAGGTGACTATGCATACAAATTAAATGTGCCTTCTTCTTTTTATAGATTAAATCTCTACCAAAAACAATCTGTCTTCACTAAGTAAACTACATCTTACACCCAGGTTCTTCCTGTCCAGATAAAACACTTCCATTTAAAAGCTAAATGTGTGAAAAATTGTCTCAGTCCTGTGTGATGCATGGTTTTACACCAAATATCATACAAAATAAGTACAAATGTGTACAGCTATTTTCTTTCAGTGAGTGCTTATTAAGATACTTCTTGCAATTTCTTGCTAATGAGTCCTGTTTCCATGATCCATTCAGAGAAAAGATGCAGATCCAGCTTGGAGGAAACATGGTCACTGTAAGACTAAGTTGGTGAGACAATGGCTCTGTAGACAAGCTGCTAAGAACTTAACCAACTCTCATGAATACAACTCTTACATTTTGTTGCTTGACTTTGATGGCATCTTTATGTTAGTTGAGCCACTGGGTTTGAATTGTTTTCTATAACATGAACCAGTAGGCATTAGTAAATTCTACGTTGCCTCATTTCATTTGGAGGAGTGGTGGCTTCATAAGAGATATTATAGTTTTCCCTAATTGCCTTACTTGGTATTTCATTTCATTATAGCGACTAGACCAGTAAAGTTGAGACTCTTCATTGGAAGAAGTTCATAAATTTTTGTCTTATATCATTAAAAGTAAACAACTAGTAGCATAGTAAAAGACAATGCAAAACATCTTTACTGAATATATCTGCCGACTTCTGTACATACACAAATGGTAGCCAGTCATCATCTCTTGGTATCTAAAGGATATGTCCCAGAAACCACATGGATAATAATATCTGTGGACATGCTAGTCATTGTATATGAAATGGGATAGTGGTTTATTATAATCTATATACATTTTCTTATTCCAAATTGTCTCAAAATACATATAACACTTAGCATGGCATACATGATATGCATGGAGTTAGTATGCAATACTTTTTAGGGAAAAATGACAAAATAGCCTCAGATATTCAGTGTAGGTACAATTTTGTGAAGTATGTTGATCCATGTTTTATTGAATCTACAGATGCACAACTACAAACACAAAACTTACAGATATATAGTCATGACTGTGTAACCTTAATATAATAATTAACAAAATCAAAATCCCTCCATATTCTTGCCTTAAACTATCATAAAAACAAGGTACAAAATAAATGCTACTAATCTGACAGATATTTCTGGAGACATACAGCCAATGTCAACATTTCTTTTTATTAGGAACTGCAATAGTCACACGAGCTGTCTGTAGCCATAATATTCTCTTTCTATGTGTGTATTGAAACAACAGTTAACACAATTCTATTTTCTCCCATATGAAACATTAGGAAAGAAGCATGCATTGTTCTTAGAGCATATGGGTTTCATTGCCAACAAGATGTTTGTTTTAGTCTCATCTTCTCTTCAATGTAGTAATAAAATGTGTCTTCTCAGAAGTAGATTATTACCCAAAGGAGATATATGGGGAAAAATCTGCCCCACAGTACATAAAGGCACACTTTGATTCTTTGTAGTTCCCAGTTTGTCCAGTGTAGTCTCACTTATTAAGAGATAGCAATGCAAAGAATCTAGTGATGCCATCCCAAGTGGAACTTGTGTTTCAGCGGCAGTTAATGCTCTTTTCATTCTTGGGTGGCTGTCACAAAAGTCTAGTGTCATTTTGATATGAACTTTCCAAGAAGGAGCTCCTCATCTATCCCAGAAAATAATCTCAATTACTTCTCTTTTGTAGACAATTTCTCCATCACAGCCTCAATCCATTCATTTCGTTCACTGATTCTGACATTTCAGATCGACTTCTCAACTCTGAACAATAGGAAGATGAATGGCATACATTCTCTTGGTCTAAGGTAGTTATGGACTATGGAATAACCAGACCAAAACACATAATCCAAATCTAATATTTACAATATGAAGCCACATGTAATTGAGGGCTATAATGTGAACAAAGATTCAGAGTCCAGAAAAAGCTTAGAAGTATCAAAGATTTCTTAGTGACACAAAGAATAAAAAGGCATGTTGTTTAGCCCAAAGAGTAGCTAAGTCATTCTGACTGAGAAAGCCCTGAAATAACAAACTAGTATAACAATGAACACCAAGTGCCCAAACAGCACGAAGCATAAGCACTCATAGATGTGTTTGTTGTGTCCAACCAACCCTACTTACAATGACAGTGTAATACCACAGTGTTTGGTCTGTCCTTTGTTTTGATACTTTCTAAATGAACTTAGTTCTTTTTCTGCCTTTGTATGATGCTGAGAGAAGCCTCAACTTCTCCCTGATGACTTCTGTAGTCATTACGTTTCAAAAATAACACAATTTTACAACTTGAATTAAACTTAAAATTTCATGTTTTGTGCAGTTGAAGAAGGCAGGGAAGATTCTTATCTCATACAGAGTCTAAGAGAGACTAGACAAGACTGAAGAAAATAGAGGCATGAAAATATTTAAATAGAAAACTGATTGTTCGGTTTGAGTTCATAAAGGTTATTTATTTAGGAAATAAATTTGAAGAAAAGGAGAACTATGTTAGAAAATGAACAGGGTTTTTGATCCTCTTTAAATCCAGTGGGGACCAACATTATTACTGTTTGGTGGTAAAGAAAAGACTGGCTTAAAATGGTGGGAGTTATATGTGTTTGGTGGGTGTTAGGATATGTCTGAAGGATAATGGGAAATAAAAGCCAAATCTTAGAAAGCAAAACATCCTGGAACAGCCTCTTCAGTTTTAGCCATCAGAAAGCAATAAGAAGGTGGAATGCTGCAAGAGTGACACCATATGGAACCATATCACATCCTCCAGGACAGACAGACAGAAAGACAGACAGAGATAGAGACAGATGCAGAGAAAAACAAAGACAAAAGTGGAGGAATTGTCACACTTAGTGGTACTTACTGGAGTATTGACATCGATTATGTGAGGTCTTATAGTCAATCCTCACATCATAAGAAGGAAATTAACTAAATAATTAAAACTCAAAGCTCAGATTTCTAGTATGAATGGATGAGGAGACTTGTTTCCACCTGCTTCTATGGGGTTTCAGCAGGATGATGAAGTTTGAAGCAGATACTGAGCTCCACACTTTAGTATTTATATAGCCAGGTACAGTAGCTTAAACCTGTAGTCTTAAAGGCCTGAAGTAGACTGAAGAGATGTAGGAATTCAAGGTTATCACCACCTTCATAGCAAGTTCAAGGCCAGCCTAGGGTTAATAGGAGCTTGTCTCAGCAAAGCCAAAATAAATACCTCAATCTGTTCACTTCAAGGAACAAATGAAATAAAATCAAAGAGACCCAGCAGATACTTGTATCCATTACAGCAAATGCAGGGTAAAAGTAGATGGATGAGAAAATACTGAATATTCCAACAAGAAACTGGAAGCAGCAGAGAATCACTACAATCTGTGTGAAGAGAAAGCGCATACTATTACTACTAACTTAGAGGTGTATTGACTTTAGCTCCTCTATTCTACCAGCAAAATTATTTCCATCCTACTCTATTTTCTATATGTTGTAAGTCATATTCCTGTAAACAAACCCATTAGTTCATATACTCAAAAACACATAATGCAAATGACAGAAGGAAAACAAGCAAACAGGCGTGCTTTTGAAAAGGTTTCCATGGATGCACATAAATATGGACTACTCTCCTTTGTGGAGGGGGCGAGAGGAGGTGTGGTAATGTGTTACACTTATTTTCCTTCTGTGCACTGCTCTTCACCATATGTGGATGTCAGCATTGAGGACACTGGATGTCTTCTGATCTTAGATCGTCTTCAGCATAGTTTCATTCTATGATTACAAATAAAGAGCTGGGATTTGCTTCCTCTTCTGAAGTCTGGCTCAGTAGGAATGTAAGCTCATGTATTTAAGTTTAATCTATCATGGCATTTGGTTAAAACTGATGAAGAATCCACAAAAATCCATTAAATGTGCATTTCTGGTTTATTTGTTGATTTTAAAGTCTTTTCGAGCTATTTCTATGCAAGGAAATTGAAAGCCCCTTTATCTGAGCAGTGAAGCAAAGTATACATTGTTCAATATGAGAAAAGGCTTTTAAAGTCTGTAAATAAAAACATTCTGGAAAACGTCAGTTTAGTTCGAAATTGACTAAGTGTTGTAGGCCTTATTGCTATTAATAAGGATATTATCATCTTAGAATTAGAATTTTTATTCTGATATTATTTCAGATTAAATCAATTTCATTTGAAAGAATTAGTCATGAATATATATTGAAGTATTTAATAAATTGTAGCAATATATTAATGTCATTTGAAAGAATTAATCACAAATAGATACTGAAGTATTTAATGAATATAGTATGTACCCTTTTTGTTGTTGTTGTTCAAAGTATCTAAGAATATAATAGACATGTAACAATGAACATAGAAATGTTGAGGTTTACGTCAGCCTGCATCCTGAGATGAAACTATCTAAAGAGGTTGAATCATGAACTTCAACAAACAAGAGGATGAACTACTTTGCAACCAGTTAGTAAGATGTCCAGGACTTCACCGTATCTAGCACAAGAGCTTCCTCAACACAGGCATTATTGAGTAAAGTCCTCAATGTGTTTTATCTCAGCACAGAAACAGTAAATGCAATAAAACTTAAAGCAGTTTTTGAGAGCAAAATCTCTTCTTTTCCAATAGAAAGCTAGTTCTCAACTGAGTCCAAAATTAGCAAAGCAGACAATGCCCTCAAGAAAATGACACAGTCTAGCTTTGTTAGTTTGGCTATCTTCAGAAAAAGAAGCAAGATTTAGGCCCCAAGTATATAGTACCATTAAAATGTTTCACCCATAGATTTCTCAGATTTGAAAGACATTTAACAAAGTATAAGTATATATACCTAAATTTTTAAAGTAGGAAAAAAAAACCTATAATCTCCACTAAAAACAAACAAAACAAATCTATATTATATTTTTCTACATAACTCTTAAAATCTAATAACATGGTATGAGGGTAAACATTTAATTATCCTAACTGCTAAGTGAATCTGGAAGTTAAAATCTTTTGCTATCTCTCTGTGTAATCGGACTAAGCCTAATATTAAGGACTTTAAAGCCAGACAGAAATTGGAGGAAATAATCACAAACTCTTAGTGAGAAACAGAGGACTGTAAAATGTTTGAGTTTGATTCATCTTCCCTTCTAAGTATAGACATTCATTCTCGACATTTGCTTAATGTTTTGCTAGCTTTCTTACATATCCCATGATCACCTGACCAGAAACGTGCTACCACAGCAAACAGAGTCCGCCTATACCAAGTACCAAGACAATCCCTGTCTCACACACACACACACACACACACACACACACACACACACCATGATAAAAGACTTTTACTCAGTAGAGACTCTCTTTTCAGATTAGTCTAGGCCATGTCAATGTGACAGTGAATGAAAATTAGGACAACACTCAATAGAAACATGTTGGTTTTATAGACAGAATACTACACATGGGAAAAAGTTCAAAAATATTATTAAGTTATTAGGAAGTGGTATGTCAAAATATGTAAAGCAAAATAGTATCGAAGCACCTCTGATCCTTCCTCGTTCTGATGTCACTACCTTTTAAGAATACTGATAGAGCCATCTTCATTGGACAGTCACTATTCACTTCATTTTTAAATTCTAGCCTGAATACCTCTTTATACTAAATGAAAGAAAGAAATATTCATAAACCTCTCTACAGCTGATGATTTATAATCATTTGTTTGAAATGTATTAAAATAAAATTTTAGAGGAAAAAAATCTATATATTTATTGAATATAATTTGTAAACAATGGTATTGTTTGGGTATGCGTCTTTGTTCCCTGCTTGGAATTTCTTAGAGGTGGTGAAAACTTTAAGAAGTTGGCCTAAAGAATCTGACATGGGCCAAGGACAAGGAAATGGGCTGCTTGGCAGGAATATGGCATTGGCCAAGGACAAGGAAGTGGGCTTCAGCCAGGAGTCTAACATTAGGCTAGAACAAAGAAGTAATTTCAGGCAGGAATCTAATATTAGGCGAAGAAGAAATTTCAGACAGGAACATAAATCTTAGGCTAGAACAAGGAAGTAGGCTTCAGACATGAAAAGACTTTGGGCTAGGACAAGGACATTGGCTTAGATATTTTGTTCATCCTGATAAGCCCTTAAAAACAGTGATCACAAGAATGTTCACGGAATTTTGTTTATTACCTTGCTTGTTCCTTGACTATTTGCATCTATTGTATTGCTAGTTCCTCAAGCTAGAACTGATCTTAATACTTGCATTTAATTAAAAATGGTATAAAAGCAAAAAGAAGGAGGGTGAATGGAATAGGGGATTTCTAGGGAGGGGAAATGGGAAAAGGGGATGACATCAGAAATGTAAATAAATAGAATATTCAATAAAATAAGAAGTTGGCCTAGTGAAGTGCTCCCTCCCTCTCTCTCTCCTCTCTCCTCTCTCTCTCTCCTCTCCTCTCTCTCTCCCTCTCTCTCTCTCTCTCTTGATATACTCTCACAGGTGCATGTCAGCTCCTAGACAACTCTCCTTTCTCATTCACTCTCTTGAAAGACATGCTCTAATGCCATCATCATGTGCAATCATGCTACCAGTACAAAGAAATTCTATCTCCAACCATGAGCTAAAGTCTCTGATCCTTTGAGTTCAAGATTTTTCTGAATAAGTTGATTGCCTCAGATACTTTCTTTCAATAACAACTGATTACAAAAGCACTATGAACTCTCTCTTAATCTGAATGCTAGAACCAACCCACAGACAATTAGACACAACAAAGAAGCACTCTGATGAAGCTTGTGATTTTTTTTCATAAGATACATGTCTACCTCATATTTCCTCTGTAAGTCAAACTAATACTAATTTTCATTTACTAAGGTTATAAATATTCCCCATAGACATTTTTTTTTAAAATTACATTGCTAAATGAACCTCAATGACAAAAACATGCTACCATAATCTAAATAGTGTGCAATAAAAATTTGATCAAGCAAACCATCTTAACAGTCCCATAACCGTGAAAGAAATAGAAGCAGTCATTAAAAGTCTCCCCACCAAAAAAAGTCCAGGTCCAGATGGTTTTAGTGCAGAATTCTATCAAACCTTCAAGGAAGATCTAATACCAATTCTCTTCAAACTATTCCACAAAATAGAAACGGAAGGAACACTACCTAATTCATTCTATGAAGCCACAATTACGCTCATACCTAAACCACACAAAGACCTAACAAGAAAAGAGAACTTCAGACCAATCTCCCTTATGAATATCGATGCAAAAATACTGAATAAAATTCTCTCAAACCGAATCCAAGAACACATCAAAACACTTATCCACCATGATCAAGTATGCTTTATCCCAGGAATGCAGGGTTGGTTCAATATATGGAAATCCATCAACGTAATCCACTACATAAATAAACTCAAAGAAAAAAGCCACATGATCATATCTCTTAACGCTGAGAAAGTATTTGACAAAATTCAACACCCCTTCATGATAAAAGACTTGGAAAGATCAGGAATTCAAGGTCCATATCTAAACATAGTAAAAGCAATATACAGCAAGCCAGTAGCCAACATCAAACTAAATGGAGAGAAACTTGAAGCAATCCCATTAAAATCAGGGACTAGACAAGGCTGCCCACTCTCCCCCTACCTGTTCAATATAGTTCTGGAAGTCCTAGCCAGAGCAATTAGGCAACAGAAGGAGATCAAAGGGATACAAATTGGAAAGGAAGAAGTCAAAGTTTCACTATTTGCAGATGACATGTTAGTATACTTAAGTGACCCCAAAACTTCCACCAGAGAGCTCCTAAACATGATAAACAACGTTAGCAAAGTGGCTGGGTATAAAATTAACTCAAACAAATCAGTAGCATTCCTCTACACAAAGGATAAACTGGCTGAGAAAGAAATTATGGAAATGACACCATTCACAATAGTCACAAATAGTATAAAATACCTTGGTGTGAATCTAACCGAGCAAGTAAAAGACCTGTGTGACAAGAACTTCAACCCCCTGAAGAAAGAAATCGAAGGAGATCTCAGAAGATGGAAAGATCTCCCATGCTCATGGATTGGAAGGATTAATATAGTAAAAATGGCTATCTTGCTGAAAGCAATCTACAGATTTAATGCAATCCCCATCAAAATTCCCACTCAATTCTTTACAGAGATAGAAAGAGCAATCTTAAAATTCATTTGGAATAACAAAAAACCCAGGATAGCGAAAACTACACTCAACAATAAAAGAACTTCTAGGGGAATCTCCATCCCGATTTCAAGCTGTACTACAAAGCAATAGTGATTAAAACGGCATGGTATTGGAACAGAGACAGTCAGGAGGATCAGTGGAATAGAATAGAAGACCCAGAAATGAACCCCCATACCTATGGTCACTTGATCTTCGACAAAGGAGCTCAAACTATCCAGTGGAAAAAAGACAGCATTTTCAACAAATGGTGCTGGTCCAACTGGAGGTCAACATGTAGAAGAATGCAAATTGATCCATACTTATCTCCTTGTACAAAGCTCAATTCCAAGTGGATCAAGGACCTCCACATAAAACCAGCTACACTGAAACCAATAGAAGAGAAAATAGGGAAAAGCCTTGATCCCATGGGCACAGGGGAAAAGTTCCTGAACAGAACACCAATGGCGTATGCTCTAAGATCAAGAATTGACAAATGGGATCTCATAAAACTGCAAAGCTTCTGTAAAGCAAAGGATACTCTCAATAGGACAAAGCGGGAACCAACAGATTGGGAAAAGATCTTCACCAACCCTACATCTGATAGAGGGCTAATATCCAAGGTATACAAAGAACTGAAGAAACTAGATTCCAGACCATCAAATAACCCTATTAAAAAATGGGGTAGAGAGTTGAACAAAGAATTCTCAACTGAGGAAACTTGAATGGTTGAGAAGCATCTTAAGACGTGTTCAGCATCACTAGTCATCAGGGAAATGCAAATGAAAACAACACTGAGATTCCACCTCACAGCAGTCAGATTGGCTAAGATCCAAAACACAGGTGACAGCAGATGTTGGCGAGGATGTGGAGAAAGAGGAACACTCCTCCATTGTTGGTGGGATTGCAAGCTGGTACAACCACTATGGAAAGCAGTCTGGCGATACCTCAGAAAATTGAACATAGTGTTACCTGAGGACCCAACTATACCCCTCCTGGGCATATACCCAGAGATATTTCAACATGCAACAGGGCCACATGCTCCACTATGTTCATAGCGGCCTTATTTATAATAGCCAGAAGCTGGAAAGAACCCAGATGTCCTTCAACAGAAGAATGGATACAGAAAATGTGGTACATTTACACAATGGAGTACTACTCAGCTATTAAAAACAATGAGCTCATGAAATTCTTAGGCAAATGGATGGAGCTAGAAAATAACATCCTGAGTGAGATGACCCAATCACAAAAGAACACACATGATATGCAATCACTGATAAGCGGATATTAGCCCAAAAGCACACAATAACTAAGACGCAACGCATAAACCTCATGAAACTCAAGAAGGAGGAGGAAGACCAAAGTGAGGGTGCTTTTGTCCTTTTTAGAATGAGTATCAAAAGATTCAACCAGAGCTCCCAGGATCTAAACCTCCAGCCTGAGAACAGACAGGGGCAAGTTGTTCTCTGAGAGGCTCTAACCAGCAGCTGACTCAGACAGATACAGACATCCAGAGCCAAACAGTGGAAGGAGCTTGAGGACTCTTATAGAAGAATAGGTGGAAGGATTGTGGGCCTTAAGGAGATAGGAACTGCACAGGAAGATCAACAGAGTAAACCAACCTGAACCCTTGGAGCTCTCAGAGACTGAATCACCAACCGTGGAGCATACCTAGTCTACACAGATCTAGCTCCATGGGCTGGACCTAGGCCTCCCTGCACATATGTTGTAAATGTGTAGCTTGGTTTTCATGTAGGTCTCAAACATCTGGAGTGGAGGCTATCCCAAAACATGCAGCCTGTTATGGGGTATGGTCTTCTAGCTGGGTGCCTCATCTGGCCTCAATGGAGAGGAAGCACCTAGCCTCTCAGAGACTTAAAGTGGCAGGGTGGGGGATACAGGAGGAGGGGTACCCAAGAAACAAGGATGGGGAAGGAATGTGGGAGGGGTGACTGGGACGGGTTTTAAAGTGAATAAGCAAAAAAATAAAATTTAAAAAAAAAAGAAAAAGAAAAACAAACAATAACAAAAAATATCGCCTCTCCCAATTAGGGTCCCAATTAAGCAGCTGTATCACCCATTCTAAGATCTGATGAGGAGAACAGCCGCAAAACTCTTCTTTTGGACAAGTTCTCCTCCTTCCATTTTGTGTCTTATTAGTGAAGGGAATGTCTTTTGGGCATGCCCATTATGGAGGATTAGGTTTTACACAGTGAATCTACTCCAGCGTTGCTATCAACACTAACCCAAGGGAAATCTGGCATCTCCAGTTCCTTCTCAGTAGGCCATCTTTTGACAAATTTGTCAGTCAATCAATCAAATGCTTGGCACCATTTTAATTGTACAAGCTTCAATATCAAACCTGAAATCTCTGCTCAGTGATCCATATCAAGAAGTTTAGACTGATTTAGTTTTATGTTCCTTCCAACATTATCCCACACCTTTAAAAATCCATTCTCATACAAATTCCCAGATGTATGCTTGAATGAGTCAAAACTTTACATATTTTAGGTACGTAGCATGCTTTAGAGTTTTGTGTCTTAACATGGTGACACAGATTTGGTCTATAGCCTTAGGCCTAGTCCCTGCCCATACTTTGGTTCTGGGATGATACGGGCCTTGTAGTCTTTAGAACACCTAAGGGCATCCAACCTTGTGGTCCCACACACACCTCCTTCCCAGCAGACACTGCTTCATTCCAGTTGTAGACACACTAGATATTCAGACACAGCAGTAGTAAATGTTTAGTATGACTTAAAATTTGAAACTCAGGATATCAGCTGGTGACCTCTCTGTGGGGGGTCTCTTTCCTTTGCTTTGTTTGGCAAGAGATTTAAAAACTTTAAGAAATATTCATGTTCGATATTTAATAATAAAAGATTATACCAAAAAAATTTGATCAAGCAATTAAATGAATGCCCTCATTAAAACAAATCTCTTGTTTTTATTTGTTTATGTTTCAAATTTATTTCCAATTATAGAGTTGCTGGTTACTGTCAAGGTATGTGTGCCACTACTGTATCCTAGGGTTATTGTGGCATGCTCTTCATTATTGTGGTTCATAGGCATCAAAGCTGTATAAGACTGTTAGTTGCTTTCTTCCTTTGGAAGCTCGCATGGTGCCTTTTGTTCCCATAAACGTTGGTCCTCAAGAAGAGAGCTTTCAGGTCAGTTCCAGCTCAGTGGCCTCTACATCCTGCATCTAAAATGCATAGTGTCTTCAGCAATAAGGATTTACCTTCTAGCTCTGGGAAGCAGCCAAGAACAGTAGTACCTTCAAAAGCACACAAAGAACTACAGGCAATAAAGAAATGAAGAAAGTGAGAGTGGTCTTCATCAGGGAAGAATACACAAATATGTTACCCAACACCAAATGGTCAGCTTAAAATCATACATAGGAGTAACATTATTTAGAATGAGAAGGTTATATTTGGATATATATATTCTATATAAACATGTGTGTTTATGTAGTAACAACTTCTGTTTTAAAAGAAGCTGCAAATTTGAAAGAGAGTGAAAGAAATTATATGAGAGTGTTTTAAGGAGTGAAAGGGAAGGAGATTATGTAATTATATTATGATCTCAAAATTTTAAGAAAAAAAAAACTAAAGAAAGAATTATTCCCATGCTGGATTTCACTAAAACAAAATTATAACTCATTTTTGTTTGTATTATGTCATTGCATGGCTATAACTTTGACAACTTGTGTTATGATGTTTCTTGATTAAATATTTATGTATAATTGGTGGACTTAAATTCTCTTATAAAGTCAAACACCATCCATAATATATAGCTAGAAACCTTCATATACTCGATTAATTATTTGACTGTAGTAAAAACATACAGAAAAAGTGTCTGCAGAAAACACTCAGGAAATGAGAAGTTTCTACCAAAAATAATATTTTAAAATATAATGGAAATTAGATTATTCTGAAATGCTGTCTGTTTTGTACTAATAATTTTTAAATGTAGGGTACTTTCAGAAAATGAAATTTATCATTGAATATGTCTTAGCCAAACACCACATAGAAAGATTGAGATTTTTTAGTACTGTATACAATAGAGGTATCAGAAGACAATTGTTATGGAAGATATTTAAAATGGCTGTGTCCAATCTGGCTTTTCTTAATCAGCCACCATGTTCCCGACTAGCCTAGGCCTGTGACCACTTTCGCCGCCACCAGCTCAGGCGGCCAGAGACACTGGTCCTGCCACCCACAAGATGCCATCGTGGGAGGTGGCTCTGCTAATCTTCCACGCTGCCTCAGCAAGGCTGGGCTTTGCCCAGACCATCCCGCCATCCAGGTGGGCCCAGTAGGAAGTGAGACTCAATGCTTAAATATTAATCAAAGGCTTTATATGTTTGGTAATGCTCAATGACAATATGCCCATACAATTAGATGTGTTTCCCAATTAGCTAACCTAAATATAAACTGTTACCCAAGACTGTTCTCCATACCTGCGTGACTTTCATCCTCCTACATATCTTTGTCTCTGCCTCGCCTCACTCCTCCCCTTCCTTTTTCTCTTCCTCTTCTTACTCCTCCACCTTAACTCCTCCTACAGACAATATTAGATCTTTTGATTTTACATTTTGCTTTTATTCTATTTTATTCTTGAGGCAAACTTTCATTTGCTTGTTATGTAGTGCAGCTTGGCTACAAACTTCCCATGAAACCCAGATGGTTTTAGCTTCTCAGTGTTAGTACCCAGCTCATTGGGTGCTATCACATTCATCTTACTATTCTTTGAGTTTAAAGCAAAGTATTTACAAATCATTGCCTGAAGTTAATTCCTCAGAAGTAGTTTATATTAAACAAAAATCACTTCTAGAATTATTGGATTATTTTCTTAATCCCTATATATCTGTCCATATATGATTTCCAGACATTCCATTTTCCATCACAATCTCTTCAGTTCTAATGTTATGACACTGCTCCCAAAGTTTTTTATGTATTTACTCAGTTTCTAGGTTGGCAGAAAATTTATTATTCTATTCTTGTCACTTCGGACTTGATCACAAGTTACTGACTCTGCAACTACAATTTGTGTCAGGCAGTAATGTCTAGTTTATGCTGCTATCCTGGTATTTAGCACAATATCAAGTCCAGAGGTTCACTTTCTTCATGAGTGAATTCACACCGAACAGACGAGAGGTGAAGCCCTCGCGTGGTGAGAATCTAATTGTGCAGTCAGACTAAGCTGGCCAACAAGTCACCTGTGAGGCCAGTCAGCAGAGCTGGCATTAGCACTAATTATTGGATTGATGTATTACCTACATACTCCCTCACCACTTTCATTGGGTCAAAGTCCCTTATGCATTGTGTACTCATATTTTTAACTTTATCAGTGATACGAGATGGATTTTTGAATCATCTTTTCACTTCTTTGCCATTCCCTCTCCTTCTCCTAAATTTCAGAGATGAGAAAGCCAATTTGTTCCACTCCTTGTGTATTTTCCAGTGGAGAGTAGTCCTTGAGGGCTCTTTTAAGATTACATTAAATGTAATTATCTGGTCTCAAGTGAGTAAGACCCTAATTACTTTGGAAAGAATGTGCCTGAATGATCTACATTGGGTCTACATTCAATTTGTTTTATACACACAGCAAGCAAGGAAAACATTCAGTGGCAGAACTACAATGTATGGTCTAATTTGGTATTCAGTGACTACTTCCACAAAGCTAATCCCAGCCTCCTAGAGAAGAGACTAATCTTCTTTTGTCAAGTGCACAATAGGTCAATAACTATATTAATATTTCTCATATGGCTCCTGCTAGGCAATCCAAGAATAAAATCACCAGTAAATATCAATGCTTACCATGCTTAATGTACTTTAAAAATGAAACATTATATTTACTTTAGGTATTTCTTAAACCAAGCATATTTAAATCATTTCCTTTATTTACAATAATTAAAAACTAAGCATAGGAACTCAGAATCTCACTTAAATATGTTGCAAATAACAAGTGCTAAGCCTTAAATGCAACCTAAATATATTAAGGTTATACAAATATACATATTGGTTATATAAATATATATAGTGATATAAACATACCACTATATATATCGTATTATATATATAAACATATATATATGTTCTAATCTAACTATTCCAAAAATATATATATTCTATATAAGAGATATATATATAATTATATATATTATATAATAAGTATATATAATTATAGGTATATATTATATTTATTTTCATATGTTTATATATAAATGCATAATATATAATTAATAAACCTATATATAATATACATATATTTTTATAGTTAGATTGGGGAACATATATACATATACATATACATATACATATACATATACATATACATATACATATACATATACACATACACATATACATATATTATGGTTATATGAAGCTCTTATTTCTCTGTGGAACTATTATCAACCAAGTATACTATATGATACACATAAAGCATTCAGTTTTTCTTGTCATCTTCCATGGAAATATAGTACTTTTGTCAGGCATCATTGGGAGGAGAGTCCCTTGTGATGGCTCAATGCCCCAGTGTAGGGAATTCAAAGGTGGGGAGGCAGGAGTGGATGGATGAGTGGGGACACACCCTTATAGAAGCAGGAGAGGGGGGGATGGGATAGGGAGTTTCAGGGTGGGAACCAGGAAAGCAGATAACATTTGAAATATAAATAAAGAAAATATTCAATAAAAAAGGAAAAAATAAAAAATAAAAATCTAATAAACATTTTACTTCTCTATTTTTTGCTTTTGTTTTTGCCTGTTCCTTTCCATGTATTTTCTCTGATTGGCCAGTCATTCTTAAAGCTAATTATCAGATTATTGGCTCCCATTGTGGTAGCAAATGAGTTGCTTTTAAACTTAATTTGAATATTTTTAGTTATCTTGCTCAATTTGACGAAGTTCTAAGCTTATATACTGACACAGAAATCTACATATCTGCATATATCTTCTTCCACAGTCTCCCCTAGTAAGTCACAGCCATTTGTGTTTAATCTGCAGAGAACTTTCCATGGATTTCATTTTTATATTTGCTCAATTCAAACTTTTTCATAATGGATTTGTAGTTACAGCATTTTGGTCTCGAGATCACTGAGATAAAGAATATAGAGGCAAAACAATCAATGAAAGGCAAAGATGTGTTAGGTAAAGGAGAAAGAAGGGTGTTTAAAGTGATGGTAATATGCTTTTGGTCCCAGCTTAGTCTCTGGGAGTTCCTGGGAATTCAGTTTAATTTACAGTTAGTCTTCCTCTGAAGTTGTCATCACCTTCAGAGCCTTCAATCATTTGCCTAACTCTTCCATAGGTGTTATAGACTTCCATCCAATATTTGGCTATGGGTATTTGCATCTGTCTCAGTCAGCTACTGGGTAAAGCCTCTCAAATGACAGCTGTGCTAGGCTCCTATTTGCAAGCACAATGTAGCATGATTAATAATGCCAGGGATTGGTGCCTGCCCATGTGATAAGTCTCAAATTGGGTTATCACTGGCCAGTCATTCTTTCAGTCTCTGTTCCATCTTTGCCCACAGGAGCAATTTTGGGCCAAGAGTTTTGTAGGTGGGTTGGTGCCCCCATCCCATCCCTCCACTAGGGGTCCTGACTGGCTATTAGAGGTGATCTCTTCAGGTTCCATATCCTCATTGCCTTAGTTAGGGTTTCACTATGGTGATGAGACACCATGACCAAGGCAACTCTTATAAGGAACAGCATTTAACTGCGTCTGGCTTACAAGTTCAGAGGTTCAGTTCATTATCAAAGCATGGCAGCATCCAGGCAGATGCAGGGCTTAAGGAAGACCTAAAAGTTTTACATCTTGATCCAAAGACAGACAGAAGAAGACTGGATTCCACGTGGTTAGAAGGAGGATCTCAAAGCAAACCCCCATAGTGACACACTTCCTCCAAAAGGCCACACTTACTCCAACAAGACAACACCTTCTAATAGTGCCTCTCCCTGGGTAAAGCATATTGAAATCATCATACCCAGTGTTGGGCATTTTGGCTAAGGCCACCCAAATTGACTGAGCTACCAACCAAAGAGCATACACAGGCTGGTCGGAGGCCACTGGCACATATGCTGCAGAGGGTTTCCTAGTCTGACCTCAGTGGGAGAGGATGTGCCTAATCCTGTAGGGACTTGATGCCCCAGGATGAGGCATTAGGTGAAACTCTCTCAGAGGTGAAGGGGAGACAGAAGGGAGGAGGAACCCTGTGAAGGGGGACGGGGACCAGCAATTTTAAGAGAAGTAACAGGGATCTATCATGCTTTCAATAGTAGTTAGTATTGTCTTAAATTTACTACTTGGAGTAGTTTAAAAGTTGTAGAAAGACTGTCCTAATAAAAAGACTCATTTGGACAACCACTGCTCGTTTTATCAATGCTTTAGTTGTTTCCAGTTTGCTTATTTATTTCGTATTTACTGGATGCTTACCGTTTCTGATGTGTCTGAAGCATGGCACTGCTGATAGCTTAGTATTGACTGTCTAGTCCCATGCTTGAAATGTTCTTTCCTAGCCTGAGTTACTATCAAATGTAGTTGAAGCCTTTTCAAGTGAGAGCAAATGAAAGAAAGTTGAGCCATTGGGACACACAAAGGAAGGTAATGTTGAATTTCATTGCATCAAAACACTTGGTGCCCTAGTTGAATCTAAGTAGTGTCTCTCTGATCAGTTCTAATGTGTCATTCTGGCACTGTTTGTTGCTAAAGCTGTAAAACCTATAGCACTTTTTTTTTCCAAGAAATACCTTGGCAAATTTCAAAGATACAAATGTATTTTATATGTTACAATCCCATTTGCTGCTATTCCTGAGTGCTAATGTTGCCATGAAGATGATGTATTTGTACCCTGGTGTCTGATATCACAGAGTCCTGCAGAACCCTGTAAACAGAGAGGTTCAAAATGGGCAACACCAACATTTATTAAGTTTGTAGTTAGTAGCCTGGATGCTGATAGCTTGAGAGATGTGTGAAGTATGAAAGTGTGTGAACACTGGTGTGCATATGAAAAAACACTTTTATGTTAACACACAGTGTCATGATAGCATGTGAAAAATACAAAAAGAAAATACAGTAGAATTTGTTGTGGATTTGTAAATGTTAATAATTTCGCCTAGCTACTCATTCACCTGTTTTTGCTAACTCAGATAAAAAGACCTAACTGAATGATTCTCTGGACATTTTCAGAGACATATTTGGAAGTTAGCTTCAGTTCTCTATGATATTATGTTAGCAATCGATAAAGTTGGGGCAGGATCTGGATTTCAAACAAGTGTTAGTACATGAGTTAAGGCTCTTTTAATTGTCATGTTAAAATTACTTTTGTTTCATCTACAGTATTTAATGTATGCTGCATTGATTGTACACTTTCTAATTGTGTTAGTGTATTGAAATCTGGCATGTCGGTTACAGAGGTCTATCAACCAGCTTTTGTTTGATTGCCCTGAATATCACAGAATCTTGGTCTTCTGAAAAAAGCTTGCAAGTACTGGAAGAAGTGAGTCTGGCTTTAAGCAGAAGCAAGAGGTTAGTGGGCTTGATTATTGCTGGTATAACAGCTTTAATTACATTAACTGCTAACACCACTGCTTCTGCAATTGCTTTGACACAAGAAGTTAAGACACCTACTTTTGTTATTCATTTAGCAAAAATTGTTACTAATGTACAAGAGGATTTAGATAGGCATTTGGAACAAAGGTTTGATGCTCTTTATCCTATTAAAATTATTGGAAGGAGGTTCAAAGTTTAAGAGTAAGGAGTCATCTCAAGTGTCATGCCAAATACTATTGGATTCATGTTAGTTCTAAAATTTGTAGTGGTAGTCATTATAATTAGGGAAATGTTTAAAGACACTTGCAGTGTATTTGGCATAATTCTAACACCTCTCTGGATGTTTTAACTTTGCATAGTGAGCTTATGAATTTCAAGAATGCTGCTCTGCTGAGCGTCGATGCGGCAGATACTGCTGATAAAATTACCCATGGCTCAGATATTTTGTTTATCCTGATAAGCCCTTTGAAAAAGTGATCATGGGAGTGTTCACGAAATTTTGTTTATTGCCTTGCTTGTTCTTTGACTATTTACATCTACTGTATTGTTATTTCCTCAACCTAGAACTGACCTTAATACTTCATGTAATTGAAATGGTATAAAAGCAAAAAGGAGGAGGGGGGATGGGATAGGGGTTTCTAAGGAGGGGAAATGGGAAAGGGGATGGTATCTGATATGTAAATAAATAAAATATCCAATAAAAGAATACTAATTCTCATTGATAAGCAATGCAAGATTTGAGACAAGGCCTCACTGTGTAGTTCTGAATAAATGGAACCTGTCATCCTTTTATTTATATATTCTAAGTGCTGGCTTTTCAGATATGTGTCCTCAGCTGAGAAACAAGGCCGTTCTCATTTACTACTCAGTTCTCTCCTTTTCTGTAATATTTTATTCATCATTTGTTGTTCAATGTTTTAACTCTATATGCAAAAACAAACATAAAAAAACATAAAAATTTCCCAAATCAACATTTATTTTTAGCTGACATTCAGAATTAGCTTACTTTAATATAATTAACTATATAAAAAGAGAGCTGAAGATCTTCCTTTTAGTTTTCCTTATGTTGGTCTAAATGTACTAATGTTCTTTTGTTCTCTACATTATTACACAGACATTGGGTGAAATTGAATTCTTTGTTAAAATACATCATTTAAGTAAATTATACAGACTACTTGGGAGTGGAATTGCACATTTTAAATAGCTAAGTACAATTAGAACAGGAAGCCTATTTAGATGTCAAATTTGTATTTAAAAACATCCTTAAGGAGTTGAGTCTCATTCCTGTAATCTCAGCATTCAGTATGCTAAGAGAATGATTACCAGGTTTTCAAGGCTAGCCTTGTCTATAGGGCAAGACCCTGTCTCAAAAACAACAATTCTATATCCCATTCCTCTATTCTGTTTTATGTAAATAATTATTTCTTGCTTGCATTGTCAGCATGAACACTGATGTTGGATGAATACAGAAAAGGTTAGCATGGCTCTGCACAAGGATGACATACAGTTGTGAAGCATTCTACACTCTTGTTTCTCTATTCTCTTATTTTTTTAATTCTTACTCCATAAAAAAACATGATTTGAAGTTTTTTCTGAGAAGACCCAGGTGGAAAAATAGAAATCATGTAAAAGCCATTCTCCTATATAATATCATGAGATGATGGAATAGCAGTGCTCTGGATGGAGATGACAGTGTAGCAAACGAGAGGGACCTGTGTCTCTCTTCAGACCTGTTGACTTTCATTCATGAGGTCATCAAAGCATGTCCTGTGCAGGTTCAGGTGACAACAGAAGAAGCAAAACACATTCACCAGACTTCCTGATCTCTATCATGACAGGAAAGGGAAAGCCAATGGCTAGGAATGAGAACTTGGACTTCTACACTGTAAGTTAGAATGATACATTCGTGATCAAGTGTGAGAAGAGATGTCTAAGAAAATCCATAATAATGACTGGGGCTATTGGGATGTCTTTCAAATATATTATACACAGACATCTATCTGTGCAACTTTATTTTTCTGTATGTATGCATGTAGCAGGATGTTGGTTTGAAATAGTCAACATTTATCCCTTCCTAAAAAAGAATTATTTATGCTCTTTCATGTACATAAGATATTCATGTTATATGCTCTTAGTTTTAAAATAATTACTTAGTTTATAACATCTTCCAAGAATGGTGCACCAAAAGATGCTTTGAAGTATACTATTATCTTCTAAATTTTGCATACTGTTCTTAATTTTACATAGTGTAATTTAATTTTACAATATAAACGTTTTAAAGAGCAATACTCTTTTCACAGTGGAAAGTTTTCCAGAAAATAATAAAACCATGAGCCAAGAGAATACCTCTTTAGACACTAAAGTTGAATATGTTTCAAAACACTCATAATAATTTTATATTAAATCTGCATATCATCCATATCTTATTTTAAATGCACATGTACATATGCATACAGATATGCATATCATATATAACACTATACTTACATATATGCATAAATGTTCCCTTTTTTCACTCATGTAGAATTTAACATTACCAAGATATCAGATAAGACTTTTCTTAACATATGGAATTTAACTGTGGTGTGTTAGATCCTTAGATATTACCTACCCAAAATTTGTATAGACCTAAAAAGGTATAATAACAGCAAATCCTTTAATAAAATATGCTTAGTGATATGACATATGGAATAAACATGAGAAAATATTTTAACAAGCTAAGTTTTCATCAAAAAATACACTGACGTAACTTTTGCTTAAATTTTAGCAATGTCTGTAATTACTGGGTAGCTTGGGTGCAAGTCGTGCTCACTGTAAAAAGGAGAACACCTACCTCTTTGTGTCCAGATTTCCGATTTATCACTCAGAACAACAACTATAAAAGAGAAACAATATTTTCTACTAATGTGACATCTGAATATCAGCCATGTCAGAAAAAAATCCAACTATTCCAAATTTTAACTGAAATGTTTTAAGTTTTCAACATTATATTTCATTAACTGATGATACATTTTATATGATTGACAGATTACTATATGTGGACTTAAGACAAACAACCAACAATAGAATGCACAAAATACTACAAAGGTAGTAAAGCAGCAAAGGTATCTCTTGGTAAACTTTTTAACAAAGTATAGCAGTAACTATTCCAGTATTTTGTTTCAAGTGGTAATAATTAATTAATTGCCCATTCAAGGAAATTTAATCACAAGTCCTTTAGTCTCTGAAGGTAGGTCTATACCCCTTAGTGGGGAGATTAACATTTGAGGCAGACTAGACTGTTTGAATTTTATTTTCATAAGTCTTTACTTCCTCATTAATAATATCTTTATTTGCTGGAATTTTTTATTTTCTGGAATTTTCTCAGATCAGAGTTCCCCCTCGTACAAGAAATAGATTTCTTAATAGAAATAACTAGGAAAGAATCTGCTGGTATTGGAGAACACAAACAACAGTTCTCACCTGAGTACATACGGGTGATCAATATATCAAGAATTACAAGGTTTCAATGTTTACTCCACCTGATTGACAGCCTGTTCTTGTGTTTCTATTTGGGCAGAATGACAAACACTTTGGGAATAGAGAGGTGATGTTGTCCAAATGCAGGGTAATGTAACCCATACTGGATCAGTCCAGACTGCCTGGCAGGAACTAAGAAGCGGGCTTGCTAAGAAGTTTATGATATAAACTGTATCCTAAGAACAGTCACTTACTTTCTTCATTGTTATACTGGCAACTCAAATGCTTTCCATAATCCCTGGCCAGGAAACTACACAAAATGCTATTAATATATTTTAACATTAGCAGTTTGGAGATACATTTGTTGAATTTCTATGAAGACAATGAAAACTACAAGAGAAGGTTAGCCAGTATTTGTTTTCTGATTTATATGATGCTTCACCAAAAGCGTGAACTTGACCTCACACACATGGATAGGCTTCTGTAATAACTACGGATGAACCACAGATTCTGAGTGTTTTTCCTCAATGTCTAGGTAGTGGCTCTCATTCTGTTGTTACCTCTTTGACAAACCTCTGTCTTCAAAAATATTTGCATTATGATTCACAACAATAACAAAATTACAGTTATGAAGTAGAAACAAAAATAATTTTTCTGTCACAACAACATGAGAAACGTAGTATGAGCTGCAGCATTAGGAAGGTCGAGAGGCACTGATCTAGGTTGTCATTTATCATCATAGAATCATGACTTCACTTAATGTTTTTCTCGATTATGGTAGAAAAAAAAATAGGACAAAGGTACTTTGTTGAGACCTTCCTCCCTAGTGTAACAGCACTTACTAGGGTGGTGGCGAAGCATTCTCATCTCTGTGTTACTCTTTTTCTTCTACGAGTAACGTCTCATTCTTGGAAGCAGAATAATTACCATAAAAATGAGCTGCTCTAAGGTATCCTACAACTCAAGATCTCTCACATGTGCCTGCTTGCCCAACTGCTACCACTTTCTCCAATGGTGTGAAGCACTGTGAAGCCCTTAGCAGATGTGGCCACACAATCACCGACTTTCCAGCATCCAGAACCAGAGCCCAAATAAACTTCTTTTCTGAATGACATTTATATCTTGGGTATTCTGTGGTAACAAGAGAAAATAAACTATGACAGAAACTTGGTGTTTCAAAACAGTTTCTATTTATGAAAAGTGTACCTTAAATTTAAAAGTGCTTTTCATTTCACAATAGGCAATGAAAGAATTCACCAATATGATTTTTTATTTTACCACATGCCAGAGCTACAGATAATTTATATGTTAGGAACTCATGAATGGTATCACTTTGAATCATCTGACTTGCTGTTGATTGTTAAACAGAGAGTTTTAAATCTTAAAATAAAACTAAGTATAAGAAAAAAATATTCATTTTCTTTGTTCAGGATAGAAAAGTTAGCTATCTTCTCTGTTATTAAAATTTTGAGACTATACTAAATTAGTATCACATTATCTAACTTTCATAACTATTACTGCCAAAGATCAATAAATATCCCCAAAGCTTGAAGGCTGATATTTGTATAACATTTCATAGTCTCTTAGGTAGCTCTCTATCTTTGCTCTTCCACTGAATATCACCATCACCTCCAGGAAAACTCTAAAGTTTTCTCCTCTTGATTCTTACTGAGAAAGTCACACATCAGATATCCCAGGATCAAAACTTCTTTCATATCCAGTCCTTTGTCATATGTATCAGGACATCTTTTTGTTTATCATGACAGGTTAGTTACATGTTGTACAGTATACATGTTAGTGTAGTTCTCAGGAGCCTGTGACTCATTGTAATTTGTAAACCATGACTCAAAACCTAATATCCATGTGTTTTATAAACATGTCACCAAATATCCATGCATTTTTATTTTTTAGTTATGAGGGATACATGTTACCATGTATAAACTGCTATACCATTACAGAATGCTGCAGAGCCTTCTTAGCCAACATGGACACTGTCCATCTACATACAGCTGTTACAGCCCATCCTATCTGACTATTGGAAGATGAAGGTTATTTTCTCCATCTTACCTGCTGGTTAATGAAACACTTTTGAGATAATGCATGTGTATTTCATTCCTCTAATTTCATCTATTCCAGGAATTCATGTCCCTTTGTGACCTGCTTTTGCTCACCCCTTCTGGTCTCTCCATACTGTTCTGATACCAGCTTAGGTCAACCAACCTGGGAGCCCCTCCTCCCAGGCCACCCCCATCCTTTTGGGACTCAGTCTCATGAATTAGACCCAGAAAGCCCCTAGTTCTTCTCTGTTTCCCCTTTCGGCCATTTCTTCCAGTCTGTCTACATTACTATTTTAACACACACACACATACACCTGAAAATACTTTATAACTTTTTTCTATAAATTTGCATTTATATATTTATTCAGTACCTCATTCAATGTACCATAACGTCAGTGTATGTGATTTCATAGTTGCTGAGGTAGATTTAAGTCATCACTCTAACCTCCCATAAAACAATGAACTTTTGTCTCCTTGACTTTTACAAAAAATAAAGGAAAAAGAAATAAGCAAATCAGCCTACATGAATGGTGTTGAGTGAGTCCTCAGGTGTTGTGACAAACCAGTTTCACCAAGAATACAGATGTTCTCCAGACTGCAAAACTTTCCTACACTTTAAACATATTATGTGTTATATAAAATTATATATGTATAATATACAGATAAAGGTTTCCTGTTCTAAATTATATGGGGATGGGAAAATGCAGAAGTTTAGTTAGTATTATGTTCTTCCCAGAAAGCATGCATTTTCTTTTATTGGTTATTTTATTTATTTACATTTCAAATGGTATCCCTTTTCCCGGTTTCCCTTCTGTAAACCCCTTATACCATGCCCCTGCTTTTATTTAAAAAAAAACGTGCATTTTCATAGAAAGCTCTTAGATTAAAAAATAAAAGGTTGCATTTCTGCATTGGGAGAGAGCCTGTCAGCTTAACCACCTCCAGTTTCTGTCTGTTAACTCTGGGGTCAGAGGTCACACCCTATAACTAATTATCTCTGTCTGTACTTCCATACAATTTCATTTGCTTTCTCTCCAACAGAGCCATTTCCTCGGATGTCATAAACTTGTATCTCTGATGTCTTCTGTTAGATCACAAGGGTGTGCTCTGAGAGGCAAAGAGGCAGATAATACAAACGCTCGTAGTCTACCCTGAACGTCCTGTTTTCCTTTACTACATTTACCTGTGTCGGTGGAGAGGAAATGCGACTTTTCTCAAAATCTCAGGTAACAGTGTTGGGAGTGTGACGCCACTGCATGCTTTGAATATAAAGATGAGTTTTAGACTAACATGGGGTTCCGGACTTGACAGTGCAGCATGTTTGATTTGTGGTAACAGTCTTGGTAAGTAGAAGGACTCAGTGATTCAGTTTTCCAGCCACATGCGAGGCAAGATCATGAACCTGCCCACGGGAAGCATTGATTTACAAATCAGGTACCCTGGGTTCTTTATCTGCTGAGTAGTGGAGGTAATTCTAATGAAAACAAGACAGGATGGTTTCTTTTTTACCTCTATTTTTATTTCCATGTCCTACACTTAACTGCAATCACTCACTTCCTAGTGCCTCTGTTTTGTTTGTTTTTTCCCTGCAGCCTGTGCGCTTGTGATGCCCACTGCAAGTTAGCACCTATCCTGACCTGTGTAACTCTATCTGCAGAAGCCACGGTGCTCCAAAATCATCCCTACCCTGAAATCTCCACTTCATCCTTGTGTACTTGCTGCTTGTCTGGAGCTTTCTAGCTTTGGCTTTCTAGAACTAAGCACATGTGATAGTCATGAGAAGGTGAGCATGCTGATAACTGCCTAGGATCGCGGATGTCACGAGGCTGGAGCACAGGGTCTCTAGCTCGAAGCAGATTTGTGCTATGAGGTGAGATCCAGGTAAACCAAAATACCATAGCAAGACCCCATCTCAAAAGCAAGTAAATGAGTGATAGGTGTGTTGTGTGGGCGTGTGTGGTGTGTGTGTGTGTGGTGTGTGGTGTGTGTCTGTGTGTGCGTGTGGTGTGGTGTGTGTGTGTGTGTGTGTGTGTGTGTGTGTGTGTGTGTGTGTGTGTGTGTGAGAGAGAGAGAGAGACAGAGAGAGAGACAGAGAGAGAGAGGAAGAGAGAGGAGGGAGGGAGGAGGGAGGGAGGGAGGGAGGGAGGGAGGGAGGGAGGGAGGGAGGGAGGGAGGGAGGGAGGGGAGCCGAAGTGAATGCTCTTGAATGAATTCTCAGGTGGTTGTAACACACCAAAGAGTTCTAGCTAGTGAGGGGATGATCGCTAGACTGCAATATATTCCTGTACTTTCAATTAACCTAAACCATTCATGGTTTAGCTCTTATTTTCTCCTATATCTGTCAGGTTTGACACGATGAGGGGGAAAAATAATATTGGTGCCAGTACTAATATGCTTTCCTGGGCACAGTTTCCAATTTCTGAGACATGCTCATGCTTTCTCTCAAGCACTAGTTCTTCCTGAATTTTTATCATGTTTGCTGATTAGCATATCGACAAGAGGACAAACAGGAAATAAAACACTTCCCTGCAAAGCCTTTCTGACAGCCCTCAAGGAAAAAATTTGGAAACAGAGGGTATCAAAAAGTTTACAGTTTCTTCATGTATTCAACAATATGCTGATAATGACTTTGTTACAAATGCTATGCTGCTGCATAAAAAAAAATGATGGGACTTAAAGTATAATAAAATGGCTGGTAAATTTTTTTTAAAAGTTGTTCTTGTGTATTGGCATATATACACACCATACAGATTACCTGAATCTCCATTTGTATAAAAAAATTTGTAAATTATTTATGCTTAGTCCTTTGAATATTAAGTAATGCTAGGTCATCTATAATGTCTAGGATGGTTTAAGTGTTATATATATTATATTTTCAAATGCTAGAATTACTGTGTAGGAATTATGGTGTAATTGCAGGAATGTGTTATCAATTTTTGACTTCAGATTTTACAGCAGACCCAAAGAACAGGCATAATAACGGGGAAGATGCAGATAAAGAAAACATCAGATTTGTAAAACAGAAAACACATAAGGAACATATACACATAGAAGATGCATAAGAACTATTAAAGTAGCTATTTTATCAAAAGTCTTTAGAATATGTCAGTTTATGGATTCCTGCCATGTACTGAAGTTTTGTAAGTTTAGGATATACTACTAAACCAAAATTGCTATATTTTCAAAACCTAACTATTCCACTATAAAATATGTTTGATTTATTTGGCATGATGTTTTTTCCTTCTACTTTTCTCTCACTCCTAAACTATGGTCATTCCACATTGTAACTTAGAGAATCCTTTGCACAATTTTTCAAACCACTTTCAAAACCATTATCCTGTTTTAGACAGTCGAACATGAGTGCATAGTAGGGGACGCGTTACCATTTAACAGATACAGAAACTGATGCCCTAAAAGACTATGTGTCTTGCTGAAACACTAACATCAGGACCTCATTTTCTCTTTTCCCACTGAATAAATTTACCACCGAATCATATTGCTTTCTGAGTTAACATTTCATCACCTCTCATCATATATATGTATGCATATGTGTGTGTGCATCCACATACATAGTTTAATTACTGCCTGCTCATAACCACAAGCAGCATTTGACTAGTGTAGGGTTTTATTTAACTATCTCTTTTCCCTCTCTTGTATTTGTCACATATGCCCATTTTGTATAAACATTTCCATTAGGTAATCTGCAACCCAGACTTCTGTCTTTACTACATATTCTTATTCTTTGTTACCTTCTGTTTTGGCTTAATATATTCTAACATCAACAAAATAAAATACTCTACCACTTTATTCTTTCTTTATGTATCAGCACAAAAGTCAACTTTAAAATATAAACTTTGCGCGAGTGTGCTATGTCTATTTGACTGGGGACAATGCTGAATAAAATTTAGGAAGACAAAATAATAAATGATTTGTACATTAACTTACCTAGAAGTTGGAGATGATAGGTACAAGATATATGCTTAAGAATTAAACATATTGTTACGAACCACACATGTATATGTATTACTAAATGGCTCTTTAGATTCATAGGATATTTTTAAACACCGCATACACTAACTCTATTTGAAAACTACCCATGATAAGGTAAGTTGAGAGAAAGGTGTGCTGCATGCTGTGATTTTTGTTTCCTCCTTCACTACCAGCACATTGTGGCGAGGGACCAATTTTCATCTAATCAAGTATCTCTTATCCCAATTTTATCTTTCCCCAACTTATCTTTTATTCTTCACATGGACACTCCTTCAATACAGTAATGTGATCAAGCCACTCTTCTTCAGTGATACATCTCAATGTCAAGGTGAAGTTCACATTTCACATTGTTCAAAATTACACAGACTTCAGTTTACTTAGAGCAGTCCTGAGCTAAGGGCTCCCTGTAACCTGAATATCAGGTCAGTTATGACCTAAGAATCTCCAATCTCCTCCGTAAGAAATATAGACTAAGTAAAGTGTACCCACAGCACCCTGAAAAAATTCCACGGTTATTTATTTCATAAATTGGAACCATTCGCTTTTCTGTGTTCCTACCTGGTGATAACACATGTCTGCATCATGACTTGTTAATTTATATATCTTTAGGATCTCAATGATAAAGCATGTCTCAATAAACATTACACTTGTGAATAGCTGTCTCTAGTTATATTTTATATCATTATGTGGCAAACTGTGAATATGTTGGCAGATAAGATTGCCACCAGCACTGTGAACTTTGCAAGCAAGTACATGTAAGTCACTTCTGTCTTGCTAAATTTACGTATCTATGCAAATTAAGTTTTAATTTCATTGTTATTCTGAATATTAATAGATACTACACATTTCACATATTTAGAGTTATACCAGTTTTAGGTTTGACATACAAGATACCAAAACCAAAGGAAAATTTGGCATACATCGGTGTTATAGTAGTAGATAGCAATAGAAGGCAAGGTATTTTATAATAGACATACATTGCTTAATAATAGCATTCCTGATAAGATTTCTGCCAGGACTAAAGTGAAACTAGTAAAATAGTATGTCTGCTTTAGAAAAGCATTGATAAAATACAAAGACTCGTGACTGATGATAAGTTGGAGCTGGCTTCCTGCATAACAAATTTTTCAGCCACACAATGACTTTCCCAAAGAACACATTTGCGTGATCTTCAAGTTCACTGCTAGACACAGACTCCAAATAATAATCAGGTCATAAAGCCAGTGAAAGACATTTTAGATTGCGTTGTAATTTTCACTGAGAACTTGGAGAATTACAGAAGAGGCTGAGCCTTAGTGATCTTTCAGAGGTGATAATGGAAATAATTAGGAAGGCTTCAAACAGTCTATCTCTGTAAAAGTTTAGTGTCCTAAATGCGAGGGAGCAAGAACACTGAAAGTTGTTTAATAGCTTTGGTGAACAGCTCTCATCAGGTAAGTTTTACCCTCTGACACAAATTGGGTCTTTGCTGATGAAAATTGGAGCTACAGTCACAGACAAATGTTCAGATTCTTACGTGCTCTTTACCTGCTTGAACAAACTGTGTTAAAAATTAATAATGTGCCTACCTGCCTTGAATCACTTGGTTTTTAAGGTTTGATTTTTGTTTTGTTTTGTTCTGTTTTTCACTTAGAAAAAAAATTGGAAGTCTTTTCAAACTTGGAAAAAAGATTTCAACTCTTGGTGTGTACTTTATAACTTTTCCATAAGTCGAATAGAGTCATGACAAAAATCTTTTTTTTTTATTGTAAATTTTTTATTGTAAATTTTTTATACATTTCAGGAAAGGCAAGCAATCAGGAAAAAAAACATGAAAGAATTCTGAGACGTATCATTATACTTTCCGTTGCATTATAGTCTCTTTAGGATATTTCAACTAAGAGTGAACTTAGCAGCATGTGAAAGTACCAAAGCACGTTGGTTGATGAAGAAAAACAACCTGTTTCATCATGCAGTTGTCTCTTGATGTTGTCTTTTCACACAATTGGCAGCTTTTGAAGTGTACTCTTGTTTTTTAAACAATACAGTGATGAAACCAACTGAACTAGCAATATTGACCTAACTCATACTCAGATTTAGAAATCCAATGAAGGGCATCAAGGAACAAGGAGTATAATCAGCCATAAGAACAAGGTCACACTTCTGAAACCTATTGAGATGGCGCTTTGGAGAGAATCCACTAGCATCCATGCTTCGTGTCACACATTCAGGAGGTCAGATTCATGAGAAGGATACATTTATTTACTCAAAGGCCTTAGAGAACTATCCATTCAAAGGAGCCTATGCCAGAGGCTTGACTGCCTTACCTTAAGCCCCCCAGGGAGCCAGTGCACTCAGAATGTTCAGATTGACAACAGGTCTAAAAAGAAAAATGTAGAAAATCTTTTCCTTTGTCAAACACATTGCAAGGCAATTTTGGGAAAATACTTCAGAAACTTTGAGCAAGGCTCTTGTTGACAACATGCAGGTCAAGAATTGTATCTGTTTTTCTGAAAGAGGGTGAATTTTTAGATCACGAAATATAGTCTTTGTATCTGAAAATTAAAGATAATTGGGTACTCCTTTGAACTCTCTCAGTGTCGAAGGTATGTGACTGCATTTTAAATACCTTCTATTTATTTTAGTTTTTGGACATCAGAAAATTCAGGTACAATAAACAAATTGTGGAAGGGTGTTCTAGCAGGGCTGCAGATAACAATAGAAAGCTCATTGGATTATTCAAATGTTTGTGGAAACATAAGCAGTTATATAAATATGTTGAGGAAAGAAAAGCAAATGGAGAAACCGGCTTCTGTATTATTCTCCATATAAATTAAGCAATTCTCATTTTGTATGGTTGGAGGTTAATGGTTCTTACGAAAATGTACCTAAACATTCAAATAACAGTGATTTCATTTTTACATAATATTTAAACAATGTATCAAGATTTTAAGGTAAAGTTTCATCTTTCTGCCTCTTAATGTGATTTATCTGTGGCCTCTCTGTTATCTTCCATAAATTACAAAAACTTAGTAACCTGTGGCCTGCTGCCAGATTAAAGTTTGTATGTTTAACTATTGGTAGTAAAAAGGATAATATTCAAGACAGTATTCAACAACAATCATAAACTGGTTTTGAGAATAAGTGACCTGAGAAATCTTCATTATAGCTACTTTTTCTCAAATTCTACACAGATGTGAAATTTCCATTTTACCTAATTTTCAAGGTTATCAATTTTAACTAGTTGTAAACTAGTCTCAACCTTTCTTCTACTGTGAAATGCATTCAGAACACACATGAGAGAACATTATTCTTTTTCTTCTGAGTTAAAATCTCTTGAATAAAGGGCTATAGACAGAAAATGCAGAAATATGAGGTGCTTCTTGAGAGTAAAATAAAAGTCTCCTCCTAGGACACTTCTGGGCTAACCTACTTTTCTTCACAGAACTGAAATTTCACTACAGATGTGGATCTTTTAAGAAAACCAGCAGAATCATGTCCAGGATGTTACACTTAAGGTAGGTCAGCAGTGTGTATTTATTAATAAAACTATTTGTATCCAAGATAACCATGTCTAATTTGGGGCAGTTCTAAGGTTTCTTGATGTATTCCAAACACAAATTATGATTTCTGGACTTTGCACTTTCTTGCTTTGAGGTGATATTTGCTCACTCACTATCCACTGTGAACTCCTGTTGCTTGGCCATAGGAATTCTGCAGGACATGACTGTACCTGAGTGTTTTGCTCTGTATCTGAATCCATCCACTTTCTTTTTTTAAATGACTTCTCTATTATGACAAACTTACATCTTACCCATTCGTCTGGGCCTCTTTATATTTCTTTTCCTGTTGAACATGCTGTGAGTATTTCAAACCTATCTAACATGTTTCACTCTGATCATTTGCTTCATCACGTGGGCATCTCTTCTTTAAAACTTCTCTATTTCTGACCCTTCCATAGATGCTGCAATCTTCCCAACTGGCTTTAAACCCAGTACATCATTGTGCTTTGCTTTCTTCATTGTTTTCCTTCCAGTTGTCAACATTCCCTCCTGTTTCTTCCTTCACATTCCTTTCCAAAAATAGAGGCATCGTTACTTTCCTTATTATTCTGTCTAGCATGATTGGCTTTATTGCATCTCCTTTCCAATTGAGGATTATAAATTAGTGATATGGAATTAGAAAGGGGGCTGTGCAGCAGAGGTGGAGGTCTGAAGGGAGAGCAGGTAACAACGACAACAACAGCAACAGCAATAACAACAATGATAATGGAACTATGCCATTATAAAAACAGAACTGGACTCCAGTGAAAGAAACAGAGCAGCAAGAAAGGGTGGGAATGGAGAGCAGAGGACAAATTTGGAGAAAGTATAATAATATATGTAGATAGATGCCACAGTAAAACCCATTTGTTGGTATTTAATTATGGTTTAAATAAAATGTCCTCTATAGGTCCATATTAGGTGTGACCTTGGAATAGGTATGGCCTTGGTGTGTCATAGGAGAGTGGGCTTTTAGGTTTCAGAGGCTGGAGCCAGGTCTAATATGGCTCTCTGTCTCGTCCTGATGCCTATGGATCCAGACATAGATAAAACTCTCAGCTACCTCTCCAGCACCATGTCTGTCTACCTGCAGCCATGCTTCCTGTCATGACAATCATGGACTAAACCTCTGAGCTGTAAGCCAGCCTCATTGTAAATTCCTTTATAAGAGTTGACATGATCATAAGATTTCTCCACAGCCATAAAACTTTAACTAAGACATTAACCAAATCCAATTTTTAAAATACAATTTAGATATTTAGTATATTATTTTGTTCTGTTCATTATTAGTCTATTTTTGTCCCTTCCTTGACTCTGGAATAAACACTGTATTTGCACCTGTCATATAAGCATTGTTTTTCATTCAGAATTTAAAAGGATTTAAATATAAAAATGTCTAAACATTCTTTTATAAAAGTTCTTCCAAAACCTACAGTGGAATTAACTACAAACAGTCAGAATAGAGGGGATATTTGCCATTTTTATGTCATCAGTTTTTCCCATTGCAACATTTCAGTCTATGTTCAAAAGGAGCTTGGGATAAACAGGCAGGTTTTGTGAGTAAAACTGAGTTAAGATATATGAAAGCTACACCAAAATATCTTTAGAACTTTAGTAAATTGGATGAATTTATGCTATGGTGCCTGGTGTCTTTCTAGATGTACACAGCACAATAGAGAGATTGTAGAGCTAAGAAAGACTTTGGTTAATCATTCATCCTAATCATAGACATGAAGAAAGGTAAAAGCTGAAGTTCCAAAACCCTATAACTTTGCAATTAAATCTCATAATTCATATTCACTTGTTGAAATTCTACTGCTTGAAATATCGAAAAGACTCAACGCATCAACTGTGAAATGGAGAAGATAGTTATAGAAATCTGGATGTGAAACTAAGTACCCAGGGTTCCTGTAGTGCAGACAGGGAAGGATTCCAATTTTTCTCTGTTTCCTTCTCTCTTCTCTATTCCTTCATGCTCTGGCAATTCTATAAGCAGTCACAGATACACCACTTGTTCTCAAGCTCATAACTTGGAAATTGCAGAACTTCCTTTGCCAAAAAGTAAATAACAGTAAACTTGTTTAGTTTCTGTTTGATGCTCTCAGTTTCCTTGTTTGTTTGTTTGTTCCTTTGCTTCAAGCTCAGAGGTTCTGTGGTTGCAGGAAGGACAGAGGAAGTTAACTAAATGCTCTGATTTCTGAAGACCTCAAGTTTGACAAGGTAGAAAAAAGGAGGAGTTTGGGAAAACAGAAACTTTGTGTGGTTTTGGCAGAGAGCTGGGACCATAAATCAACGAGACAGGAGGAATTGCTCAAAAAAATATATCCGCCCAAATGATTGTTTCAGAAAAGGGCAATAATTCACCATTGGAAATGATAGCCATTGTGCATAATGTGTTGATAAAATTAAGCATCATAGGTCAAAAATGATCTGAACCTGAACTTCATACTTCCTATAAATACTGACTCAAATATATCATAAATGCAAATGTAAAATGCAAAGCTTCAACCTTCAGGATGCCGAGGAAAATCAGACTGTGAAGAGACTACATTCTTAGACATGATGTTGAAAGCTCATTCCCCATGGGTCTTCATACTAAATACACTGAAGACGTGACCGCACAGTAACATGGACCCAGATGTTACTTCAGGACTGCTTCATCTGTAACAGCTCAAACAGGAAACGATCCCGAAACCCTTCAAACCTCAACTGGATAAAAATAAAAGTATAATGAGATCTAAATAAATGAGCTGTTGATACACAAAGAAATGTGGGTGACTTCAAAGGATTTTGTTGTTATTGTTTTGGTTTGGTTTGTGTTTTGGTTTGTTTTGGTTTGGTTTGTTTGGTTTTGTTGGTTTGGTTTGGTTTGGTTTGGTTTGGTTGGTTTGGTTTGGTTTGTTGTTTTGCTGGACAGAAAGAAGTAAATCTCAAAATGCTACATTAAAGAGGCTTGCAAATGGTTCCATGGTTAAAGGTGTTTTCTGTACAAACAGGAGGTTCTGAGTTTGAATCTCTAGAACCTGTAACAAAATTAGATGTATTGAGCAAGCTTCTGTAATCCCAGTGCCCGTGTGGGGAGACGGAAGATGCAGACAGGAGAAAGCATAGGATCTCATGGGTTTTTCAGGAGAAAAACAACAAAGAAATTCCATCTAAAACAAGGTAGAAATAGAGAACTAACACTCAAGATCCTGTGGCCTCTACATGTGCACATTTACATTCACACAAGAGTGTGCGCACAGACACACACACACACACACACACAGCCCTCATGTCCACATTCACATGAAGAGATGTCATATGGCATCTTAATCCACTTTCACAGTAAGTTTGAGGTAGTAGAATCATAGAGAAGGAGATCTCTGAAAGAATGTGTTACAAAGGTGTGGTTAGGAGTCGTATGTGGTTCCCATGAGCTTATCTCTAGAGAAGGAATAACTTTGTGGCTTCTACTGAATTGTACCACATGCTGTGGGATGACAGCTCCTCATAGCTAATCATAATACAACTTCAAAAGTCAATACATATGAATTCAAATTAAAAATAAAAATGAGTGTGTAAAAACTGCTAAAGTGTGAATAACACCAGTAGATTGCTTAAAATTATTGCACGCATACCAGATTGTTAGGGTGGGCCGTTTGCTGTGACTATCATTACAGTAACCAACTTGAGACTAAGATTATCAGAACTCATTTTTTTGCAATCTTTGCAAGGTAGCATATTTCTAAGTACAACATACAATTAGATCCAAAGTGAATCCCTAACAGTACAGAAGCTGGGACAAATTTGTATTTAATAATATACAAATATACAAGTAAACAAAGTAACTTAAAATTAAATGCCCAACTAAAAGTATCTGTAATACACTAAGTAGCAAGCACTGAAATATTAATTATATTCTTCTCAAGTGCAATACTTCAAATAACCATATATTCCTTAAAACTAAAGAATAAGTTAATAAGTACAGTTTCTGAAAAGAATAATTGTTCTGAAGGAAAAACTCATAGTGTGGATTTTATGGTTCGAAGACAATATCATCAAATTTCGTGGAGAACCTTTTACTCCTACAATTCCAGCTCATTATGCTGGCCTTCATTTATATGGATTTCCAAAGGAAGACAGCCAGAAACATCTCAGTATCCCATTCAGTTCCATAAGAATGTTTCTGAATTTAATTCTTTTTATTTCAGAAAATCTGAGCAATTGGGTGACTTGGGACACTAGATGCTAACCTTCGATCCTTCTGTGCATGCCACATGCTTCCAATATGATGGATTGCCTGTTTAGCCCAATTATTTCTCCAGTGCCAGGGGGATTCTTAAAAACCCTAACATTTGCAGGAAGTGACCTTCACCTCACCCCATCAAGCATGAGCTGTCAAAGATGTCTCGTGACTGACCGTCATCACGCAGACTCATGGTTTATATAGCAAGTCTTCTATCTTCCACCAGTCCAATTAAAGGGCCTTCTTTTCATAAGACTTATTTCAACATTGACAAAAATCTCAGGTGACAACAACAAAGACAAACATTGTGGATTATGGTGTGAGATTTACAGCCTGCCCTTGTCCTGCTGCAGCAGAAATACTTAAAATCCTACAGATACTAAGCTTTTGTCAAGTTAGGAATAAAAGATGAGACGAAATCTAGAACGCGTTTTGGCTGTCAGTGACTTTGCATGAGAGTAAAATTTCCTTATGGACATGACCTATTTTTAAAACATGATTGGCGCAGCCCTGTGCATATAGAAATTGGCAACTACTTTGGGAAACTGATGGAAATAAGTTAGTAATCAAAATAATGAGAAGAAATGTAAGAGAAAGGTTTTCACTGAATTTTACTCCATATTATATGCAATGTGCCTTTAGAAAAAGCCATTACATTTTTAATCCAGACTTTAATCATAACATATGTAAATACACTGCCTTGTCCTTGTTTCTTTTTTGCTTTGATTTGATTGCTTAGTTTGATTTTATTTGTTTTAAAGGGAGAGAGCATGAAGTTCGGTGAGTAGAGAGATGGGAAGAGTCTGGGAAGAACAAAGGGAAGGAAAGAAAAGTATTAAAATATACTGCATGAAGTCACCAAATGTAGATGATGATGTGGGTGTCAGGAGGTGCATGGTGACAGGAGCCTAACATAACTGTCTCCTTAGAGGTCTGCAAAAGTCTGACATATTCAGAGGCAGATGCTCATAGCTAACCATTAAACTGATCATGGGATTCCCAACAGAGAAGATAGAGTGAAGACTGAAGGAGTAGAAAGGGTACGGGACCCCATGAGGAGAGCAACAATACCAACCAACCAGAGCCCCAGGGTCTAAACCACCAGCCTGGGAGTGCTTAGGGAGGGACCCATGGCTCCAGCTATATATGCAAGGTAGCTATATATAAGTGGGAGAAGAGATTCTTGGTCCCATGAAGGCTGGACATCGTGGGGGGTGGTATTCGAGGGGGGGAGGTGAGGTTCTGGGGAGGGTGGGTGTGGGTACACCATCATAGAGGCAGAAGGAGGGGGGAAGGGATAAGGAGTTCCTGGGAGGGAGGACGGGAAAGGGGTTAAGGGGAAAACACCTGAAATGTAAATAAAAGTTCCAGTTAAAAAATATCACAAAAAAAAATATATATATACTGCATGAAAATGATTTCAATTAAAAATATTAATTTTTTTCTCTTTCTTAAAAAATTTTTCTACCAGCAGCTGGGGCTTCCTGTCTAACCAGTTACATTTATTACCAAGTGATTAAAAGTGATTATAAGTCTCCTTCCCAACAGGATGTTCCCAGAACAATTCTTGATAGCACCTCTGTGTACAAGAAGAGGATCATGGGGAGTCCTGAAACTTGGATAGTAAGGTCATGGTCAGGTAGCTGCAGAGATGGAGCCCATGAAGTATCCAGCCTTCTGAGTTATGAACTTCAGCATCTGTACCTCATCTTTGAACGATGCTGCTCTTCATATTTTCTTCTCTTTCCCTCCCTTTTTGCTTCATTGAGGAGGGAGCAGTTCATCTAAATATCTGCTCCAGCTTTCACACAAGAACCAACTGCTATTAATCACCAACGCTACTTAGAGGGAATTCTGCAACCTTTACTCTGAGTCTATAAGACCATTGCAACCAACATATTTTTTTTAAAGTCAGAACCGGTCTTTGTCCTTCATTTTTTCACAAGTTATGACTCTACTCTTTTATGAATTGCCTCAGTGTCATTTGCTGACTTTTCCTAAAAGATAGTTTAGACATAGGTCAGCTCATTTACTGTCAAAACTAATACCTATTTGACCATATTTCTCTTGGTGAATATTTTAACATATTTTAAACTTTGCAATATATAATACATCTTTACACAGAAGTAGTTACTGATTATGCTTAATCTACCTACTGGTCTAGACTTAGAATTACCTAAGAGATAGAGTCATGGGTACTTTCAGCTGTGTAAGGATGTTAAAGAAAGAACGAAACAGCACAAAGACTTATGGGCCCCAGCATCCATCCTTCTCTGCTTTCTGACTGCAGAAGTAATATGTCCATTCACTCCATGATCTTCCCCTCCATGTTTCACTATATCTCCTCAAATTGTTAACCAAAATAAATATGTTCTGGGTATTATGTTATAGCAATGAGAAAAGCAAGTAATGCACCTTACTTACTAGGGAATTACTTACTAGAGATGGAATTGTGCCTGTAAAGTAAGTGAATCATTTGACCTTATACATGCTTAACAAACTGTATTCTAATAGTTAATATAAAACTTTCCTCCCATTAGCAGTATATAAAACTCTTTCCTCATTGTTTGTCATATACTTTATTTCTTGATTTTTTAATACTGTCGTTTATTTATTATAAACAATATAATTTATAGTGTAATTATTACAAAAGTTGTGAAGTATCCTTTAAAATAATGTGTAAAGCCTACGTGATGTCTGTCTAAACATTACATTATGTAATGATATGTGTGAATTTATACATATTATGCTTCCATGGGGCTTTTAAAATAAAACCTAATTACAATTGAAAAATGCAAAATCTACTTCTGCACTTGAACTTAGAACAGACCCTTGAGTAATCTCTAAGTCTGTTTTTCCTATCATTAATGCAAAGGAAGGCAGGGGAATTTCCTTTGGGAGGAATGACAGTATGTACAAATTTTCTTCTTCACAAGGCATTGTTTAAGAGTTTAGGTAGGGTTTCTGAATAAATATCCACAAGTGCGTTCAGATAGCCAAATTATTCTTCTCATTCATATGCAGCAGAAGAATTAGTGCAAGTTGACCATCCAACTCTGTAAGGATAGTTGGTTTTACATTCATCTCTTCTCTTTCAAGGGCAATTTCTTTATTTGTTACATTACTGTACATTACAATACAAAAGGTGAGCAGAGACTTGTTTGACTCTAGGAACAATATTTGCCAATGAAGTTACTTTCTTAACTCGCTTTAAAACACACTTTAAAAAATAAAAGAAAATGTGAGAACACTGGAAGACATGGTAGTCTGTGGTCTTAATCAAACTATGAAGGTTGCCAGTGAGCTTACCTGTCTGCTCAGATGTCATCCATGCGTAAGTCACAGTCCATACCAATTATATCTTGAAATAATGCTATGTCTTGACCTAGTAGACTTCAAAGCATTTCCTTTGACTTCATATTGCCCACGGCTTAATATTAATGCATGGCATGAGTTTCCATTGTAAAGAAAATTCTAGATCATTATTACCCAAATGTATTAAATACTATTTTCCCACAGATACTGCAAGCACGGTGCATTTTATATCCCCTCTAAATTATTTCTAACTAAAAACGATTTTCCCAATTAATATAAAATATTTACATTATCATTAAATGGCAAAGGGAGCTTCAGTAAATGAAAATAGCTTTTCTTAGGAGAAAAAAAAGTGAATGATATAAGCTGCTACTCTTAGACTACTCATTAAACGTAAACCAATGTTCAGGGATACTTATTCTTTACAGAAGTCGAAGCCACCTTAAAAAGCACGAGGATGAGACTTGTTTCCAGAAGATATGAGAGCTCCCATTTGATGAGACGTGCGATTAAAGAGAAAGGGTCCAAAATGAGTAGAATCTGTTCCTGGCGGAACAATCCTCTTGATCAGACTTGGTTGAGCTATCTATCCAGTTTTCACATGGAAACCCATAGTTTCCAGTAGACCCCTGAAAGTATTGTTCAATATTAGCTGAATTTCTTTAATCCACAGATACAGTCGATTACCATCTTTATTAATACTTCCAAGTGGCACTAAGGTTTCAGAGAAAATGGGAAGTAGATAAAGTTAGATAGCCAAGCCTTAAAAAGCTGCCAGCACATGTATGCTCATTAAAAACAATGGCATAATAGGTGAAGCGTTTCTGAACACCGTGGAAGAAATGGATGCTTCTCCCAAATGTGCCTTTTCCTTTTCCACAACCTTCATGTTGCTCCATAGTGATGAAAAGAAGGCTGGTAGAGCTGACCATATATATATTTTTAAAACTTCGTATACCTTGCCCTCTTTCTACCCCAGAAAATGTGTTCATTTGTATCATAAATAATATAATAAAAGAAATTTAAATGATGGGCTAAAATAGACTTTCAAAACACAGTCACATCTGAGCTGTAAGTGTTCATTGGAGTGGCTCACAAAAATGTGTGTAGGTGATTCTAAAGGGTGACGGTGTATGGATGTTTTCTGAGCTGACCATTTGGTACAAGATAACCCATTTGTATGTTTTTCCTTGGAGAAGACTATATCCGCCTGACTTCTCTCAGATATGGACTGTGATGTTTAAGAGGAAGATAACTAAAATCATCCCTGAACTCACACAAAAGAAAAGGAGGTTTTCTGTAAAGGTACCCAGAAGATTCTAAGATAACATTTTATGTTTTTCTTCAAATTGGTTGCATTGGTAAGTAAGTAGGTTTCAGTAGAATATTTTATAACTAAAGAAAAAAAGGTTCTTGTCTCTATATTCTATACTCTATGCTGAGTATCAGAATCTATTTATGAAAATTTGATAGAAATGAGAGTAAAAGCGATGAGGTGAGTTTTGCAGGGAGACAAGATGAGAGACACAGAGAACCGGAATTGGAATTGACCAAAGGTTAAAGAGAAAAGAGGCCAGGAGCTCTTTAAAATATAGGAAAAATTGGCCACTGATGCTCAGAAAAATGGTTAAGTCTAGAGAGGAAAACTGTATTCAGATAAACAGAGAAAGAAAGCAGTTGTTGTTATTAGTCTTTAACCTGAACAATGTGAGAGTAATAATGTATATCATTAAAATCTTCATTCATTCAGACACCATTAACAGACTAATTTCTGTCTATTATTCAGATATAGCAATTTAAAAATTACTTATAGCATTAATGGTAAATTAAAAACAAGGAACATATTTTAAAATAAGAAATCTTCAATATATAAAACAAGCTGAGAAATCAACTTTTGCAAACTTATTTTAATGTATTTAGCATTAATTTTTACATTAGACCTGTGTATACAAATCATACATAATACAATGTTTTGAAATCTGTATTCATTGCAGGATGACTAATTGAGAAAAAATTATTCATATTCTCTTCTACGGTCACCAAGGGAATGATTGGAGCTGAATGTTTATACCTGCATTGAGACTTTGCCAATCTAACCAATTCTATGTATAGTTTTCTTCTGGGTGGAACATTGAAATTAGAGAAATGTCTCAGTTGCCAGCCTCAAATTACATTATGAGAGACCAGATGGGTGGCATCCTGGATTTTCTACATGCAGTCAGACAGTTGAAGTCAGCAAACAATATCTTCACTAACAAGCCTGCAATCCTCCATAACTTATATTGATGGTGTATATATATTTTCCAGAAATTATGATTAATGGTGTCTTCTCATAATCCAGTACAGCCTACTCTACACGGTACTTTTCAGAAGGAACTGTATTTAGCTCACTGCACCTACAAAGTATTTCCTCCAGTAACCTCACTTCACTAAGAAGTATTTTTTTTCTTACATGACAGGGTAGGTATTGAGAATGTGTGTTCTAATTATATGCTATTCTTTTCATAATCCTCAGGTTGGTTAGAAAAAAATTAATGAATTTATGTGACTTAATATAATAGGTTGAAAAACCACAGTCATTTTGTTTAGGAGATTTGACTTAAAGAGCAATAAAAGATCTTTCCTATATGTAATGATATTTAGGTTAATAGTCCTTGTCCACTTTCTATTGCTATCATAAAAATTACTATAAACTTGGTGGTTTGAGTTAACAAAAATGTAGTATGCTACAGTTCTGTAAGTTAAAATCCAAGAAACATTTTCTATGCTAGAGTGAGTTGGGCTGAGTTCCTTCACAAGGCTTACAGGGTCATACCTGTTTCTCTGCTTTCCATTTCTCTCTAGGCCACCAGCATTCCTGAGATTTTGGCCCCTCCATTTTCTTAGCAAGTGATGTTTATATTTCTATGAATTTTTAACCAATTACTTCTCTCCCTGTCTCTGTACCTTTCCACCTTCTTTTGCTTTTAAGAATAGTTAAGCCTTTAATTTTAAGAAGATTTCTAATTACAAATTCTTTTTAATAATTTATTGAATTTATTCTTTGACTATCTCATACATGACTATAGGATGTTTTTTTTTCATTTATTTATTTATTTATTTATTTATTTATTTATTTAAATCAAATCATAATTTTTACTTATTCACACAGGGGTTATAAACACAAAAAGGCAGGATATGAAGGGATGACACCAGAGCATAGGTGTTCAGGGGGAGTACAGATATCTTTCAGAACAGGGTATCAGCTGGGTGAAGGTTCAGGGGACAGGTCACTATGACTCTGCCTATGATTCACTTGTCCTTATCTAAGTTGGTACTATCCACCGAGGCTACCTATTTACAATGTCTATGACTACTCAGGCTGGTAAATTTCCACAGAAGCTGCCTGTTTACAATAGCTTATAGCCATCTGTTTCAGTGTTTTTCCACAGAGATCCAAGATTTTGTGTTAGCATGTATGTATGTCAGGCCTATTGCTGATTTTAGGCCAATGGCTGATTGTAGGCCTTCAGTGTATAAGCAGGGCTGCCCCTGACATCTCCTCCCTTCTCTAAGTATAGAAGAGCCATGGTGATTCTAATCTTGTGAAGGCAGGGATAGTGGCCTGACCTCCAATAATTGAAGGGGATCTTGTAATGGCTCCGGTCCTCCTGTCGTTGTCCAGGACTACAGGATGTTCTAAGTACTGTAAATTCTTCCCCACTCACGTCAATCTCCCTTCAACTCAATTATTTCTTCTTCAACCCTATAAGCCCATCCACCACTTTCATGTCCTCTGCTTTGCATTGTGACCCATTGAGTTAATCATAGCCATCCTTGTCATCATGAGTTTGAAATTATTCACTGTAACTGGTATGTATATCATGGAGTATAAAAGTGAAGACAATGACTATCAATCTACCCAGTTCAACTAGTAGGAGCAGTACTCTCTAAGCTACTTCCAGTTTCTTCCTGACAGTTGTAGAAAGCCTCAGCTACTTTGGGTTCATGCATGTAATGACTACTCCATGCTTAGAAGATGGGAGTCCACAGATCATCTTGTTATCTCTGACTCTTAGATTCTTTGCATCTCTTCTTCTATAATGTGCCATGTGCCTTAAAGGCAAAGGCAGTGATAAAAGGACTTATCTGGCATCAATGGGAGAAAAGGTTCTTAGCCCTGTGAAGGCATGATGCCCCAGTGTAGGGATATACCAAGATGATGAGGTGGGAATGGGTAGGTGGGTAGGGGAGCACCCTCATAGAAGCAGGGGGACGGAGGATAGGATAGGGTGTTTGCAGGGGAGAAACTGGGAAAGGGGATAACACTTGAAATGTAAATAAATAAAATATCCAATAAAGGAAAAAAATTCCCTTTGTAGCCCAAGCACTCAAACATCACTTGTTCTCAGCTTCTAGACATCCATGTGACTCTGAATTCATTGTAATTTATTTTTTTAAAGAATATTTCTCTAATTCAGGATAAGAGCAGCATTTGTCTATGCATATAAAGGTAGGTGGAAAGTATACTGATGCCATTTCAGTTTCACTGACTGACCATAGTAAATTTTCTCTAGGGACTTCTCCATGATTGGTTTGTTTGCTTGCTTGCTTGTTTTTAAGAATGTTTTCTGTGATGTAGAGTTTACACATATAGAACAGTTTTTAATCCTGTTACTACTTGTTGGCTTTCATTATGCTTTAAAAATTCTGCTTAATAAAAAATTATTTAAAAAAAAACTGACAAGATAAAAATGACAGTCTTAAGACATTTTAAGTGTAGACTTATTTCAGCGGCATGAAGCTAATTTTTTATATTCCATATGGCCCCATCAGTATTCTTATATACATACTAACAATAGTCAGAGAAGCCAAAACATGTATAAAAAGAGACTTTATGAAACATGATGTCTCATACAAGGAATCATGGAATGATGTTGATTTATTTCTATCCTATGAAACCTGAGAGGAAATCTGAGAGGTGTCATAATTTTAAAAGTCAATTTTATATGCAAAATATAGATGCTATTGTATTACTAGCATAACTGTAGACAATTTAGAAACAAGATGTCTTCTTCTGGCCACCTCAGCACATTGGAAATATTATACACACACATATATACACACACAATCTGAAAGTTCTATGTAAATGATAAAATTGAGGAATTCCTACCCAATTTTAGTGCCTTTTACATATATCACTGCTGACTTTTACAAAAGAGAATCATGTTGGATGGGAGGAATTTATTTTTAATAATAGAACAATTGACAATGACTGAATGTTTATTGCCTCAATTCATAACAAACAGATTTTAGATTCAGGTATTCAGTCAACAGAATTCTTTCCCCTCACCTCTTCTATGGCCACTCCTATTCCTATCTGCCAAAAGATTAAACATCCAGGTTAGAATGAAAAATGCATAATGTAATTTCAGCTCATTGTTCACAACTCGGCTCTCATGAAAAGAAGAATAAGGAGTCATGAGTAATGAGAAAATACTTACTAATGTGAGGAAACTGGTCAGACTGAAAGACTATGAAGAGATTTTCATGCAATCAATTACAAATATTTATAATGTAGTGGTTGGTGGAGAAAATTCTGGCAACGTGGAATTAGATTCAGAGTCATTGTTATTCTTATATTAGAAAAAGTGGTGTTGAGTGTGTAAGAATGCCAACCCAATGTTATCTATAGTACTTTAAATAAAAACAATTCTTGAAGGTTCACAATAACATAAAAATATCCCACTGTCATCAAAAAATGTAAATCAGTAACACGATGTCACCATCTGGGCAGGAGTTATGGGATATAATTGAGACGCTCTTGGAGGTTAAGATGTGTGATAGCTCAGAAGTATATAGAAGACCCTCACCTTGTAACAGGCTTACAGTTCTTCCATGGAAAAAAAACAAGAGCACTATCAGCTGTAGGTTCAACATTCACAGAATTTTCATCTTCTCTGACCATAAAGAGACAGGACAGAGCCCCTTCTCCTATAATGCATTATGAAAAGTTAGCAAACTGTGATCTTCCAGTAACAGAAAGTCATTCTCAGCCTCAGGCTCAGTAATTTCATTGGGAAAATCAGTTTTCTGTATTCCACACTATGATCCCATCAAACTCATTTCTACAATTCTAATACAAGATGAGTATCTGGTGACTTACCTCATATATCCCAAAGATTGGCTATCTTAAACCTGTTCTACTGCACTTAACCTTCCTGCCTGCCCTGATACACCCAGACCTGGATGAACACCAAAGGCCCATCTCCTGCATCTCTGTTACCAACATTGCCAAGCACATGACAAACAACAAGTATCAGTTTTCTAAAAGAGCAGACATCTTGGGTGAGAAGAGGCAATATGACGACAACAGTGATTCGGACATCTCTGCTGAACCTCTGTTTTCACACAGGATGACAACAAGATCCAACAGAGCTGTGGTTACACCTGCTAGGCCATCCAAAGATGCTCACACAGGTCCAGCAGCCCCTTATCACAGAACACCAATCAGGCCTGGATTTATCAGTTCCTGGTGAGATGGAGAAGGAGTTCCTGACCCTGAGAGCTGTCTTTCCACTCTCAGTAACACTCATCTTTATGTGGAAGTACAGAAGTGCACAATGTAACATTAACTCTCTCCCAGTGGGAAAGTTTCTAACAAAGTAAACATCAAGCTTGAATAGCATTGTGTATTGTGCATTGCGTGAAGCAGAGAGGGACTGTGTGTTATTTCCCACTGAGCTTGAAATCATAGATGTCCCCAGCACATCGGAGGCACCAGGTCTGAGCTATCAGCTTTGTAGCCAGACTGAAAGTTCTAACATGTACTTAGAAACTGCTTTGCTAAAGAGCATTGATTTCTCACAGTAATCCGGAATGTGAAGAAAAAGGGAGGGAAGCCCGGGGTGTCTGGCTTCATTTTGGGTTAGTGTCCCTTACTGAATGTCAGATTCCTGCTTGACTCTGCACAAATGTCTTTGTCATTCAAAGACTGCCAATCTATGTAATTTAGCTTGTTCCTATTCAAGGTTGAAGACACAAAAGGAGCATTCTTTGTTCTAAACCAGCAGTCACCTAGGATTTCAGGGACACTAGATTGTCATCCCATGATAGCCACTCCTTAATTATGTTTACTTCTGTCTTCTGCTCATTATCTCCCTCCTCTAAGTAGAATACATCAAAAGCCTGAAGAAGGACTTGGGGGAGAGCCGCTGAACCCCTTTATCTTTATCTGTTTCTTTTCTCAAGGTGAGCATTGCTTTTCACCATTCATTATTTTTTAACTGGGACAGATGGGTATACTTAGGCCCTTGGAGGACATGCCCTAAAAACACTAGTAACAAAATTATGGCTCAGAATTAAGACACTAAGAAGATGTCCTTTGTGAAGTACACATATGTTGAGTAGTAAAGGCAATTTAATTTCTTTTTAATTTTAAACAGCAACAAAACTCTGCCTGCAATAACCCTGAGAAGTTGACAGCCTGAAGCCTTGTAGTGATTCATATATATGATATATATGTTTATATATACAATATGTATCATATCATATATATCACTATAAGTGATATATCTATCACTATAAGTGATACATATGACATATATTATATATCACTACATGTGATATCATATAAATAAAATAATATCATATATATCATATGAATCACTACAAGGATTCAGTCTGTCATATATATGCATATATATATTATCATCCATCCATCTATTATCTATCACTATATTCTTCTATCATCTATCAATCTACAATATCTATCAATATGATATATATCCATCAACCTGACCTCTAACAACTTTTGCCATCTACTTAAAAAGTATACTCTGCATTTCTCTGAGAGAAAACATGCCATATTTTTCTTTCTGAGTATGTTTTTTCTCTTTTTTTCTTTTTTGTTTTTTTTATTTAGCACAGTTTCTAATTCCATTCATTTTCCTTAAACATATAACTAAGTGCACTTTGGTTACATTTTGGATCTGCATTTTGGTTACTACGAAGACAAAATAGAAACAGTGAAGACATCATAGAGTAAGGAAAGATATAATACCTGAAGCAGAGAAGACCACGGGAGTCAGGAAGTCACTTCTAAAACAGTGCCCACCTCAAACAAGAAGAACGAGAACTTTGTGTAGGGAGGCTACACTTGTGAATATAAGAGTTAGTATCCACCTGGGCATCCCCAACTAAAGGGCACAGCAATTAAAATGATTGAGAAGAATGCTTCTACACACACTCAGCTTATTCTAAGTTTTAATTGAAACTAATGGAAGGCAGAGTTGAGACTGTATTACCATGTCACTCTGCCCCTGCAGGTGCCTGCCATGATTAGTGGCTATATTCATTATATAACTCCATTCTTTATTATCTGATCAAGTTTCATTATCTGTATGCTAATTTTCATTATTCATTCATTTGTTAATAATAAGGTTGGCCCCACACCTTAGATGCTATAAATGCAGTAGGTGTCTGGTTATGCAGATATTTCTGACATATTTTAATTTAGATTGCATAAAATATAATCTTAGAAATGGTATAACTCCACAATTGTTTTAATTTTACAGATGAACATTAATTTTGATTTCCACAGTGGCCATACGAATTTATCTTCTCAGAAGGAGTGTAGAGTTTCCTTCCCCACTCCCACACCCTACATGTGATGTTTGTTTCCTTGAAGATAGCCATTCCAACTAAAATAAGATAAATCCTCAATAGAATTTTAATTTGTATTTCCATACTGCATAAGGAGATAAGGATGCTGAACATTTTTTTTTCATATATTTATTGTCCATTTGTGCTTCATGCTTTATAAAGTATTTGTTAAACTCAGTTGGCCATTGATTTTTTTGCTTGATTTCTTTTGTTTTTAACTTTTTATTTTAGATGCATAGTTTAAGAGACTTCTTCTTACTTTGCAGGTCATCTCTTCACTCTGTTAATCATTTCTTTTGCTATAAAAAGCTATTTTAAATTCTTTCCATTACTAATAAGAGGAGGATAGTCAAGAACTTGGTATAAATTAGAACCACTGTGTGCTATCGTTAGAAACATAAAGAGATGTGATGACTAGGGAAAATAGTGTCATGGTGCTCCAAAATATTAAATGAATGTTTATTCTACTTTGGTCAGACATGATTCTGGGCAGAGAACCCAAAGAAGGGAAAAGGAGCCTCAAAGAGTATCTTGATACACATATTCTTAGCAGAGCAATTCACAGTATTCAAAATGTATAAGCAACTGAAATGCCCTCAATGGTGATGAGGTAAACACACATGGCTGGTATGCACAAGCAATGTACTTTTCAGTCTGATAAAGACAAGATTGTGTTTCAGGTTCTTAGACATCGCTGAAGTCACTGTGTATAATGCAGTAAGCCAATTGTTTAGCAGGCATGAGACTGCACTAATGAAAATATCTATCACAGTGAAATTTGTAGATGAAGTAAGTTGGTTAGGAGGACATGTGGAGGGTGGGATAAAGGAAATTGTCATTCAATGAGTGTTGAATCTTGGTACATGAAAAATTTCTCGAGCTTGGTTACATGTGTGCAAATGTATTTATCTTAATGGGACTAAATTGTACACTCATGAAACTGGTTTTGTGTGATATATTTTACCATGTTTTTAAACCCACATATATACTAGTGAGGGTCACAGATTAGAAAACAACAAAGTTAAATCAAGGAAACCCTTCAGCCACCAGGGAAACCCAATACTATCAATGTTTTCAGGTACACAGCCTGTGCTGACAAGATAAGTCCCAGTGTATCACAACAAAGGGTTAAATAAGAACAGCTATGCTCCAGGTAACATCCTACAGGGCGATGTTTATCCAAGAACCCGCTAACCTCTTGATGCAGGCACGAATCCTGTATCAACTCACTCTCCTACAGAAGAAAAGAAGAGTGAGAAAATAGTGAAATATTGAAATATTTACCTAGTAGAATGGGTATTACAAGGTAATTATTTAAGATTATTAAGGTACTGTAATTTAAACAGAGTTCAATGCTTCACCAGATGAGACCAACACACAGTCATATTTTAGTGAAAATTCTGAATAACCCATCTACGTGCTGTCTTATTATGAAGAATGGGTACATATCGATCTATACATACATAGACAAATAGACAGACAGAAAGATGCAGATAGAGATAATAAATATATGAATATATTTATAAATGCTGCAAACTTCAGTCATAGTTGGTTAAAATGAAATTTTCCTTTCTAGGTCTTAACTGAGGAGTCAGGATAGTAAGTGAAAATTACATTCACACTGCAATTTGGTCAAGACCATCTCAGTGAACTTTATCAAGGAGATAGATGGGAATGATTTTTTCATCCTCAGAAGACTTTTCACTTCCATTCTTTGAAAAATATTGATGCTTTGTAGGAACTATACTACTTTTCTTTACTATGGTGACTACTGGGCTACTAGATCCTTCCTAAGGGCCAAACGTGCCTGACAGTGTTGAGGGAGCCTATATCTGTATCGAGAAACGAATGGAGACTCAGGTCCACCCAGATTCTTGAGGTATCTACCACGGATATTGGTCATTTGCTATAACCTGCTAGCACATGTTCGGAGAGCCCCAACCATTTTATATGAATCTGAAGTTCTTACAATGGTGTCCTTTTTCCAGAAGCTTCAAATACTGCAGAGAAGAAAAATACAGAATATATCAGTTTCTGGTTCATCTTGAGTCCTGTCCCAGAGAATTACCTGGAAGGATTTCTCCAAGAAAGGATAAATCATCAGATTTCCAGGGATTGATGGAAAAAATATAAAAGGTTGGCCACAGAGATAAAATCTTGTGTTTTACTGCCACAACAAGGAAGTAAGCAATCCTTCACTGTTCAAGGCTATTTACTCTACAAGTAGAAAGAACAAAGAAAGGATGGGAAGACCAAAATTCAGCAGTCACCGACGTCAGCATCATGGCTGGCCTAATTCTGCAAAAAGCACATACACACCTTTTGCTGTGTTTGCATTGGAAAAGCTAACATCTCTTGCACTCCTTGCCCACTGAGAAAGAACTGGAAAGGATGAGGGCAACTACATGAAAAACCTGGAAACCTTTAGTGAATCAGAGTTCTTACCATGTACCCCAAAGAAATAATTGGTAGACTGCAGATATCTGACTGGGTCTGCACTGTGGGTTAACATGAAGGATCCCAATTAAATAGAGAAATAATTCAATGCTTACCCAAATATACATATCACAGATAATGTTTCTAGGTGCATTTAAAGCAGTTTGCTGCCCAGACAGCACAAAGGATTGCTTTGCACAGCTTGAGAAATGGCCCTGCATGCCAAAAAGTTCCTTCAAAAACCACAAAACTACTTGAAATACGGTGTGCCTTAAAAAGAAATCCCAAAAGGTATCATAAATTGAATTCCTTAAACATACTGCTCACAGATGAAGCAAAACGGTGGCTTAAGTGAGAGACAGACACTGCATTCCTTTACATAAAATTCCATCTGAAAGGTAAACATTCAGAATTAAACTGTTATATTAAATATGCTATTGTATGTTGAAGTTTATCTGCATTAAAAGAAAAATATGCATAGGTGCACGAAAAATCTACCACAAAATGGCAGTGAGGGTATTTTGAAATTTAAACTTGACTTCCGCTTCCGGTCTGGGCGCAGGCAGCAGATCCCTGGAGGCAGCTCTGCACTGAACCTCCCAAAACCCGGCAGAAGTGGGGCACCCAGCAGCTCTGACCCAGGCAGTATCTCTGGTAAGGAGACAGCAACACCCACCCCAAACAGGGAGTAACTGGGACCCACCGGGACCCACTGAGACCCAGGGATTTATCCTGGCCCGGAGCACCGGCTCCTTCCGGTCTGGGTCGGAGCTCCCAGCAGATCCCAGGCGGGAGTCTCTACACCAAATCCCACAGAACCCAGGGGAAGCAGGGCTCCTAGGAGCTCTAACCCAAGCAGCTTCCTACGCAAGGAGGCAGCAACAATTGCCCCAAACCGGGAGTAACTGGGACCCACCGGGACCCGGGTACTCACTCCTGGCCCCAGCACTGGTTCCTTCCGGTTTGGGCCTGGGCGCTCGGCAGATCTCGGGTGGCAACTCTGCACCCAAACTCACAGAACCCAGAGGAAGCGTGGCTCCCAGGAGCTCTAACTCGAGCAGCTTCTTAAGTAAGGAGGCAGCAACACCTGCCCCAAACAGGGAGTAACCAGGTTCCACAGTGATCCAGGAACTCACTCCCGGCCCAGAGCACTGATTCCTTCCGGTCCGGACCAAAGCACCGGACCAAAGAACTGAGCAGATCCTGGGCCCTAGCTCTAATCTCAGCAGCCACACCCAACCTAAACAGTTCTGACACAACCAAGAGAACAGGAAAGACAGAAAAGACAGGTTCCAGCCAGAGACAGCACAGGTAGCACCAAGGAGAACCAGATGGCAAAAGGCAAGCGCAAGAATACAACCAGCAACCCGGAACACATGTCATCATCAGAACCTAGTTCTCCCACATTAAGTCCTGAACTCCCCATATCACCAGGAAAGCAAGAGTCAGACCTAAAATCACTTTTAATGATGATGATGGAGGACTTTAAGAAGGACATAAATAACATTCTCAAAGAATCCGAGGAGAACACAGGTAAACAGGTAAAAGCCCTCAAAGAATCACAAGAGAACACAACCAAACAGGTGAAGGATTTATACAAAACCATCCAGGACATAAAAATGGAAATAGAAACAATAAAGAAATCACAAAGGGAGACTACTCTGGAGATAGAAAACCTAAGAAAGAAATCAGGAGTCACAGACGCAAGCATTACAAACAGAATACAAGAGATAGAAGAGAGAATCTCAGGTGCAGAAGATACCATAGAAAATATTGACACAACTGTCAAGGAAAACGAAAAATGCAAAAAACTCTTAACACAAAACATCCAGGAAATCCAGGACACAATGAGAAGACCAAACCTAAGGATAATAGGTATAGAAGAGAGTGAAGATTCACAACTTAAAGGGCCAGTAAATATCTTCAACAAAATCATAGAAGAAAACTTCCCTAACCTAAGGAACGAGATGCCCATAATCATTCAAGAAGCCTACAGAACACCAAATAGACTAGACCAGAAAAGAAATACCTCCCGTCACATAATAATCAAAACACAAAATGCACAAAACAAAGAAAGAATTTTAAAAGCAGTAAGAGAAAAAGGCCAAGTAACATATAAAGGCAGACCTATCAGAATTACACCAGACTTCTCACCAGAGACCATGAAAGCCAGAAGATCCTGGTCAGATGTCATGCAGACCCTAAGAGAACACAAATGCCAGCCCAGGCTACTATACCCAGCAAAACTCTCTATTACCATAGATGGAGAAACCAAGATATTCCATGACAAAGCCAAATTTACACAATATCTTTCCACAAACCCAGCACTACAAAGAATAATAGCAGGAAAGACCCATTACAAGGAGAGCAATCATACCCTAGAAAGAGCAAGAAAGTAATCCACTTCCAAGAAACCCAAAAGAAGATAGCCACACAAACAATGCCTCCCATTTTAGCAAAAATAACAGGAAGCAACAGTCTCCTCTCCTTAATATCTCTTAATGTCAATGGACTCAATTCCCCAATAAAAAGACATAGACTAACAGACTGGATACGCAAACAGGATCCGACATTTTGCTGCATACAGGAAACCCACCTCAGTGACAAGGACAGACACTACCTTAGAGTAAAAGGCTGGAAAACAATTTTTCAAGCAAATGGTCCTAGGAAACAAGCTGGAGTAGCCATTCTAATATCGAATAAAATTGACTTTCAACTTAAAGATATAAAAAAGGATAAGGAAGGTCATTTCATATTTGTCAAAGGAAAAGTCAACCAACATGAACTCTCAATTCTGAACATCTATGCACCAAATGCAAGAGCACCCACTTTCATAAAAGAAGCCTTACTAAAGCTCAAAGCACATATTGCACCTCACACAATAATTGTGGGAGACTTCAATACCCCACTCTCAGCACTGGACAGATCAGGGAAACGGAAACTAGACAGAAGTACAGTGAAACTAACAGAAGTTTTAAACCAAATGGACTTAACAGATATCTATAGAACATTTCACCCAAAAACAAAAGAATATACCTTTTTCTCTGCACCTCATGGTACCTTCTCCAAAATAGACCATATTATTGGACACAAGACAGGCCTCAACAGATATAAAAAAATCGAAATAATCCCATGCATCCTATCAGATCACCATGGTCTTAAGCTGGTCTTCAATAACAACAAAGACAATGGAAAGCCCACACTCACATGGAAACTGAACAATACTCTACTCGTTGATAATGGGGTCAGGGAAGAAATAAAGAAAGAAATTAAAGACTTTTTAGAATTTAATGAAAATGAAGACACATCATACCAAAACCTATGGGACACACTGAAGGCAGTACTAAGAGGAAAGCTCATAGCTCTAAGTGCATACAAAAAGAAACTGGAGAGAGAACACACTAGCAGCTTGACAACACACCTGAAAGCTCTAGAACAAAAAGAAGCAAAAACACCCAAGAGGAGTAGACGGCAGGAAATAATTAAACTCAGGGCTGAAATCAACCAAATAGAAACAAAGAGAACTATACAAAGAATCAATAAAACCAGGAGCTGGTTCTTTGAGAAAATCAACAAAATAGATAAACCCTTAGCCAGACTAATCAGAGGGCAGAGAGACAGTATCCAAATCAATAAAACCCAAACTGAAAAGGGTGACATAACAACAGAAACTGAGGAAATTCAACAAATCATCAGATCCTACTACAAAAGCCTATACTCAACAAAATTGGAAAATCTGGATGAAATGGACAATTTTCTAGACAAGTATCAGTTACCAATGTTAAATCAGGATCAGATAAACCATCTTAACAGTCCCATAACTGCGAAAGAAATAGAAGCAGTCATTAAAAGTCTCCCCACCAAAAAAAGTCCAGGTCCAGATGGTTTTAGTGCAGAATTCTATCAAACCTTCAAGGAAGATCTAATACCAATTCTCTTCAACTATTCCACAAAATAGAAACGGAAGGAACACTACCTAATTCATTCTATGAAGCCACAATTACACTTATACCTAAACCACATAAAGATCCAACAAGAAAAGAGAACTTCAGACCAATCTCCCTTATGAATATCGACGCAAAAATACTGAATAAAATTCTCTCGAACCGAATCCAAGAACACATCAAAACACTTATCCACCATGATCAAGTAGGCTTTATCCCAGGAATGCAGGGTTGGTTCAATATACGGAAATCCATCAACGTAATCCACTACATAAATAAACTCAAAGAAAAAAACCACATGATCATATCTCTTGACGCTGAGAAAGCATTTGACAAAATTTAACACCCCTTCATGATAAAAGTCTTGGAAAGATCAGGAATTCAAGGTCCATACCTAAACATAGTAAAAGCAATATACAGCAAGCCAATAGCCAACATCAAACTAAATGGAGAGAAACTTGAAGCAATCCCATTAAAATCAGGGACTAGACAAGGCTGCCCACTCTCCCCCTACCTGTTCAATATAGTTCTGGAAGTCCTAGCCAGAGCAATTAGGCAACAGAAGGAGATCAAAGGGATACAAATTGGAAAGGAAGAAGTCAAAGTTTCACTATTTGCAGATGACATGTTAGTATACTTAAGTGACCCCAAAACTTCCACCAGAGAGCTCCTAAACTTGATAAACAACTTTAGCAAAGTGGCTGGGTATAAAATTAACTCAAACAAATCAGTAGCATTCCTCTACACAAAGGATAAACTGGCTGAGAAAGAAATTATGGAAACGACACCATTCACAATAGTCACAAATAGTATAAAATATCTTGGTGTGAATCTAACCAAACAAGTGAAAGACTTGTATGACAAGAACTTCAACACCCTGAAGAAAGAAATCGAAGGAGATCTCAGAAGATGGAAAGATCTCCCATGCTCATGGATTGGAAGGATTAATATAGTAAAAATGGCTATCTTGCCGAAAGCAATCTACAGATTTAATGCAATCCCTATCAAAATTCCCACTCAATTCTTTACAGAGATAGAAAGAGCAATCTTAAAATTCATTTGGAATAACAAAAAACCCAGGATAGCGAAAACTACACTCAACAATAAAAGAACTTCTGGGGGAATCTCCATCCCCGATTTCAAGCTGTACTACAAAGCAATAGTGATAAAAACGGCATGGTATTGGAACAGAGACAGTCAGGAGGATCAATGGAATAGAATAGAAGACCCAGAAATGAACCCCCAAACCTATGGTCACTTGATCTTCGACAAAGGAGCTCAAACTATCCAGTGGAAAAAAGACAGCATTTTCAACAAATGGTGCTGGTCCAACTGGAGGTCAACTTGTAGAAGAATGCAAATTGATCCATACTTATCTCCTTGTACAAAGCTCAATTCCAAGTGGATCAAGGACCTCCACATAAAACCAGCTACACTGAAACTAATAGAAGAGAAAATAGGGAAAAGCCTTGATCATATGGGCACAGGGGAAAAGTTCCTGAACAGAACACCAATGGCGTATGCTCTAAGATCGAGGATTGACAAATGGGATCTCATAAAACTGCAAAGCTTCTGTAAAGCAAAGGATACGGTCAACAGGACAAATCGGGAACCAACAGACTGGGAAAAGATCTTCACCAACCTTACATCTGATAGAGGGCTAATATCCAAGGTATACAAAGAACTGAAGAAACTAGATTCCAGACCATCAAATAACCCTATTAAAAAATGGGGTAGAGAGTTGAACAAAGAACTTTCAACTGAGGAAACTCGAATGATTGAGAAACATCTAAAGAAGTGCTCAGCATCCCTAGTCATCAGGGAAATGCAAATGAAAACAGCACTGAGATTCCACCTCACACCAGTCAGATTGGCTAAGATCCAAAACACAGGAGACAGCAGATGTTGGCGAGGATGTGGAGAAAGAGGAACACTCCTCCATTGTTGGTGGGATTGCAAGCTGGTACAACCACTATGGAAAGCAGTCTGGCGATACCTCAGAAAATTGAACATGGTGTTACCTGAGGACCCAGCTATACCCCTCCTGGGTATATACCCAGAAGATATTTCAACATGCAACAGGGCCACATGCTCCACTATGTTTATAGCGGCCTTATTCATAATAGCCAGAAGCTGGAAAGAACCCAGATGTCCTTCAACAGAAGAATGGATACAGAAAATGTGGTACATTTACACAATGGAGTACTACTCAGCCATTAAAAATAATGAGCTCATGAAATTCTTAGACAAATGGATGGAGCTAGAAAATATCATCCTGAGTGAGATGACCCAATCACAAAAGAACACACATGGTATGCACTCACTGATAAGTGGATATTAGCCCCAAAACACACAATACCTAAGATGCAACGCATAAACCTCATGAAACTCAAGAAGAAGGAGGAAGACCAAAGTGAGGGTGCTTTTGTCCTTTTTAGAACGAGTATCAAAAGATTCAACCAGAGCTCCCAGGATCTAAACCTCCAGCCTGAGAACAGACAGGGGCAAGCTGTCCTCTGAGAGGCTCTAACCAGCAGCTGACTCAGACAGATACAGACATCCAGAGCCAAACAGTGGATGGAGCTTGAGGACTCTTAAAGAAGAATAGGTGGAAGGATTGTGGGCCCTAAGGAGATAGGAACTGCACAGGAAGATCAACAGAGTAAACGAACCTGAACCCTTGGAGCTCTCAGAGACTGAATCACCAACCGTGGAGCATACCTAGTCTACACAGATCTACCTCCATGGGCTGAACCTAGGCCTCCCTGCACATATGTTGTAAATGTGCAACTTGATTTTCATGCAGGTCTCAAACATCCGGAGTGGGGGCTATCCCAAAACATGCAGCCTGTATATGGAGTATGGTCTTCTAAAAAAAACAGTTGTTCAGTTATTCATGGAATATTATTTTTTTATATCTCTAGTATTCAGTTTGCAACTACTTCATTGAGAATTTTTGTATGTATATTCATGAGGGATACTGGACTATAACTTATATATTTTTGTTGGGTTTACACTTGATTTCACTATTTCAATATTATTTGCTTTGTGAAGGAGCTTATTGTGGTTCTGAATTTTTTTAAACATAACTCAAAAAGTATTGCTTGTTTGAAGGCTCTATAGAATTCTTGTATAAGTATATCTGACCCTTGGTATTTTGCTTGTTTGTTTCTTTTCATTTTATTCTGTTTGAATGCTTTTTAAATTTTTTTGATTTGCTGAAAATAAAAATTAAAAAAAAAAAAAAAGAAAAAAAATAAAGAATGTAAGAAAGCAAAAAAAAAAAAAAAAAAAAAGAAATTTAAACTTATGTATGGGTAATAGCAGTTGTTCTAAATTTAATTTAACTTTTTTTATTTTTTTTATTAAACCCACCATGTTCCCATGTTCATACAATACTTAATGACTCAGGGTGCCCTAGCAGTAAAGAAAATTTAACTGATTTAACTGTCATCTTGAAAAGATAAAAAAATAAATAAATAAAATAAAATAAATAAATAAATCAGCATGTTAGTTGTGCATGCATGACAATTTTACAAAAAGGTTAACATCAGTTAAAGGAAAGCTAGCTTTTGAAACGATGTGTATAAAACTGTGAAGGTAGATGGCGTATAGAAGAAGTTTCGAATTTGTCCACAACTGTATTATCCTAACTAACTAAGATTTTTTTTGGTCAGACAAAAAGTTAAATCTTTTAAAAATCTTGAATCAGAAAAGGTCTTTTTCTTATATATTGCCTCATCTTGGCCAAAAGGAAATTTTAAGTTTATCAAAAGGCTGTTGTAAAGACCTTTGACCCCTGGCATTAATAAAGAGGTTGCCTTTGTACATAAAAGAGCTGTAAAGAAAACATGGCATAAGAAATGAGTGGGGATAGGCTCTGCCATTATTTCGTAACTTGACTGATTGTTTCACAGCAATTTATAATTAGTGTTAGAAGAAAAAATGATTAACTTAGAATAAAGGAGAGAAAAATATTTAAAATGAAGTTTTTATCAGATGTAGATTTTTCACACTTAATAACTGTCTATACTATATATGTTTCATGTCTTATACATGTAAAATAAGCATATTTTATCTCTTACAGACAAGGAGAAGTAATTTCTCTAATAATTATGCTAAGTTGTAGCTGACATGTCTGATTTAAGCGAACTTCATTCTTCAATGTGAAAGGGAAATAGATTTTAATATAAAAATATTTTCTGGGCTCATATTTTCTTAAATTGACATAATTGCCCTGAACATTAAAATAAATTTTGTTTTCAAATATGACATTAAATTCCAAGATAATATGGTGCCTCAAAATCTGCCTTCTTGAGCAAAATTTTTCTTTTAGACAGAATACGATGCTGTAGCACCCTAGAATCAAATATGTAGACCAGGCTAGCCTCAAACTCACACATACTAGCATGCTTCTTTCTGGGTGCTAGATTAAAGGGCGTGTGTCACCAATGTAGGCAGCCGTATGACTAGCACCTGACAATGTAAGCAGCTGGCTTCCAGAGTGGCCAGCTCAGAAACTGGTAAACAAGTCCTTTGAGCATGCGTCGGCCTCGTGCCCCTCCTGAGCGGGCTTATGATAATGAGGTATTGGCAGCTTAACCTATCCTGAGAGGACACATCACCCAGCGCGCCTAGGGCAGCTAGATAAGCAGCTCGCTTCTGCTGCTGCGCGCCCCTTTTGGCCCTTCGCTTCGCTTCCCTTCCCTTCCTTCCCTGCCCTTCCCTTGCCTTCCCTTCCCGGGCCTTCCCGGGCCGGTCCCCGGCCATACATCTCTATCCTAGTCCCTCGTACAGTTCCCCGTCCCTAAGTCAAGAGCCGTTCCTGGAATAAAGCTGACTGAGAAGGATCCGACCGTGTCGCGTCTTACTTGCTGGCCAAGGCGGACGCGACATACACCACTCCTGGACATGAATACATTTCTTAAAGCACATTTCTAAGGTAATTTTAATATGAGAAATGATGCTTTAAAGAACAAATGGAAATTAAATAATCTTTCATGAAAATAAATAATTGCTTATTAAAATTACCTACTTCACATAACATTTCATTCATATAGGAAAATTAAACATTAGAGTGCTCCATAACTTCAGTTTTGTTAAATTAATATGATAGCATCATTCAAAATATTTAGGCAAGAAGAGTTAAGACTGTCATTTTATAAAGATAGAATTAAATGAATACTTCCCAAGTCAGTCCTGAGATTATAACTTACTTCTTAATGTGTTTGTTCCATAAAAAGAATGCTCAGATTCCAAAACATATGCGAAATTCCATTTGAACCAGCACAGTCAATTATGAAACAGTACACATTATTTTTTTCCTGTGGATCTAGAAACTGAACCCAGGACTTTGTAGCTGCTTGACAAGCTTTCTAACCCTGTGCTGTATCCACATCCCAAAACAATCAGCATTTCTATTATTCAACACACTATGTGTATTAATATAAGACTCAAATCTATCTCACTCTCTGCCCCTAATGAGTTAGGAGATTAAGTACTTCTCCTCTATTTATTTTAAAGAATTTTATAGCAGTTATTTCATAACAGCCAAACTCAGAACCATACTTTGATTATCACTTAGCACTGTTCAGTTTCTTAATGCTGTTCTCCTACTACCCAAGTTCTCACTTGCTCTCCATAAATTCATCACATATTGCAAGAAGTTCACTACATATTACCTGCTTACATCTTGTCCTAAACTGTGAAGCCCATATTCCATTCATTCGTCCTTCCTTCACCCACCTAGGACTGGTGGTGTGTGCATTATTTCATCCAAATGCTTACTAGAACCATCAACAGTCTTCTGTTCATTGTGCTTCTTCTGAAAATGCCCGGTCCTAGAGCTGATATAGCCTAACTTTAAAATGTGGACTTTGATCGATTGGATCACCTGTACATTGCATTGCTCTTTAACAAAGTACCAAGCCTCAGTTGACTCCTACATCTGATGATGATCTTAAAGCAATGATTACAGATAAAGCACAGATAAAGTATGATAAATCCATATGTGCATCCTACAGTGTCTGATACAGGAAAGCACCCCAATAAACTATAAAAACCGTTCTATTCCTTTTTTCCCATTCCATGAATAATAACACAAAAGAAACAAGCACATGCCCTGAGGTTAACAATGCTACTAGAAATGCAGTTTACTAAACACATCCTTGACACTACACAGTTGCTATTTAGTAAGATGACTTCTCTGATATCTTTAGGGATCTTACCCTGATTTTATTAATGTTTCCTTTATGGGTATTTCAAGTGGAAAACACAGCTTTATGCACTGAGCTATACACACATCCTTCAAAGCTTTCCTGCTGATGTAAGCATTCTGTAGCCTGTGTAAACATGGTTGATACCCTCTTTATAGAGATAATCAGCACAATATTTGAAACATGACATGAGCTTCATGACAACCAGAAATCCCACTCCGACTATCATGTAACCCTAGACTGCTGACATCTTTAGATGCTATAGTTGAATACTAATGTTAGGAAATGAGCATTTATTGAGAAACATATGTTCTCACCTGCTGATTATCAAATTCCATTTTTCTATCACAAAAGTTGAGTGTATGATGGAATCTACAGTCATACATCTGAATTTCAGATGATGCTTGAACATTTTACTGAGATTGACATGATCCATGGGAGCTGTGACTACAAATGTCCATTGTTTATTCTTTAAAGTTTGTTTACATGGATTCAAAATGTAGAACAGTGTGTATGCTTGGAGTCCTTCGAATACCACTTTCAGAGACAGAAGGGCATTGAAACCACAGCTACAATTTTGGATACAGCCCAGATATTCTAGCTTTTTGTCCTTTCAAATTTAAGTTCACATATGATTGTATAGCAACTGAAATCATTATGCAGAACTGGTATTGCCTAAACAGCCTAAGGGCTGCTTCAGTTTCTGACATGCCACCTTCTGTTATTCTACTTAATTTATGACTCTAGAAGGCTTACAATTCTCTAAATGCACTTTTGAGGAACTATTATCCCTATGAAGATTACTGCTCACAGTCCCAGCTTCATGGGCTGGTAGGGATAATGAAAAAGTAACAAAACTAGAAGGAAAAGTCATGCCTTGCCCACTGGAATTTGACCTTGTTTGAACTTGATTTATGGTTTGTTTGTCCATCTCTTTCTCCATCATGGAAAGAGGACAGAATTCTAAATGAGGGCTTTATTAGGGAAAACAGAAAAGCAGCCCTGCTTAGGTCTTAACACCTGGTCTCCTTGATTACTAAGAGGTTCAATATTAGCGCATTCACAATAGAGGGTATGTCATGGCAACATATGATATGGGGATAATGAACTAATCAGATGTCTATTATCCTGATCATGTGCTTATGCCTTCATCTGCTGCTATGTCTAATCAATCTTTTTCTCTCTTTCACACACAGACACACACAGACACACAGATACACACACACAGTACAGTAATTAAATGTAAATCTCTAATGACAATGTTAGCAACTAAATTAACTATCTTATTTATGGTTATATATGAAATAGGTAGCATAATTATTTTCTTCTTGGAATATGTATAAAACTTAATAAACTGAATGTATTGATTATCTTCTAAAATTAAAAGATTGAAAAATTCTGTTACTTGTCTTCTCAGATATGGTCCATGTAGGCACAGAGCAGAAAGACAGTTAAGGGACTAGATTTAAAACAAATCTAGGAGATCTGAGCAGGTTCATACTGCTATTTTAGTTTTATGGTGTGATTTATTCTAATATTTCTTTGGTTTTTTGTTTGTTTATTTGTCTGTTTCCTGTTTGTATGTTTGTTTGTTTGTTTTTAAGTCTCTTTAATTGTGACCAGTAGTAGGAAAAGCCAAGTGTCTGGCTGAGGAGTAGATGATACAATAAATGCTATCCCAGTGTCTCTCAGAATTAGTACAACTTCCCCATTATAGAATATACTGAACTGTTGTAGTAGCAGGGTCTCTTAAGTTGACAAAATCAGGCTAAAGAAGAATTATTTTCATGGCAGTTTAGATACTTTGATCATATGTGTGCCTATATCCTGTACCTCCTCTCAAAACTATCCCTAATTCCTCTCAAGTTTTTCTTGATGATTTTGATCCACTGAGGTTATTTGTGCTGCCCATACACACATAAGTATGTTGCCACTTGCTGGAGCAAGGTCAGCCTGTCATCATAGAGTCTAAGTATAAATTGGAGGGAAATGATTTAGTTGTACTCTTAAATAAATTGAATTCTTAAACAGTTGTATTTGTTTCAAGAAAACTTTATTACTTAAAAAAATGCACACAGATTTGAACTAATCATACTTATCTAATTGGTAAATTCAATCAACATTGCATTTAGCATCTCTTTTAATTATTTCTAAATAGAGGTCCTGAGCATAGAATATTATGTAACATTATTCGTGTCATTATCTATTATTGTTCCATCTTTGAATGACACTGGATAAGTCCATTACTGTAAAATAATGCTACATACCAGAAATAAGTATGAATGACCACCATACCAAATGCAAAGTGAGTGGTATGCTTAAATGTAATTATTCTGAGTGAATATCTAAGTCTGACTTAATAAAATGAGTGTATAATTTTAAAAATGTCCTTATGCATTTATGGTTATCAGAATTAAGTATTGTAGGCTTCTTTTAGCAAAGTAAAAGTTAATGACCTTCTTGAAGTAAGTATAACATGATTCACTATCAATAAAATGCCCTTTGATGTGAACCATTTATAAGCCAGAATAAGGAGCCAACATGATTTCTCAGTGACTTTTTATTAGATGACTGAAGTATCATTAAAGAGAAATTATATATCTTTGAAATTTACACATCTATCAAATTGGGACCTTGCCAATTTAATATGCATTGGCTATATTTAATTTCTATTTAAATTTATTAGTTTTATATAACAAAGGCTTCTTGTGACAGTTTTATATGCATATACAATATTTTGAGCATATTCCACCCACATTAGCCTCTTTTGTTCTCCTTTCTGATATTTTCTTGGTGTTCTCTTCACTTGTTCTTTTGCATGGTAAACTAATTTTATTATTTTCAATGGTGAGCAAATTTGAATTTGAAGTTGTCAACTAAAGACATCTCACCTTCTTCTTGAAGTCAGCTCTCCATAATTTCAGCAATTTGGGTTTTTTGCTTTCAGTTTATACGGTATTTGTGCCTTTATGTTTATAATTGCTGGAGCTGTGTAGTTTAGTTGACCTTATTTTCTGGTTTCACTTTGAAAACCATAAGACTCTGTGGCCCCTCCTTCCCTTCATTAACTGATAGTCTACCAGTTTTTCATAACAGGAGGCTTTTTCTTGCTAATTAGCACAAATAACAGACTTTTCGCTTGGTTTTGACTTTGTAAATTTTATAAAATTTTTCCCTTATTTTAAATCACCATTTAAATTAAAGGTCAAAGTGTGGTTACAATTTTTTATCAGAATATTAGAACACAGTTGAAAATGTAGGTAATTCAGTGAAGCAAATTCACATGGAGTATAGTGATTATAGACTTTCCTTCAAATTTAGTTCATTCTTTAATAAGTACCATTTTAATAAGTCAAGGTGGTTCACCATAATATATACTAATTGGTCTAAATTTGTTAACCTGTTTGAAAAATAAAATAAAAATAAATATGAGTAAAATATATCTTAGTAAAATAAAATACATTTTAAAATAAAAATGAAATCAAACTTCAACGATAAATAAAAAAATTAATCCCATATTTTCTCCACCTGAGACACCTTTGCTCCTACAGCATTAAGAAATATACGCCATGCTCATTCCCATGAGATACACACAGGGTTTTCAGGTAGTGACCAATTATGAGCATCTGGGGGTTAGGTCCTTAGCTGTGGATTCAGCATCTGGGGTTAGGTCCTTAGCTGTGGAGGATTGTTCCACTCAGGGGAGCTCCTTACCTCTGTGCCATCCTACAAAACTGCACCCGGTAAATAGCTAGACTTAGTAAACTATGCCATTGAGAGGGCTCAGAGGATAAAAGTATGCATTACAAAGTCTGAAGGTAGCAGTTCTATTCTCAGCAACTATATAGCAGAAGGAGAGAAGTACTCCTGCAAATTGTCTTCTCATCTTCTCATGGACACATTTGTAAACTCTGCACAGTGTGTACACATCTAGTTATATAGACATTTTTTCTATTTTCAACAAACTTAAGTTCCCCACATAACACTGTGTGAATTATAAATATTGATTTAATCCTCCTAATAAACTTGAATGTAGACAGTATTACTAGCTGCTTTACAGATGGAGAGACAAACAGATTTTCAACTAGTAGGTGGCTTGAACCACTACTATCTTACTGGTTGACAATGTGAGAAACAGCAAGCTTAACAAATGGGTAAAGGATCTGTCTGCACCTGTGCCTGGAGCAGCCCTAAGGCTTCAGCTCTGCACCCAACACCCCAAAACCCAGAGGAGGCTGGATGACTCCCAGGAGCTCTCACACATAGGAACGTAGGATAATAGGATCACAGGATCTCAGGAGCTTGGGCACACCAGGATTTCAGGAGCCCAGAAGCAGCCTGACTCCCAGGAGCTATCACAACCAGGGTCTCAGGATCACAGGATCACAGAGACAGGTGGACTCTAGGAGTTCTGACACAAGCAAGATAACAAGAAAGACAGGCTCCAGTCAGAGATAGTGAGTGAAGGTAGCACTAGAAATAATCAGATGGTGAAAGGCAAGTGCCTTTCAAAAATCCCTTAAAATCCCTTAAAAACTTACAAGAAAACACAACAAAGCAGGTGAAGGAATTGAACAAAACGATTCAGGACATAAAATGGAAGTAGATACAATTAAAAAAAACTCACAAAGGGAGACTAACTAGGAGATAGAAAACATAAGAAAGAGATCAGGAGTCATGGACACAAGCATCACCAACAGAATACAAGAGACAGAAGAGAGCATCTAATGTGCAGAAGATACCATAGAAAACATTGACACAGCTGTCAAAGAAAATACAAAATGCAAAAAACTCCTAACCTAAAACATCCAGGAAATTCAGGACACAATGAGAAGACCAAACCTAAGGATAGTAGGTATAGAAGAAAGCGGAGATTCCCAACTTAAAGGGCCAGTAAATATCTTCAGCAAAATTATAGAAGAAAACTTCCCTAACCTAAAGAAAGAGATGCCTATGAACATACAAGAAGCCTACAGAACTCCAAATAGACTAGATCAGAAAAGAAATTCTCCGTATCCCATAATAATCCAAACACCAAATGTACAAAACAAAGAAAGAATATTAAAAGCAGTAAGGGAAAAAGGTCAAGTAACATATAAAGGGAGATCTATCAGAATTATACCAGACTTCTCATCAAAGACTATAAAAGCCAGAAGATCCTGAGCAAATGTCATACAGACCCTAAAAGAATGCAAATGTCAGCCCAGGCTACTAGACCCAGCAAAACTCTCAATTATCATAGACGGAGAAACCAAAATACTCCATGACAAATCCAAATATACACAATATCTTTCCACAAATCCAGTCCTACAAAGGATAATAGAGGGAATCCACCAATACAAGTAGGGAAATTATACCCTAGAAAAAGCAAGAAAGTAACTTTCTTCCAACAAACCCAAAAGAAGATAGCCACACAAACATAACTGCACTTCTAATAACAAAAATAACAGGAAGCAATAATCGTTTTTCCTTAATATCTCTTAACATCAATGGACTCAATTCACCAATAAAAAGACATAGACAAATGGACTGGATATGTAAACAGGACCCAGAATTTTGCTGCATACAAGAAATGCACCTGTGACAAAGGTAGTGACAAAGACAGATACTACCTCAGAATAAAAGGCTAGAAAACAATTTTCCAAGCAAATAGTCCCAAGAAATAAGCTGGAGTAGCCATTCTAATATTGAATAAAATCAACTTTCAACCAGAAGTTATCAAGAAAGATAAGAATGGACACCTCATGTTCATCAAAGGAAGAATCAACCAAGATGAAATCTCAATTCTGAATATCTATACACCAAATTCAAGGTCACCCACATTCATAAAAGAAACTTTATTAAAGCTCAAAGCATACATTGCACCTCACACAATAATAGTGGGAGACTTCAACACCCCACTCTCATCAATGGACAGATCATGAAAACAGAAACTAAACAGAGACACAGTAAAACTAAGAGAAGTTATAAACCAAATGAATTTAGCAGATATTTACAGAACATTTTATCTAAAAACAAAAGAATATACCTTCTTCTCAGCACGTCATGATACCTTCTCCAAAATAGATCATATAATTGGTCACAAAACAGACCTCAAAAAATACAAGAAGATTGAAATAGTTCCATGCATCTTATCAGATCACCACAGGCTAAAGCTGGTCTTCAGTAATGATAAAATCAATGGAAAGCCCAAATACACATGGAAACTGAAAAATGCTCTACTCAATAACTTGGTCAGGGAAGAAATAAAGAAAGAAATTAAAGACTTTAGAATTTAATGAAAATGAGGACACATCATACCAAAACTTGTGGGACACAATGAAAGCAGTGCTAAGAGGAAAACTCATAGCTCTAAGTGCATACAAAAAGAAACTGGAGAGAGCACAAACTAGCACCTTGACAACACACCTGAAAGCTCTAGAACAAAAAGAAGCAAATGCACCCAAGAGGAGCAGATTGCAAGAAATAATCAAACTTAGGGCTGAAATCAACCAAGTAGAAATAAACAAACAAAAAAAAAACTATACAAAGAATCAACAATACTAAGAGCTGGTTCTTTGAGAAAATCAACAAGATAGATAAACCCTTAGCCAGACTAACAGAGACAGTATCCAAATTAATAAAATAAACTGAAAAAGGGAGACATAACAACAGAAACTGAAGAAATTCTAAAAATCATCAGTTCCTACTACAAAAGCCTATACTCAACAAAACTAGAAAATCTGGATGAAATGTACAATTTCTTACACAGATACCAGACACCAAAATTAAATCAGGATCAGATAAACCATCTAAATAGTCCCATAATCAGTAAAGAAATGGCAGCAGTCATTAAAAGTCTCCCTACCAAAAAAAAAAAAAAAAAAAAAAAAAAAAAAAAAAAAAAAAAAAAAAAAAACAGGACCAGATGGTTTTAGTGCCAAATTCTATCAGATCTTCCAAGAAGACCTAATACCAATTCTCTATAAACTATTCCACCAAATACAAACAGAAGGAACACTACCCAATTCATTTTATGAAGCCATAATTACGCTTATACCTAAACCACACAAAGACTCAACAATGAAAGAGAATTTCAGATCAAACTCCCATGTAAATATCGATGCAAAAATACTCAATAAAATTCTTGCAAACTGAATCCAAGAACACATCAAAACAACCACCCACCATGATCAATAGGCTTTATCCCATAAGTGCAGGGATGGTTCAATATACAGAAATCTATCACCATAATCCACTATATAAATAAACTCAAAGGAAAAAAAAACACATGATCATCTTACTAGATGTTGAAAAAGTATTTGACAAAATTCAAGATCCTTCACGGTAAAAGTTTTGGAAAGAACAGTAATCCAAGGCCCATACCTAAACATAGTCAAAGCAATATCCAGCAAACAGTAGCCAACATCAAACTAAATGGAGAGAAACTTGAAGCAATCCTACTAAAATCAGGGACTACACAAGGCTGCCCACTCTCTCCCTATCTATTCAATATAGTACTGGAAGTCCTATCCAGAGCAATTAGACAACAAAAGGAGATAAAAGGTATAAAAAATGGAAAGGAAGAAGTCAAAATATCACTATTTGCAGATGATATGATAGTATACTTAAGTGACCCCAAAACTTCCACCAGAAAACTCCTAAACCTGATAAACAACTTCAGCAAGGTGGCTGGCTATGAAATTAACTCAAACAAATCAGTAACCTTTCTTCTACTTAAAGGAAATACAGACTCAGAAGAAATTAGGGAAATGACATCCTTCACAGTAGTCAAAAATAATATAAAATACCTCGGTGTGAATCTAACCAAGCAAGCGAAAGATCTATATGACAAGAATTTCAAGTCCCTGAAGAATGAAATCGAAGAAGATCTCAAAAGATAGAAAGATCTCCCATGTTCATGGATTGGCAGGATTAATATAGTAAAAGTGGTCATCTTGCCAAGAGCAATCTACAGAATTAATGCAATCCCCATCAAAATTGCAACTCAATTCTTCACAGTGATAGAAAGAGCAATTCTCAAATTCATTTGGAATAACAAAAAACCCAGGATAGCGAAAACTGTTCTCAACAATAAAAAAAATTCTGGGGGAATCACCATCCCTTACTTCAATGTTGTACTCCAGAGCAATAGTGATAAAAAAAAAAAAAAAGAAAAGAAAAGAAAGAAAGAAAGAAAGAAAGAAAAGAAAAACCTGCATGGTATTGGTCCAGAGACAGGCAAGAAGATCAATGGAATAGAATAGAAGACCCAGAAATGAACCCATCTACTTACAGTCACTTGATCTTTGACAAAGGAGCTAAAACTGTCCAGTGGAAAAAAGACAGCATTTTCAACAGGTGGTGCTGGTTGAACTGGAGGTCAGCATGCAGGAAAATGCAAATAGATCCATTCTTAGCTCCTTGTACAAAACTCAAATCCAAGTAAATCAAGGATGTCCATATAAAACCGGACACACTGAAACTAATAAAATAGAAAGTGGGGAAGAGCCTCAAACACATGGGCACAGGGGAAAAGTTCCTGAACAGGACACCAATGGCTTATATTCTAAGATCAAGAATTGAGAAATGGGACCTCATAAAAATTGTAAAGCCCCTGTAAGGCAAGGGACACTGTCAATAGGACAAAAGGGCCACCCACATATTGGGAAAAGATCTTTACCAATCCTATATCTGATAAAGGGTTAATATCCAAAATTTACAAAGAACTCAAGAAATTAGACTCCAGACAAACAAATAACCCTATTTTAAAAAGTGGAGTACAGAGCTCAACAAAGGATTTTCAACTGAGGAATGTTGAATGGCCATGAAGCACCTAAAGATATGTTCAACATCTTTAGTCATCAGGGAAATGCAAATCAAAACAACCCTGAGATTCCACTTCATACCAGTCAGAATGGCTAAGATTTTAAAACTCAGATGACAGCAGATGCTGTAAGGATGTTGAGAAAGAAGAACACTCCTCCATTGTTGGTGGGATTGTAAGCTTGTACAAACACTCTGGAAATCAGTCTGGCAGTTTCTCAGAAAATTGGTCATATTACCTGTGGATCCAGCAATACCACTCCTGGGCATATACCCAAAAGATGCTCCAATATATAACAAGGACACATGCTCTACTATATTCATAGCAGCCTTATTTATAACAGCCAGAAGCTGGAAAGAACCCAGATGTCCCTCAACAGAAGAATGGATACAGAAAATGTGATACATTTACACAATGAAGAATTACTCAGCTATTAAAAACAATGAATTCATGAAATTCTTAGGTAGATGGTTGGAACTAGAAAATATCATCCTGAGTGAGGTACCCCAATCACAAAAGAACACACATGGTTTGCACTCATTAATAAGTGGATATTAGCTCAAAATCTCACGATACCCAAGATATAACTCACAGATCACATGAAGCCCAAGAAAAAGAAAGACCAAAGTGTGGGTGCTTCGATCCTTCTTAGAAGGAGTAACAAAATACTCATAGGAGCAAATATGAGACAATGTGTGGGGCAGAAACTGTAGGAGAGACCATCCAGAGACTGTCCCATCTGGAGATCCCTCCCAGATAAAATCACCATATGCAAACACTGTTGTGGATGTCAAGAAATGCACGCTGACAGGAGCCTGATATACCTGTCTCCTGAGAGGCACTGCCAGAGCCTGATATATACAGAAGCAGATGCTCACAGCTAACCATCAAGCTGATCACAGGGTTCCCAGTGGAGGAGTTAGAAAGAAGACTGAAGGAATTGAAGGGGCTTGTGGCCCCATAGAGAAAGCAACAATACCAACCAACCAGAGCCCCCAGGGTCTAAACCACTAGCCTGGGAGCGCTTAGGGAGGGACCCATGGCTCCAGCTACATATGCAAGGGAGCTATATATAAGTGGGAGAAGAGATTCTTGGTCCCATGAAGGCTGGACATCGTGGGGGTGGTATTCGAGGGTGGGGAGGTGAGGTTCTGGGGAGGGTGGGTGTGGGTACACCATCTTAAAGGCAGGAGGAGGGGGGAAGGGATAGGGAGTTCCTGGGAGGGAGTGGGGAAAGGAGGAAAGGGGAAAACACCTGAAATGTAAATAAAAGTTCCAATAAAAAAACAAAAACAAAAAAACAAACAAAAAAATTATTTAAATCATATTCTTTTTATTTTTTATTTTGAACTTGTTTTTTTAAAAAAAAAAAAAAATGTGGAGCCAAGGAACTTTCTGCTTAGTGTCTATGGCCCTCTATCTACAACTAGTCATACTTATATAATTAGGAAGAAGTTTAATGACAGATGCAGTGTATTTGGCATAATTCTAACTCCTCTGGGATATTTTGACAATGCATAGTGAGCCTATGAATTTCAAGAATGCTGCTCTGTTGAGTGTTGATTCGATAGATACTGCAGATGAAATTACTCATGGATTGAAGTCAGTATTTATATTTTGGTGAAGCTTCAAAATGGTATATATAGCTTGATCATGCTAGCCCTTTTTGTCCTGGGAATACTTTTATTCCTGCCCATTATGTTAAAGCTTTTCTTCAACAACATCAACATGTTGGCAGCCAAGTACATAGCTTGAACCTGAAAATGGACCCACAGACAGACTTATTACATTAACAGGCTGGCAAGCCAAGGAAAGGTAAGATTCTGCACAGAGCCTTACCAACCTAAGACATAAGTTCATTGCCTTTGATAATGCATATTGCATGATGGGTGAGGAAGTCATTCTTCTCAGAACTACCTAAGACAGACTCAGTCTTGTTAATGAAATAAAAAAATGGGGAAAGGCAGAGAGTCTTTGGGGCTGCTTGGCAAGAATCTGACATGGGCCAAGGACAAGGAAATGGGATGCTTGGCAGGAATATGACATTGGCCAAGGACAAGGAAGTAGGCTTCAGGTAGGAATCTGACATTAGGCTAGAACAAAGAAGTAATTTCAGGTAAGAATCTAAATCTTAGGCTAGAACAAAGAAGTAATCTCAGGTAGGAATCTAAATATTAGGATAGAACAAACAAGTAATTTCAGACAGGAATTTAAATATTAGGCTAGAACAAGAAAGTAGGCTTCAGACATGAAAACGACCTTGGGCTAGGACAGGGAAGTAGGCTCAGATACTTTGGTCATTGTGATAAGCCCTTAGAAACAGTGATCATGGGGGTGTTCACATACTTGCTTTTTCTTTGATTATTTGTGTTTATTGTCTTTCTTGTTCCTTGACTATTTACATCTATAGTATTGCTAGACCCTCAACCTAGAACTGACCTTAATACATGCATGTAATCAAAATGGTATAAAAGCATAAAGGAGGAGGGGAATTGGATAGGGGGTTGTAGCAAGGGGAAATGGGGAAAAGGGATTACATCTGTATTGTAAATAAATAAAGTATCCAAGAAAAAAAAAAGAAATGGGTAACGGGATTGGAGAGATTACTCAGAGGTTAAGAGCACTGGCTGCTCTTGCAGAGAACCTGGGTTCAGGTCCCAGCACTCACATGATCATGCATAACCACCCAGCACTCCAGGCATCCTGGGCACTGATCTGACCTCTATGGGTATTGAGCTTACACCAAAATATCTGAGCCTACTTCCCTGTCCTATCCCAAAGTCATTTCCATGCCTGAAGCCTACTTCCTTGTTCTAGGCTAAGATTTAGATTCCTGCCTGAAACTACTTCTTTGTTCTATGCTAAGATTTAGATTCCTACCTGAAATTAATTCTTTGTTCTAGTTTAATATTCCTGACTAAAATAATGAAAAAGGTTGTATGAAAATGACGATCTCCACCAGGCACATGAAGAAATTCAACCAAAAAAGCATTTTTAACTCATCTGCTCAGTTGAACATAGATGGTTAAGAGCACACTAATCCTCACACCCATACTAAAAGATTGATTCTGTTTGCTGTCTCAATCATGCATCCATTTATAACATCCTTTCAAGATTCTGCAACTACAATCAATACACAAAACAATTACAAATTCTTAAATTTATTTTCTAAAATATAACTTATTAAAATTAAATTTTAATGTGTGGGTGGATTTTCATAAAAGCCTAATGAAGACTCTAAGTAAAAGATTTAAATTACTCCATAAGCAAAAGTAACAGCAAAAAACTGTCACATACAATAAATGCCTCAGAAAAATAGTTGCATTTTTGTGTGCTTTTTGCTATATCAGTTGAGTATTTATCAAATGTCTATTTTAGCCAAGACTCTGAATGACATATGACTAACATTGAATTCAAGTTCAATGAAGACTATAAACTCAAGTTACTTAATCATCCAAATGTACCAATCAGATTCTATGCTTTTAATCTTAGAAAGAAAATGTAAAGGATTATGAAGGAACCAAGTATGTCCATTATCTAGTTCCAGAACAATAAAAAAGTAAAAGTGAAATTTCAGTAGGAAAATTTTGTATGTGCTCCTGTAATAATTAATTTTAAGGAAATTATATAATCATACATTCAAGTCATCTACTGGTAGAGTAATATTGGTGTCTCTGAACATTTTGAAAATAGGATACTATATAAAACTCTACATAGACCATGGTATGTTATAAAGTGTATTAATTAGTCTACCAATGTTAACTTGGTAATTACACTTAAATCACAAATTTCCATGGACAGTCAATTACACATGGCTACTACCATCACTAAGACAGATAGATACAAAGGGTTATTTGTTGCTGTATATCTGTAAGAGGCCTTATGCTGTACTCATGACTGTGAGCAAAAGTAAATCTCAATTGCTCCATATTGTATTCCTATAAGAGTGTTACAATATTTATGCTACTAGACTGCTGGTGTGCTCTGTGCTATCCTGGACAAATGTCATGAAGCCTCCATTACATTTTAACCTCAGACTTTTACAGTGGTAAATCTCCTCAGGGTTTTGGTGTGCAGTTTGAGTCAATGCTTTTGGAACCTGTCATAAGATATGACTCCAAATTAATTCCTTATAGTGTGGATAAGCATCATTTTATAAAAATTACTCTTCCCCACTGAAAGGCTTTGCCATCTGCTGAAATCATTTGACCACATGCACAAGGAGTTATTTTCTCTTCCATAGTATTTATATATGTGTGTCACTATGCCTTAACCTTAGTTATGATTACTATAGTTTTTTATATGTTTTGAAATCAAGAAATATACCTCCAATTAAATTTTTTTCTCAGATTATTTGGCTATTCTGAAACCCTTATGTTTCCATAAGAATTTTAGTGTGGATTATTTTACATTTGCAAAAACAGTGTCATTTGGGTTTTATGGGCTCTGTAAATCATTCTGAATGGTAATGACATTTAACAATATTAACTTTTTCATTTAGCAATCACTAATGGTTCTCCATTATTTCTGTCTCCTTAAATTGCGTAGATGCATAAAATATATGCTGACCATCTCCCGTTATCCTCTCTCATCCTCCTTTCAACCTTGATGAACTAACTTCCTACCTTGCTCCACCCTAGTTCCATGTCGGTGTGCATGTGCAGTCTTTGTGTCTGAAACCACAAGACACATTCCTCATGTTGGCTCCAAATCAGTGCCCCTAGCTGAGTTTCCAAACAAGTGTTCCTGTGGAGGAGGGGAGGGACTTCTAATTTTCAAACCACATCCATCTCTGGCATCTTTTGATCTGAGAGAAAAACTTTCAACCTTATTCTATTATGGCTGATGTTAGTTGTGACTGTTTCATAAATGACTTTTACTGGTTTCCTTTCAGCCTTTTTTTTTTTTTTTTTTTTGGAATGCTTTTGTGTTGGATCTGATCAAAAGCTTTTCTTCTATAGTGACTGTGAGACACTCAGGACATTTTTGTATACTTCGCTATGCTAAGGTGAGTGCATTGTACTAATTGACTTTTAAATTTCGAACCACTCTTATATTCTGGTTTCTGTCCGAGGCAAGAACTGAATCCAGGAATGTTCTCTCCTCTTTCAATATTAGAAGAGTTTGAGATGTATCCATTTTATCCCTTCTTTAACTACTTGGTATAAGTTTTTAATGCACAGAGTTAGTCACTGTTAAGGGTTTTGGAAGGGGTATTATAAACTCAATATTATTCACTTATGTTGCTCTGATTTTCCACTTCTTTATGATTCAGCATGGGCCAGGTTGTCCATTTTTTCTTTGTACTATGAGTTGTTGTCATAGAATTGACCTTAGGATTATTGTCCCATAATCCTCCGTTTTAATAAATTGACAATGATGTTTCTTCTGTTGTTTCTGATTTTCATTGAGTCTTTTTTCCTTAAGCCATCATGCTAAAAGATTGTCAGTTTATTTTATTCATTTTAAACTGACCCATGGTTTCAAACTTCATCAGTTATATACTAACTTTCATACTTATGGTTCATTTAAATAAATTAGGATGAAAACATCAATATATTAAATTAAAGAACACATTGGCAAAATAGAACTAATCATATATACAAAATAATCACATAAAAGAAACAACTGTATTCTTGACATACCACCAATTGTCAGTTTACCCAGTACATAGCCAAGTGTAGTTTTCAAGATCCACATTTAGAACATTCAATGTCATAATAAATATAACTGATGACATGGCAAGATGTGTGGTTACTTAGCAAGTAATATTAAAACAGTAGATGTGGTTGCTTCTAAGAGAAAGCAGGCATAGAAACAAATTACAAAACTATGCTTATACATGGGTGTGATGGAGAAGGACCTGTAGTTAGAAAGAAGCCCAGTGAGATCCTTCTAAAGACCCATATGCAGCAAAGTGTGGGAAAAGAGGAGTTCACTGGATTACACTTACCCAACACTTCTACCATTTTGTGACTTGCCCTTCTACCCTTTTCTTAGCAATAGCTGAGTTATTCTTATGGAAAGAAATTTTAACCTAAAAGGAAATCTCTTTCTAGCATTTAATAGAAGAAATTTTCTATAATAGAGTGAGTACTTACCAGCTAGGTGTTGTATGGCCATACATGCAAAGTACTGTTTGAAAAATGAGGCAAGTCCTAATCTACAGTGTATTTATTCCAGACCTGTCATTCATACTGGTGTATGCCAAAGAAGTTCCAAATTGTTAGCGTAATTGGTATTAGTATAATTAAGAGTGAAGCTTGTAAATCAAAGTGAAGATTTCCTCAGATCCTATGAGACTCATATTTTTCACTGTGAAAAATAATTGCACATTCTGTCAAGAATTGAAAATAGAAAGTTAATGGAAGTATGAGTAATTTGACAATGGCCAACTTATGTCGATTAAGTGGCTTATTAAAGAAAGAATTTAATCTATTTTATTATCTATAATTAGGTAGCACAAATTTTACTGAATTGAGAATATTGATTTTTTTTTGAACTTCAAATTTGCTGTATTTGGATCAGACTTATACTATCTAGATGTGATTACATTCAAAAGCAACTTTAATCTCTTATAAAATCATGTAATCATTGAATTCAGAGAAAGATTGGCAGATTGCTGCTATGGCTTTGGGGAGTCCTACCCATCAGTTTAAGGTCATCTAAATTAAAATAGTCTTCAATAACAAGAAGTTGGCCACTTCTTCTTGTAACTTAGATGAGGTCCTTCTAAAGTCAATCTTGTTCCTCTTTTGCTGCATAAGTGTTCTTCCTTATTGTTATTTAATAGCATGCTCTCTTAGATTTACACACAATGTTCACATACTTGTGATCCTTTTCACAGCATCTCACTGTATCAACAAGTGGCATCCATGCACATGGTCTTGTGGTTTCAGGCAGTCCCAGGCCTTGATGGGCACACTGATAGACCAGTGATGGGATACAGTCACCTTCTTTGATCCTTCTCTTTCTTTAGGTTGAGTGGTACAACCTACAGAACCAAAAAGCAAACTCAGGCTCAGACTTATCTCTCCTCAACTCCTAATCACTGTCTTCCCCTTTGCTTGAAGATAACTTTACCCTTGGTACTGAAACTTCCAAGTACTCATCAGCCTTCATTTGCCTTAATTTTTTTTTTTTTTTTTTGAGACAGGGTTTCTCTGTAGCCCTGGCTGGCTGTCCTGGAACTCACTCGGTAGACCAGGCTGACCTCGAACTCAGAAATCCGCCTGCCTCTGCCTCCCAAGTGCTGGGATTAAAGGCGTGCGCCACCACCGCCCGGCGCCTTAATTTGTTAAATGTTTAATAAATCTCTTTTTTTTACTCTCATGCTAACAGACTGTCCTTCTTTGGAGTGGACTTGCCCTGCTCCTCAACTGTTTGTACTGATTTGTTGGAACTTTCCTTGTTCTTTGGAAAAACATGGTACTTTCACAGATTCCTAACTGCATTTTGAATATCTATCCTTGTATCCACTGACCAGGGTAGCTCTCACACTATATCAAAGAAAGTTCTCTTTGCCACAGACAGAGGCCATTGTAGAAAACCCAAAAGGATTCAACAGTAGAGAACAGGTGGTCATGTGATGCTCATCTCCATGTCTTACAATACAAGCAAGGCCCAGGGAACATAACAGAAAGGGGGCCAGAAACATTGTAAGAGCCAGAGGAATGGGAAGTCTCTTGTGAGACTTAATCTCCTAGAAATGTCAGGGGATCGCCACCCTGAAATCTCACCAACATCATGGCATGAACTATTATAGACATGTCACATGGTGACATGGAAAGAGAAAAATCTCATAGATCACAAACTCTGAACAAAGAACTGCGCTAAGTACTGCTGAGATCAGGAAAAAGTCTTTCCCACAGAAAAAAAATCTTTCAATTGTTCATTCAATGCCAAGTGGTCAGCTCTGAAATCATGCATATAACGGGTAACATTATACTGACTGAGAAAGTTATATTAATATATTTAGGATATATATATACAGTTAACAAAAAATAGATCATAAATCTGAAAGACAAGCAAGGGCATACATGGGACAGGTTGGAGGAAGAAAAGGGAAGGTATAACATAATGCATGTATACTTTAATTTCAGAAAATAAAAAGAAGTACAAAAATAGTTACCAAAAGATGAAAGTCAATACTCTTTATGTAATTCTCAATTTTTTTGCTTCTCAAAACAGAGCAGAGTTGTCTACTGAGAATAGACAGCCCTCTCAGAGTCCACATCAGTGAGACTGTAATAACAGTTTCTACTTTCAGTTTTGAAATTATGGTTACTTTTGGATTTGGTTCAGACATTCTATACTTTTGCAATTTTAATTAAAATTTCCCTGAAGTTAGACCTTATCTATTTCTTACATATGAACCCTCAAGAGCAAAGCTATGCTCTGAGAATCTTACTACACAGGAGAAGTAAAAGAAAAAAAAATATATGCCAGGTAAGGTCGGAAAGGAAACCAAGAAATTAAAAAGGAAAGAGATTATGCACTCACACAGGGTAGGGGTATACCTGGGAAGGAAGGTAAGCACCCTCTCAGGGAGGAAGGGGAAAGGAGATGGGGTGAAGAACTGTGGGAGGGGGGACTGGGAGGGGCAACATTTGTGATGTAAATAATAAAATAATTAAATTTTTTTAAAAAAAAGAAATGAAAGCAAAGGACCAATAAGAACATGAGAAGAGGTGGGAAATTAGAGTCTTGAAATTTTATTCCTAGAATGTTACAAGCCAGATGTGCATGGCTTGAAGACTTACCTGGAAAAAAAAATAGAACAAGGAATTCATTAGTACTAGTATCACTCACCATTTCTGAGCCTGCTACTAGAGTTACTAAGGTCAGTGGTTAAATTGAATAAGGAGTATTCATGAGTCTATTTGTAAAACAGACATATTTGCCCTCATGCAACTCACAGGATCTCAGGTAGAAAAGTTATGGTGAATAAATATGATTTCTGTTACCGGGAAATAAAAGTCTGGATGTTAACATACAAGGAGGACTTGGTGAGTCTACTCTGTAGCAGGACAACCTTTTAAAATGTTAATGTTTAAGATGAAATGCAAGAACTAAACAGTAGTGAGATCAATGAAAAGCAAGGTCATTGAAGAGAGGGATAAAGTGCATGGGAAAAGGCAGTGTGATCAACAAATAGAATTCATTATGAAGAAGAGAATGGTAAGACTACAGAAGTAGACAGACAACAAGAAAGTCATTTTAGACTGGATAGAGTATGTCTCTTCTGGGAAATTAATGTGGTACCTGAACAGAGAATGACAAAAGTAGATTTTCATTTTCTATTCTTTTTCATTTGAAACAGAATTACTTTTCTACTCCTTCCCTTTTCTATCTCCATCCTGTACCAGCAACTGACCCTTGAATTTCTCCCATGCCCACTCTCAAGTTGATACCCTCTTTTTATTTGATTATATTTGTTACACATATGTGTGTGTACAAACATATAATACAACTTGATAAATTTAAACATATTTCAACTTGATGAATCTATTATTTATAAACACTATCATTATAGGTAGACGAAAGACAAGCTGAAACTTACAGTTTGGATGTTGAGTAACAATAATGGCAGAGTATATAGGAAGTATGCTGCTGGTGAGACCTGAATAATCTACCATAGTTTAATACTCATGTGTGTCCCTGTGTGTATACATCAGACTAACTGCGCTCTGATTTCATTACAGTATGAAACTACAAATCTTTTCTCAGTCTGCATGCATAATACATTACTCTCTTAATAAAAATATTTGGTTTTGAGCCTAAATTTTCATACACAGGATGCTTTTGAAAATACACAATTCGTAATCATACATGTGTATATACATATAAAATATGCAGTAGATATTTCTCAAAACTTCTCTTGTTATCTCCCTTATACTGATTTCCCCAATTTATTCATAGAGACAAGAAATTCCTGTTAACTTTTTTGGAGAGAAAACATTACTTTTACTTGATGGCTTGAAAACTCCATTACAGAAGCTCTTCTGATCAATGTCAGGGTCGTATAACAGATATAGAATTATTACTGATTATAAATAAAAGAAAACAAGAATGAATGGGTGAATAAGACAAAAATACATTTTATAACATTCTCAAAGAACTAAATAAAACATTTTAAATAAATAAATGCTAGTAAGCTCATTTAGGTTTATGGTATAGGAAAGATATTCTAAATCTATTCTCGGTTTTTATGAATTGAATTTATTCTTTGAAAATTTCATACTTGTATATAAGCAGTCTGATTACGCTATTCTCTACATTCTCCTAACTCCCTTTCAACAGTCTCAAGTCTCTTTCTTTCTACACATCCTTTTCTCCCTTTTTTCTTTTTTGATTGATTATTTTATTTATTTATTTACATTTTAAATGTTTTCCCCTTTGTGTCTTCCTCCCAAACTCCCTATCCCATCTAAGAGGCTACACTCCCCCACCCTCCCACTCACTTCTGCCTCACCCCTCTAGCATCCCCCTTCTCTGGGCATTGAGTCTCCATAGGATCAAGCACCTCCTCTCCAGTTGATAAGGCAATCCCCTGCTACATATATAGCAGGAGCCTTGGACCTACCTTTGGTTGGTGGTTTAGTCCCTGGGAGTTCGGAGGGGTCCAGTTAGTTGACATTGTTGTTGTTCTTTCTATGGGGTTGGAATCCCCTTCAGCTCCTTCAATCCTTCCCTATTTCTTCCATTGGGATCTCCAGGCTAAGTCCAATAGTTGGCTGTGTGTGTGTGCACCTGTATTGGTCAGGCTCCGCCAGAATCTCTCAGGGGACAGCTATACCAGACTTCTGTCAGCAAGTGCTTCTTGGCATCAGTAATAGTGTCAGGGTTTGGTGTCTTCAGATGGGATGGATCCTAAGGTGGGGCCGTCCCTGGATGGCCTTTCCTTCAGCCTCTGCTCCATTTTTTGTCCCTGTGTTTCCTTTAGGTAGGAACAATTCTGGGTTAAAAATTTTGAAATGAGTGAGTCCCCCCTTCTCTCAACTGAGGGCCATGCCTATTTACTGGTAGTAGTCTCTTCAGGTTCTATCTCCTCTCTGTTGGGTATTTCAGCTAATGTCATCCCCATTGGGTCCTGGGAGCCTCTTGGATCCCTGGGACTTGCTAGTAGTTTCCTATCACTCCCAGTTCCCCACCCCACCCTCCACTGTTACATATTTCTATTCATTCTCCTGGATTTCCAGACTTCTCTCCCATCTCTTCCCATACCTGAACATACTCCCCCTTTCCCTTCCCCTTCCTCTTTCCCACCCAGGACCTCCTTCTCTGCCTCCAGTGATTATTTTGTTCCTCCTTCTAAGTAGAACAGAAGCATCCACACCTTTGCCTTCTTTCTTGTTAAGCTTTGTATGGTCCTTGAGTTGTATTGCCTACACATCCTTTTCAGGGTTCAGTGTGCTTTGACCCACTGAGCTTAACCAGAACCATCTGTGAAACCATGACTATGGGTCCCAGTGGAGCCTGGTTGATTCACCATTAAGTATATAAGCAAAGAAAAGGACTCCCCCTTCATCAGAATCTTTCAGTAGCCAACTCAGGGAAGGGTAGGGCTCTATGAGCTCCTCCCTCATTCATGATAGGCTGCTAGTAGGTCTAGCCATGTAAGGACATGGTACAGGAATCTTGATACCATACCATACTATACCATGCCATATCATACCATACCATACCAATTTAGGTAAACAAGAATAGCAACTTCCTCCTTAAGACCTATTAACTCCAATCATGAGGTTGTTATGAGAGAACATATAGGACCAGGAATGAAGTCTATTTTGTAAAATAAGACTTAAATTCAATTTGAATGTGATTGATTGCCGCCCCAAGTAGTCATATTTCTATTGTACCAATGGGTACATCTTGCCAGTCAGGCTCATAGTGTTCATAGAACAGATCATAGTATTCACAGTTGGGTAAGATCACTCATAGTTTTTCTCCCTCAGCAGCCTGAATAACATCTTTTGGCATTCCCAAAGCTAGCCAGTAGAAAGGAATTTTCCAGATCAGATTCAGAATAGTGTGTCTCTATCTTTCAACTAAGATGTGTAGTGTCAGCAGTAATACAGTATTATCATTTATTCCCATGGCCAGCAAAGAGGACTGACAAGAGCCTGTATTGGGGTGGTGGAAGCCTCTCAATTCTGTCTGATTAAATTAAAGGAGGTATACCATACCTGGCACATTGCTAATTACCCATGGTGTCCAGGAGAGCCATTAACCAGTCAAGTAGGCTTCTAACTCTTCTTTTAAAAAAATTATTTATTTATTTAAATCAAATTGTAATTTACTTATTCACACAGGGGTTACAAACACAAAAAGGCAGGATGTGGGGAAGGGAATGACACCAGAGCATAGGTGTTCAGGGGGAGTACAGATACCTTTCAGAACAGGGTATCAGCTGGGTGAAGGTTCAGGGGACAGGTCACTATGACTCTGACTATGATTCACTTGTCCTTATCTAAGTTGGTAATGTCCGCCGAGGCTACCTATTTACAGATCTATGATTACTCAGGCTGGTAAATTTCCACAAAAGCTGCCTGTTTACAATAGCTTATAGCCATCTGTTTCAGTGTTTTTCCACAGAGACCCAAGACTTTGTGTTAGCATGTATGTATGTCAGGCCTATTGCTGATTTTAGGCCTATGACTGATTTTAGGCCTTCAGTGTACAAGCAGGGCTGCCCCTGTCATCTCCTCCCTTCTCTAAATATAGAAGGGTTGTGGTGATTCTAATCTTGCGAAGGTGGGAATAGATGATCTCCAGTAATTGAAAGGGACCTTGTAATGGCTCCGGTCCTCCTGTTGTTGTCCAGTGAGGCATGAGGGCCATACCCATCCCAATGTCTTTTTCCTGGAGAGGGGATACTTTTGACATCAACCCCTATGCAGTCAGGCTTGTCCCTCAGGGAACCCAGAGAGATATTTTTTGTGGCGCACTGTTGCAATTGCTGCACTCTGGAGTCCGAGGCGTCCGTCTCTCCCGAGTTCAAATCCCGCCTGTGCTTGCTCACAGGGAAAAAAAAAAAAAAAAAACCTTTGCCGGCTAACTCTTGTTTTTTAACTTATATGTTTTTTATTTGGCTTACAATAAAATAGGTTTCCATGTAGCCTTTTCATATAACCTTCATTTTGGTTATCCCTCCCCCTTTTTCCTTTCTCTTTATCCCCGCTTCACTGACCCAGTTCTCTTCACTGTATCCCTGTTTAAATATCACACCTCAAGTATTACTCTCTCTACTTTCATATCACCTCAGCTATGTCTCATATCACTTTCTTCCTTAAAGCATTCCACCAACAATCCCTGTTTCTGTCTTTCTGGTGTGTGCAGATACTCCAACTCAAATATGCAGCTCCTCAGATCCAAGAATAGGAGCCACAGAAGAGAGAACACTCAGCATGTCTGTCTGAGTGTAAGCTCTTTCTAGTTTCATACATTTCTCTGAAATTTTTATAATTAATGTTTTCTTTATATCTGAATAAAATTCCATTGTGTGTATAGTATAATTTTATTACCTGTTGATAAATGAAGGTTTTATTTTCTGATTAATATGTAATGAATGGAGCAATGATGAAAATTGGCAACCAAATGTCTTGAAAGTGAGATCAAAAGTCCTCTGAGTATACGCCCAAGAGTAGTATCCTGAGTCATGTGGAACTTCTGTTTCTACTTTACAATACTGATTTCCATATTAATGTTTATATCCATAGACTAATGTTTCTGTGAGCCTTGTGTAGAGGAGCTTTTTTTAAAAAATATTTTCATGCAATATATATTAGTCATATTCTTTCCCTTCTACAACCTCTTTCCAGATGTCTCTTTGTCACTATTAAAAGGGCAGTAGTTAGTGCCAAGATTCAGAACTGATCAACATGCTAAAAATAAGGGATTGCTGAGACCTCACTCTTAACTGAGACATGAATATCACTTACTCCAAGGCCCAAAAAGCACTGTAGAGTAGAAACAGAGTAGGAGTGAGAACTATGAAACACATCTTCAGAAAATGACATTATTGTGGTGATCATAAGCAGAATGTAGGTGTAACTACCCACATAAGACCTGTACAGACACACATATGCACACACACACATGCATATACACATGCATGCATGCTTGCATACACATGCATGCCCACACACACACATGCACACAAACACACATGTTTATACACACATACACACATGCATGCACATACACATAAACATGCATAGACATATGCACACATGCATACACATAAACACATGCATGTATACCCACATGCACTCACACACACATGAACATGCTCATACAGACATGTGAGCACACACACATATGCACACATGCATACACATAAATACATGCATGCATACCCACATGCACTCACACACACATGAACATGCTCATACAGACATGTGAGCACACACACATATACACACATGCATACACATACACACACATGCACACAAGACATTAAAATAAGTGAGAACACCAGATGCACTGAAAATATGTCTTCAGGGATGAAAAGGGAGTAAGAGGAGATGATGAGAGAACAGGCCCATAAAATTTAGCACATAAATATATATATATACATATGAAAGTAGCAAAAATAAAATAAATTTTGAAAAATACAATTTAAAATATAATTTTTTAAAATAAATAAACATTTCAGAACGGGAAATTTAGAATTTTGAATTAAAACTATTTTTCATTAATCCATCAGCATCTGATATTGAATTTTCTTAGAAAATATTCACAGCACTGATGTTGTCCTGTTTAACTATTTCAAGTCTCTGGTCTGTCGATAATTTCAGGGAAATGAAAAATACTGCCTACAGATAAAAATTATGTCCTCAGTTATAATTGTGGTCAAGCGAACAAATCTACTTCCTATCTACTGAACAACCTCCTAACAAACATAGCAGCCCTCATCTGGCCCGAATTTTACATGGTATCCACTCCTGTTTTCTACTTGGCTGCGCTCACTGGAGTGAAACTTCATCTGTTCCCTTCAGTATTTTTGTTTTGTTTTGTTTTTTTGTTTGCTGGCCTGGCATTAATGGTTACTCTATAGGAAACCAATGAAATTCAAATGGTTAAAGGAAAACATAGTAAAAAAACATCATTCTCTAAGTCACTGCCATCCCCCCACACAAAAGCCAGTCAAGGATGTAGAGTTTCATGTCTATATATTAATTGACTCCAGTCACATACTAGGGAGTTGAAGAAATCAAAATAACATTGATCAAACTAATGCAAGAAGAACACTTAATTTTGAAGTTGATTTAAAGGCAGATGTTCATGTTTCTGCTTTGCCAAGAGATGAAAGACAACCAAGAGATGTTTACAGAAGGTTCCTAATAGATCCACTTCTTCTTGCTCCTGTTTTCACAGGTACCACTAAACCAATTAAAAGTATGGAGAGAGCTTAGGGCAAATTATCTCTTAAATAAATAACATTGACCTTATAGAATAGGATATAGAGTCAATGTTTTTGTGTAGAAAGATTCTTAAGGTTTTCTGTGTTTCTTGGAGTTGAAAATTGCTAGTATCAGTTACGAATATATGTGATGTACGATCTTAACTTTCTCCTAGGATATTTCAAATTATTCATGATATTTTCCCAAATGAAAAATGAATTTCAGTCAATAGTTAGGCAATTCAATCACTCCCCAGATGGAATATTTACCCCTTTATTTCTCTTTTCTGTCTGATAAATATACCCTTGTGAAAATTTTGCTAACACTTGGATCCGAGGTAAAGACATAGTTTCTTTTCACTTAGATAAAAATAACTAACCTCAACTTCATTTTATTTGCATTGTCCTAATACCTCTTTAAACCACTCTAATCTAGTGTCTAACTGATATCCTCCATTTACTCGCACATTAATTGTGATATGCTTATTAGAACCATCATCACCATCTCAAAATTGCTCAGCATTTTACTGCTCAATATATTCTATTTCTAAGAAATAAGAATTTAGAAATCATTATCAAATAACAGATTTTCATCAAATATCTGGTCAGTGTGAATAGCAGCACTATAGAAGATTGATTTTTTTTTCTGATTTGAAAACATTGGCTTCAGATACATTTATCTTTACAATGATTTATTTTTCATTGCCAAACAGGGGAAATTGCTTTTTAGAAAAATAATAACACTCTTTCATTTTCTACAGATAAATAATTATGGTAACACGTAAGATGTTAAGAAATTCTACTGCCACCTCAATTTTCCCTCTCTGTCCTCCAAATCTTTTATTGTTCTAAACAGTTTAAAATCAGAATACTCGAACTGACACTACAGAAAATTGTTTTCTTTCTTTCTATCAATTTTCTGGGATCATACAGTGTACACCTAACTGCCACCAAGTGCCCCGAATAGACAGAAGTAAAATGAATGGCAAGGCTAAAACTCATTTTTGACTCATAAATGTTTTACCTTGTCAATTAAAACAAATACTCATTTTCTATGCCATGCAAACATTTTCTGTTACATTCACAATCTGCTTCTGTTGCCATTAGGTCCTAGCAAAACCTCCAACAGATGGGAATCAGTAAAAGGCAGCTCCAGCTATAAGTGAGGGAATGAGTTACAAATGGGAGTAGGGCCTGTGAGTCACCCTGGCATGCTTTCATGAGGTAGCAGAGCTTTATGGGACATTGTACTGCACAACACATAAAATACTATATGTTATAACAGTTAATTTATAAGACTAAATGTGTGTACACACAATTATTACCCAGAATATCACATTGTACAAAGTCAAGGCTGTTGAGACCTCCCTGTTCTTTTTAGGAATATTTCAGAAGAGTGAAATGAAGTGGAGGGCACTGACTCAAAAAGGCCTGCAGTATTTATCAAAAGCTGGGAGGCTTATACAGCCAACCTTGGAATTAAGGAGTACAGTGGTCTTACTTTAACTTATTTTAATAATGTGTAGGCAGAAGTATTATCCAGGTGGGTAAATATGGTGATTACTTTCTTCCTAGAAGCATGAATTTTAGAATCTGGTGCCAAGGGAAAGACACAGACCGTAGCCAGGGAGAAATAGAATTTGCCATTGACACTGCATACCTAAATGAGCAAGAGAAATATTTGACCTCAAGTAATCAAAACCATGAAACTGGCGTTCTCTGCTTTGTGCCCCTTGCCCAGTCTTGCTTGGCACAGCAGTTTTGAGCTTCTCTTTCAGTTCTGCCCAACACCTGCATTAAAATGTCAATGCAAACAGGAAGGCATCCTTCAGAGAAGGTGCTGAGTGAAAACTTGCATGTGGGGGAGGCAGGAAATACAGGGTTCATGTCTCAGCGACTTTGGGTTTTCCTAATTCTTCTCTCTGTCAATATGGCCTGGAATTTAGAATTGGAGTAAGTTAGTAATCGTAACACAGACTGATCATGACTAAATTCCCACTTACCCTTGTAGCCAGAGACACAGATTTGGAAGACTCACCTTAGTAGAAAAAAGTCAGATTGGAGGAAAAGAAGGTTGCTTTCTTCTCAAATACTGATGCCTCCCAAGTCATGGCTGGTCCTTTTACCTTCTTTTCTTTAAATATTTTTTTTTGATTAGATGGTCATTAGCTCCTAGAGGGAGCATTATCAGCCTGAATGAGGAAATTTTATTTCAACTATGTTTATGTATATTTATACACATAATTATGTGTATAATAGAATATATGATAACTATAACAGATATTTAGGGAGATAGCTAATAGCATGATTCCTTGAGAAATTGCAGACACCCTTGATGCTGGACAATCACCTCCCATCCTTTCGTATTTACCTCTCTCCTCCCTTTTCTCGTTTTCCCAATCTGATCCCAGTACTCTGTTCCCTGCCTCTCTACTGCTCCCACACATCTCTCCATTAGCAATAATCTCTTTTTCCTTTCTGGTTTTTACAGTTACTCTAGAATATGTACTCATACCTCCTTGCAGTAGTTGCCGAGGAGTGCTATAGCTAGATCATGTGGTAGATTTAGTTTTATGCTTCTGAGATTTCTCCACACTGGTTTTCATAGTGGCTGTAGCACTAAGCTTACACACTTCGTTTGCAATTCCACCAACAGTGAGTGAAGGTTCACAAGGCATGAGAAGCCCTCCTTTGAGTTACTGATAAAGGTTACCCAAAAGAATAAAAACAAAAACTTAAAGACTACCACTAATGTCTTAATTGCCCTTCCTAGAAGTGGTAAGTCCATTTGCTGAATATGAACTTCAGACACAGGGTATTTACCCCTAAGCTGGAACGTTCTAAAAGCCTCCTCTCTGATTGTACCAGAAGGCACCATGCAAGATTCATAAGGAGGGAAGTGACCAATACTTCTACCCAGATAAGATACCTATGAACCAAAACAATAGCCAGGATGACATGAAAACCCCAAGGGTAGGCTAGTGGCACGCATACCTTGGCAGCAACCAACAGCTCTCTAATTGTACTCAAGACCAAATGAAGACGTGGGAAATCATGTCTAGTACTGGATACCTAGTCAACTACTTTGTGCTAGTGAAGTCACACATGTTAGAAAAGAATATACAATGACCAAAATACAAAAAAAGCACTAACTACACTCTAAGTAGTTGTCCTTATTCTCAAAGATATAGTCCTCACCCTTCATCAGGGAAACTTCTTTTTGCAACAGATGTAAACCATTACAGAAAACTGTAACTAATCAAAGGACAGGGTAATGAAGCCCAGTCCTAGTAGATATATTTACAAAATATTTCCTGCACCTCAATTTCATATATGTTTTGTAAGAAGATGGTAGAAATATTGTAAGAACCAGAGGAATTTTCTTTGAGACTATGTATCCTAAAATAATGGAACCTAAACCCATAAAATCTCACCAATATAGCTACCAAAAAGCAGAGTTGAACAAAGGCTACACCAATAGACCTATCAAAGTAGACAAAAGAATCACCATGATTCATCAAATTTAAAGAAATAACTATAAGCAACCAAGGAAGGCTGAGAGCAGGAAAAATAGACTTATCCTAGGAAGAGCACATCACCTGATTACTTGATAGATACCCATGTACAGATAAACTGAGGCAGGCAGCCCTTAGGGTTCAGTGCTTAGAGGTCTGACAGAGATGGATCCAGATACCTACAGTGGTTGCTGCAAAAGGCAGCCAGTGATCACAGAAGTTACTCAGCGGACTTTTCCTTGGAGGAACAAAGCTTAATTTACTGGGGCTGGCATTCCCTGTGGCCAGTGGAAAAATGATGAACTCTTTTAACTTCTTGGGGATGGCAAGAAAGAGAAGGAAAGAGAGAAAATTTACACACACACACAGAGAGAGAGAGAGAGAGAGAGAGAGAGAGAGAGAGAATGTAACAAAAGGCAGAGCCCAATAACTTCATATATACAAACATATACATGAATGCACCCATATATACATACACGCAGACAGACATATACACATTAACACATAGAATGGTAAGAACAAATCTCCAGCAGGCAGGCTCCAAGCATTTCCCACATACATGCATAAACACATACAATGGGTGGATGGAGCAAGCTCTAACACACACATGCCAAGACAAGCTTTTATATATACATGCATTTACATAGTTGATGGGTGGAAGAAACAATGTTCTAGCTCGCATTCACACAAACTTTTTACATATATGTACACACACACACAACAGAGTTGGTGGATGGAAGGAACAACACTCCGATCCATGATATACACAAGCCTTACACATACACATAGTGATGGATGCTGTAACCCTCATAACTTATTCTTTCTTCCGTAACTTAGATATCCTAGCAAAATCCTTCAAGCAGTATGAGATTACAATGTTTAGTTTCTTCTAGTAAATGGTTATGAAAAAACAAATTTGTTTTCCAAAACTTTACAAGAAATAACATTACGTAGTACAGGTAAAGAAATCAAATTATTCTCCAAAACCCACATACTTTTAGCTAAGCAACTTGTTATAGATTAACAAAGTGTAAGCAAGCAAGGTAGTTTTCTCAGCCAGTTTCTTTTACCAGCAGCACAATTTTGCTGTTCCAAAGAAAGGAGTATTATTTTATTATTTGTCTTTAGGAGTAATCTTGTAAGAATCTTAAAAGAACCGGAAATCTAAACTTTTATATAAAAATCAGTCATATATATCTTAAATTCTCATGTTTAACTGCTCATCAGCAACTCTTAATAAATTGTATCAGGAAGCTGAGGGCAAAAATGGGTATAAGAAATCAATCATCACTAGTCCGGCCTCAGTGAGAGTCACGTGAGCTAGTGCTGCCATTGTTCTCGTTCCCTGACCATAAAGGGTCCCTAGCTTAACTAATAAGAGTGTGCCTTTCCGAACTTTAAATTGTTTCCTAGGATTTTTTACATCAGAGCCAATAGGAAAACATCTCAGTCTAGCTTCAGAAACAATTTCATTTTTCCAAATGTTTTCTAAGGATTGTTGTCATAGCTGACAATCTACATCTCTAAGTTCGTTCCTTGGGTGGTAATTCAATGATAAATCTGCTCCAGCAAAAAATGCCTGAAAGAGATCAAGCATTATTATTGTGAGTGCCAGAGACACTGTCCAATGAGGGACTGGAAGCCTCCTTGGAGTTTTCATACAATTCGTAGATTAAGAGGGATGTGAGGGCAGCAAGCAGAGCAGAACTCCATAACACATGACGTCCTCAGGACACATGGTCCTAAGGGCCATGCCACACTAAGGCCAACCCATGTGGCTGTGGTAGCTCGTGGGCCACATTCCATGAGTTCTAAAGCCATTTGTCTTTCCTCCTTCGTGGCCCTTGGCAATTACTCAATACTAAATGGTTAGCCCTGAAAACATATTTAAGGAACATTATACAGACTGAGCAGGTTTTATTCAGGAATAGATGTATACACATACATATATGTAAAATCAATGAAAAAGAGACCATAAGTTTGAAAGAAAGGAAGTAACAGTATATGGGAGAGCTTGAAGGGGAAGGAGAAAATGATGTAAAAAAATATTTTTTTATACAATATACTTTAATCACATTCTTTCCTTCCCCCAACTCCTTGACTGTCCTTTTCAACTACCTACCCAGTCAAATTTTCTCTATATATAGTTCTATCTCTCTATCTCTGTCTCTCTGTGTCTCTCTCTCTGTCTCTCTGTGTGCCTCTGTCTGTCTGTCTCTGTCTCTCTCCCTTTCTCTCTCTCTCTCTCTCTCTCTCTCTCTCTCTCTCTCTCTTCTCTCTCTCTCTCTCTCTCCTCACACACACACACACACACACACACGTAAAAGAAATAAACAATAAGACAAAAAAATACCATGACATCCTACTACCTATACATATATGAAAGAAATTTTAGTGGATTCACCATAAAATGTGGAAGACAATACTGCCCAAGTAGACAGCTTATGCTACCAAATACAAGCTCTCATACTAGGAAAAGGTTACATCCTACTGAGCTGTTCACCGAAAGGATTTCATAGATTCCCCCATACATCGCAGGCTACTGTCAACATTATTGGTGTGGTGGGTTGAATAGAAATGGCCCCTGCAGACTTACGTATTTGAATGCTTTACCCATAGGGAGTGGCACTATGAGGAGGTGGGCCTTGGTGGAGGAAGTGTGTCATTGTAGGGGTTGACTTTGAGGTCCTGTGAATATACTACGTCTAGCATGGAACATCTACTCCTGCAGATCAAGACGTAGATCTCGCACCTTCTCCTCCAGTAGCATGTCTGCCTGCACATGTCATGGTTCCCATCATAATGAAAGATAATGGACTAAACTCTGAAACTGTAAGCCAGTCCCTATGAAATGTCTTCCTTTATAAGTGTTCCCATAGTCATCATGTCTTTTCATAGCAATAAAACTCAAACTAAGACAATTGGTCACTCTCTATAACCTGATAATAAGGTCCTGTTGCTGAAGATACCACTTCCTTATGGAACATGAAGAAGTCAATCATGTGCTGAATTAGAGGCGTCCCCCTATTGTCTAGCATTTTGGTATGAAAAAGTCTTTTGCATGCTGCCATAGGAGGAACGTAATTATCCATAAAACGGATCTGTAATGGAATATCACTGGGTATGTCAAATCACACTCCAGGGAAGGCATCATGTCCAGGAGCAGTTGGCCAGCACAAAGTGGACTTTATCCTTTACCTTCTTTTTATTGTTGTGTTTATGTCCTTAGATCATCAGCACAGATTAAAATGTGTACTCATCTTTGCTGTTGCCTAAAACTGCCTGTTTTGGGAGGTAAAACACTAGCCACCATAATATAAAACATAAATTATTAAGACATCATCCTCATAAGCCTTTGAAAGTAAATGAGTATATTTTTCCCATTGATGGACTTCAATTTAGGATGAAATTTGCTTCTTGTGAGATTTAAAATATTAATAGCTGTCAATGATTCTAAAATTAGGTTTTTAGACCAGTTCCTCTTCAATAACTGCATCAACATAAAATGTAAACTGGGGGATATACTGGAATTTCTTACTTTAAATTCATGAAAGAAATTAGACAATTATGTTTTGCACAACATCATCTTTGAGCAGTTGTCATAATCATGGTTTGCTCCTATTCAAAGTCATCATCATCAACCCTAAAAATATTTATAAAATCTTTATTGTGCTTTAGGTGTATAAACACACACACACACACGAAAACACACACAAAACACACACACATACACATAAACAAGCACAGACTCCAAGTATAGAAGCTAAATTAAGAGAGCTCTGAATATTTCTATTCTTTCCCTTTAAGTTCTTTTAACAGTCTCCCTTCATCTTTGCCACTGTCCTCAGTGCTAGTCTGACTGTGTCATACGTCTCCATATGTCGTCTATCATCTGAAAGCACAACAGATAGCACTAAACCAAACCATGCTTCTAGCACAAAGAATATGCAGCTTTTTCAATTGTATAGTACTTGCGGCTTCAGTAAAACTCCTTATTCTCACATGCTATATTGCTACTGCCCTGCCTGGAAATTGCAAAGGCAATATTCTTTATTGAACATTATCTCCAGTATAGAACATATGTGCATAAACCCATACAGTTTATGAACATTAAAAATTCTAGGTTATGAAAAATCATAATTTGTGGAGTTATACACACATATTGTTGTAAGTATTGATTGAATGAAGAACTGTATACATCTACAAACCAGCTTTTAAAGTATGTGGTGTCACTTACGTAAGGTGCTTGGAGCCTGGGTAAAAACCTACGCTCAGTTTTGTCACTTCAGCAATTTACCATTTATGCCTTCAGAAAATGTTTTGCTTGTATTCCTCCAGAACTCATGTTCAATTCTCCATACTCTGTGAACACTGTGTGCTCATCTCCCTGAATTTCTCCTGGAGAGAGAATCACTCTATAACCTTGGGTTAGAAAACCATTAAATGTCTGCACACTACCAGCTTTCTCCTCAAAACAACAGCAATATACTTTTCCGCATATCCATGACTACTGGATAAAAACCCAGCTCAGAGATTATATGTTCAGTTCTTTCTTTATCTTTTTCTCCTTTTAAGTTTGCTATTTAGGACATAATGGTCTCTGTTTCTTCTAATCAGTCCACTGCTTTATCTGAAAACTTATTTCGGTACATGTTAATAAGGACCATTTGGTTCTCCTTCATATAAAACCCTATTATTTTGATGTAGATGAAATGATTCAGTAGGTAATGATACTGTTGCCAAACTTTATGACCCGACTTTCATCCCTAAGCTTCATGAAATGAAAAAACTGACCCTCACAACTTGTCTCCTGACTTCCACACATAATCATGGAATACACACTCACAAAATAAATGAGTAAATAAATAAATAAACTTAAAATTCTATTATCTTAACAAAGTCCTTGTGATATTGAACTTTATACACTGCAGAATGTCATCGATATTGGGGGTTTTAGAGGTCACTTCAAAATGTCAACCATAAATTTGGCATTTTGATCATCACTGCAACCAAATATCTAGCAAGAGGCAGGTTAAAGTAGTAAGACTTTATTTGGGCCTGTAGTCTGAAGGGATACAGTTCATCACAATGACATAGGCTTGACTCCAGACAAACCAAGGTGGCAAGATCATACAATGGAGACTTCTTATCCCCTCATATTAAGAGCAGAGGGAGAAACTGCAGCCAGTAATGTTGGGCTACCACTTTCGAGACCTATAGCCAAACACCTTGATTCCTTTAGGCTGTATTTCCTAAAGGCCCTCAAACTCTCACAGAAGTGCTACCAGCTGGGAATCAAACACACAAACACACGAGCCTGTGAAGGACACTTTATAATTTAGATAAAGTTTAACAAGCACCATCCAGGGAAACGAGTTTTCTGACCTTTGCCTGCCTGATGTATGGTCATAACCAACTCTGAACCTTCATCCACAAAGTTTTCTTTAACTGGAATTTTAACAGGACTCATAGCCGGGAATATAACCCTTCTCTTCTCCAACAAAATTTATTATCTCTTTCTCATCTCCATAATGTTTTATAAAGACAGGGCCACCTATATGATGCTTGTAATGTCACAGAATTATTTGCTTCTTGTTACACTCTAATAACCATTTATAACAATATTGAAATGAATATATAAATGTTATGTATATAATTGAATGTAGTAATAGCTTATATGTTTCTTTCTCTATACAATATACGCCTATTAAATTTTATAGCCATTTTATTACAGATAGATAACTTTCACGCCTTGACAATACTGCAGAGCTGGCTTTATGCCATAAGTCCATGTACAAGTTCTACACTGAAGTCTTTACTGAGAAAGCTACATAATGAGGTCTGACATAAACATGCACAGTGATTTAATTCTAACAGTAAGTAGTAGTGATATTCGTTGCTCATATGCTTGCCAAAAATTGGTACAGTAGAAATATAAGCTGGTCCTGAGACTCCACAAATACTAGAATTTGGATGAAATCACTTTCATAGAGTTAGAAATACTTATTCCTGAATCAAATAAAAGCCTGCTATATGATTTTTAGGGAAATTTGTTCTTGTTGTTTATGAACATGACCTGTTAGGAAACCAAAAAGAATTCTGATGTTTAAGCTACCTGAATTTGAAAACCAGTTATCAAAGTAACAAAAGTAGCAGGTGTGTTGTCTCATGCCTATAATCCCAGGTGTGTAGAGGGGGAGGTAGAAAGAGTTATATGATCAAGAAACAGTTGTTCTCAAACTTTGTAACACTGTGACCCTTTAATACAGTTCTTCATGTTGTGCTGACCCCAAAATAAGGTTATTTCATTGCTACTTCATAACTGTAATCTTGCTACTGCTGTAAATCATAATGAAAATATTTGATATGCAGGATATTTGATATCAGCACTATCCACAAGTTGAAACCACTAATCTAGAGATAGTTCTTCTACGTATGAGGTCAAGGCAGCAGGGCTGCAGAGTGAGACACTGTCTCAAAATGCATAAAAATAAATAAATAAATAACAAGAAATTATCAAAGGCAAGAAAATGAACAAAAATCAAATAGGGAGCTACAAAACTGTGTAAGTAGCTAGAGGTACATGGGCACGTATTAGAAGCAATGGAACAGCTATCCTTGATCGGGAGTGATGCTGAGATGTTGAGGCCAAGTGTAGCCACTGCTGCAGTCAGCACTGCTCTGATCCTAAGCAGCAGTAGAGTGTGACTCCCACAATGATACAGAAGTAAGCATCCACACTGATCCCACAGAGTGATGTCCAGGAATGTAGGTGCTTTCTACTACAGCTGGAGTCCAGGAATATAGTGCTTACTACTGCTGCATCCAAAGCTGCTCGGTGGTAGAACTGTAGCAGAAGTAGAAGTTCAAACTTGCACTTATTTGTCCTGTAGTGAGCAAACAAAAAATGTTAGCTAACAATACCAGTTTCTGTGCATCGTTCAATCTCTTGCCTAGTGCCTTCCAATGTGAGAGAATTTAAAAATTTAGCCACAAAAAGTGTCCTGAAAAACATATTTTACTGATATTCATATTTCACAGATATGCATCCTCCCTGCAGGATGATGTAAGAATGCAGAAATGAAGAAATGGAGTTGAGTAGCAAGAACAGCAGACTCTGGCTTTTATAGGTAAAGTATATAAAGGAAGCTCCATAAGACTCATCCTTCTCACTATGGATTTCTGTTTCTGTTAACTTCCAGTCTAGAGACACTCACACATCTTTTCTGTCATCCTCTTTCTCTCTGTACCATTCTCTGGTCTTCTCTGATGACACCTGAGTTTCCACTGCTATTACCTATGTCTGTTGTCCTGTCTAAACTCAAGGGCCCACTGCTCCCACAGTTCCTTTTATTCTGTCATAATGAAATGTGTGCCTCGCCGATGAAACTATAGCTTCTGTGTTGGTTTTTACTGCATTCGATTGTTCTCATAAGAAATAGACCTTCCCACAGTAAGAACACTTACACTAGAAAGCAGTGTTGCTTCCAACTGATGACAACCTGAAAAAATCTTACTCTTTACTTCATCAGTCCATGTGTAAAATCAAGGAGTTAGAATCTTGAAATTCCTATTCCACTCACTTTTATGAGGTTTATACAATGTAGTTCTTTACAATATCTCATTAATAGCCTACTCCTTTGAAACCTTTTCATAGTTAATCCAGTAACATCTTTAAAAAAAAAAGAATCCAACACCAAACACATTATACACACACACACACACATACACACACCATATGTTTTATTATATGGTCAAAAATACAATTACTTCTTTTAGAGCATTGGTTCTCAAACTAATTGTTTCTCACCTTTTGGGAGTTGAACAGGAGTCACATAACAGATATCATACATTTCAGATATTTACATTACATTTCATAACAGTAGTAAAATCACAGGTATGACGTAGCAATAAAAATAATTTTGTAGTTAGGGATTGCTACAACATGAGGAACTGTATTAAAAGACCACAGAATTGGGAAGATTGAGAACTACTGTCTTAGAGCATGTAGCCACACATCCACCAAACAAATTTCCTTTTGTTAATTTTGACTATAATGCACAGCACAACTTCAAGGCATCGTCTTATCTATAGCTTTTCTTCATAATTTTAAACACCTTCTTTGTTTAGAGTTCTGTGGTAACAGTCATTAAAAGACAGGCCATGGCCAGGCAGTGGTGGCGCATGCCTTTAATCCTAGCACTTGGGAGGCAGAGGCAGGCGAATTTCTGAGTTCGAGGTCAACCTGGTCTACAGAGTGAGTTCCAGGACAGTCAGGGCTGTACAGAGAAACCCTGTCTCAAAAAACCAAAAAAAAAAAAAAAAAAAAAAAAAAAAGACAGGCCATTGTAGAAGAGGGAGGTAGCAGAATTCAGTGTTCTGCACTGCAGGATATAATATGGCTGATGGTATTATAAATAGTCAAAGAAAGAATATTTGAGTTTGGAAATATGGAAATCTATGCCACAAGGAAAGAGGAAGAGTGGGACACAAATTGAATTTCCTTGACTATTTGGCTTATAGTCATACATTTCATAATCCTTGCTGAAGTACACCATTTTCCCTCTTGATAACAATGGATGCTTCAAGATGATATGTATGTGGTGGACACTCAGAAAAGAAAAGTTAGATATTTATTGGCAGATATTTTTTCAGAACCTCACATTAAGATGAAGTTTTAAAATGAATATTCATATTCTATCTGAACAAAAAAAAAAAAAAACAGCTTTACTTGTAATATGGTACAATAAAATGGCCAAAAAATTGTTCAGAATTTGTAACATCTGTTTTGTTCTATTTTTTAAGGTTCAACACTTTGAAAAATGTTTATATTAAAATTATTATAAAAACGGTTCATTTTTAAGTGTTGAAAGATCTTGAGGGATTTGTAGCAAAAATAGAAAAATGAAAACCTATTAAAAAATAGCAATATGTTCATTTGACGTCCACCTGTTTAAATGTTTCTAAGCTATTGAATGCATCTGTTATTTTTTTCTATATAGCAAAATAAAATTTAAAATGTATATGTAAGTGTTTGAAGTCAATTAAGTTTCAAAAGATATCTAAACCTAGGAAGGAAGGAGAGAAGGAAGAAAGAAGGAAGGAAGGAAGGAAGGAAGGAAGGAAGGAAGGAAGGAAGGAAGGAAGGAAGGAAGGAAGGAAGGAAGAAGGAAAGAAGGAAGGAAGGAAGGAAGGAAGGAAACCTTCACAAAGTTAAAACTGGTAAAAGTTAGGGTCTAAGAACATTGGACTGTTTTCCATCCAAAGAAGTTTCATCAAGGCCACTGAGAAGACATTGAGTTAACCTTGGCCATCAGAGGAGGAAGAGGCTGTTTCAAAATGCTTGCTTTTCTCAGTCTTCTGCCAGAAAGAATCCTCTCAGTGTGTGGACACTGCACACCGTGAGGTGGATTTCAGAGCATAACAGTTTAGGTGCAAGATTGGATAACCTCTCTGTAAACAGAGACCAGTAATGGCTATCCTCTTGGCCAGCACGAGTAACTCCTTACAGCCTCTCTGCACTGCTACCTATCTCAAAGCCCATCTGCTACCCTCAGACACCCTCCTTTTGATACTGTCTCTCAAGCATGACTTACGCAAGCCTTCATCTCTAGAGCTTCCTCCATCTCCATTCCTCTATGGTCTCACGTAGATGCCTATTCCAATCTGTAGCGTTCAAAATAAATTCAGATTTATTAAAATCCATGACTTTGACTGTCATCAGGAAATTAAATAACTCCTGGTTACTAGTATTTGCCAATCCCAGACAGTGCAAAGAAAATTATGCTGAGCTTGCTGTTTCCTACAGCATCAGTGTGGAGTGATGCTGATACCAACCGGTTATGTCCTATTTAGTATATAACCCTCATCATGTGGCTTTTGTATCCAATCATTTGTGAAGTTACTTCATAAAGTCATCCATATCTTTTTAATTGCCAGGCTATAAATAATTCCACAGTCCTATGGTTGACTTTCCTATTCATTTCACATTATTGATCATTAATTTCTTAAAATCTTATTTTATCTAGAGCACTCTGACATGGCATACTTTCTTTTTGTGTAATGCTTGTTTTCTATATTTCATTACATATTTCCTCTTATTTTCTAGATATCACCATTCCTCCAGACAATAACCCTATCTTGATTATTTTCCCTGTACTTTTTTTCCTGGGAGCTTTATTTTCTTCAGTATAAAGACAGTTTTCACTTACTCATGTAATGACATATTTCTCAAGATCTTACATGACACTCTATATACCCTGTTATAATCAGGATTAAACTATGATGGGGAAGGGTGTCTATGGATTGTACAGTGCTGCCACCAGAAGGCATAGATTATTAAATTAAAAGTCCCAATGATAGAAACAGGAAACCTTGTTGAAACTGGGCCCAGAGGCTCCTAAAATAACACGTTGTTGGTCTTGGTCCTCACCATAAATAGATGGAAAGATCTTATTTCTGAAGAAACCACTCACTTTGGATGCAAGCCACAGAACAATCAACTTCAACCTCAAACAGGAAACACTCTCTGCTAACTAGTTTACATGGTATCTTAAGGTGCCACTCAGGATGCTGTGAGACAAGACTAATGGTTTTACCTAGCACTGCACTGCTGTAGAACAGACTCGCTACCAAGATATGCCTACTGGCTCAAAAGTGGCATGATGATTATAGGGGTTTCACTGACTTTCTGGTTGGATATGAGGCCTTGTACACCGAAGTATTTAATATCTGATACTGTGAACCTGGAAAACAGCCCAAGACTGGAGAGATCTTGAGCTGAACCTGCTGTTGTTATTTTGTTAATTGTTCATGCCATCAAACTGCCTTCTGAATATTTATTTTTACATGGTTCTGAGCTGCTCTGGACTTTGCTCAAAGAGGCATCTGTTTGCCATGATTGATAGCTCATCAAAGTACCCAAGTATAAACAACTCAGGGAGCTCAGCTGTGAATAGATCGTCTCTATCAAGCTCTCATCATCAAAAACTCAGGTAATCGCACAGAAGTGAGGGTAGAGAGAATGTAAGAACTTATAAGAAGCGAGAACTATTAAAAGTTGACTTCTGGACATACCATAGCTGTTGTGTGCATCACCACACAACAACTGTAGTTACCGACACAAGATCAAGCCAGTCAAAATTCCAACATGTAAGGTAGAGGTGCCCTATAGCTCCACCCCTGTATCAGAGGAACTATTGGCAATTTATGGTTGCTGGGGGAGGAAGAACCATGATCCTTTGGAGAGGTGTCTGCTGGCATATTGTTCATTCCCCAGTGAATAATTACACAGAAGTGCATATTAAAAATACTAATTTGGGCTGTTTATAATGAAGATAAATACAATAAAAACAGGCATCTGGGAGAGAGGTGAAGGAGAAATTGAAGGAAGGTAGTTGTTGATGGATATGAATATGTATGCAATAAATGTTTGAAACTTTTAAATAATAAAATATTTCTTTAAAAATCGAGTAATCAATGAGATATAAAAGTAAAGAGGCACTGATCCATCGAAGACATTGTAGTATGATAAAAGGTGCACATAATTCATATCAGAGAGAACCTACGTTTTATTAAGGAAATCAGAGAAGTTTCTCACAAGGAAAAAAACAGCAAAATATACTTAACAACATGAATAAGGGCATTAAGTTATTTTGAAGTAGAAGACTACCACGTTTGAGTAGTTATAATTCTATGACACAGCTCACATTATTGATGGAACTGAATCAAAGGAAAAAGAGTATGTGGGGGCACAGACATTCAAAACGACTGAGATGGAGCATGTTCGTAGTTCAGCAGCCTTCAGTTCTCACTCTGACCGTGGCCATGACCCACTGACACGTTTCATATTGACCGCGTTTTCATTTCTAGGACTGTTTTGAAAATTATTCTGCATTAAAATTGTTACCTTGAAAGAAGATATAATCGAGGTAAGCCAGAAGCATACCACTTGTTTTATCAAATGTGTTTTAAGCCTACTATGTACCAAACATACACACACAAAAAAAAAAAAAAAATTAGAAGATAAAAGCATGCTTTAAACAATATAAGCATAATCTTATTAACCAAAACTGCAATTTAAAATAAAACAAGACAAATTTAGACAGAAGTACATAGAAAGAGGTAATATTAAAAATGTATATAGAAAAATTCTATGTATTCTGATGTATTGATGAATAATATTGGAACTACTATATAGTTGAATTTCATGAACAAAAAATCCTTCACTTTTTTTATTTCTTTCTCCCATCAAAGCTAATTATCCTGTTCCAGACACAAACTATTTCTTGGACAAATGTATTTTTTTCTGCTCCACTTCAACCGTGTAAATCCACACCACCATCTCTTTCTGAACACCTCACATTACATTATTGAATTGGTCGCAGCCTCTCATTCCTCTTCGTCTGTGACTTCTTTTCTCTGTACTAGACAAATTACTTTATATCATGCAGGTCGGATGACATCAATCTGCATCTGAAATATTTAATGATTTCAGCTTCATGTAAATAAACCTGCCCAATACTCTAAGATGCCTAGCACAATCTGACTTTATTCACCCTCTAATCTCATTTTGGGATGTTTTGGTCCTCCTCTGTCTTGGCACTTGAGACACATTGCATTTTGTAGCTTCTATACTGCACTGTGAGTTTTTCATATATGTCTACATTCAAGGAATACCCTAGGTACTGAATTTCATCTCATCCATGGTGGTCATACCAGTCTGTACTACCGTTTCTTGCTCACCTCTCTAATAACCTTTATTCAAGCCTCTTACTTTTCTTTCCCAGAGGACCCATTCAAACCATAAAACAGAATATGCTAGCTTCTTGCGGAGCATTCTACAATCATTTCTAAGGATGATAACCAAAAAAAAAAAAAAATTGTATAATTACCCAAATTATCCATCTCTAGCTAGACTGTTCCTGCCCTCATCTTCTCGCTGCTTCCTCACATTGTTCTTCTTCCCTAGCTTTGGGGACTTGCTGAAAATTCTTCAAACATATGACATGCCTAAGGATAATGATGTGTCTATAACCATGAATATTGTCTCCATCTCTTTCTAGGACTTCTATCTTCTGTTTAGTTCTACCTTCAAGCATATCCATACAGAAGTCTTCTCTAGCATCTCCCTTGTGTTATATTACTATTTTCCAAAACGTGCTCACTACTTGAGGTGGAAGTATGTTTTTTTATTGTCTAAATCCTTTGTTAATAGTAGGCTCCTTAAGGATATTGTCTTAGCTTGTTCCTTTTTATTGTTTCTTTGGTATTTAGAAAAAATATTCTATTCATACCTAATAAATTTGTGTTGAGTGAGACATTTGGAAACTGGAAAGCCATAAAAAGTAACACATTATAATATAGAGATTTATTGATGAGATTAAGTTAAGGAGTGATCTTACTCATCAGCCTAGAAATGCATCTAAACCGTGCTCAGATGATAATCTAGTTTATTAATAAATATGTGGAAATTGCCAGCAAATTTACTATTAACTTGTAACAAATTGGAAATATTTAAAGAATAATAAGTGACTCAGCACCATTAACATGTTAATAATTTTAAACTCATCAGTTAATGTGTCAGTAATGTACTTTTGAGTACTACTTGTATATTTCATTGTTTTTCTTCTCAAAATAACTCCATAAATGCAATTACTGGGTTATCGTCAGCACAATGTGAATTCTACCAGTTAAATATTGGCTAGGGTAAAAATGTATACAGGATTATTTTCACAAAACAAGGTGAATATTAATCCAACAAGCCTCATAAAGTGTAAATATTTGGTGATAAAGTATATATTTTGAAAATCAATACATATATTTCAAAGGAGTTTTGGCAAATTAGTAGGTAACATTTTAATCCCATAAATTATTGAGAAAAAATAGATATGGAAGTTCTGATTTTTTTTTTAGATTTTGAAATATTTTATTACATAAAATTAAATTTAATAGTGTAATTCACACGGATTGATGGTAAGTCTAAATTCACATTCTAGCCAAATTTAGAAAAGTTTTAAATAACTTAGTTTTTTTAAGAGCAGGCTTCCATTATAAATTGACTGTATAATAAACTCTGGTTATTTTATCAAAACAAAGATGTCAGTTTTCCTAAAAATAGTTTAATGCCACCACATTAAGTCAACAGTCTATAAAATTAGATTTTATTTATATTCCATAAAATTTTACTGCCTGTCATATGTTGTCAAAATCTGCCAGACTCAAAATACCCTTTAAATATCAAGTTGATGAAATCCCTTGAAATTCAATTAATTCATTTACAACTCTTCTTCCTGACAGAGGAATTGTTTAAGGACCACAGAGCACAGGGAACAGAACTCCTGGCAGTGGTGAAACATGGTGATGTCTGAAGATGTGTAGGTTTGTAAGAGCCTTTTGACCATCATTTAATGAAAACATGTTTTCTATGACTATTTTCACCAATCTGCTGATAAACAAATGTTAATACGACAAAAAAAAAATTACTGTAAGGTGAGCTTGAATTTTGCAAAGTGACAGTAGATAAGTTTTCTGTTCTATAGATATTATATCCTTATTTTCAAATCTATTTCTGGCTCTCAGATGCATTCAGAGAAACAATGATATAATCTCATGAGGTAAAGAGAGAATATAGTTCATTTGGTTGATTACATTTATGGATGTTCCTTAGTTTTTAATAGGGTAATGTCCTGATAAATCTAAAATATATTAGGAACTAAAACTGCATTCAATATAGCTAATCTATGACATCATAGCAAAGACAGACCATGCACTACCAAGCAGTTGATTACCTACCCTTTTCCATATGGACTAGCTGGAACCTGTAGCTTGCTCAACAGAATTCAAAGTTTGGAACTGTGGCGTTACTGTTGATTGTCAATTTTAGAGTATAAAAAATCACATAGGAGGCAAATCTCAGGGCATACCTGTGAGATATTATCTAGATTTGATTAGCTTCTAGGGTTAGCTGTGAAAGATTGCCTTGGTTAGGTTAATAAGGTAGGAAGCCAAATCTAAAATGTGAGCAGCACTGTTTCTGTGAGTCGAGGCCCTAGAATGAATAAAAAGAAGAAAGTAGGCTAAAGAAGAACACTCTCCTCTCTTTGCTTCTCGACTGTGAATTCTATGAGGTTAGCTGGCTCAAGGTCACCAGGGTTTTCGTACCATGGTAGATACCAAGAGCCAAGATAGTCTTTCTCCCTAAATTGTTTGTGAAGGTATTTTATTATAGCAACAAGAGAGCAGACAAATACAGAAGTACAGTTTTTAAGGTATGAGCATACACTTAATATATGACTATATCCCGTTTTTGTTTCTATCACTGGGTTGAGAGGCCTTTTGTAAATTGATGCCCATCTCTCTATGTGAAACTGAAGAAGTTCAATTTAACATCAACTAAAGTTGAAGCAGCTGTGTGGACAAGCAGAGAGTGTGTGTTCTAAGAATAAGAGAGAAATCCCAGGGCAAGCGCAATTGGAATTCTGGTCCCTTTGCAAGGAAAACATGAAAATAAAGGAGGGAAAGAAAAAGCACCTCAGAGTTAGAACTCAGGAACGCGGGCAGGTTCAACATGAAATTCTATCAGTAATTACCTAGAGGGAGGCGCTTCCGGGGTCTCCACAAGTGGGAAGTGTGAGTCACTAAGCCCTGCAGTCTTGTAGGTGTGCCTTTACTCCGGAAACTTCAGTTCAAAGATAATTTTTCACAGTGTTCCAGCTGAAAGATAATAAGATTCTCCTTACTCGTATTAACCTAAGTTGGAGCAGACAAGAGTTCCCTCAAGGGGAGTCACGCAAGTCAGTGGCAGTCCTTCTGGAAACCATCTGACAAATGCATCAAGGAGATTTAACAAAAAAATATCTTGGAATTCTCTCTGAGGTATATATGTCTGATGCCCAATGAGGCCAGAAGAGGGTGCTGTATCTCTTGGAACTGGAGGTCGTTGTGAGCTGCCATATGGGTGCTGGGAATTAAAACTGGGCCCTCTGGAAGAACAATAACTTCTCTTAACCAGAACTGACAGGGCTAAGGGTCCAAGCTCCATCTTGGCAGAGTACTACAGCCCAGAATGGGAGCAAGCTCGCAGACTACTCTTCTATCTGGCTGATCTGCACAAACCCAGGAAGCTATCTGACCAACAGACTCAGGACATGAGCTGTGGGACACACCTGCCCCACTTAAACGTGAACCTGCAGCTAGGCTCCAACAATTTGCAGCTGCCCATACAATGCAAGCGTCAGAATTAAAACCCATCCCAGTCACCGAAGAGGGACATCTGCATCAGTATCCAGAGCCTATGATGCCACCAGTGCCTTCCCTTTTAGGAGCTGCCAGGTTTCCATAACCAAGCACTATACACGGGGAAACTATCAGCAACGGAGATTATTTCCCATCATTCTGGAGTCAGGGAAATCCAAGATCAAGATCCCAGAATGGAGATTCTGATACATCACATAGCCAAGATCTGTTAACAGTAGCAGAGACATCACACAGATCTGATAGCTCATCTTTTAGGGTCTTCCATTTAGTGAAAGGACCCAATAAGAAGACTCCATCTATGAGCAGACATCAGTTCCAGGCAGTTCCAGGCAGTTCCAGGCAGTTCGCATCCAGGCAGTGCTGCCTTGATCTCAGACCCCAATTTCCAGAACTGGGCAGAACAGATTTCTGCTCCACACAAGCCATCTGGTCTATGATATATTTTTTATTGCAGTCTGGAAGGACTCAGGGGTTTGTCCCCATGGGGTGGTGGTGGCAGAATGGTCATTTCTTCTTCTTCCTGTAATTTCCTTACCTCTCCTGCCTTTCTTTTATACAACTTTGGTCTTACTTTGGGTCCCAGCATCCTTTGTTTCACAGTCCTTGAGCTGGGTCAACATACCTTCTCTTGGGATGGTTGGTGGAAGTTGGATCACATGGGTATGTTTAGGACTCAGCCCAGGACTTCCTTGAAGGCCACACAAAGAGGCTTGAGCTGGAGTCACCTGTAAACTCTCTGGAGGCCCAAATCAGACCGGGGCAATGAGACTGAAAGTGCCCATGTCTATCCCAGACTGCTACCATAGACTCCCTCACGCTAATGACTAGTTCTTGAATATGGGGTTTACAGTCAAGAGCACGGTGAGGTTATTGACTACTGCCCAGCAAAACATAGTCATCTGTTCTATGACTCTGGAGCCAAAGGTCACTTCCTGGATCTCTGCTGAGGCTTGGTCTGTTGCAATGTTATGTTAATATTATGTAATGTTAAATTTTGTATCCCAAGGTCTAACTGCCTCAAGACGAGATCTTCACAAATATAAGCTTTTGTTATATAAACTTTGCCTAGCCCCTCCCCCAAAAAGTAAAATAAAAAATAAAATAATGCAATAAAATTTAGTCGTCAATTTTGTGTAAACATACTGATAGGGGCATTCCAATCTTTTATATTAAATATAACTCATAAAATTACTTTTAAGCTGCAAATGTTAATTTTTAATAGAATCTCTGTATAGTACAAAATATCTAAAAAGATCAAAACTAACTAAAAGCAAATATGATGATAATTCAGATTTCTTGAGGCTAAGCATTTTGGGTCCAGAAGGGTCCTACAGTCCTTTAATAATTATATTGAAGCATCTAGCAGGAGCATTCCAAGTTTGAATATAAACAAAAGAAATGGAATATGAAAACTTACATGGTGCAGGATATTTTCCTGACTTCTTGATGAAGGAAAATATGTATGACTATCTGTGTAGATAATTTACATACAAGTAAAAAAAAAGATAAAAAGCAAAACACATAGAAAATAAATGAGGGAGAAACATGGAAGCAGGGTTGGGGAGTTGAGGTTACCATAGAGAAACTTGTCCAAAGTAACATGAGAATGGCCAGGTCCAGTGGAACTTTAAGATAGATGATATGTATGTGCTTACAAGTATATGTGTGGATATATATGAATATGGTTTTGTGTGTTTGTGTGTGTGTGTGTACATGCAAGTGTCCATGTGTTTTGTCATGGTGATATTAAACCAATAACAAAATGTAGAAAAATAATTTTGAAATGTATTACCTATAGAGCATTATTTGTTTTGTTTGGCTTTGTTGATGGCATCTTATGATATATCCCAAGGTGATCTTAAACTCACAACCCTGTCTCAGGCTCCTGTGTGCTGGATATACAAGAAAATTACCATCTGTTAACTTTCTATTCTGTCACAATAAATTAAAACCCAACCCACTCTTTTGCCAATTTCCACGGGATACGAGCTGCGGCACAGTCTGGCTCCATTGGATTATCTGTTTAGGGTCATGGGGGATGTAAATTCAGCTGTGAGCTATCCTAGGCTCTTTCAAGGATCTGGGCAAGATTCTGTATCCAGTCTCATTTAGGTGGTTGGCAAAACTGAGTTCTGTGTTGCTGTAGAAATTCTGAAGCTCTTCTAACCCAGGGCTCTCTGTTCTCTTAGCACTCGAACTTAGTATGACATGTCCAGCTCTTTCTGTTGTGAGCCTCTGTCTCTGTCTTCCTTTCTGACTTTCAAAGGTCATGTAATTAGATCAAGCCAAATTGTGCTATGCACTTCTGGGTATGGGGCTATCCACTGGAATGGAGCCATAATCTTAAAGAAAACTCTTCCTCCCTTAGAAGTTGTCAACTGTGGTAGCTCCTCAATTAGGGATGGAGGCTCCAGACTGTCTTCTGATTCCATGATAGAATGAAGAGTGATTTGATAGCACCCAGGTCTTCTATGCAGCTGCAGTTAATTCAGTTTCATTCCAGTACTTCCCAAGTGCTGACTCTTAGAACCTTTCTGCCACCTCTTCTTCTGTGTTCTCTGAGCCTTGAGGATGTGGCTTTTTGTGGCTTTGGAATCACTCTCTGCACTTGGACCAGTGGAGAGTTGCTGTGTTAAGCACTGTTCACTGCATAACGGAACTTCTATGATGAGATCCGAGAGCTGAACTAATCTATGGGCAGCGTTATATGAATTTAAGTTATAGGGCAGTTGGAAACTATGTGCAGTGAGCAATATAATAGTAGTCAGTTTACTACTGCAGCCTATGAGCCACATATCCTTTAAAAAAAAATAACCGGAAGTACAGTGGAGTAAGTCAGGAGGGAAGAAATTAACTAATGTCAGATCCTATTCTGCCCGAGACACTTACTTTGTACATGGCTCTCAGTACACGGATTATTATATTTTTTGAGCTGTATTCTCCTATATAAATAAGGCATCATGACAGCTATCTCACAGGACTATTGAACACTAAGCAATAGGAAGTACAAGAAATGATAAATATTATATCACTAGCTATGCCCTGTGGGTGCCTAAAACTCCTCATTAGAAGCACAAAGCTATCTGTTATCTGTTTCTTACAATGTCAAAGAGGGGAAATGTGTTTGTATTTGACTTGGATCATTTAAACAAAATGTCTTAACATCTATCTGGTTTTAGGGTTGTAAGAAGAATTGTTTGATTTGCCTGGTCCTTGTTTTATCTTGGTCTCCAGGATTAGTTTCACAGAAGATCAACTAAAGCAACATAAAATTGCAAAGAAAAAAGGCAAGTTGAAATTGATTTAGAATTCAGTCTTATTATGCTACCTCTCTCTAGTGTGTTTGAAAAAAAACCACTCATTTCTGAGCATCAGATTTCTTATTTTCAAAGTGAACTACCTGGGTTTCAGGAGAATAAAATCAATTAATTTGTGGGAAAGAATGTGTAATTCTTAAAGGCTTCAGAACAAAGCACTATTGCTATAATTATGGTAGTTACTGATGGTGACAAATGACTCTCACAATCATGGATCATTTCACATGACATTCCTTCAGCACACACGGTAAATACCATGATGGTGTCAGGTCAAATATAGATAGCTTCCCCATTGAAAGTCTTTTCAACAATGATGCCTTGTGGCACCCCGTGGAATGTTGACATGGACAGATTCTTTGCATGATCAACTGTCTACACCATAGCAACTGGACAAGCCTAACAGATATGATTAACAAGAGAATGGTGTGGAACAGAGTACAGATGTCAAACATGAGTCTTTGATATGTTTGCAATTTAATGAGCTAAAACAATTCAGCAACCTTTCTCAGCCTCAGAAAATGCAATTATTGTTACCATACCTGCCCTTTGATATATGACTATATTTTATATAAATTGTTAAGAATACTTTGGTCAGAATGTGAATAAAATAACATTTTTTATGAAAGCCCAGGCAAATTTTGAGTTTTCTGTTTTTCATATGAAAAAGTCCTTATTTCAACTTTTCTGGTAGATAGAAATGTTTTTAAAATACTATATGATCTGTTTTCCCCCATGGAGATAAAATATATTTCATAATATATATGAAATGAACATAAAGATACTGTTATTCTGAAATCTCTTTTCATATTTCTTTAACCACATAATTGATAGTGTAAGTCTCTCATGTAACAACATGGATTTGGTAACTAACCACTCATGCCCACATGTCAATATTTTGCCCTCAAACTTAATGAATTGAAATGCATGAAAAATCTTGTGGTACATTTATATTGCTGAAAATATGCTGACCAGAGCTTCTAGACTTATCCTGATTTTATGAAACAAGAATGTTCAGTGAAGTCTGCCAAGGGCATGTGTAACTATAACGGACAAACATACATGAAATCAAATCCAGCTTAAATGGTTAGGAGCTAAGCAGAGAGGCAAGACTGTATATGAAGATGGGCAATGGCCCATGGATACCTTGAAAACATATCCAGAATTGTGTGGGCTACAGTTTCAGTTCTAAGACCATTTTTAGAAAGCCAAAACACAGGAAAACAGGAAAAAATACATAGCTAAATTCAGTCTTACTTAACATGTATGAGAAAAAAGAAAAATATAAACATTACCCTGGTAATTTAATGTCTAGTAGTTTGCCCTTGGCTTGAAGCCTGAATCCATAGTGTTTATGCAGACCTTAACTCCCAAGCCCCAAATTATAATATACAGTAGATTTAAGCTTCTAATGCTCACAGGGATCTAAGTAAACAGACACAAATCCTAACAAGGCGTATTTAAAATGACAGCTGGCTTATCCACAAAAATAAATGAACAAAACAGGAATATAGACTAATGTGCTCACGATGCTTAGCAAAAATAATAATTAATCTAGAATTGTTTACACAGCTAAAATATCTTTAAAGAATGAGGAAAAATAACAACAAATGAGCAGACAGATGAATTAATTTCTACTGAGCACCCCTCAATAAAATAACTCCTGAGCAGTATATATCTGAAAGAAGGAAAGGGACCTTGTAAGATCTGAAATGTAAGGGTAGCCAGAGAAAGGGACAGCAGACCAAAATGTTGTGTTATACAATTAACATTTTTTTTTTAAAATTTGTGGGCTGTAAAATCTAATCTACAATTTCAAAACCTGACATTTATAAACATGCTCTGAAATAGGTGATGGAAAATAGAGCTATGTAAGGTCATTGAGGGGAGGTAAAAGGTATCAAATTTCTTTAATATGTGGGTTAGGTTATAAGTACGTCTCTATTTTTATTTAGATGTTTCTTAAAATCTTATACATGAGTACTGTATTTACATTATTCCCACCTCCAACTGCTCCCAAGTCCGAGTCCCTCTCAAATCATAACTCTCCTTTGTAAATGATTGTTACATATTATTTATTCTTAGATATATTTGTATGCATACATACACATGTGTATAAATATATTATGCATAATAAACACATCATAGGATTTGATGTCCTATCAGAGAGTTTCTTTTGAAGAAGACTGATTCTCACTTTCTCAGAAACCATCAATTGCATATATAGTTCTTCATGTAGTGGTTGGTCTTTGTGAGATATTTCCCCTATCCTTGGGGACATGTTAACTGGTGTTGTCATTGTTGTACAGGTGTTGCATAGGCAACCGTATCTTGGAGATTTCCTGGTTCAGTTTCCATGTCATGTATAGAAGATACTATCTTACAGCAAATATTCCGGTCTTTCTAACTCTTTCAGTCTTTTTTGCCTGTTTCTTTGATGTTTCCTGAACCTTGAATGTAAGGATTGCATTGCAGGTGTATTGATTGAGGCTCAGTACTCATGCAACATTGCTCACCACATCTGAACCAGTTCTGAATAGCTGTAATATTCTCCATCCGCAGAGACACAAACTTCTTAAGTATTAAATAGTCATAGATTATAGTGGTTTACTAGTAAAATGCAAAGGGGCCATGGTGGAGGAGAGGAAGCAGGTATAAAGTGGTTATTGGAAATGTACAACTGCTATGAAAGGGTAAAATGAAAAAAAAATGATGGAGGAGAGGGGAAAGACAATACAAAGGGAACGGGACATAAGAGAAGTAAATAAAAGGGAATCTATCATCTTACGATACCTACAATTTCACATAATACATAAAAGTATCTTTGTATTACATAAATATTTTTAAATGAAGTTACACCACTTAACTTTTAAATGAAACCATTTAAAATGAAACCATTTGCTGCAATAATGCTCCCCTCAAGAGTCATAATCCCTAGTACCAGTCAAGAGAAAGCTCTTTTTTAGTCTTTGGTCAAGGGAGTACAAGAAACTCCTAAAACAATATACACCATAGCTGTTGTTTGATTGCCCCCACTCTTTGAAGGTAAGTTCCTACTGCTGAAGACCAGACACAGAACTTGAAAGAATTGAGCTAGATCTGACACAGAAGTTCCCTCCCTGCAAACTAACTTTAAAGTACTGAAAGATAAGGTACTATACAAGCTTCCCAGGCAGAAAAAGAAGTAAATAATGCTATCCAGTATAAAACCTACAAATCACAATAATGACAAGAATGGCAAAATATTCCCTAAAGTATAATGGTGGTGCTAATATATTAACAATAACCAACAGAAGAGTAAGTGTTTGAAACATGTAAGTGTTGTGCTTGTAAACTCATAGCAGCTGTGACAGCCTGCACAAGAGTGTCGCAAGGCCAAAGTGGACAAAACTCCAGCAGAGGGATAGAAATTGGGCATAAAATCCCACCCCCAGCCATGGAGCTATTTGGCAATTGTTAGCACTGGAGAGGGAAATTTATTTTTGTTGTTGTTCAGATCTTTTAAATATATTTATAATAAAATTTTCAAATTAGAACATACACAAATTTCAGAACATCCATTAAAACGACATGATCTTTTAAATACTAAAACCTAAATCAACAGCATTTTCCCAAGTTCTCCTCTTGACGTTAGGCATTGACCTTCTGTGATTCCTTAGCATCTGAGATACGATGAGTCTAGTTACAGACATAGCATGTCTATGGTAAGAAGACAAAAAAGGGGAGTGGAGAAGAATAAGAAAACTACCAGTGAGAATATGACTTGACTCTTATTTTTTAATCTATAGTATCTCATTGGAGCTCCACACGATGGTCTCCCAGAATAATACTAAATATCTTGTATTGTTAAGATGTCTTGTATTAAGGCTATTATTTAGACACCAAGTTTTGTGAAGATACCTTGGTGTTGAGTGCTGTTCAGTCATGTTACGTGTTTATGTCCTTGTTCTTTTTTTGTTGGATATCTTATTTATTTACATTTCAGATGTTATCCCATTTCATCATTCCCCCACCCCTAAACACTCCCTATCCCATCCCCTTCCCCCTTTTTGCTTTTATACCATTTTAATTACATGCAAGTATTAAGGTCAGTTCTAGGTTGAGAAACTAACAATACAATAGATGCAAATAGTTAAGGAAAAAGCAAGACAATAAACACAAATAGTAAAGAACAAGCAAGGCAATAAACAAAGTCCTGTGGCCACTCCCATATCACTGTTTCTAAGGGCTTATCAGTTTGACCAAAATATCTGAACTTACTTCTCTGTCCTAGCCCAAAGTGATTTTCATACCTGAACCCTACTTCTTTGTTCTAGCCTAAGATTTATACTCCTAGCTGAAATTACTTCTTTGTTCTATCATAAGATTTAGATTCCTGCCTGAAATCACTTCTTTGTTCTATCCTAATGTCAGATTCCTGCCTGCAGTGCATTTCCTTGTCCTTGGCCAATTTCAGATTCCTTCCAAGCAGACCATTTCCTTGTCCTTGGCCAATGTCGGATTCCTGCCAAGCATCCCCAAAAGCTCTCCACATTTCCCCCTTTTTATTTTATAAACAGACTGAGCCTGTTTTAGGTCATTCTGCCAAGAATGCCTTCCTTACCCATTGTGGAATATGCATTATCAAAAGCAATGCACTTATATCTTAGGTTGGTAAGGTTGGTAAGGATCTGTAGAGAATCTTACCCATCCTTGGCTTTCCAGCCTGTTAAATTAATAACACTGTCTGGGAGTCCATTTTTAGATTCAAGTCATGTACTTTGACTGCCAACATGTTGATGTTGTTAAAGACAAACTTTAACACAATGGGCAGGAATGAAAGTATTCCCAGGACAAAAAGGGCAAGCATGAGCAAACTATATATGCCATTCTTGAAGCTTGACCAAAATGGAAATGCTGACCTCATGCCATGGATAATTTTATGCTCATTATCTGTAGCATCAAAGCTCAGCAGAGCAGCATTCTTTAACCCCATGGAAGTTAACCATACTCCATTGGAAAGCCAAATATCCAGGAATATTTGGGCAGCACAAATTTCTCTAGATGGGATTTTTTTAAAAGATAAAAAATTGGATTGTATGAGGAAAGACAAGTGGATTTGCAAAGAGTTCTCAGACAGAGGTAATATGAACAAAACACATTTTACAAAGTTTCAAAGAAGTAATAAAATGTTTGAATAAATAAACAATAAGTAGATCATTACTGTGAAAAATAATTGATAAATGTAAAAGTGACCCAAGCAAGATGGTATACACTCTAGTCCTATCACTTAGGAGGAAGAAGCAGCTCAACCTGATCCTACATATGGAGTTTCAGTAACAAGTCAGTCAGGGATACACAATAAAATTTGTCTCAAAAAAATTTCAAGTAACTAAAGTTTTCATCTTCGTTCCTTAAAATTTGAAATTTCCCCAAAATTATGAAACTTTCTTTCCATGAAACAAGTAAAACTTATATTCTTGATTAAAGTTAAATGATATTTTAGAAAACATGGCCCTTTGTTGTCCAACAGAGAAGATGAAAATTTTCATAGAATTCAAGCAGCTTTTATCTAAAATAGCTTATGTTGTTTATAGGTGATCCTGTTCAAGGCAATTTATAACAAAATAATAACCTAGTATGGTTTCTATGTACATAGTCACATTGTTTTAAAATACTATATTTAAATGAGATTCTAGCTACTATGTCTTATTAAACAATGTAATTTAATTAACAAATCTTGTACGTAGCTGTACAAAACCCAAGATCTATTGTACATGGCAATAATGACACTGCACAACATTGGATCTACATGTATTCTTAATGTTTCTGACAATAGCAATGCACAGCCTAGACACAAGGAGATTAGAAGCAATGAATGCTTTTTCTTATGCTCAAGACATTGATCAAATAAGCTGTCTGTGTCCACAGCATGGGCCTGAGAGAAGAGTGTAGTTTTATTAGTGGGGACCTTCCAGAATCAATAACTTTTCTAATGAATATAAAAGTCTGGTTGCCTTGCAGTCCAAATTCATGCAATTGTATTGCTTATTGTAATCAAGCACTGGCATTAGCATTCTGTTCTGATAAAATAAGTGTTTAGTAATTTAGTCCTCAAATGCTTCTGGCATTGCAACTCTTTGTTGGCATATAACGTACAAAAATTTCTCCTGCAGAAAAAAGCAATTTGTTGACTTTTCTTATTTTTAACTTTTATTACTGTAATGAGCAGCCATTGGCCTTGCCAACCTATTAACTCAAATATTACTGTGTAAAATTTAGCTCCCTCCTTAGCAAACTGAAGTTGAATCCAAGGCAATAGGCTTTTTAAACTCAGTTTAAAAATAATCATTGCATTTCATAAAAAGCATAGCTGATTTCAGTTTATGATATACAGTCATATTGTTAATAAAAATAAATGCTTGCCTTGTTCTTTGGAATTGGTAAATGCATTGATACTGGGCAGTCAGCTATTTGGGAAATAGAGGTGACTAAATGCCTAGACATAACTAAAATATGATATATGTCATATTATAATTTAATATTTGCCAAGTCTTGAGAAAAATTGTATTTTTAATTATATATCCATTTAATTGTACATAAATCTTACATATATCATATAAAAGTTAGGCATAATTTTTTTACTTTCTTCTAGCTTCCCGCTATAAAGTTTTCAAACCCAGGGAAATTATAAAGTTGCTGTATATTTTTTTTAATCCTATATATTGTCATCAGAATTGAATTGGTTAAATACTTGGTCATTATAGTTTTTCTAACATGTCACCCAAATTTACTAATTTAATGGCACACATATTTTAGCCTGTGAGACTATAAATGAATAACCTAGCCTAAATTCTTCTGGGAATTAAACCACACTACTGAACAGCCATGAAAACCTTGATCAGCTGGAGAGTCATTTAAGATATCTGGCTTCTAGGACATCTGGTGATGGATCAACAGTTGACTGGTTGTTGGGTACATAAGTCTGTCATCTCTTTTCAGGATAGGCTAGGTGTATTGGTTTAGTGGTCATAGGTCTCCATAAGTTGCAATAATTGTACTTTAGTGTGCATGCCTTGTTATGTTTCTGCAGTTATCAAGTATATAAATGCCATATTTTCTCAAAGCAATTCGAAATCCAAAGGGCACCACCAAAAAGAGTGTATATGGTGCATAGTGCATACATTCTTGTTATAGTGAGTTCAGTGCATCCCCTATGGCCCTGTCCTTCAATATTCGATCCTGACTATCTATAGATGAATTACTTCCTTGTTTCTACATATTTGCACTGCATTTCTGAAGACTTGTGCAGCCTTGACCCAACATTTAAAAATAAAAGAAAGTTCACATCTTTAGAAAAATAAAACATCTTAAAGATTTTGCTATAATAGTTTTATGTTAACCTAATACATCATTTTTTAAATGTTCAGCTCCAATGTAATCATTAAAGCCTCAATAAGGCTTTATCCATAAAAACAGTATTCTAAAAGTAAGTATATCTAAACCAGTTGCAACTGAGATTTGATCCAATAATGTTGAGTCTCTGTTACTACTGGTTTTACAGCTCTGGTTTGCACCGATTGCATGGTGATTCAATCCATTAAATCTAGAACTAAATGAAACGAGGTATACACTCTGATCTTTGACTTACAAATGAGATTTGGAGCAAGTCCTTCTCATTCTCTGTACTTCAATCTCCTCATTAAAAAATGAAAAAAAATCTCCAATTTAAAATATTGTAAAGATTAACTGAATCATCACACATAAACTATGTATGCTTGTCCAAAGCATAAGGGGAAAGAAGGTAAAGAAGTTATTTTCAAGTCACCTGTACATCTCCTCTTCCTTAATTCTATGGGCCACTTCATTTCATGAAGACCAGAAAGGAAATCCTTAAAGTCTATAATCTACTGGTACTCTGTCCCTCTGGATACTCTCCTCAATCCCTTCTTAGTGTGGACTGGACATGGGAAGGACCTGAGAATGTATACCCTTGTGAATCCATCCTGACTCCATCTGTCTCTCAGAGACTTATAGCCAGATCTCCAATCACCAAGATATGGGGATCATCTTTTCCCAGTCCCCCCATCACAGTTTGCTCTATGCAGGAAACACCTCAGGATAAAAGCTTCTCTACACAAAGCAATGGATCCCCTTTTTCCTCTAACTGTGTTTAGATATAAGACAGATAAATATAAGACATTATTTCCCTTTCATGGATACTATTTTCATATCTTTGGGATTTGTTTTCTTCTATGCATGTGTTTGTGTGTATGGTATGCAAACATATGCACACATGTTTTCATGTGTGTAGGTGCACATGTGTGAAAGACATATAGAGTGATGCTTATATCAAGAATCTTCCTGGTATTTTTTGAGGCAGGGTCCCCTAATCAAACCCAGAGCTCACCAATACAACTTGTCTCACCAGCCAATTGTGCCAGAGTTGCCATCACTGCCATGAATTTCAGGAAGGCTAGCATTCCCATTTGGTATTACATGGCTTCTGGGAATCTGAACTCTGGTCCTTATACCTGCAGGGCAAGTGCTGTAACTGTGATGCTGTGTCTTCTGATCATCTGTTGAGTTTTTGTCAGTCTTTAAAATCTCATATTTGGATATGAAGTATAAAAATGGCTTGATTTTAAAACTCCGTGTCTCTCATCTAATAAACCACGACCTTTTCTCAAAACAACTGTTCCTTGGATATTTAGGGAGGAAATAATATATTGAGAAGGACCAGCAGAATATAACAGTGTATTCTTAGTACTTCAACTTTTTCCATATTTTCTGTTATTATTTTAATGTTACATGGGCTATTTAAATATTAGTTAAATTCTAAATGTGATTCTTCTTTTTCAAATAATGAAGGGCTACTGGCTATAGATTTAATATATGATAATAAAAATTTTAGCCCTCAGAAGTCTGAGAAAAGACAATGGAAATGTAAAAATCAGCCTTAACGACATAGCTAAACTGTGTCTCAAAGATACTAAAAACAATAAAACTCTACATTATGTTTCAGGACATAAAAAACCATATTATAACTGTGCTTTTCATTACTTAGCAATCAGTAAACTTGTTTATAATTTAGATTCAGTTTGTAGTCTATGAGGATTGAATTCATTGAGCTTGTGATTAGATTTTGTGTATTGTATAGCAGAATAAGAATAACTCTGATAGGTGTATAGGTAGATAAAAGATAAAGTCAGATAGATATAAAATATATAGATGATGGAGAGATAGATGATAGGTAGGTAGATAGATAGATGATAGATAATTAAGAAAAAGTGCCTGACAATGAATATTGTATTGATAAATGATAGGTAGCTGATATATAAAAAATTGATACAAAAACTGATAGAGAAGATAGGTAGATGATAGATAGATAGATAGATAGATAGATAGATAGATACATACATACATACATACATACATATATAAAATGATCATAAAATGATGGATAATAGATTCATGTGCAAGTCCTTGAGTTTAAATTAAGCCACCATCTCAACATTTTGGGCTTTGTCTATGCAGCTTCTTCAGAGACAGACTCCTTGTACTTTTGGCCAAAAACCCTTACATTAGTT